>BSBN01000064.1:0-649000 GCA_027924645.1 Cunninghamia lanceolata
AAGTGTTTCCTAGGAAGTACTGTGGTGTTGTTTGAAATGGAGACTTGTGATAGTCATGTGTTGTCTCATAGCCTACTGTCTACCTGACCGTATGTTGTAGTGGGGACCTCATGTTAACTCCTAGCTCGAGGGGTGGACCTTAGGGTTCCACATGGTCAGGTGGAAGAGCTTTATCCATTGGCCTTTTTCCTTTGCCGTTACTTGTAAGCTAGAGGGGACCCTCTCCTTGTGTTTTAGACACCAGATCATGTACCTGTTTTGAAGACACTTATTGTGCTCATGTTCTAGCCGGTGTATCAATGGTTTCAGATTGTATGTATTCAAATGTAATCAGAATAGTAATGATGTAATTTACACAATGATGTACTCATTTGTATAGATTTGGATTATGTGCATGTAATCATGATTATAGCTGAGTATCTAAAAGATGTCATAAAATGGAGATGCATATGTGTAATCAATATTGTAATAGAGTTAGAATGTTTTGTCAATGTTATTTAGTTATGCATGTATACTATGTTGGTTAAATTGCAAGTAAACCCAACCATGGGACCTTGGAAGACAAGTTGTTAGTTAATGATGTGTATTTAATTGCTAAACATTATCTTGTCATCTTATACAAAAAAAAAAATTATTCCGCTTTGCATAGCATAGATGTGTTGTTTTCCAAGGTTTCCATGGTGGGGCGTTACATTAAACCTTGTAAAAACATTAGGCCTTAAATCCACAAATACTATTATAGTTATTGGAACATGCTCAATAATTGGGTCCTCTCCCCTACATTTCAACAGGGGGAAAAATATCTCCAAACAGGATTTGAGACTATTACAAACTCTCTATAATTGACTATGTACAAATAACATATCATAGCTATTTATTTTTTTTGCAATACAAAAGTTCATAATTTGCATAAATAGGATTTTCATCATTGAAGAGGATTGAATATGGAATTTTATGATATTTTCATTGAATATATTTTGTCATGTAAATAAGTGTTTCTAGATTAAATTGTCTAAGATATTTTATCATCAAAATTTTAGATCGCACTCTGTGATCCATCATCAGGATGCAAAGAGCAAGAGGAGAGAATGTAAAAATGGTTAATTGTAAACCATAACTAACTAAATAGATGAGGGGAGTGAGGTGACATGGAAAACAAGAGAACACAAGATTTTGAAATGAAAAGAGATGTAAAAAAAAAGAATTTAGAGGAATAAAATATAAAATAAAAACATTCTAAATAAATATAACATAAGAGACAAATTATAGACAATTAGAGATATAAAACAAAAAATGTTAAAATTATATATATCCCTTTTCAGTAAGGTTCCCATCTGTGACTCCATTAAGATAATTAGATGCAAGACTAATGATGAAGTTACGTCCTTGGTAGAATTATGTCTGAGATCCACATTTTTTTTCTTTCTAGGGAGTGGTCTACAAATAATTGAATAGAGTAGCTATGGGTTCCCCTCTTTCCCCGATCATGGTTAACCTCTTCATGGAACATTTTCTAGAATTTTCCCTTAACTCCTTTCCCCTTAAACCAAAGTGGTTGAAAAGCTATGTTGAGGATACCAACATATGTTGCCCTCGTGGCCCTACAAAATTAGAATATTTCCACTCACACCTAAACAACTTAGCCCAATACATCTCTTTTACCAAATAACTTGAAATAGATAACCAACTCCCATTCCTTGACATTTTCTCATCAAAAAACCTAGCAACTCCTTAGTTCAACATGTCTTTAATAAAGCCAACCATACTAACCTTTACCTCCAATCTTCCTCTCATTGCGACCCCACCCAAAAATCTAGTGCCTTAAAAACTCTGGCCACTAGGGCCTTTCTTATTTTCCAAGATTCTTCTTTAAAAGGGCCTCTAATGTATAAGGTATAGAAATTTAACAACAAAACATATCACTTGAAAGTAAAACATATTCCAAAAGTAAGAGATCATCAATTAATAAATGTTTCCATTTACTCATAACTGGGTATAACATGGTAAGAATCCATCAATAAGTATCAATATCTATATATAGAAATGAAATTACAAATTGAGTTACATACACCTAACTTGGTGTTACATTACATCTATTTCAATGTTACAAAGGACAATACAACTTCAAGATATCAAAGAATCATGTTACAGTTACAACTTGGTAATGAAAGCCATACAAAGAATAATATAAAGCAAATATCCATGTCAAATATAATAATTGAACTTGGCTACCCGATCCTCTGATCATTCACTAACTAAGACCAAGAGAGTGGTTGAGGTGCTTTTTCCACCCAACCATGAAGCACAAGACTTCCCCAGGTTTCTTCATAACTCGAAGAAAGCATTGACCCTGCACAAGGAGCCTAGCAACCTGGAATGGTGTAAGCAGGAGGGAATCACTCGATGTGTCCTTGTTGCCTATATGCATCCTAAACCTAGAATGACATAGACTCTTGCAATAGGATGTGGCAGAGATAAAATAACAAAGTTCTAGGCTTTTAAAACAACAACCCATCTATTTCAATGGTACTATAGCTTGGCCAAGCAATAAAAAAAATGATAGTTTAGAAAAAGTAAACTATCGTTTCTAGAGCCCACATTAGCACCCTGTCCTAAAAGCTCATACTTTACCAAAACAAAACATAGTACAATTTTCTAAATGTACTAAGATTATCCATTCTAACACAGTTTTCTTCATTCAATTGAATTCTCTAGTTTGCCTGATGAATAAGTATACTCTTTACCAATGGTTTTATGTCAATTTCACAAGGCATGACATTTTCTAGGTAAAATGGGTAATTTCAGTTTGGTAATCTAAATAAATCTCAAACAGAACACAAGAAACTCATATTCAATAAGTCTAAATAATAATTCCATTTTTCTTCAAAATATTTTCTATGGAAAAACAATATAGTTTACTTCAATCCATTTGTTTCTATTTTTGGTTTGCAGTTTGTCTAAGATATTCAATTTTCAAAGCATTATATAATCTATTAAGGTTTTTATACCATCCCAATCATATTTCAAGAATTTGACTAATAAAGCACATTACTTCACGAAATTTCATATAAATTACTTATCAACCATTTGAAAAGAAAATTAACAGTTTTCTTCCAAATTAGAATGAATATGTAGAAACAAAATCAACTCGATGGACTTTCAGAAGGAGGCTCATCTTCCTTCTCTCTCTTCTTCTCTCTCTCTTCTCTCTCTCCTCTCTCTCTCTCTCTCCTCTCTCTCTCTCTCTCTCTCTCTCTCTCTCTCTCTCTCTCTCCTCTCTCTCTCCTCTCTCTCTCTCTCTCTCTCTCTCTCTCTCTCTCTCTCTCTCTCTCTCTCTCTCTCTCTCTCTCTCTCTCTCTCTCTCTCTCTCTCTCTCTCTCTCTATATATATATATATATATATATATATATATATATATATATATATATATATATATATATATATATATACCTGATATAAATAAAACATCATATAGAAAATTATACTAGAATTGTAAAAACTTACAACTCAGATTATAAATTATTCGCCTGATGAATACAGATCCAGAAAATATATATATCAGTTACTAACACATTTATTAACTATGACCTATAAATACATCACTGGAAATAGTATACACCCCTACAGCAAGGTAAAGACAATGAATTAAAGTTAAAGACAACAGATTAAAAATAAGAGACAGTGTTGCCTTTGAAAGGGAGATACATACTTCATACTCACGTCCAGCAAGGAGTTACAAACACCAACTCATATCTCAATTCTATGGAAAGCTATATATATTAAAAAGACATGAAAAGAAGACACATTATAAATAGCATCTCACATAGGGGTAGCGCCTTCTAAAGGCAATAAATCGACAAAGGAAAAATAATAGAAAAATTTACAAAAAGGAAAAGGGTTTAAAGATGCACTAGCCGCAGTAGGCATGTTAAGGAAACATAGTTGAGGCGTTCAACTATATGATAGGAAGTCTCATAGAGAGTTCAGTTTGCTATTATTGATGTTTTCACTCAGCTAAGAATTGTATATCTAGTTTAGGAAGGCAGATAGAAGATACAGGTCGGCAGCCCTTATGGGGTTGTTATTCCCAAGGTTGGTCAAAGATCGCCATCAGGCCGCTTCTGGGTGTCACTTCGTCGGACCTCCGTGACTACAATCTTTAATAGAGTTCATTTTCATACTTGTATATATATATATATATATCTTGATTAACATTGCAAACTCTGTATTGATTAAATTCTTTATAGGCACTACAAATTGGTTTTAATATAAACGTGTAATAGCTGGTAAAAACTTGTTGCGTAGTATCAATAGATAATTATATTATCTTATTTACTTAACCTATTATTTTATTTGATCAATAACAGTTATAAGGCGATGGAATTTGTGCTATTGTAAGTTTATCCAGAGTTAAGAATATACCTATGTTTATCAGTCGTGCTCAATGAAATCCATAACACCTGTATATATATTTATATAGTTTTGGCGTAAATAGTTATATGTTTACCTAAAGTTATACAGATATCACCCTAATCTAGCAACGAAACTCATGCATCATAGAGAAAATCTACACAGTGGATGTATCATTCTAGGAATACGCATTTATACACAGAGATTTTACAGACATATAAATAGTCTTAAATACCCAAACTATATTCTGGTAAATTTGATCATTATGGACAGAGAGATTGTTGCTTCTTGCAGTAATATGAATACTTAACATTCTCTTATTTTCACAAATTTTAGTGAAGGGCAAGAATGGAATTATAAAAACCTGAGCAATTCTTTCCCTGAAGATAATTTTTATACTGAAAATCCTTGAGTGCTTCCCTGCAATCTCGAAGTTCCTCTTCTTCTTTCTTTCACTATCTAAATTCCCAATCCTCTGTCCCTATTTTTTTTAGTTTTCTCTGCAAACTTTCAGATCGTCCCCCCCCCCGGTGTCTTTCCATATCTCTATTTTTTTTATCCCCCTCCTCCAGAGTTCTTGCTTTCTTTTTAGCTTTACTTTCCTAAATTAAGTTTGGCTTTTCTAGTTTTCTTTCTTTCTTGTTTTTTATTTATTTCAAAAATCAAGATTTTATTCTATTTCTAGTTCCAATTGTTCTAAAAATACTATTAAAATAATCTACATATTTATCATAATGCATTTACAAAATTAAATAAGATATTTTATTCCCTATTAAAACAAATTAAATAACTAATTTATTTATTCTATTCTCAGAGCATTCATAATAACAATTTAATTAAACAAACTATTTAGATCAACATTAACTAACTATGCAGAAATAAAAAAAATGCAAATTTTAAACTAAAACTATTAAATCATTCACTATGCAAACTTATGCAACTACATGACACTACGTGAAGTGTGTGAATGATATCCCTCCATCTCAACCCTGCCAGGGTGCTAGCCTCCTTTGCCTCAACCACCCTCTTATCTTTGACAACCTGTAACTCCAATTAAACTCAAATTTCTCATCAATAGATTAGTAACCAAATAGCCGAAGCATAGTCGAAGCACTACTAACATGAGTATAACATTCATAAATATTCATTCATATTTTAATAACAATTAATTATCGATCTCACACATTTATTTATCCATATATTAATTCCACATTTAGCAATCATAGATAGCATCAAGTTTGAGACGTGACATCCTTCCCCACTTGGAAGAGACATCGTCTTGATGTCTTTGAACAAAACATCTACAATATGAGTCTTAAACATCAAATATCCATAATAAAATAAAATGTCATCATACGCATAATGAAAATAAACTAGAGTCTCAAATGAGGAAATAATCTATCAATGTCCTCTGCATTCTCCCAGGTGGCATTGCCCACCGAATACTAGTCCCACTAGACCCTATACTTCTCCACATTGTGGTTTCGTAACTTAACGTTGTGCCACTCCAGAATCTTGGTGGGCTCCACTAGCACCACCCCTGGATCCTGAACCTAAAATGCATGCCAGTCAAGAATATGAGATGCATCTGGATGATATGGCTTAAGTACAGAAACATGGAAGACATTATGTATCTGGGAAAGAGCCGGTGGTAGAGTAAGCTTGTAAGCAACCAGATTAATAACCTCCAAGACATCAAACGGTCCAACATATCTAGGTGCAAGCTTTGACCCCCTTCCAAAATATATTGAACTCTTTTGTGGTCAAACCCTCAAAAAGACCTTGTCTCCTGCTGAGAACTGTCTAAAGGTCCTATTTCTATCAACAAAGATCTTCTAGCGATCTGAAGCTTGCTTCAACTTTTCCTTAATTAGCTTCATCTGATCTTCCATCTCTCTCAACATCTCTGGTCCTACAACAACTCTATCTTTCCCTCTATCCTAGTTGATAGGTGTCTAACACTTGTGACCATACAAAGCCTTGAAAGGTGCCATACCCAAGGAGGCGTGAAAAGAATTATTATACGTAAATTCAACTAGAGGTAAATACTCCTCCCACTTATGCTACTGATCCATATAGCACATCTTGAGGAGATCCTCTACTACCTAGTTCACCCTCGCAGTCTGACCATCAGTCTGAGGATGATATGCTGAACTAAAGTTTAGTTTTGTTCCCAAAGAAGCACACAAAGTGGTCCAAAATCTAGAGGTCATCCGTGTATCACGATCTGAAATGATCGTTTCAGGTACACCATGCAAATAGAAAATCTCCTAAACAAATTTCCTTGCCAACACCAATGAACCATCCTTAAGGTTCCCTGGAATGAAATGGGCAACCTTCGTCAATTTATCTACCACAACCAAGATGACATCATGTCGAATCTTGGTCATGGGTAATCCCTAGATAAAATCCATAGTAATAACTTGCCATTTGTATTATGGTACCCTATGAGGGTAAAGAAGCCCTACCGGGTGCATATGCTCAGTGTTAACTCGTTGGCATTCTAAGCATCGACCTACAAAAGAAATTACATCTTTCCTAAGTCCAAGCCATAAATACAATGGTTTAAGTCCTTCAATCATCTTCGTCACCCCGGGGTGCCCAGAATATGGTGCATTATGAAATTCCTCTAATACCAGCTCCCTCAATCCAGCTGTATTTGGAACATACATACGTCCCTGATATCTCAAGAGTTCATCAAACTTGAATACATATCCCTCATATCTGTGATTCGAAGGATCCTGCTCTAGGGCTTGTTTCACCTTATCATAAAACTCATCATTAGGCAAAGCCTGCATCACCTATTGTTTGAAAGTCAACCTTATTGTTATCATGGTGGCGAGATGACTCCTTCTACTTAGAGCATCCACTACCCTATTCTCTTTTCCTTTTATATAATCAATACCAAAATCATATTCTCTCAAAAACTCCAACCATCTTCTCTATCGAGCATTTAGGTTGGGTTGAGTAAATATGTATTGCAATCCTAAGTGATCTGTCTTTAGGTCAAAAGGCTTCCCCAACAGATAGTGCCTCCACATTTGAAGTGCATGCACTATGGTAGCCAACTCAAGATCATGAGGTGCATAATTCAACTCATGATGCTTCAATTTCTGAGACTCGTAAGCTACTACTTGACCTTTTTGCATAAGCACTACTCCTACACCTTCCCCTAATGCATCTGTAATCACTGTAAAGTGCCCATTTGGATCTGGCACAATTAGGATGGGTGCAGAAGTAAGTTTCTCTTTCAATAATTGAAAATCCTGCTCGCATCTATCCGTCCATTCAAACTTCTTCCCCTTTTTTCTGAAGAGCTGTGATGGGTGCCACAATGGTTGAGAACCCCTTCACAAATTTTCAGTAGTAGCCAGCAAGCCCCATAAAGCTCTGGACTTCTGACACATTATGTGGCATTGGCCACTCCATAATTGCCTTTATTTTATCCGAGTCCACTGCTATCCCTTTTGCTGAAATAACATGGCCCAAATAGTGAACCTTAGTTTGATAAAAGGTACATTTTGACATTTTTCCAAAGAGTTTATGATCCTGGAGACACTGCAACACAATCCTTAGATGTTTGTCATGTTCTTCCTCTGATTTGGAATATATCAGTATATCATCTAGAAAACAAGCACAAATCCATCTAGACAATCCCGAAAAACACTGTTCATTAGATTCATGAAAATTGCCGGGGCGTTAGTTAGCCCAAAAGGTAACACTATGAACTTGTAGTGTCTGTATCTAGTCCTGAAGGTAGTCTTTGAAATATCTTCATCCTTTATTCTAAGCTAATGGTGTCCCGACCTCAAATCTATCTTCGAGAATACCTTCGCCCCTTTCATTTGATCAAACAACTCATCAATCCTAGGGAACAGATACATATTCTTGATGGTGGCCTTATTCAACATCATGTAGTCAATGCATAATCTTAAAGTGCCATCCTTCTTCTTGAAAAAAATGGCAGGTGCTCCCCATGGAGACACACTTGGTCTAATGAAACCCTGGTTAAACAATTCTTGTAACTGTGCCTTAAGCTCATACAACTTCGTTGTGTTCATTATATACAGGTCTTTGGACAAAGGCTCAGTACCAGGTAATAATTCTATAGAGAAATCAAACTCTCGCTTTGGAGGTAGTTCAGTCAGCTCATCAAGAAAGACATCTTGGAACTTCCTCAAAATAGGATGATTTTTAATTGATGACTCTAAACTATCAAGATCTTTGACCTTTACCACATAAATAGCACATCCCTTTCTATTGGCCTTTTTCAGCTGCATGACCAAAATCTACCTGAGCTGTAAGGGTCTTTTGAATCCATGAATCTCAACCCGATTACCATGATCATCTAAACATTTTACAATTTTCTCTTCACAATCTACCATAGACTTATGTTCAAAAAGCCAGTTTATTCCTAGAATCACATCATATGATCCTAAAGGTACAACATACAAATTGACCTGAGTCTCAAAACTTGGAAGTTCAAGCTCACTGCATGCGAGACATTTCTCTATTGTTTTCTCTACCTGGTTTCCATATTGTACTTTCCATGAATTAGCCATGAATCCAGGTCTAACTAAAATCTTAGATAAAACACTAGGATCTACAAAGCAATCGGTAGCACTGGTATCTATCAAAATTGAAACAGGGCATCCAAAAAGCTTACCCAATAACTAAATAGGAGTAGCCTAAAAATCTGCATGTCAGTTATCTACAGCTGCATGAATGTGGTGCTGATTTATGTTCTTCTAGTTATTACTCCTTTGAGGATATACACTGGCATAATGCTCACTACCACAAGTGTAGCAACCACCACGGGGTGCTCTAGGTCTATCAGAACCATCTTTCATGTTATTGTTGTTATTATTGTTATTGTAATTTGTCCTCTTATTGTTGTTCTGATTGCCCTCATTACAATCTTGGGAATTATTCCCTCTCTTCAAGTTCCTAATCTGCTTATTGTTGTTTCCTTAATTGTTATGATTCTGGTTGTTCTGGTTATTTCCTTGAGGCTTCTTGTTGCCATACTTTGCATCTCTGCTTTTCTTGTAATTAGCCACCTGCTACAACTTTTGTTCTTGTTTAATGGCTTTCTCAAAAACTTCATCCATTGTGGAAGGATTATGCATATCCACATCAGATCCAATTTGAGGTCTAAGCCCCATGATGAACTTTCCGATTTGAAACCTTTCATCTTGTTGATACTAAGGTACATACTTTAGCAAATGAGAAAATTTCTCCCAATATTGTGTGACCGACATACCACCTTGTGTAAGATTCTAAAACTCTGTCATTTTCTTATCAAAATATAACTCCGATAGCCACCTCTTTCTGAAAATCTACAAAAACTACTCCCATGTCACCTTGCCAGGTAACAACTGCTTCTCAACCCTCTCGTTATCCCACCAAGTGGCAGCCTCACCGGTGAGTTGATAGGTCCCCCAAATAGCCTTTGTTTCACTAGATAAATTCATCAAGGAGAAATACTTTTCCATCTCGATAATCCAAGCTTTGGCTCCATCACCAATTGTCTTTCCGTCAAATTTGGGTGGGGTAACCTTCTTGAGATCTTTACCCAATTCTTCAGCCACCTTCTCTTGATTACTAGGGTCCCTTTCAGTCTCAATATGTTCTATGTGAACCTCATCCCTATTCTCTTCATTTGACCTGATATTCACCCGTAGCTGGCCCGTTCATATTTCCTTTTCTATTCCATCCATTCTAGCCTCTTGTCGATTCAACATGGCAACAATCTGGTCCAGCCTCTCAAACGGATCTCCACGAGATCCACCTCCACACTGATAAGTGAATCAGGTATCCATCTGGGTCACTCTGGAAAACATTCATTAAAGTGTCATTAGGCATAGGTCCAAGTGTTGAACCCTAGCACTCTGATACCAAATGTAAGGTGTGGAAATTTAACAACAAAACATATCACTTGAAAGTAAAACATATTCCAAAAGTAAGAGATCATCAATCAATAATTTTTTCCATTTACTCATAACTGGGTATAACATGGTAAGAATCCATCAATAAGTATCAATATCTATATATAGAAATGAAATTACAAATTCAGTTACATACACCCAACTTGTTGTTACATTACATCTGTTTCAATGTTACAAAGGACAATACAACTTCAAGATATCAATGAATCATGTTACAATTACAACTTGGCAATGAAAGCCATACAAAGAATAATATAAAGCAAATATCCATGTCAAATATAATAACTGAACTTGGCTACCCGATCCTCCAATCATCCACTAACCAAGACCAAGAGAGTGGTTGAGGCACTTTTTCCACCCAACCAAAAAGCACAAGACTTCCCCGGGTTTCTTCATAACTCAAAGAAAGCACCGACCCTACACAAGGAGCCTAGTAACCCAGAATGGTGTAAGTAGGAGAGAATCACTTGATGCGTGCCTATTGCTTGTATGCATCCTAAACCTAGAATGACATAGACTCTTGCAACAGGATGTGGCAGAGACAAAATAACAAAGTTCTAGGCTTTTAAAACTGTTGTCAATGAGGATTGCACCCTTATGCAAAGCTGTGACACTCTACTATCCTTCGAAACATGGGGACAAACTCAGACTGTGGGTGACCTATAGTGAGTTTGAACCTCCAGATTGTGGGTTGGTTCCCTTAAAATATTCTATTTGAAACTATGATTTTATGTTTTGGAAAAGGGTAAGAAGGAAACTATAAGGAAATGAAACTTGTAAAATTTGGTGATGCACCTAATAAGGATGGAAAAATTTGCAATCTAGTTCACAATAGATTTCAGAAACCTGACTCACACAATCCAATCTTGGCATAAATATCACAAAAGTACTTCTAAGGAAGGCTGGAAAATAAACTCTTTATGAAGGAAAATGACTTTTCACAACAAAAAAGAACTATTTTCAGTAACACAACCTAAGACCTGTAATACACTATGATTAACACCTCAAGTAAGAGTGAGACAATAGTTTTAAAGGTTTTGATAATTAAACACAGTAAAACTTCATCAAATCACCTCATACAATTAGCAACAAAAGGAAAGGCAACTACTTGATTCCAAAAAATAAAGGAAATATTTCATGAAAACAAAGAAATTTGGACCTGTAATCTGCTGTGATCTCTATAAAACTGTCAAATAATGAGCTACAAAACCTTCTTCTCTCTCAATGTGTAAAAGAGCAAAAAGGAGGGAACTCAAAATATGAGTTACAAAACCTCTTGCATTTCTTGAGTGAGATTAAGTGGCAGAAAGTGGTGAGTATGGTGTCTTGATTTTGACTGGCATTTGTTCATCATTTTCTTTAGTTCTTTGACCTTGAATGGCCATGGCCATACATGCTCTTTCTTTTGTTTTACTCTTTTAACACCATTCTTTATCTTTCTTCTATGTGTTTACTCTACAAATGTGGCAAAATTTGATAAAAATCCTCACAAGGAGGCGACGGCCATGCTATTTCCTCTTCTCTGCAACTTTGAAGGTGAGCCTTCCTCATTTCCTAATATGTATTCTTTGATATATTTGATCTAGAAAAAATGAGGTTTCTTTTGTAAAAAAGATATGGGTGTCTGATTTTAAAAGAGAATGTCTCCTCCTTTGTAATGGCCATGCCAATGAATGCATTATGTAGTTGTTTTCCTTCTCTTCTAATGTAAACTCTTGAGGGTTTCATCTATGAAATGTGGGTTTCTTCTTACTATGCACAGAAATGCTCTTGTATGTCATGACTATACTAGTAGACACTTTGTATCATTCTCTTTTGACTGTATTTGCAAAAAAGAAAAGAGGGTTTCAAAACTTGATAAGGGTTTTTACAAAAATGCATATAATTGCCATTTTCTAGCACGGCCTTGACAGAGACACACTATAGCACCATTCTCTTTCTGTAATAGCAAAAAGATATTAGGGTTTTGTATTTTTTGACATGGGTATCTCAGAAAAAGATTCTTTTGGTCACGGCCATGACAGAAACATATCTCTGTAACCTCTTCTTCACTAGTATGCTTGTATATGATCTTGATCATTTATAACTTGACTGTAGCATGCCTTATACCTACTCACTATGCTTGATTAGGATGTTGAACTCCTTCACTATTTTAGACATGATTGTCCCCCTGTGAAGTTTTCTTGTGGTGATGACTGTCCTGTAGCATATGAATTTCATACATGGCTGTCTATTTGTATCTGCTTCCTCATGGACAAGGAATCATCACTGTATCTCTAGACACTATTCGTTCTGTAGCAATCAATCATACATGCTCTTATTGCATAGTCATCATGAAAAATTACTTCTAGATTTTAAAACATCACTCTGGCTAAATCATGATTGTTGCCTCATGTGTGACTATGGTATTGGATCAATTCATTCTTAACCATGCATTTTGTTGTTCCTCCATTATGAACTATTGTTCACAAACATACAAGGTTCTAAGAACTTCATGATATTCAAGGATTTCAAAAAATGATTCATAATGATGCCAACTGAAATGACAGTCATTTCATTCAGTGTTTACAAAGTTTTGAGCTCCATGACAGATGATTGTTGTATGATTATTTGCACTTGGATGTGGCATTCATTAGCTGTTCATCTTGTTTGTCCTTCCCTTGTATAGGTTCATGGCTTACTCCACTGATGCATTTGGAATCTCTATGACCATCCTAGAGAAATCAATCTGCATCTTCT
Source organism: Cunninghamia lanceolata (assembly GCA_027924645.1). Taxonomy (NCBI): domain Eukaryota; kingdom Viridiplantae; phylum Streptophyta; class Pinopsida; order Cupressales; family Cupressaceae; genus Cunninghamia; species Cunninghamia lanceolata. Next base: position 13,099 of record BSBN01000064.1, read on the forward strand.
GTGACTTGGATAGAAGTCTATCACTTCACTAATGTTGTTATGACTGTCTTCTTCAATAAGTTGTTGTTATGGCACTTGATTGGTCATCCTCTTTGGCATTTGATAAATCATTCACTCTTTATGCTTGAAAAAGCAACTGTGAGAGTCTAGTGGCACTGCAATACATTGATATGACTCTTGTAGCTTTGTAAAGTCATGTGGACTCATACACTACTTCATGTTTACTTGACTTATTTACAAGAGTTTTGCTACAAGATTCTACATAGTTGATTCTCCTCTTTTGTAAAATGTATCTGATCTTGAATGAAGACTTTTGTAGTTGCACTTGACATCTCTTGATGTGACATTTCTTTGATCAGTAAGCTCTACATCTACACTTCATCCTTCTTCTGCATGGATACATTTGATTCATTCTGTGATATGAAAATGATCTAGTAGACTCCTCTTGTGATGGGGCATAGTTTATAGGAGCAACTGCCCCTTTTTCTTTCTATTATGACCTCTTGACTGCTTCGGTGATGGCTGCTTTGATGCATGATTACTCTATTTATGCAATATGATGCCCTTCTTGAATGGATAAGAAGGGAGCACGCTGGGCTCAACCCTTGTGGGAGCCACATTTTTCTCCACGTGCTTTAATGTCTTCAAATTAGCAACATTACTTTTCATATACCTGTACAGTGAACAAACAAGTTAGCATAAAAACATACCTGATGGTATTGATTGATCCTCTTCATGATATTCTGATTTATGGCACATGTTTGATTTGATCTTTCATATGAAATGCATGATGTGACAAGTTGCTATGTCTGCATGATAAAGCATATGATAACATTAAATATCTGGAGCTCTTACAGGACTTTCCCCAATTTTTTGTAGGTATAACTGATACAACTGGAGCTGAAGATGAGGACTAAAGATCAACTGTCCACTAGCTCAACAACCTCCTTGCTCAGGCAATGATGGATATTTATTTTTATCATTTGTTCTTCTTTATTTCTTTTATCATCATATGTATAGCTTGCATATGTCTACATTGCTCAGTTTAGTTACTCCCACGGCTTGTGTGGGACACATTTGAACACTTCCTCTAAGCATGATCAGTTAATTTATCTTATGCACTTGATGTATGTATATTTCTTTTTCAATGAATGCATAGGATAGAGTAATAGATGTTGAATGTATGTTCCAAATATGACATGAAATAACAGTTTAAATAAATATCTTTCTTTCCTTCCTTCAAATATGATCAATTGAATAATTAATTTATCTTATAATTCCTGAAAGATAAAACTATGTTAGATCAATTGTATTTCTTGAATGATTGATTCCTTGACATCCTAATTCACTTGTTATGATAATTCATCAGTCTTGATTGGACTGATGGGTTATCCTGACAACTGAATATCTATCTCTGCTTTGTCAAGACATCAACTATTCATTAAATGCAATAACCTCAAAGTTTTCTTTTATTCTTCCTGAAACAACTGCACTTAGGTCTAACTAAATTTAGTGTGAACAAAAATTTAGTAACATTTTTGTCAACCTCTCAAGGGTGTTTGCCTACTAAACAACTTAGAACCAATAGCCTTTGCAATTCTATTGGGCATAGAGTCCTCTTTTGCAACTCAAAAACTGACTGAAACACTACAGTAGCAACAAAACTAAAAACTGAAACTAAACTGACTTACTTAAAACAAAGCCAACAACATGTGCAAAAGTACTTCTTGGAAAAGAAAACATTAACTGAACTAAATGTCCAAAAGCACTTATTTGCAGCATGAGGTTGCTTCTCTAATAGCATAACTTGAGGTGAATCCCGTTAACTAGGATTGGCAACACCTCTCCATCTAACTTAGCAAGCTGGAATGCATTGCGTTGCTTGCATCCTATTATTATGTATGGTCCATCCCACATTGCATAAAACTTTGTATGTTGACCAGGTCTGTTCTTTAACTCATTCCATTTAAAAACCAGATCTCCTTCATTAAAGACTCTTGGGAATGTTCTTTTATCAAATGTTTTTTCATTTGAGTCTGGTGCATTTCCAATGTTTTCAAGGCCTCTTTTCTGATTTCTTCAAGTTCTATCAGGTGTGCAAGCCTGACTTCCATTGTCTATTCTTCAAGTAACTCTAGTTCTTTTATGTAACTAAGAGTTGGTAACTCCACTAATATTGGTAACTTGGCTTCTTTTCCATATGTATGCACATAGGGTGAATTACCTGTTGATCGTTTAGGTGTAATTCTATCAGCCCATAAGGCTAATTTTAACTTATCATGCCAAGACCTCTGATTTTCATCAACTATTTTCTTTATGATTTTAATCAAATTTTTATTAGTTGATTCAGCCTGTCCATTACCTTGATGGTAATAATTTGATGAACTGTTTAGAAATATGTTATTTTTGACAGATCAATCAGATACTCTCAATCCAAAAAATGCTAAAGCATTATCTGAAATAATAGAGTCAGGGGTACCAAACCTAGACACTAGATCTTGATAAAAATTCAGGACTGATGTTTCATTAGCTTCCTTCAAGGCAACTGCTTCACTCCATTTAGTGAAATAATCAGTAGCAGTCAAAATCCACTTATGTCCTTGGCTAGAAGGTGGATTAATAGGACCAATAAAGTCTAATCCCGACTTGCCAAATGGCTGCTCCACTTGAATTGGATGTAAGGGCAAGGTTGCAAGTCTCTATTTGCCTACAAAAACTAAACATTTTAAACATTTCTTTACCCATTCGTGTCCATCCTTGAACATGTCAGGCCAATAGTAACCAGCTCTAATAATTTTTAGAGTTTTTGTTCTAGCTGCAAAATGACCTCCAGAAGATCCATCATGAAATTCTTCTAGAATCTTTTGGGTCTGATCTGGCTGCACACATCTTAGTAAAACATTATTAAATTCTCTTTTGTATAAGATTCCATCAATCACAGCATAGGGAATTGCCTGCAATCTGTAGTATCTTCTTTTAGATCTATCCAGGCCTTGAGGATAATCACTAATGTGTAGATAATGGATCATAACATTCACCCAACTTGTAGGGGGGTCTGGGACAGCAGCTGCTTCATCATTCTATAGCACTATCTCAAGTTCTCCTTCAAGTTCCTTGTATTTTTCATGATCTGCAAGTTGTTCACACAATCCTTTGTCTCGGACCATCTTGGTGACTTTAATTTGGATGTCATACTCCATAACCTTTTTTATCCACCCTGCTCTCTTATCACTTAAATCCTTACTAAGCAAGAATTCTTTCACTGTATGATGGGCAACCATTAACTGAATTCTATTATTTGAAAGCATATATTTAAACTTCTTTAGGCTCCTGATAATAGCTAATACATGCTTTTCAACAAAAGAATATCTTACCTCATAGTCATGCAGAACTTGGCTGAAAAATGCCACAGGCTATTCCAATCCTTCATCATTCTGCTAAAAAAGCATAGCTGATATAGTATCCACACTGCCAAATGCATATAAAATGAAGTCTTTATCAAAATTTGGATTTATCAATGTTGGAGCAGCAGCAAGTGCCTCCTTTATCTCTTCAAAGCTCTGCTTTCCTTCTTTGGTCCAGCTGAAAGGAATATTCTTTTTCAGCATTATTGTAAGAGGTTGTAAAAGTGCTGCTATGTTAGGAATGAACCTTTTTACAAAGTTAATTCTTCCTAGAAAGCTCTGTAAGCCTTTCTTATGTGCAGGAAGAGGTAATGCCAATATTGTAGTGATTCTTTTAGGATCAATTGATATCCCATCTTTAGACACTATGTGTCCTAATAGTTTACCCTCATGAACAGAAAAAATACTCTTTTTTGGGTTAAGTGATACACCAAACTCTCTACATCTCTCAAAATTTAGTCTTAAATGATAAAAATGCTCTTCATCTTTTTTAGAAAAAATAGTCACATCATCTAAGTATACAAGCACAAACTTATTAATCAAACCTTGAAAGGCCATGTCCATTGCTCTCTAGAATGTTGCACCTACATTTGATAAGCCAAATGACATCTTTCTGTATGCTAGTGTGCCCTATTTTGTGGTAAAAGTTGCCTTGTATTGATCTTCTTCCTTAACAAGAATTTGGTTATAACCTGAATAACCATCTAACAAAGAGAATCTTTCTGATCCAGAAACAACCTACAATATCTATTCCATGGATGGTAAAGGATAATAGTCTTTTAAAGATGCTCTGTTTAAGTCATGAAAATCGACACATAATTTGATTTTCCCATTCTTTTTTCTAACCAGAACTAAGTTAGAAACCCATGAAGTATGTTTGATAGGAAAAACAATATTACCTTCAATAGGTTTATTAAACTTTGTTTTCATCAGTACTTCTAGCTTAGGATTTAGTGGTCTTTGCTTCTGTCTGACAAGTTTTGCCTTGGGTTCAAGCTCTATTGTATGCTAAGCCAACTATGGGTTGAAACCTTTTAGATCTCCATATTCCCAGGCAAACACATCACTAAATTCTTGACAAAGCTGGATGAATGCTTGATGTTCTTCTTTTGTACATATCTTTCCAAGCTTGAGTAACTTCCCTTTAAAGATCTCAATAGGTTCATAGTGTTCCTGTTTCACTGACAAGTTGGCCTTGTCTTTCCTTACTTGATCATCAGTATTGAAGATTGATTCTAAATTCACTAAGCCCTTAGGTAGCTTGTTAGATCTTAACTGTAGTATTTGATCATCATATTGCTGCAAAAGTTTATGTTGATTGCCTATAGAAAATTTGTCATCTTCCATAAAAAAATTTACAATTTGTTCATCACTATCAAATACCTACCAGCTGATATTATTATCTGGAACTGATGGTCTTACAGCAGCCTTGACATATAAAGGAGTATGAACATTCTTCATTTCTGCAGGAATATCATATTCAGTGCCTATGGCAGCTAATTTATCAGCCTGTTTATTATCAGTTCTAGGTATAGATATCAGATTAAATGCATCAAATTCTTCTATCATGTCCCAAACTCTGTGTTTATACAATTTCAGTAAGTGATTTTTTGTAGTAGCAAGATTTCTGACTTGTTTAACAACTAATTCAATATCTCCAAAGACCTTAAACATTTGATATTTCTTTTCCTTGCCCATTCTAGTCCATGGACTAAGGCTTCATACTCAGCTAAGTTGTTAGAATAGCTGAAAGCAAATCTAAAAGATGAATAGTATTTCTCACCTGTGGGAGAAACTAAAATAGCCCCTCCTCTAGAACCAATCTTGCTTCTAGAACCATCAAAATAAAGTTCCCAAACATCATTTTCAGCTTCAATAGCTTGTTGTTTTTCTCCTTTAATCAGATTTGGAATAACTGTATTTTTCTCCTGAATCATATACACACCAAGGCCTATCTCATCCATCTACTCAAATGGATCTATTTCATGGTTCTCTGCTGCCCACTGGTCTAAAACAAGATCAGGAATTCCCTCTAAAGGTGTACTTGGGTCTTGAACAGGAATCAGATCTTCTTGATCAAAAATGGAAAGGTTGGCATTTATTGAACTGGGTGTATAAGGTTCAAGGTGATCATTGGCTAATGGCTCAGATTTGATTGTAACTTGGTTCCATATTTAGTTCTAAAAAATAAATGTGTCCAATCAGATGACAAATAACCTCCTAACCTTGCTGTAAAATCTCTGGATAAGCAAATAGCAAAGGTAGGTGGCAGATCAATAACATAAATATCTTGATATATAAAAAAGTTTGGACAAGCATGTAGAGTAAGGCCTAGATTCTTGAACATTCCAACTGTATTGACCTTAGTTCCATCCATTTGTACAATACCTCTAACAATAGGTTCATATTTCAGGCCTAACTTATTAGCTAGTTATTTTGGCATAACTGAGCTGCTAGCTCCTGAGTCTATCATGTAATCATGAACCAAATGGTCACCTATAATCAGAGTGACATAGAATGGTGGAGGTTTGCCTACTGGTTTAGGTTGTTCTATTCTTTTTTCTGCCTCATTTGTAAGCATAACTTGAGGTTGATCTATTTTTTGTACTTCATTTGACAAGGACAACTGAGATAATGCATCTTGTAATAATTCCTTTTGTCCTAGAATATGTAAAGCATCTAAAATAGACATGTTTACTATTACCTTTTTCATATGATCCGAAATATTGAAAATAGGACCACTAACCTTTTGCTATATTTTGGGAACAACAACTTCTGGTTGGTCCTTACTTTGTTGTTTATGAGCTTCAGGCTATCTTTTTTCAACTGTTGGCTATCCTCTTGACAAAATATGCATATCTTGACATGTAGAAGCTTGATTCTACCCTTGCTGGCTTGTAGAAACTATACTTTTACCTTTATCAGCATGTTGTTGTACATTTCCAGCTTACTATTTGTTGATATCAACTTGCTAATTTGCATTTCTAGCTTGCTGCTGCAAGTCAATAGCTCTCTTTTTTGATCTTGTGTTTGCTGCAATATTAGTAAAAGACTATTTTCAACCTGATAATTGATTCACACCACAAAATTCATTAGCCTGCCAATTCATCAAAGCTACATCAGGATTAACATACTGAGTCTGAGTATCCGGCTAGTCATTCACATCATTTGCTAAATTTTTAGCAGCAGCATAGTTATTCTATACCATTAAAGCTTGACTTACTATCCCATTCAAGCAAGTAGCCTAATTATGAGGCTGATTACATGGGTAACGCCATGCATAATCCTAAATCATATTATTTTGTATAGGCATAAGCTCCTTTGATGAGCTAATAGCATTTGGATTGTACTATTGATTTGGCCTATTATTGTAGTTTCTTCTTTGACCCTGATAGTTTGCATGGTAACCAAGTCTATTTGCTTGGTATGGGGCTTGGTATGGTCTTGTATCCTGATTTGCTTGAACTTTGAGGCTTACTAAGTTATTATTCATAGTCTACCATAACTTTTCCATTTATTGTTGATTGCCTTGCAATAATTTGGCCATTTCCTTTGTCACATCTTTTGTGATTTCTTGTACATTAGAATGGATTGGATCAGCATTATTTTTCGCATTTGTTTGATAGTCAAAGGCTAGTATAGTAGGAATTGATGCAATAGGAGGTATTGATAATGGCATTGCAGGCTAAATATCAGGAAAAATTGGCATAGGAGGCCTTAGTGCAATTTTACCAGCTTGTATTAAACTATTTTTCTACCCTTATTACAATATCAAAAGCAGCTGGTAAAGTTACCCCGCCCATAGATTGTATCATAATAGCAATATCAGAATTTAATGCTCTCAAATAATACAAAAATACATGCTCAGGTGAAGGCTTTACTATTTCTGGAATTCTATTCCATGTCCTTTGAAATCTGTAATTGAAATCTATCATTTGCTCTTGTGGAGCTCTCTTAATAGTAGACATTTGTTCAACTAATGATAAATGATTAGATTTATCCTGAAATTGCCTATTCAAAGTAGCACCTAATTCATCCCAAGATGTAATTGAATTAACTCTTAAGCCTCTAAACCATTGAAGGGCTTTACTTTTGAAAGATGTTGCTAATAGCCTTATTGCTACATTTTCTTCTGTGATATGGTGAACAGAACACAATGATGCTACATCTCTGATATGCTCAATTGGTGTAGTCCCATCTTCTCTAGTGAAACTTGGCAGACTTTTCAATGCAACCACTGGTATATCATCATGTTGCCTCAAATTCAAAGGGCTGCCTCCATTAAATGTGACAAAAGGTTGATTTCTTGGTGGCAGTGGTGGTCGATTTCCTCCACCTCCTCCTCTAGGAGGTGGTACTGCTCCTCCTCCTCCTCCTAGTAGAGACATTAGAGTAGCTGGTATTTGAGCTAGTACTTGGATTGAAACTACTTCAAATATTTCTTGTAACATAGGTTCTTCCTTTTCAAGCTCTAAAAGAAGAAGTTCCTCTTGGAAAACAAGAATCTGCTCTCTTGGGCTTGCTGGTGAAGAACTATAAAATTATGATGATGAACTTGCAAATAATGGATTCTGGTGAGAAGCAAACTCTAGATGTGTACTTGGCAGATTTGAAACAACTATTGAATATGTTGATTTGATTACTTTATCTGCTTTTATCCTCCTCTTTGGTGGAGATAATTGAATATGCTTCTTCTTTGAATCTTTATTTGACCTTGTTTGATACTTTTTCATAAGCTACAAGATTTGATCTTATAAAACCAAAGTATTAGAGTTGCTAGGTACTTGAAAATAAACCTCTAAAAAGCTAAAAAGTATGTTGTTCATACCAAAACAGCAGAAAAAATAAGTTCTATTGAACTGAAAATCAATTCAAAAGTCCCACCGGGCATGCCAAAAATTGTTGTCGATGAGGATTGCACCCTTATGCAAAGTGTGACACTCTGCAATCCTTCAAAACATGGGGACAAACTCAAGCTGTGAGTGACCTATAGTGAGTTTGAACCTCCAGATTGTGGGCTGGTTCCCTTAAAATATTTCATTTGAAACTATGATTTTCTATTTTGGAAAAGGGTAAGAAGGAAACTATAAGGAAATGAAACTTGTAAAATTTGGTGATGCACCTAATAAGGATGGAAAAATTTGCAATTTGGTTCACAATAGATTTCAGAAACTTGACTCACATAATCCAATCTTGGCATAAATATCACAAAAGTACTTCTGAGGAAGGCTGGAAAATAAACTCTTTATGAAGGAAAATGACTTTTCACAACAAAAAAGAACTATTTTCAATAACACAACCTAAGACTTGTAATACACTATGCTTAACACCTCAAGTAAGAGTGAGACAATAGTTTTAAAGGTTTTGATAATTAAACACAGTAAAACTTCATCAAGTCACCTCATACAATTAGCAACAAAAGGAAAGGCAACTACTTGATTCCAAAAAATAAAGGAAATATTGCATGAAAACAAAGAAATTTGGACTTGTAATCTGATGTGATCTCTATAAAACTATTGAATAATGAGCTACAAAACCTTCTTCTCTCTCAATGTGTAAAAGAGCAAAAAGGCAAGAACTTGAAATATGTGTTACAAAACCTCTTGTCTTTCAATGTGTAGAAGAGAAAAGAATGCAAGAACTAGCAAAGACAAAGTTTTGCTTTACAATATATAGTTTGCTCTCTCTAAGAGGCATGAAAAAAAAATGGAACTACAACTAACTGCCTCTAAAAATAACTCCTCCAAAGTGATCCATGAGAAAACCAAGAAATCCCTAAAAATAAGGGCTCAAACTGCCACAAATTGAGCAAAAATAGCTCCAAGTTGACCCTCTCCATGTGTTTGACCAAGAAGTTGACCAAAACCCCTAAAATTACTCCTTAAATCATGCAAAAAGGCTCCAAATAGCCTCAGTTAACTCAACTCATCAATTTGCATGATTTTGTTTTTGCAAAATTGATGTGAAATAATAAAGTAATTAGGATAATTACTCTATTGTTAGTTACAATTTGTACTATTTCTGATTTTACAATTTGTGAAAAATAATAAAGTAATTTGAAGAATATTACTTTACTATTTATTTACATTGGTTTATTTTGTAAAATCGTGCATGATGAGAAGAAAAATAAAACTCCTTATCTCTCCAATTTACAATTGCCTAATTTGCATGATTTGAGCACAAATAGGACTTAGAAGAAAATAAAATCCCCTTATATCTCCTTGTGAGAAAAAACACCTAGTTGCATGACATATGCATTAAAGGCAAAAAATATACCCTTATCACCCCACATGCAACAAGGAGAAAATAAATAACCCTTTGCCTTATTACTCCATTTATAATACAAACATTTGGCCTTATTGCCATATATCTCCCTCATGCAAAATAAATCAAAACCTTAAGTAAACCTTTGCCACCTTGCCATATGCATCATCATGCAAAACATACCCTCCTCCAAGAATCTTTATCATGTAATGATAAAATCATAATGTAAAATCCTGCCACCTTGCAATTTCATTTTGTCTTTACACAGCTTCTTGTCTTTGAAGTAAGGCTTGTTTGAATTTGTAACAATGTATAACACTTACCTTTTAATCATCGATCAACTTTGACTTGGAATAGTATGTATGAAATACATAACTGTCGACCATCTTTAACTATGATTTCTAGGGATCATGTCTCTTGAGGTCTTGACCCCACTGACATTTTAAATAATGTAATGATTAATTTTTTGAGAAGTCAAAAAAATCATAAGAATGAAAAGAAGATTCAATCAAAAAGAACGAAGGAACCCTAATCAAGTCATTTTCACTTTTCTTCCTTGTTGACTCGCCGCTCTGCAACTCCTTCATGGCACTTAGGGTTTTGATGGCTCTCTGTATTTTTTTTTACCTTCTTGGCTCTCTGAGGTCTTACTCCTCGTATTTCCTGAGTGAGAAGAAGTGGCAGAAAGTGGTGAGTATGGTGTCTTGATTTTGACTAGCATTTGTTCATCATTTTATGTAGTTCTTTGACCTTGAATGGCTGCGGCCATACATGCTCTTTCTTCTGTTGTACTCTTTTAACACCATTCTTTATCTTTCTTCTATGTGTTTACTCTACAAATGTGGTAAAATTTGATAAAAATCCTTACAAGGAGGTGACGGCCATGCTATTTCCTTTTCTTTGCAACTTTGAAGGTGAGCCTTCCTCATTTCCTGATGTGTATTCTTTAATATATTTGATCTGGAAAAAATGAGGTTTCTTTTGTAAAAAAGATATGGGTGTCTGATTTTAAAAGAGAATGTCTCCTCCTTTGCAATGGCCATGCCAATGAATGCATTTTGTAGTTGTTTTCTTTCTCTTTTGATGTAAACTCTTGACGGTTTCATCTATGAAATGTGGGTTTCTTCTTAGTGTGCATATAAATGGTCTTCTATGTCACGGCTATACCAGTAGACACTTTGTATCAATCTCTTTTGACTATATCTACAGAAAAGAAAAGAGGGTTTTGAAACTTGATAAGGGTTTTTACAAAAATGCATATAATTGCCATTTTCTAGCATGGCCTTGACAGACACACAGTAGCACCACTCTCTTTCTATAATAGCAAAAAGATATTAGGGTTTTGTATTTTTTGACATGGGTATCTCAGAAAAAGATTCTTTCTATCACAGCCATGATAGAAACATATCTCTATAACCTCTTCTTCACTGGTATGCTTGTATATGATCTTGATCATTTATCCCTTGACCATAGCATGCCTTATACCTACTCACTGTGCTTGATTAGGATGTTGAACTCCTTCACTATTTTAGACATGATTGTCCTCCTGTGAAGTTTTCTTGTGGTGATGACTGTCCTATAGCATATGAATTTCATACATGTCTGTCTATTTGTATCTGTTTCCTCATGCACAAGGCATCATCATTGTATCTCTAGACACTGTTCTTTCTATAGCAATCAATCATACATGCTCTTTTTGCACAGTCATCATGAAAAAATACTTCTAGATTTTAAAACATCACTCTAGCTAAATCATGACTGTTGCCTCATGTGTGACTATGGTATTGGATCAATTCATTCTTAACCATGCATTTTGTTGTTCCTCCATTATGAACTATTGTTCACAAACATACAAGGTTCTAAGAACTTATGATATTTAAGGATTTCAAAAAATGATTCATAATTATGCCAACTGAAATGACTGTCATTTCATTCAATGTTTACAAAGTTTTGAGCTCCATGATAGATCATTGTTGTATGATTATTTGCACTTGGATGTGGCATTTATTAGTTGTTCATCTTGTTTGTTCTACCCTTGTATAGGTTCATGGCTTACTCCACTGATGCATTTGGAATCTCTATAACCATCCTAGAGAAATCAATCTACATCTTCTGTGACTTGGATAGAAGTCTGTCACTTCACTAATGTTGTTATGACTATCTTCTTCAATGAGTTGTTGTTATGGCTCTTGATTGGTCATTTTCTTTGGCATTTGATAAGTCATACACTCTTTATGCTTCAAAAAGCAACTATGAGAGTCTAGTGGCACTGCAATACATTAATATGACTCCTGTAGCTTTGTATAGTCATGTGGACTCATACATTACTTCTTGTTTACTTGACTTCTTTACAAGAGTTCTGCTACACTATTCTACACAGTTGATTCTCCTCTTTTGTAAAATATATTTGATCTTGAATGAAGACTTTTGTACTTGCACTTGACATCTCTTGATGTGATATTTCTTTGATCAGTTAGCTCTACATCTGCACTTCATCCTTCTTCTGCATGGATACATTTGATTCATTCTGTGATATGAAAATGATCTAGTATACTCCTCTTGTGATGGGGCATAGTTTATAGGAGCAACTGCCCCTTTGTCTTTCTATTATGACCTCTTGACTGCTTCAGTGATGGTTGCTTCTATGCATGATTACTCTATTTATGCAATCTGATGCCCTTCTTGAATGGATAAGAAGGTAGCACATTGGTCTCAACCCTTGTGGGAGCCACATTTTTCTCCACATGCTTTAATGTCTTCAAATCAGCAACATTACTTTTCATATACCTGTACAGTGAACAAACAAGTTAGCATAAAAACATACCTGAAGGTATTGATTGATCCTCTTCATGATATTCTAATTTATGGCACATGTCTGATTTGATCTTTCATATGAAATGCATGATGTGACAAGTTGATATGTCTGCATGATAAAGCATATGATAACATTAAATATCTGGAGCTCTTATAGGACTTTCCCCAATTTTTTGCAAGTACAACTGATACAACTTGAGCTAAAGATGAGGACTAAAGATCAACTGTCCACTAGCTCAACAACCTCCTTGCTCAGGCAATGATGGATATTTAGTTTTATCATGTGTTCTTCCTTATTTCTTTTATCATCGGATGTATAGCTTGCATATGTCTGCATTGCTCAGTTTAGTTACCCCCACGGCTTGTGTGGGACACATTTGAACACTTCCTCTAAACATGATCAGTTAATTTATCTTATGCACTTGATGTATGTATATTTCTTTTTCAACCAATGCATAGGATAGAGTAACAGATGTTGAATGTATGTTCCAAATATGACATGAAATAATAGTTTAAATAAATATCTTTCTTTCCTTCCTTCAAATATGATCAACTGAATAATCAATTTGTCTTATAACTCTTAAAAGATAAAACTATGTTAGATCAACTGTATTTCTTGAATGATTAATTCCTTGACATCTTGATTCACTTGCTATGATGATTCATCAGTCCTGATTGGACTGATGGATTATCCTGACAACTAAATATCTATCTTTGCTTTGTCAAGACATCAACTGTTCATTAAATACAATAACCTCAAAGTTTTCTTTTATTCTTCCTGAAACAACTGGATTTAGGTCGAACTAAATTTAGTGTGAACAAAAATTTAGTAACAAAAACAACAACCCATCTATTTCAATGGTACTATAGCTTGGCCAAGCAAAAAAAAATGATAGTTTAGAAAAAGTAAACTATCGTCTCTAGAGCCCACATTCGGCATCATGTCCCGAAAGCTCGTACTTTACCAAAACAAAACATAGTACAATTTTCTAAATTTACTAAGATTATCCATTCTAACACAATTTTCTTCATTCAATTGAATTCTCTAGTTTGCCTGATGAATAAGTATACTCTTTACCAATGGTTTTATGTCAATTTCACAAGGCATGACATTTTCTAGGTAAAATGGGTAATTTTAGTTTGGTAATCTAAATAAATCTCAAAAGAACACAAGAAACTCATAATCAATAAGTCTAAATAATAATTCCATTTTTCTTCAAAATATTTTCTACAGAAAAACAATATAGTTTACTTCAATCCATTTGTTTCTATTTCTGGGTTTGCAGTTTGTCTAAGATATTCAATTTTCAAAGAATTATATAATCTATTAAAGGTTTTTATACCATCCCAATCATATTTCAAGAATTTGACTAATAAAGCACATTACTTCATAAAATTTCATATAAATTACTTATCAACCATTTGAAAAGAAAATTACAGTTTTCTTCCAAATCAGATTAATATACAGTAATAAAAATCATCTTCGAAAGGAGACTATTCACAAGCTTTTTTTCTATATATATATATATATATATATATATATATATATATATATATATATATACCTGATATAAATAAAACATAATACAAAAAATTATACTTGAATTGTAAAAACTTACAACTGAGATTATAAATTATTCGCCTGATGAATATAGATCCAGAAATATATATATATCCGTTACTAACACATTTATTAAATGTGACCCATAAATACATCACTGGAAACAGTATACACCGCTATAGCAAGGTAAAGACAATGAATTAAAGTTGAAGACAATGGATTAAAAATAAGAGACAGCATTGCCTTTGAAAGGGAGATACATACTTCATACTCATGTCCAGCAAGGAGTTACAAACACCAACCCATATCTCAATTCTACGACCAGCTATATATATTTAAAAGACATGAAAAGAAGACAAATTATAAACAGCAACTCACACAGGGGTAGCACCTTCTAAAGGAAATAAATCGACAGAGGAAAAATAACAGAAAATTTACAAAAAGGAAAAAGGTTTAAAGATGCACTAGCCGCAGTAGGCATGTTAAGGAAACATAGCTGAGGCGTTCAACTATATGATAGGAAGTCTCATAGAGAGGTCAGCTAGCTGTTACTGATGTTTTCGCTCAACTAATAATTATATATCTAGTTTAGGAAGGCAGATAGAAGATACAGGTCAGCGGCCCTTATGGGGTTGTTATTCCCAAGGTTGGTCAAAGATTGCCATCAGGCCGCTTCTGGGCGTCACTTCTTCAAACCTCCATGACTACAATCTTTAATAGAGTTTATTTTCATACCTCTATATATATATATATATATATATATATATATATATATATATATATATATATATATATATATATATATCTCGATTAACATTGCAAACTCTATATTGATTAAATTCTTTATAGGCACTGCAAATTGGTTTTAATATAAATATGTAATAGCTAGTAAAAACTCATTGTGTAGTATCAGTAGATAATTATATTATCTCATTTACTTACCCTATTGTTTTCTTTGATCAATAACAGTTATAAGGTGATGGAATTCGTGCTATAGTAAGTTTATTCAGAGTTAAGAATATACCTATGTTTAACAGTCATGCTCAATGAAATCCATAACACCCGTATATATATTTATATAGTTTTGGCGTAAATAGTTATATGTTTACCTAAAGTTATACAGATATCACCCTCATCCAGTAATGAAACTCGTGCATCATAGAGAAAATCTACACAGTGGATGTATCATTCTAGGAATACGTGTTTATACACAGAGATTTTACAGACATATAAATAGTCTTAAATACCCAAACTATATTATGGTAAATTTGATCATTATGGACGAAGAGATTGTTGCTTCTTGCAGTAATATGAATATTTAACATTCTCTTATTTTCACAAATTTGAGTGAAGGGCAAGAATGGAATTATAAAAACCTGAGCAATGCTTTCCCCGAAGATAATTTTTTTATTGGAGCTCCTTGAGTGCTTCCCTGCAATCTCGAAGTTCCTCTTCTTCTTTCTTTCACTACCTAAATTCCCAATCCTCTCTCCCTATTTTTTTTTAGTTTTCTTTGCAAACTTTCAGATCATCCCCCCCCCATGTCTTTCCATATCTCTATTTTTTTATCCCCCTCCTCCAGAGTTCTTGTTTTCTTTTTAGTTTTACTTTCCTAAATTAAGTTTGGCTTTTCTAGTTTTCTTTCTTTCTAGTTTTTTTTTAATTCCAAATATCAAGTTTTTATTCTATTTCTAGTTCCAATTGTTCTAAAAATACTATTAAAATAATCTACATATTTATCGTAATGCATTTACAAAATTAAATAAGATATTTTATTCTCTATTAAAACAAATTAAATAACTAATTTATTTATTCTATTCTCAGAGCATTCACAATAACAATTTAATTAAATAAACTATTTAGATCAACATTAACTAACTATGCAAAAATAAAATAATGCAAATTTTAAACTAAAACTATTAAATCATTCACTATGCAAACTTATGCAACTACATGACACTACGTGAAGTGTGTGAATGATATCCCTCCATCTCAACCCTACCAGGGTGCTAGCCTCCTTTACCTCAACCACCCTCTTGTCTTCGACAACTTGTAACTCCAATTAAACTCAAATTTCTCGTCAATAGATTAGTAACCAAATAGCCGAAGCACTACTAACATGAGTATAACATTCATAAATATTCATTCATCTTTTAATAACAATTAATTATCTATCTCACACATTTCTTTATCCATATATTAATTCCACATATAGCAATCACAAATAGCATCAAGTTTGAGACGTGACACAATGTGCCTTCAAACCCCATTTTTTCTGTGAGAAATTGTATCCCCTCTCCCAAAGACCCCAAAGAACACCTTCTTAACTTAGGAGTCTACAAGATTGTTTGTTCATGTGGCACACCCTGCATAGGTGAGACAGGTCACTCTTTTAGCACTAGTTATTTCATCTCAGGTCTCTAATTTTTTAGATCATTATGACTCCTAATATTTATGTGAATCTCAATATTCTACCAAGGACTTTTCAATTTGTGGCATGGTATTCAAGTGGCCCATTATAGCAACAATAATGGTGTCAAATTCTTGAAGCAGCACTAAAAGCATTGCCTCATTTCTTTAGAGATGGTTATGTTTCCACCTTAGATCATATTCAAGATGTTGCAAACTTTTACAACATCCATCATATCACCATTCAAAATGTGGCTCTTCGATTTCTTACTTTCTCTTTCAAAGGTAAAGCACGTGAATGGTATAGAACCTTGTAGCCTGGTTCAATTGTAAGTTGGGATCAACTTGGTGATCTTCTTTTCAATTAGTTCAAAGAGAGTGTAGACACAAGTTCTCTTTTTTCTAGTATTTCATGGAAATCAAAAGGTATCTACATAATGCATGAATGATTTCATATCATAGTTTGATAAGGCTTGGAAGAGATTCCCTATCAATGTCTGTCCTCCTCTAGGATTTGCATTTCTATATTTCCTAAAATCTTTGGATTCTAAAATTTAAGTTATGGTTCAAATTTCAGGTGGTCAAACCCTTCACGAATCATATGATCTGGCTGTCAAAGCTAAGCAAAATCACATAGATACAGGAAAGTTGCCTCCCATGCCTATGTAGTCATTGTTTCCTCTAGAAATACTTATTTTGAAGTTGTCCAAAAAAGATAAATGCATCCTATAAGCTCACCACCCACCCTCCACATTAAAATGATCAAGTGTAATGAGATGAGTAAAGTAAAATTATTGATGGAACATATCTCTCATGAGCCCATAGAGCTGAAAAATTAACCCATTAAATCAAATGAACAAGCATTTATGCCTTCATGCATTCCAAAACAATCAGCTTGCTTGCATCCCCTTGTCAAAATCCCATCTTTTCACATGCAAAAAATACAAACCCATATGTGTAACAGATATATTCCACATTCCTCTTCAACCCTAATGCTTTCCAAGTCCAAATTTGAGCAATCTAGTATTGAAGAACAAGTTTTATGTCAAGTGGGTGTAATAAATAGCCATCATGAGCAAAACAATGTCAAAAATCAACAAGAAGTTGTTGTTCATGTAAGTTTTATAGCAGAAAAAGAGTATTGAGAGCATGTAAAAAATGTCAAATCAAACAATGATACTAAGCCCTTCCGTTTCAACTCATTTGAGGCTTTTTCTAAAGCTTTTTATAAGAAGGATGAGAGAGAAAAATAGTTATCACTGGTCATAGATCTTTAGAAACAGATAAAGGATAAAGAGGAATTTTGTTTAGAGAAGAAATCAAGAATAAATGAGCTCATTAATGATGATGATATGAAAGGTTTATTGGCTACAATAGAGAATGATCCTGCATATTTCACACAAAAGGATATCCCTTTATCTCATTTTGAAGAACAACTATGGCAAGAGATCATTACTGATCCTTAAGAGTATGAGGAAGCTTATCTTTTTAAATGTTTGCCTAATTTTATAAAAGAGGACAATGATACTATGATAAAGGAATGCTTTCATCTTAATTGAAAAGAGCATTTGTACATGCATCAAGGTGAAGAGAATTTTGAAGAAGAGGATTTTGAGCTCAATCTAGACTCCTTGTTTGTAGATATTGATGATGTTTCAACTCTTGTTTCACTTGGTGAATAAAAGAATGATGATGAGTGTTAGCTTTATGATATGCATTTTAGTGTAAAATATACTTAAGCATTAAAACAAAATCTTGATTGATGCATTTTGAGTATGCATATAAAGAGGTTCCAAACTATCCTTGGGAGTATAGTTAATGTCAAGCCAAATCTTGGCATTTACTTGAGTCATGAAGATCATGAAGAACACAAAATAGATGAGATCAATTTCATGAGGTCACAGATGCTTGATTACAAGCATGAGAATTCTCTTCATCAAAATGTGACAATTTATTTACTTCATTTGAATGAGGTAGAGAACTCACATCAAAGAAAGTGGCAACGAGGGTCGAAAGCACAAAATTCTAAGCATTGAAAGGAAATAAGCAATCAATTCCTTTTGTTTTTTCTTTTCATAGTTTATTTGGTCTATCATAGCTTCAAAGATGATTGCATGGAGTGATATATTTAAATGGGGAAATTATTTGCAATCCTAGTGAACAAGCATGTTCCAATGGTTTTTGCTTGTATATAGTAGTTTGATTTTAGTTGTTAAAGCAATAAGTTGCAAGGGAAACATTAGTTTTTAGTTTTGTTTTCAATAAGCAAAGTGGCAGTATTGTTGTCAGGGTATTTGATGCCAAGTCTAGTGTTTTTCAGTTTGAGGGTAGTTCACTGTGTCAATGGTTATTTCAAAGGTTTAGTTTTGACTTCCGTGGTTGTGCATAGAAATTTGCATTAGTTTGGTTTTATTGCTTGAATATTTGGTTGCAAATTTAGTGGTAATATCATGACAATAAAATTGCCCACTCTCTGAAGTTCTTCATTTCAGAATATACTAACTCTGATGCCCAATGGAGTGAAGGCACATTATTTAGCTTTGACATGTGCAAGCACACTTTCCCCACAAGTTTCTAGAATTGTAGTCCAACTCTCACACTACATTTAATATTGAGGGAAGCCGATTGTAATCTTGAACATTTCAGCCAACTCAGTAAATTCATGATATGGTAAAAAAGAACTTGTTAGTTATTGAGAGAGAGCTCATATTATTGAGAAAGTATCACTTTCCAAAGCAAGGTGCTACCATGGAAAGTTTCAATGCAGTTATATGTAATGGTAAGCAACTCTTAAAACTCCAACACCATCACTCAATTCCAAACCACAAGCTTCCAAATTATTGCGCAGTCAAGAAAGGTGCCAACACACTCCAACATAGCACAACACTCCAAATAATATAATGCAATGATTACAATTTTAGTGCAATACTTTCAAAATCAAGGTACCTCCATGAAATACAACCTAACACATGAGAATTCCAGCACCCATATATGAATTCCTACACAACACATTAACATTAAGGCACAACTACAGATCATGGTGCAGCTAGGGTAGAAAGGTATGGACTATATCAAGTTTCAATGCCAATATTTTAGAAAAGAGACTCTAGCCATGTTAAAATCCAATGCAGCCCTAGGAATGAGGTGTAGAAGTATCAAGTGAAATGCAACCATTGCATATCATGGCACAACCAATGGGTAAGGAAGAATAGAAGGTTTAATGCCCAACCACAAAATCAAAGCACTCAAACCACTTCAAACTATAGTGCAACATTTGAAATCTCTAGCACAATATTTAACATGACACAATGTTTACAAATTTAGCACAAAACCTCCAAAATTCTAGCTCCAACATGTGAATGGAGCATAGAAGTCTCTCAAATTGCAGCCATAACCTCCAAATGCACAACATGCAGCAATATTAACTCTAAATGTAGCTTTGGCTCATCAATAAATCAACCAATAGCGCTTCTCTATTAGCTTTTTAATATGCTTCCTTTCCACTATTGTGCCATTGGTCAAAATTGGATGACATGGCATATGTGGGGGCCTAATGAATTAAGTTTTCAGTTCATACAAATCTTCTTTCAACTCATGTTAAAATTAAAATCATTTAAATAAAATCATTTTAATATTTTGATTAAAACATTCAAAAAGGAGAAAAGGGGAGTTGAAATGGAAGGTGGGACCGCTAATAGTTTTTAAAGATCTTTTAAATCAAAATCATTTTAAAGATCTTTTTATTCTATTAAAAAAATATGTTACAACTATAGAAAAGGATAATAAAGTAGAGGCTTTATTAATTTATGGAAAAGGAATAAAGAGGAGAAGGCAAAAAGATAGAATCAAAGGAAAATAGAAGTAGAAACAAAGAAAAAGATGATCTAAAAGTGAAAAAAACTCAAGTCATCAAGTAGAGGTGTCTATCATGCAAAGATGAAATCAAATTAGGATTTGATTTTTCTACATTTTTCTAGATTTTCCTTCTATCTTCTCAAATCTTCTTCTCTAATTTCTTCTATATAATGTAACTGTTCATTCTAACAAAAGGGAGATTCTTCTACTGGTGACACTCTACCACTATGGTAATCGAGCCTTTCAGGGATACATTTTATAATCATTTTAGCTCATGAATAACAATCTTATGATGTGCATTTGGCCTTTCACTTTGTTAATTTATTTTAAAATAGAATGAAATGTTTCACTTGACTATGCACCATTTGATTTTTCTTGTAGATTTATCTTTCCTTCTTATTTTTGCATATGCATCCTTTGTTCACAACTCTGAAACTATCAAACCTCTTGCAAATTAATGACTGTGCAATTTCACCTTTCATTATTGCATTTGTGTTCATTTTATTTCATGATTGTAGATCATGTGCAAACTAAGTCATATGGGAATAAGAGGGTTTAATTTGGGGTATTGCCTATTAGATAGGTTTCAATTTTAGTTTCCTTCTTTCTCTTTTCCTCATAAGTTTGAAGTGAATTCATTGAAAATCCTATGAAAAGTTGGCTTCTAAAATCTAAGAGGTCATTTTGCAAGTTACATCCAATGTTTGCAAAACTTCCCATGTTGATGCAAGTTTGTATGCGGGTGTAGCATTCAAGTGCATATATGAGTATCAACAGTAAACATAGTCATATTCTTCGATTCTTACAAAACCCAATTTTAGCAAAAAGGAATCAAATTATTGATACCACATCCAAGGTGATTATTTCAAACCATAAAAAGACCATTTTAATTTGCAAACCAAGTGTTCTTTCTCTTTTCCCTCAAAACCTTTAGGTTGTTGCATATAAATTTCCTCTTCTAGATCTCCATGCAAAAATTTAGTCTTAACATTCATTTGCTCAATTTCAAAATCATAAGCAATATCTATGGATAAAATAAATCTAATAGAAGACAATTTAGCAACAAGAGAGAATATTTCACTAAATTCAACTCCCTCTCTTTGGGAGTAGCCCTTGGATACTAGTCTAGCCTTGTACTTTTCTAATGAATTATCTACTCTAAATTTCTTCTTGTAGACCCACTTAAACCAATTGCCTTCCTTCCTTTGGGAAAACAAACAAGATCCCAGGTATCACACGAGTCTAAATCCATCATCTCATCTTGCATGGCTTGCTACCAAGACTCGCTATCATCTGTAAGAATAGCTTTCCTGTAGGATCTAGGTTCATCGTCAATACTTAATAAAGAAAATACACAACATAAATCTTGTGGACTATACCTATTTATTGGATTTTGTTGTCTTGTGGATCTTCTCAAGGGTAGAGTAAGGGATTCTTCCTCTTGTTCTTTTGCATTCTTAAACTCTTCAATTAATCTCAGAGTAATCCTACTCACAACTCCTACTTGAACCCTCTTCTTCCTCTCCATCCTCAAACCCATCATTTTGTTCTTCCTTATGTGAATCTTCTTTCCTCAATTCAAAATGTACTATCTTTTTCCCTTCTTTATCTTTTGGCTATTCAGAATCAAAAATAGCTCTCAGTTCCCTGAAAATTGCATCTCTAGAATAGACAACTTTCTTGGTTAGAGGATTTCAAAGCTTATAATCTTTAATATTTTTACCATATTTAATGAAGATGCATTTATGTGCGTTTGCATCCAACTTAGAACACTTTGCTTTAGGCATATGAACAAAAGTCTCATTGCCAAAAACCCTTAAATGTGAAACAAAAGGTTTCTTACCTATCTACACTTCATAATATGTCAAATCAAGAGCCTTGTAAGGATATCTATTAATCAAGTAAATAACAATACTCATAGCTTCTACCCAAAAGCATTTGTCCAGTGATGCGTTGCTTAACATACTTCTAGATCGCCCCCCCTGATCTGGGCTAGTCAAAACTGAATTTTGATGGAGCTTCTAAGGGTAACCTAGCTCAGGCTAGAGGGGGAGCTGTGATCTATGATGACAAGGGAAATGTCAAGGGAATCTATGTTGGGAACCTTGGTTTCCAATCTAACAATTTCGCAGAAGCTTATGTGGCTTACCAAGGAATTTATCTAGCTAAGGAACTAGGTATTAAAAAGCTTGTCATAGAAGGGGACTCCAAAAATATTTTGGACATGATCAAGGCTAAAGATGTCCCTAGTTGGAACATAAAAGATATTATAGATCTAATCATTATTGAACTAAGGAATATGGACAAGGTGAAGGTGCAACACATCTTTAGGGAAGGAAACACAAGAGCTGATGACTTAGCAAACAAAGGTTGCATCATCAATGATTGTTTAAAGTGGAAGAGGGGAGATGACGTCCCTAATGATATCTCTAATTTCATTAATAATGATGTAAGGGTGTAAATTTAATGCTCAATATGCTCGGATGGAGTGGTAGACTATTCACACATTCCAGAGTAATCATGGAGAGGATCCTAATCATTGCCAAGTATGCAATGAACTTGCTATTGCGTTGGGAATTGTTATTGTCCCGACTATTCACAACATCATTTTCAGTCTGCATTACAAAGCCAAAGCTGAAGCTAATACTGGACTCAGGATGGGAGGTGATTTAAATCACACAAAACTGACTCAGTTTGAAAGGCTAAAGGAGAATAGTGAACTCTGGGAGATTCTGCACAGAGGGGACTTCACCCCTTATATAGAAGCTATGAATGGCTATGATACTATTCTGTCAAGTGAGTTTGCTCGTTCTTGGAAAGTAGGGACGGTCTATGTTAGAGGGTTAACTTTCAGGGTCTCTGAAGATTTAATTGCTAAAGCCATGAGGCTGAAGCTGGATGGAACCTATATACCTAGGAAAGTTAAAGGCAACTACAAGAATGGTATGTTGAAGTTTTTCCAAGAGGGAGAGGCGGTTAACAGATTACAAAATGGTTTCAACCAAGAAGATTTACTAGGCATCTAGAGTGATGTGGCAGAGGTCATCATGAGGTACATCACGCTTGAAGGTAGGTTCAAAAGATTCCATGGTTATCTTTTTCCCCTTCTAAATCATTTTCATCACAACATTAGAATCAATCTTCCCTACTGGTTGTATTCCTCTCTTGAGGACTCTGTTTAGAATATGTTGCTAGGTGAAAAACTCCTCCCGTTACATTAGAGTTAAGTTTGAATTGGCTCAAACCCCTGCTCTGGGGTTTCGCCCTAGGATCTACAACCCCCAGCTCATCAAGAACTTCCTTGATAGTGAGAACAAAGAGGAGGGTTCCATTGACATTGGTGAGGGTTCCCAGAGGGTTGGGTATTCTCGGGGGAAGAGTTCCAAAGGTAAGGTTACTTCTAACAAGGGCTTGCAGGCTAGGAAACAAGCAGGGCAGGGGAAGAGTAAAGTGAAAGAGATAGTCGCTACCCCTCTTTTTGATTCTGAACAAACCACTACTAATAGAGATTACAATAAGGCTCCCTCACAGACAGTGACAGTGAAAATGGGTCAGATGGTTCTCCGCAGTATGAGCATTCCTCATAATGCCCATTCCCCACAGAAGAAAGAGCAAGCTAGGAAACTTAATCCTAAGGGTTATGTTGGGACTCCTGGGAACAAGGGAGTGAACAAAGCTCAGAGGTCTAGGCCCAGAAGGAAGATTATCTCTAATGAGGATGACAGTTCAGATGAGGAAGTGTTTATTCTTGATTCTGACACCAAAAGTGAGATTGATGAGGATACTGACACTTAAACAAAAATGGATGAGGAAGAGGACTCCTGCAAAGATTGTGGGAAAAATTTGGAACATAAGGAAAAGGGAAAACTCCTCAAGGGCTCCAAAAGGCCCAACCAGACTAATTCGGAGGACTCCCCCAACAAGAAGGCTAAGATTATTAAAGACTACACTGAGGAGATTCAAGATTCTGAGTGTAAACTGTACACCAAACTTAGTGATAGAGTCACCATTCTTTATCAAGCAATGGATCTCCAAAACTAGGTTTTGAAATGGCAGCTTGCCCAAATCCACCATGCTAGAAAGAAAATTCAGCAGCTCGAGTCTATCAGCCAGCTAGAAGCAGAGGAATGGTTGAAGGAGTCTAATGATGAGCTATGGTGCCAAGTGGAAAAGATGGCCACCAGATTTGAAAATTAGGAATGCATTGAGGATGAGATAGGTCAAATCAAGATTACTCAGGAAAACTTGGACAGGAAAGTGTTTGACCTTGTGGACTATAGTAGGGAAATGGTGAAGAATTCAGCCACCACTCTGTATGTGTTGAAGGAGGAGTTGGAGAGAAGAAAAATTGTGGCTGAGGGAGCGGAGGGGAAAGAGAAACATATGATCAAGAAACAAGGGACTGTGGTGCAGCTGAAGGAAAGCAACAGCAAGGAGAAGTTGGAGGTCACTCAGAACCAGGGGACCAAGATGGAAGGGAAAGGCAAGCAGAAGGTTCAAGTGCGGCTGGAGCAGGAAGCTGAAGAGACCTCCTTCTTAGAGAAACTGGAGTTCCTGAGCAAAGAGTGGCATGCTATAAGCTGCCTTAAAACTATGGCCAGAAAGTAGCTAGCCGTCTGTTGGTCCTATTGTTTTGGTTGGCCTTTTGGCTGGCCTGTCTCTTTTTTTGGTTGTTTTTGCTCTTCTCTGGTTTTATGTCTTGTGAAACTCTTCTGTTGCTTGCTAGGCCTCTGTATATGGGTTTGGGCCCTTTCTCGGTTACTTTAATCAAAACATACTTCTAGATCTTTCCACTAAAGTTTAGTTCATCCCCATTTTGTTGAGGTGTGTAATGAGTAGTCTTTTGTCTTATGATACCTACATGCTTGTAAAACTCATTAAATTTTTTAGAACAATATTCCCCTCCATTGTCAGATTTCAACACCTTTATCTTATGTTCTAATTGATTCTCTACTAAGACTTTAAATTCCTTAAACTTAGTGAAAACTTCATATTTATGTCTCATAAAATAAATCTAGATAAACCTTGAAACATCATCAATGAAGGACAAAAAATACTGAGATTTTCTAATAGAATCATATCCAAAGGACCAACACATTTGTATGAATAAATTCTAATTTACTCTTTTCTTTATTACTTCTTGAAGGAAATGATGCTCTATTTTGTTTCCCGAATACATAATGCTCACAAAAATTAAAATACTCATCAGAATAGGAGAATTCGACAAACAACTTTTTATTCATAATAGTTTTTAAACCTTTTTCAATTATGTGGCCTAATCTATGATGCCACACCATACATGTATTTCTAGATTTTTGAGTCACATATGTGGATTTACATAAAGCAGTGGCATTCAGCCTAAATAGAGTTCCCAACCTTATGCCTCTTGCTACCACCAAGCTCCCTCTCACCAATATGCAACCATGCTTATCAAACATTACATGCATTTCCAAATCATTCAACTTAGAGGCAAAAATTAAATTTCTAGCCAATCCAAGAATATGTAAAACACTAGGTAGGGTTTTATCCTCCCATCACTGAAACACAATTGTACCTTGCCTATCCAACTATTGGATATGAATTGTTGTCCCAAAGGTAGACTTCACCTCCATCATATTCTTCATATGTGGAAAACCACTCCTTATGAGGAGTCATATGATATGAGCATCTTGATTCAACCAACCAGTGTTTGTTAAAAATAATATTACATGAATAAAGCAAGACTTGACCACCTAACTCTAAGGACTTTTCTATAGAGGAATCCTACTATTTATTCTTTTTTGCATTCCTTCTTAACATGTCCCCTCTTTCTGCAATTCCAACACTTCACACTATTATTTTTACTAGGAGTTTTGCATCTACCCTTAGACTTGTATTTAGGCCACTTCCATTCTCCTTTAGATCCACCTTTTTCCTTAGACCTTCCCCTAACATTAAGAGCATCCGTTGAGCTATATATAGCTTTCTTTCTTATTTCTTATGACAACAATGTTGCAACAAGAGCATCCATCTTGGGATCTTGAAGATTAACACTAATAGCAAAAATAAAATTCTCCCATGACTCAGGCAAAGAACAAAGAAGTATAATGCATTTATTTTCTTCTTCAATCTTAACATCAATAGAGGCTAATTGACTCAAAATCAAATTAAAAGTATTTAAATGCTTAGCAATTGAATCACCTTCCTTTATTTTTGAATAGAAGACAATTTTCTTTTCAAATATAATTTATTTACTAAACTCTTAGCTTGGTAGATCTCACCCAAACATTTCCATAGAGAATATGCAATGGATTCTTTAGCTACATTTAACCCAACTAAATCTGCAAGACAAAGTTAGATTGTCCCTTGTGTTCTCTTATCCATCTGATCCCATTTATTTTAATCTATTTTTTCTAGTTTCTTTTCCTTTATTTCAACCAACAATTGATCCTTCGCTTTAAGGAGATCCTCCATCTTCAACTTCCACAACTTGTAGTTAGTTCCATTGAACTTCTCAATATCCAATCGATATGTAGATGTAGCCAATATGACTTCCACACACACACACACACACACACACACACACACACACACATACATACACATCTATAAAACAAATTTAACTAGAACTCCCACTGTAGCACAAAAAAACTTCACTCTTCCACCCAAGAAACAAAGCTGGCAAACCTCTAATACCAAATGTGTCATGCCCGCATTTCCCATGTGGTCACGACACACAACACATGTGTCATGTCCACATTTGCCATGCGGTCATGACACGAATTGCAAAAAACTTTTTTGTCTATCCCTAGGAACCCCCTCGCACGCGTCTGCGTGCTCGGTGGCAATACACATAAGGCGTAAACATATCAACATAATTCGGGGAGGTGCATTGTCCCACTCAGTCCCCTATGTGAAGATAGCCATCTAGGGGGTATGCGCCATGAAGTGTGTCGCTTTTAGGGTTAGAATGATTTTAATCTGAACCCTAAGTTTCCTAGGTGTGAAGATGATTCCACTAGCATCGAAACCTAACTCTAATTCGGGTCCAATGAAAATGAGATAATGATTAAGAAAAATGGCATGATGGTCATATGATTAAAGTGGAATGGTGAAATAAAAATTAATAAAATAATGTAAAATTAAAAACCTAGAAATCTAGGAAAAATTCGACAGCATAACGCATTTTCAATAAACGCAATAAATTTTTTAAAATAAAACACCAATAAGAAATTAAATAAAATTTAAGAATAAATATTCTAACTTAAGAACAAATTTAAACTAATTTAAGATAATAGAATAAATAACCTACCAAGGTCAAATAAATCGACCTTGCATAAAAAGATTAAAATTTTGAAATAAAATAATAAATTAATAACAAGATGCCAAATTGGATTTCAAATTTGAGTTCATTAATAAATATAAGTTTGGCATTATATTTATTAACGAACTCAAAAAAATAGAGAAGGGAAGAGATTAAGATACTCATTCCCGTAAATTAATAATAAAATTGATAGAAGGATAAAAATAATAAATTCACGCAAGGGAAAATAATAAAAGTAATTATCCCAACTAAAACGAATTAAATACAAAGGGAATACTCTTCCCAATTAAAATGAAATTCAATCCCTCCCTTATAAAAAATCTAAATGACAAGGCAATAAAACAAATGCAAAAAACCCATTTAAATAATAAATCAATTAAAAGTGCATAAGAGAAGAAATGAAAGAAGGCCAAAAAATAGAAGTTTTAAAAATAAGGAAATAAAACAATGCCCTCACAACTCCTCTCAATAAAATATTGTTTTCTAATAGAAAAGCCCTAATTCCCATTTTAAAATTGGATTTTCTAAAAGAAGCCCGAAATTATCTCTTATTGTTTGCCTAAGGAAAACCCTAACTCATTTGTTTGCCTCCTCTAGTTTTCTTTGTTTTGGTTTTGCTTTCTTCTCCATTCTTTTTTTTCATACAAGTTTGCCGGTTGGAGATCTTACAACAATGGCATGGAAGCCATTAAAATACCTCACAGAGGTATATTTATTATATATATTCTCCCCTTTTATATATATATATTTACATATATATGCATTTTGAGTATATATATATATACACGGTTATATATAGATGCCAAAAATGAGATTTTCTGTTAAATGAGATATTTCTGTTAATCTAATGATCAGATATATATATGTATTCACATTCTGTACTCTGCAGGGGGTATTCTCATGTTTTATTTTTATTTTATTTTTTTATACACAGCAATTAACCAACCGGCGGTCGTTGCAGAGAATGGCGGACTGAGGGATGTTGGATGGCAAGAGGGGAGCTTAGGGTTACTGAGAAGGGGAGGCAGGGTAACCGTTTGGAGGGGAGCCGCGGGGAAGGTGGCGGTGGAGAGGAGAGTTGGGGCGAGGGTAGCATGGCAGACAAGGGGGAGATGGGGGGCTGTGGGGAGGGGACGATGCCTCCACCCACACCTGCGGGTGTGGGTGGGGGCATCGCTCCCTCCCCACACCTCCAAGGATAACAGCACTATGGGTGGCAGTTTGGGCCGTCACCCATAGTCAATAATTTTTTTTGTTTAAAGCTTCCGTAACTCAGACAACTTGCCCTACCAGTAGGGTTTGGTCCAGAAAATGCCATTTCTATATTATTATTTTTTCTCACAGTTAGAAACTTTAACCACAATTTTTAGATATATAAAAAAAAATATTTATATATAAATATATATGTATACACATGTATATATATACCTGTGTGTATATATATATATATATGTATGTATGTATATAAATAAATAAATATATATATTTACCCTAAGTCTATCACTACTTTAATAAAAACAGTTTGCTTCTGTTTATCATTATTTTATATATATATATATATATATATATATGTATGTATATATATATATATATATACATATATATATATATATATGTATATATATATACATATATATATATGTATATATGTATATATATATATATATATATATATTAAATAGCATAGAATTATTTACAAGTCTGATTTGAATGGTAAATGAACAAAAAATTAGTTTTATTTATTTCTATATCTCTATGTTAGCAAGAATACTTCATTCATCTTTCAGTAGAGATTTAAGGTGTATTTACATTTCAATAATATGTATAATGCATAATAACTATAAGTGTAACCATGATTCCACAATGAAAGAGTTTAACTAGGTTTGTAAAGAAATAATAACCAATGGTAATTACTATCTCCAGAAATCTAAGAACAAATAGAATGCTACATATTTTCTCCCCCTTTTTTAAAAAAAAAAAGAAATAGAATAAATGAGCCAGAATAGCATATTTTCCCATGACAAAAATTTTTAAAACAGGAAGTTTCTTTACTCTCAAACAACTACTAGCCTAAAATTTCAAACAACTTACTAGAAAATAATTCCCTTAAATTTCTATCTACCTTTCTTTGTAAGCAATAAAACTTTTACAACAACTGATGTATATTTCTTTTTTTTTTGTTTAAAAGAATAATGATAGCAAAAATATATTTACATTCACATGCATATCTCAAAATACCCAACTCCACAACATAGGAAATAAACAGCTCATACATAAATAAAAAGAGTGTTTACATTTCAACACATTTTTTTTTACAGCCAAATTCAAGGGCATAAAACTTGACCAAAAATAAATACAATAGGGCCACAAAGGCCATGGCTCAACAGCCAAAAATAAATGACCAAAGCAACACCAAAAGGGAGCTTCCCCAAAACTCCATTTCCTCAATAAGAGCCTGCAATAAAACACAACAACAAGGGAAAACCCAGCCACTGCGAAATGCCCTCCTCCCTACTGTAGACCCACAAGTGGGTCACCCCCGAGCTAGGGAGGTAGGGATTCACACGATTGCAACCACTCAACAACAAGTATCAAACAACAATAACACCAAATCAACCCCAAGGATAAACAAATAACACAACTCATGAAAATAAGTTTGATGGGGGTAAGGAATGTACCCCTCTACTTTAAAGGCCACACCAAAATACCAAAATACTAATCTCATGGCCTCAAGCTAAAACCTCCAAATACCCAACTCCTCAAATATCTCAAAATACACTTCCATGGCACTCTTGCCATACAAATATTCTCCACAACAAGTAAGAAGCCCTCAAGGCATAGATAACACAAATATGGGAGTGACCTCAAGGAGGTTCCTTTCCCCTACCCCAAACAAGTTGAGCCTTACCTCCAAATGGAGGTGCTCTCACCAAACTCCCATCCCACACAAAATAAAGAAACAACAACCAACAAAACTACAACACATCACAATAAATAAGCAAGGGTAAAAACATAGTCATGAGGCTTACCTTCAAAGCCCTATAATGGAAGCACATTTGGTGAGGAGCTCCAAGCTTTCCCAAACCTTCCAATCTCCAAGAATTTCTCTAACTTCCCTAAAATTGCTCCAAAAATAGAAAGAAACTCTAAAATGCAAGAACCCCACACTCCTCAACAAGAGGAGGTAATATAGGCCATCAATTTTGGCCTTGAGGAATGAGAAGGTGACACTTGTCACCTTCTCCTTCCTCCTCCAATGCCACTTGCAAGGGAGAGGAAGTGTGAGGGTGACAAGTGTCATCCTCCAATTCCATCTCAATCCTCACCTTATCCACTTGTGCTCTCACACATGTGTGAGAGAACAAGTGGTGAGGTGGCATTTACGTTCAAACCTCTAAGAGGATAAGGGATGCCATATGGCATCCTTTTATTCTCTAAGAGAGCCATCTCCCTCCAAGATGCTCTCACACGTGTGTGAGTCTTGGAGGAAGATCCCAAACACTTGGGAGTCTTGAAGACCTCCCAAGTCCTCCTAGGGAAGGGATTCCCAAACTTTGGGAAGGGAGATGAGTCTTTCCCGAAGCATGACTCATCTCCCACCTTATCTAGTTTCAAATTTTGTCACTTTGACTAAACCATAGTTTAGAGTGACCAAAAGTGAGTTAATCCAAGGGTTAGTTAGTCAAAATTGATCCTAAACCCATGGGTAAGCACCTAGGGGAGATTTTGGGACACTAAGGTTCACCTAGGGGGTCATAAATCCACTTTAATGTCCTCAAAAATAAAAACAATTACCAAGTGGTGTAAGTCAATAAAAATTATACAACACTTAATATTAATTAATTTAAACAAGGGGTACTAGGCCAAAATGATAAAATTAAATCAAGCACT
This sequence comes from Cunninghamia lanceolata, assembly GCA_027924645.1. Classification (NCBI taxonomy): domain Eukaryota; kingdom Viridiplantae; phylum Streptophyta; class Pinopsida; order Cupressales; family Cupressaceae; genus Cunninghamia; species Cunninghamia lanceolata. The sequence continues at coordinate 44,600 of BSBN01000064.1, forward strand.
TAAATCAACATTCAATTTCAAACGTGATCCTTATTCCTCTTGGGAATGGATTGGTTTCACAGGGAATAACATTGATGTGAATTCTACCTCCAATTTCCCGTGGCTTGGGAATGTAAATCCTACATATCTCAATCAAGTGTCAATCATATCATGAATAATCATAGCCGAAGCAACTGGAATTAAATTCATGCCATTAAATACAACAATAATCATCTATAACATAATTTTGAATTAAACTACATTTTTCTATCACATGTCAAGTAATCATCATCACATAAATAACTAGAAATCACATCACAAAACATCATCTAATATATCTCGTATGTCGAATCACAAAATAGCATCAAATATGATCAAATCGAATCGCCATATGTCTAATCAATGTCATATCAAAATCAAGAGATATAATCAAGTCTGCATAATGAAACCATAGTCTATAAAAGTTTGATAATGTCATCAACTGAAATGCAGAACGATCAAAATAAGGAAGGAAAAATAATCGGCCTCACAAAATATCAAAAATGAAGACAAACCACTACAATATATAAATCTAAAATTTAATTTGTAAAATGTCAAATGGAGATTAAAGCATCTAAAATTAACAACAAAGAAATCAACAAACACATAAGAATCTCACAACATGGTGCTTACATGGAGAAAACCCTTTTGGGTAAAAAAAATCCACCAGGAAAGAGGCCAAGTTGTATCATCTTTGAAAAAGATTATAATACATTCACTTCCTTTAGTCCTACATCAAATCTAATTGCACCTATGTACCTATGAACATTCAACTCACACTCTACATTCCTCAAGCTTCTGTTAAATAGAAAATACAAGCTACAGAAGAGCACATAGAATGTGGTGTCCAACATGGAAAAAATTCAATTCCATATTTGGGGAATCTAGTCAACAAGCTATTAAATTAGCCTCTTACAATTGCTATAACCCTCTTACAAACATATGGCACCCAAGATATGCAAATCCCAATTCACCCACCTTGGGCATAGTCAACAACAGGCTAAAAATAGTCTCTTACACCTTCTTATAGATTGTGATAAGATGCTATGCAAAAACGGTCCAATAATAGTTGATTCCTTACAACATGTAAGGCACTAATAATAGAAAATGCTCTCACACCTGTCATAAGTCATTATTAAATTTGGACAACCACATTTCACCTGATGTAACTCCTAAGATAAAACTTACTTTTTTTTACCATCACTATAAATATTTACTACTATCAATGAATCAATCATCCCTTATGAATGCATTTACAAAATAATATTAGGAGTAATTAAATACATAGGATTTACAAGGTTAATAACACCTTAATCCTAACACAAATGATGAAAAATAGAGTAGTGGAAAAGGAACCAGCATGTAGTTGGATTGAAACCAATAATTAGGTGAATGTATTTGGGCTATGAGAAAGATCAAATTCACATATACAAGAGATATCCTTAAATTTGGATGAATTGCTTCATCAAATAGCTTAAATGAATAAATTTTTAAATATTTTTTGTGAAATGAACTTCATATTAAACTAAGAAACAAGGGGATCTAGACTATTCTAGATCGAAACAAACAACTTGCAACTTGTATGTACTTCCTTGACCTCGGTTATTTGCCTCTTAAACAAGCATTGTCCATGATCTTTAAATTACGTTGTATTTTCTCTTAAGATATTGATATTTAATTTTGTAGTTTGAATTTTGTTTGGTCCTACGAACCTTTTATTTGCATATGCTATCAAGTGTAGATATTTGGTCTTGGATTTTGTTGATCCATTGCATAAAATCATTTAAATTCCATTGCATATTTCCATCAATGTTATTCCTTTCTAGCACAAATTATACTTAACTGCTCTAACAAAGATAAACAACTCAAATTTTAAAATGGTAAAATTGAAATTTAGTTACCTAACCAAATTCAACAATCTACCCATATTTCAACCTTTTCAATCAACCATCCCATCAAAATAAACTACATTGCACAACCTCATTTGACCTCCTAAAATAGCTCGTCATGCACATATTTTCGACATCCTAAATCAAGATCTAAATGAATTACAACTCAGGAGAAGCCTAAAACAAAATACACTTGTCCTAACCTGTCAGAATTCAATACTTTCTTGTACTCTTTGGGCCTAAAGTCACAAAACATAAAGAACCCATTAGAATTCAATATTTTCCTTAATTCCTTAGTCGCCCTACAAGGATAAGCTAAAACTAAAGTGTGTAATTATGCATACAAGATCTACATATTTATTCTTGGTGTTTTTGAGACCGTTGTTGTCATCCATCCCCATTTGGAGCTACAAAGATGCACTAAATCTATGAACCAAACAAACTAACAGTATTTATAATTCACCTAGGAAATGAAGAGAGGGCAACAAACAAAAAGATTGCCTAAAATAAACATTTAACCCTTTTTCAATGCATAAGCATGATAATTCCCTAGGAGAGGTGCAACCACCATTGTCAAGGAGGGTCTATTTTGTGAAATGTGTTTGAACACCATTTCCCCCATGCAACATGGTGCCAAATAGTTGTCACCATTTTTTTTCCTACAAAAGCTCAAAATAAAGTGAAACATTTAAAATGTTTCAAAATTTCTTTACATAGTGTTTAAGAACAAAACTATAAAAGGCGATTTAATTTTTACTATCACCTAATTTATGATGAACCTTTTTTTCCTTGATTTTTAACAAATGCAAAATCATTTCTTTAACTAACAAAATAAGACAGGGCCATCAAAGTATTAATTTCCAATTTTTCAAAAGAAAATAAATTTAAAAAAAACATCAACATTAGAAAAGCAATTAAACTTTTTACCTGTTTCCAAGACAAACAAATTAAAAAAATAATAATATACTATTTGAGCTGATCCCATTTAACATCGTATAATCATTAAAAGCTTGAAACTCTTGGTATCCGTCCATCATTGCCCTTCTTTTGAGCTTAGTCAATATAGAAACATATTCCTTTTAGTAAATTAATAATAAAAAGTGGTCTTCTTATAGATGGTCCGAATTCTTTTTTGTATTTGTGTGGGTTACATGATTTGATCAATGACACTTTACTCCACTGAAAATAAAAGTCATAAAATGTAAGGTTGCTTTGTCGGAAACGTCTCCACAAAGTCCACAACAATTGACAGGCCAGTCAAACTAAATATAATTCAACTTTTAAAATGGAGTGAAGTATGGCAGCAGATGTCACTCAGCATTCCCTTCGATTGTTGGAATTCCACGTGGGTGTGTGGAAAGGTGTTTTAAAACGTGAGCAAATTGAGGAGAGGGCAGATGCCCATCTTCCTTGTTTAAAAGTAAATAGTTGTTGAGTTGTTTGTTGACTATTAAATTTAAAAATAATTTATTGGTTGTTTTAGTAGTTCCATAATGACCATTATCATTCATCATCGTGGAATATTTTGTGTGTCCATTTGGAAACAATTTGTGGGCTATTTTTTTTGAATTTAGATTGCAATTTGTAATCTACACAAAGAAATATACACAGTTTAATCCAAAAGCACTTACATCTGTAATCTGCAATCGAACTTGAGTCATTCCATTATCACCATTATCATTCATCACTATATTATATTTAGTGTGGTAATAATATTTTTTTGTCCTTTTTCAATATCACAAATTCATAACAATTTGTGGGGTGTTTTTTGGAATTTCAATTGTGATTTGGAAACAATTTGTGGGCTATTTTTTTTTAATTTAGATTGTAATTTGTAATCAAATTTGATTGTAATTTGCAATTGAACTTAAGTCATTCCATTATCACCATTATCATTCATCATTATAATATATTTCGTGTGGTGATAATATATATTTGTTCTTTTTCAATATCACAAATTCATGACCATTTGTGGGGTGTTTTTTGGAATTTCAATCTTATTTAGAAACAATTTGTGGACCTTTTTTTTGAATTTAGACTATAATTTACAATCAAATTTTTTAAGGACTATTGATTTTGATAGAGCCTTAGAGATTTTCTTTATTAAAAAGTAATTTTAAAATACTATTTACAATAAAATAATTTTTAAAAATAACTAATGTATTTTAAAAAAATGTTAAATTTTAAATTATAATTAATATTTCTTATACAATTTCTAATATTTTTATTTATTTTTATTTAAATGTTGTCATTCTGTCAAAATCAAACAATACTTTTTTTTTTTAGTCTTTTATATTGACTTGCCTTCTCTTAATTATGATACATTTATGATTAGAGGTTTGTATATATACCATTTTTCATATAAATTTATTTTAGTTATTAAGAGTTACCCATATAATATAATTTAAGCTTATATAATTTTATTTTACTTTAAAGTACATTTCAAATTTATATATAATATCTTAAATTCATCTATCTAAAAATATTCAAAATGCTTAGAGATATCAATTTTGAGTTAATTTTGTTTACTTAAAGAGTTATTTTATTTACTCAAGAGTTATTTTATAGTTCTATGTCCAATAGATGTCCACTTAGAATTACCAAGGAACATAAAAATGCAATCTCTTAAATTAAAAAACTTAAAAATACTAATTACATTTGGTATAAATAAAATTATAAATACAATCTCATAAATGAATTTATAAATAAAATTCAAATCTAAAAAAAAATCTAATTTCATTAAATTTTCAATTCATTAAAGAAATAATTACATATCCTAGAAACAAAGGAATAGCCAGGAGAAAAGAGAGGAAAAAAAACATTAAAAAAAGAAAGAGAGACAGCTACATGAAAACCCCAAAAATAGGGGAAAAGTAGAGTAAACCAAAGACCACCAGGCCAAGGAAAAGTCATAAAAAGACAACAAGAACCTCTTCCCTCACTGCGCCAATAGAGGCAGACAAGTGAAAAAAATTAAGAGGTTGGAAGGAGCTCAGCCACACCACAACCCACCCAAAGACAAAAACTCATCCAACAACACCAAAAAACTAAACATGGATCACAAACATTCCAAGTTCTGTGGCAAGATAGAAGACCAAAAGAAAAAATCTTGAACACCAAGCCCAAGGGAGAGAACCAAAGAAGCCACGTGTCGGAAAGATAGACAAAAGAAAAGATAGGGGGATTAGAATAGAGGAGGATAGTTCATGGGTGTAAACAACCCATTGTTATATTCTGTGATCCTCCATCTACCAAAAACTAACTCAAGACCTACCTTAGAAAGAGCATCAACCTGTGTTATGCTCCTTGTAGACATGGGTAAATGAGATATCTGTAAAAGTGATCCTCTACCTATCGATCAAATCCTTGATAGTCAAAAGAAATAAATTTTGAACTTGATATAGCCCATTGAACCATTTAATGACGACTTCTGAATCCCCAAAGACCTATAATTTATCTAGTCTCATGTCATTGGCCAACAAGATTAGCAGTTTCAAAGCCATAATTTTGACATAATTATTCGTGCCCCGACCCAAACTAGCATTGAAAGAGAGAAAATGTTGGGTATTTATAAATAGCATCCCTCCCACACCGTAGTTGGCAAGATTCCCTCGATAAGCCCCATAAAAGAAACACAAGGCTTGGAATTGTCAATTAATGGATGATTATCAAACCTGGGAGTTATGACCTTCTTATTAATTTTGAAATGAGCAAATAAAGAGTATATTTGCACTAAACACTGAAAGGAAGAAGTCAGTTTGTCTTCAAAGATGGATGCGTTCGTGACCAAACAAATACAAAGCTTGCATATTTTTATTTATATGAACAAAGAGTATTAAAGTAACCACAAAGAAGCAATATATTCTAAAACAAATTGTGTCGTTAAAGAGATGAATACCATGTATACTACTACACTGTGAAGAAACCTAACTCTAGTTGGGTGTGGAGAGATTATTTATGTTTGCCTAAGGTATTACAATGTAATAATATTAAATACTAATACAATTTAAAACTTATTAAAATATTGTAAATTTGAAGAATAAAATAGCAACAACATCGCGTCACTTCGTCTAAATATTTTCCATGATACTCTAGATTTTTAATTTAGTATATTTTATAGTTCTATGCCCAATAGATGCCCACTTAGAATTACCGGGCAACATTAAAAAAGATAATATCTTAAATAAAAAAAACGTAAAAATACAATAAAATAACTCTTGAGTAAATAAAATTAAAATCCCAAAAATAGTTAATTTCTTACATAAAATAATAGTAAAATATTTTCTTAACTATAAAATTAAACTTTACAAGTCTACATATTTTTATTTATGTGAAGAACCCTAACCCTAGTTGGATGAATTTTATAGTTTTATGCCCAATAAATGTCTACTTAGAATTGCCAAGCAACATAAAAATATGATCTCTTAAATTAAAAACCTAAAAATACTAATTACAATTCAGATTGAACTTAAATACAATTGAAATCTCAAAATAATATAATTTCCTAAAATAAAATAACAGTAAAATATTTCCTTAATTATAAAATTAAACTTTACAAAGGCTGCATATTTTTATTTATGTGAAGAACCCTAATCTTAGTTGGGTGTGGAGAGATTTGAAATATCTACCTAAGATATTACAATGTACTAATATTGAATACTATTAGAATTTAAATATTATTTTATCTGTCTACGTTATTTTTATGTGCATTGATTTAATAAAGCTCTATTAGCTATATATTTTTAATTTAAAACACTATAATTTTCTTCATGTTCATACATCCTTACTACCATCTCCATTTAGCTATGCATAAGTCTATAAACAAAGAAGAGTTCCATAGTCATACTAAAAAAAACTACTAGGGACGGGGCAAATTACACAACCCCCATCCCATGTGTAAAAACCAATTTTATTTAATCTCCAGATGCTTCCACAAACTTACCTGAACTCCTCATTATGTCATTCTTGTGAAGGATGCCATTGCCTATCCTATTCATTCAAACATCAGATCACCACCTCATCATTAGACCACCCATCACCTTTCTATGCCAGTCATGGAACCTACCCCTTATTGGGTGACATAAATATTAAAATTGAAAATCTAATAAATCAATATATTTAATTTTAGTTGTAATATATTTATATAAAAATCACCCCTATAAGAAAAAAAAACATTAAATTTAAAACTATCAACATTAAATCTAAATTAAATTTTTATTTATTTTACTTTTTTTTGTTGGAGGGTTTTATATCAAATCCATAGAATCATTTAGCTACCTAATATGGGAGCACGAGCCTTAAGCTAAAATTTTTTCAGTTAAGAGCCAAGGACGGAGGGGTATCCATTCCACCAAAGTTGCCTAGGGCACGATCCTAACCTCGTCCCTTTAAAATAATATTAATATTACTTTAAACATTTTTAATAAAATATATGAAATATTTTTAAAAATATATTTAAAATAAGTAATATATTTAAAATACAAATAATTTAAATAATAATTTTCCCTTATTCATGGAGGGTGGGGGCCTTGGCTTGATTGGCTAAGTAATTCCGTTGTGGTAAAGATGGTCATGAGGTTGCTAGGGTTAATTTGGATCCTTTAGGGACCAATTTTATTTTTTAAGATTCGAGTGACAAGGTTTGTTTGTGGTTTCCAAATAGAAGATTATAAACATCATTATTGAAGGTGATTCCATATTGATCATTTATGCCATAAAATAAGAACATGGTCAATTGAAAACTAAATAACATTTTATAGAATGCCTAGAGTATGTTGGATCAATTGAATAGGCATGAATTCAAGTATGTTTATCAGAAGGCCAATATCACCATAGATAGATTGGCCAACTATGCAATTGGCAGTTATATAAACTATATGTTTTCTCATAGCTTTCAAGGATTGGAACTTTGGTGATAATATTTTGGCAATCATAACATCTTAAAGGATTTGAATGAAGATAATGATAGAAGGGTAGTGTGAAGTCAGGGGTGTGTTCTTGGGACAACTAATAATAGCTTGATGCCTTGTATTATGGAAAGTGAGATGGATAATGGCCATTGGATTGTGTGAAAAAATGACATGAAGGTGGTTGGAGCCTTAAGGAAATGAATTAATTCCTTGTTTTTGTGCCCTTTAAGTGAGTATTTGCACCGGAGGTGGTGAGGCTCAAGATGTAGAAAAGGCAAATGGCTTTCAATGGCCTCATCATGGAATATAGATTGAGAAGGAATTTTAAGCAGTGTGATGAGATCACTTTCTTGACCATCCCCATAAGTTTGGGTAAGGATTTTATGTAGGGGTCAGAATCACTACGGGTTAATACTGATATTTTGACCTAATTCATATTAAAGCTTTAAGAAACATTTGAGACAAACTCATACTTAGGATGTTGCTCCTTTTCTTTATTAGCCCCAAGTACATAAATGTTTTGGATGGAAATTTTGGACTATGCAAAGCTTGTGGCAAGTGGGGAGGCCCTTGGATATTATGTGCCTATACTATCTATGCGGTGTTTTTTGATAGGGTGTAGATAATGATGACAGAGTTGGAAAAAATTAAGCATCACTTAGCCTTCGAAGGAGAAAAGTATCGAGGAATTGGGCTAAAATGCATGCTCCTCTCTAAAAAGAATCATTAGAGAACAAAAAGGAGGTGTGGGTTACCATTAGAGCCCTAAATCATATGGCTAAGTTGGAGCCTCTGTGGTGGTAGAGGCTATGGTTGGTGACATCGCTAAAGCTAGTGGTGAAGGCTTGATAGGGACTACATCTACTCAAGGAGGAGTAATATTTGTAATAGGTCTATCAGGTTTTTTTTCCTTTGGTGAAGTCTATATACAAGTTTCATGTCTCTTAGGTTCTCTTTTTGTGATAGGAGTAGTTTAAGGATAGTTATATAGTTAATTGCTAAAAGGATAGTTATATAGTTAATTGTTAAAAATTTTATATGGGTCTAGATGGTCCATGCTTTGTATTTCAACTTTTCAACTTTACTTTGATCTTGAAGTGGATTGATGTTTAAATATGACCAAATAGTTTACATGAAACTCCATTTTTAATCTAGAATGTATAGAAACTTTCAAAACTTGACTCTAGTTTTATTGTTAAAAATCTTATATGGGTCTAGATGTTCTATGCTTTGTATTTCAACTTTTCAACTTTACTTTGGTTTTGAAGTGGATTGATGTTTAAATATGACCAAATAGTTTAGAGGAAACTCCATTTTTAATCTGGAATGTATAAAAACTTTCAAAACTTGACTCTAGTTTTATTGTTAAAAATCTTATATGGGTGTAGATGGTCTATTCTTTGTATTTCAACTTTTCAACTTTACTTTGGTCTTGAAGTGGATTGATGTTTAAATATGACCAAATAGTTTACAAGAAACTCTATTTTTAATCTGGAATACATATAGAAACTTTTAGAACTTGACTCTAGTTTTATTGTTAAAAATCTTATATGGGTCTAGATGGTCTAGGAGTAAGCCTAATTCTGTGGGGGAGGATGTAATGCCCTCATTTTGGTTTGAGACAGATGATAGTTTTTTATTGTTTTAGACAATTTTGAGACAGTTAGAAGTTTTATATTGCACTTGACAGTTGAGACATTTGAGTTATTAGACTATGGTTTATGCTTACTATGTCATGATGGATTATGTTTGACTGATGTGGTTTTGTCATGTGTATGAGTTTTATGATGGCATTATGGATATTTCAACTCATGATGTATTTTGACCTATTTAGTTGATGGTTAGTTGGATTATGCAGATCGATGTAATCTTGTTTTATGCAGTTGAATGTTATCTAATTTCTAGTTAGAGATGTATATGTTTATTGTCACGATTTCAGAGAAGGGACAGTGTAGTATTTCTCACCCCGAGCACGCTACTACGATGTGAATCTCTAACTTTGTGTGTATGTTATATATGTATATACTTGTAGGCAACATATTGTGTTGATGTAGGCTACATGTATCGAGCCTCGACTCCACCTAACATAGCAGGTCTGAGTGAGCCCTTGCACCAATGGATATCGTTGATGGGAGATAACATGAGGTTTTTTTCCCCTAGGTCAGTTCAGTCTTCAGATTGTTGGTCGTCTAGTGGTATGTGCAGTTATTGTCGAGTTTTTGGTTAGTTAGCCCATGTGTATTTTGGTAATGCATTAATGAAGTAATATTATTTTAATAATGTTAATAGCATGTCTAATATAGTAGTATTTGCTTAGTCATAAAACTTGGAATATTATTTAAGTAAATTTTAATATAGACTAAATTAATTATTTTAATGTTTTTTAAAAGTGTCTAAGTCATAAGTTTTATTATGGTTAATTAATATATAGTTATTTATATAATAATATTGGTGAATAATTTAATGTTGTTAGTTGTCATATATGATTCCAGATTGGGTAATCTCTATTATAAGTAAAAATTTTAAATTTCTCTAAGGAGTGGGATTCTCGGCAACAGATTCATGATTGTGGTAATTTATGAGTTTAGCTATTTGTGCTTGGGGGTGATTTTTGGAGGGGATTGTTCGGAGGAGAGGAGGGAAAATTGGGAGAAGAGATCGTTACGAAAAATTGAGAAAGATTGGAGGTAGTTGAAGAATTTGAAGTTGGGTCAAATTTTCGGGTATGTCTATAGCAATTCAATCAAGTAGTTTTAATTTCTTGAGGAACCTCTTGTGCTTTGGAACCTACATCTTTATTCCAGTGAGATTCTGGCTTTCCTTTGATTCTGTATCTGATAGCTTGTTTTTTTTTCATTCTAGAGAAACTTAGGAATTTCTCAACCTTCGTCAATCCAATTGGGATTTCTACAAAGATTTAGCAAACAAATTATTAATGGATATTATTCAGAATCGATATCTTATCAAACGCCTCTTTCAGAAAATGAAATCTTTGTTCCTTATTCATGCATTGAAATACAATTTTAGTGGAATCTCATAAAATTGCTTTTACCTCTGTTTGTGTTGCCCATCATCCATTTTTCTAATTTTTACCATATTATAGTCAAGCATTTGGGTCAATTTCAGCATAAACTCAAACTGTTATCCTCTTTTCCTTTCTTCCCAGCTGTACGGTCTTCCTTTCTTCACTCTTGATCTCATTGTAATGTCAGATCTATTATGTTTTATTGGTAAAGTCTCTGTCAAATTTCATATTGCTTCCAACTAAAACCTGCTCACCCAAAGCCGCCCTACGGCCATACCTATGCTCAGTGTTTTCTTGTGAATTCTAGTGACTGTTGAATCGTTTAAGCTAATTTTTTTTGGGCTACTACCTGATTTTTAACTGTGTTTTCTTTTATCTTGGATCTCCTCTTCTCTACGGCCGTACATCTAGTGGTACAATGACATTTAACCTCTGGTATCACAAAGTAAACATTAACATTTACCTGGAAATGGAGGGATCTAAGATCCATTGTCTCTTTCTGTGCATTCATTATCAACCTCTGCCAATTCTTCCATTCTGGTCCTTGCAATCCCTCTGACTGTACGCCATGGAATGGGAAATCTGTTGTTTTTCTATCTTATCTTTCTCTCTCTGCATCTCATGCCCTATCTGCAATATAATCCTTCCATTGTTTATGCTTTTAGCAAGAGTTTGAAGTTGCATGGAAGGAATAGTGAATAGTTTTATGTTAGAAAGTTTCTAATTAAACTCCCTAAACTACTTGTAAATCTTGTCTTGACTTTATCTTTTGCCTTAGTTAAATTGTCACCTTGTCTTTTAATCAAACCCACTAATGAGAATAGGGATAAGCTAATATTAGTTATCTCATAAGGTAGTAGGATAGAATCCTATTATTTTAGAATTAAATTTATTAAATTATTGTTGCTTTTGTAGATGCAAGTAGATTAAATAAATAAGTTTGTTTTCTCATTCTATTAAGTCTAATTTTGTGATACATTACTTTTAGTAAATAAATAATAAGTTAGAATGATTTGAATTATCATACTAAATTCTTATGGTAATGATTACGTGAATATTAATTGTAATAGTATATTATTTTTAAGAGAATGGAAACCTTATATTATTGCCGGTTATATACCATACATAGGTGTTATGTCAAGTTGATTTTAAATATAGTTTTGTTGAAGTTCTCTTTTTTAAGTTGTTAGCATCATTAGTAACGATGAATTGGTTTATTATGTTATTTAAGTCCTGAGTCATATTGTGTTAAGTTATGTCTTAATCGTCTAAACCCTGTTTCCATGTTGGGAGATGAACTTATGTAAAGTGGCATTGTGTTCAATTTTTCTGACTCCAGAGGTTAGGCTACTTGGGTCTTCATTATATCTTGTGTCATTTTATTCAAATGTTCTATTGATTTGAGATTGTTAATGGACAAGGGAAAGTTTAATTGTTGAGGTTGAAATTTGAAATGGCCTATGTATTGTATTGGATTTTAGAGATTGATGCTTTCCAATTCCTTGTCCATGCATGTTACTAGTTTTTGTATGTGGTTAGGGGTTGCTAGCTGTAGGTAGGAGAGTGGCTTTCATGGTGGGGCCGGTGCCCAAAGTGGCTACCTAGATAACCCCATGGAAGTTGTAATCAAGTGATAACTTAATAATTTATCTAGGTGGTTTGGATAGTAATTCACATAACAAGTTAAGTATGATGCCTCACCCATGCCTTGAGTGCTTTCACAGGTTAAGGATGGGATGAGAAGGCCTGGTTGGCAAGGTCGACCTCCTTGTCTCCATGAGAGGATGTGTTGGCTCTGCATGTGTCACCCTATGGGGCCGGTGCCTATAGAAAGGTCACCAGGAAAACCATAGATGGGGGTCAGTTTCTAGTGAGAGATAGCCTAGAAAACCCATGCTAGGACCATGCGATGACACTCTCCCTACTGCAGCATAGTTACTTCCTTTTTATCGCTTGTTGTAGCCTCTAGAGTATTGTCTTGTCTTGATGATTTGACTTGTCTTGATGATTTGATTTGTCTTGATGATTCGTGTAGTTTTTATGATTTGAGTTGTCTATGTCAAGTTTGTATCTGCTTGCCTGTAACCTTTGGTCTAGTGGAACCTCAATGTTATCTCCTAGCTCGTAGGAGTGGACCTCAGGGTTCCACATGGTTGGGTGGAAGAGCTTAATCCATTGGTCTTTCTTGGTCGACCTGATTTGTGATCACTGCAGATGATTCTCTAGTTCCAGACTTGTACTTGCATCCTCAGAGTTATATTATAATTTTAGAATTGTGTATATTGCTATATATTGTAAACCAATGTGATTAGTCATGTAATCTTATATTTAAACCTTTGTAATAATTCATCTCTGCAAATGAAAGATGTAAATTCTCTCCTGTTGTATTATAATGTATATCACTTGTATTGTTATGGTTTCTTGATTATTTGGTGCAGTTATGTTCCCTAGAGGTGTTAGTTGTACAACTTGTAAAATGTTGTCAATAATGTAATGTTGTCTTCTGAATTATGCTTTTATTGTTTCAAAAAAAAAATTCTATAAAATTTTGCACTTGTTAGTCTAACACTCTAGGGTTGCATGACGGGGCATCATAGATCTTGAAGTGGATTGATGTTTAAATATGACCAAATAGTTTACAAGAAACTCCATTTTTAATTTGGAATGTTAGAAACTTTCAAAACTTATTCTAGTTTTAATATCAAAATTTAATTTAAATAAGAGTGAACCTTACCCACATTTACCCTATATAATTTTAAAAATATTTAAAATAAAATATATTTTTCTTTATAAAAAGTGAATAATAATTTTTAAATAATATTTATATTTTAAAAATTTAAATAATGAATAATTTTTTCCTTTATAATTAATTATAACCATTTTCTAATTTTCTTTAAACTAAATTATTCTTTTTATTATTTAAATTTTCTTTTCTCAATATTAACCATGTTATTGATGTATCTTGCTATTATATTTTTAATCTCAAATCAAAACACCAATCTTTATTCTAAACTTATATTTTATTAAAAACTTAAGTAGATAAGAAATAATTGCTTTTTGATTTCACTGTGTGTTTTTTGTCTATATAATTTGATTTATTATATATTGTATGATATATTATATATATTGCTTTACTTACATTTTTACATATTATAATATAATACTATATTTTTGCTCTCCTAACTTTGTTCCTTGGTGTTATATTTTATATTTTTATTTCTTTTGTCTTTAATTAAAGAGGTGAAATTCCATTCAACCTCTTCAACCTCTTCAACCCTAATCCCTCTCTCTTCCCTTTTTATAAGGAAAAGTTTTGCAATCCTACTCATTTGTATCCTCTTCCTGATGATGGAATGTGGAAAGCTCATGCCTACCAACTTAAGTAGAATTAAACGTTATAAATTATTTTTATTATTTTATGAAGTTGAAATATATAAATAAAGGTATATTCTTTGTTATTATTTTTTACATTTAAATTGTAAGAAATTATTATATATAACAAGTAATATTATTTTTTTTGTGTTTAGTGAGTTTGGTGTGATTGTAAATTATTATGAATGGTAAGTTACAAATTGGTATTTCAAATTTCATTTAACATTTAATACAATAATAAATTTTCTTTTTCTCCACAATTTAACTCAAAATAATTTTATTTAATTTTCTTTATAAATAATTTAAAAAGTTTGTAAAAATATTTTAACAAATAAATAAATACTATGATGTTTTATAGATTCAACTGTGTAGTTGTTGAGTCAAACTTATTGCCCCATATTTCATGTGGTACAACACTTACTAAGGTTTTACAAAGGGAATATCAAGCTAAGTGGGCTTGATCTTGGAAACTTCATAATTAAGTGCACTTGAGTTGGAGTAGTATTAGAATGAGTGACCTCTATGAGAAGTCCTAATCAGGCCTGGAATTTGAGGGTCACCCTTACTGTCATATAACTTTTTTATGATGGTTTGGTGATTTAACTACCTTTTAATTGATGTTTTAAGAAAACTATAAGGTGTCAAAAAAATGAGTGGATTTTTTTATATTGAAAGAATAGGTTACAAAAAAATAGTCTAAAGATTGAGCAGCCACAAAAAACTACAAACAATAAGACCAACAACTCCCAACCATTTCAGCAATTGAAAAGATGAAAGTGCCATAAAAAATTACAACCCTCTAGTGTCATTTCAAGGTAGAAAGTCTATTTTGTTGTGGACATTGAATGCTATCAAAAGCGACATAAAGGCATATAAATTCATTTCTATTGTGTAAATTGAAGTTCTAAAAAAATCATTAATTATAAATTGAAAAAAACACAAAGGATTTCTTGTTTTTCTTGAACCAAACACTCCAATACAATTCCCACTTACAAATTGCAATCATTCAAATAAATTTGAAAAAGATAGAAAGCAATAAGTTTCTCAAAATATTGGTTGTACCTTAAGAGCAACCCATCCCCCATCCACTCCATAAACCAACTTGCCCTCCTTTTGAACTCTGAGAGAACTTTGAATCACCACACTATGCTTAGGACTTGACTTGTTCAATTGTATCATTGCTCAGAACATTTCCAATTTGGCTCTAACATAAGCATCTTGATGGAGGAAGTAGGAGCAATTTTTTTTTATCAAATAACATATTAACAAGTATATACAAAGCAAATATTTGTTTCTAAATTGATTTTAGAAAATAAAAAACAATAAATAACAAGTATAGACAAAGCAAAGTTTTGTTTCGAAATTGATTTTTAAAAATAAAAAAAATAATAAAATAAAACAAAGATTTGTTTCTAAATTGATTTTTAAAAATAAAAAAATAATAAAACAAAGCAAAGATTTGTTTTTAAATTCATTTTTTAAAATTTATTGAAGATAAATATTCTTTGAAAATATTCTAATTTAATATATTTTCTATATCAATTTAAAAATGTTCACGATAAACATTCTAAAAGAAAATATCATTTATATTTGTATAAGAAATTATTATAAAATAATATATATTATAAATAAGAATATTATATTATATTAATAATTTAAAGTGTGGTTATGTAAAAATTTAGCAAGTCAAGTTATACGGTCTAATATATTTTAAAATTGTAAAATACGGTCTAAAATGCTAAAAAAGGTCAAATAGACCATCAAATTCTAGGCGTGGTCCCAATGACTATTAAGTGAACCATTCATACTCGTGAGAAATAGGTTCCTATAAACCACTATCCATAAAATATAAGTAAAATAAAACGTCATAATTTCACACTTTACAAAAAAATACCTCTTCATTTGATAACTTTCAAAGAACCAAACAATGTATAAAACTAGAAGGTAAAATCAAACAAAAAATTCATTTGGAAGGCATTGTAAGGAAGGGGTCCCATGGAGCTCCTAAAGGATCTATTTTTGTGGATCTTTTCCTCTAAAATAGGAGCCCCTACTTTTTAGCTTATTGACTTTGAGCAATTGCATTTGGTGTAAATTTTTGGAAGTCATTAAATTATTGTTAAAAAAAACCACTAGACCACAACTTCCATAAATTTCAAAGTTTAAAATTTTAAGCCTACCTACAACTACAAAATTCATAGGACCCTGTTTTTTAAAATGCTCCTAAAAAATCTCAGCGACACCGACGGAGATAATTTAGGAAGCCCCCTCCATAAGACTGCACCATAGGCTAAATTTCACCCTAGATCTATACGCATATCCCTGGAACCTCCTATGAGTGCACTGTAGTAGGTAGGCCAAAAATTATTAGAGTCAAAAAGTCAATTTTGGTCAATAAAAATAACTCAAATATTTACTACATTTAATTGGAGAAGAGTTAAAAATTGTTATTGAATGATATTTAAGTATTGTCTTCTAAGCCTGCTCACAAATTTCAAAGTATGGTAGAGATTTGGCAAAGATAATTATATTATTGTAAGCCATGGAAGTATAAAGATACTTACTGTCTACAGCAGAAAACTGATTATCTGTACAAAAAAGTCGAAAGATTACGTACATGTATACGCACTAATCTAGCGTCTTTTGAAGACGACCTGTGACACCCCTTTTCTGGAAAACATTTTTTATTACTTTCTTGGAAGGAAAGATCTGAGGTCTTAACATGGTGCTGCAAGAAAATTGTTTTTTAAAATCCCGGTGCTTAGGAACGTGGAATACATTTATAATTTTGGCTGCACAGTACACGGGCGGCAGCCTATTGGCAGCCATGTTACTCGACATAACATAAACACAATATTATTCTCATTGTGTTATGAGAAATGCCAGCTGCAGGGTTTCCTTAAAATCTTTTATTCCCCGCCTTTGGACACAAATTCGTGCTCTTGTCTGTAAATTTAGCTCACCTGTGATGGAATTTGTTCAGCTTTATACAGAAAATCGGAGGTTTTTGCTTGCTGGTTGACGACAATAAGAGAAAAAAAAGAGGGGGAACGTCTCGGTTTCGAGTCGCGGGGAATGGAGCAGGAGGCACGAATTCCCATGGAGAGGTTGTTAAAGCAGGTTACATGGCAGCAGAATGATACGGAGCTTCACGCGGCCGCCAGGGCAGGGAATTTGGAACAAGTTAAGCGGATTTTGAGCGAGCGGTCTTTGGACTCGGCGGAGGCATGTGACCGTGAGGCTGAGGTTATCATCGAGATTGCAGACGGGAAGGCTCAGCGTGACTTGATTGCCGCGCAGAATGACTTGGGGGAGACTGTGCTGTACGTTGCGGCGGGATGTGGTCATATGGAGGTCGTCAAGGAGCTTGTCAACTATGTTGATTTGGAAGCCGCCAGTTTGAAGACGAACAGCGGCTTGGATGCTCTGCATATAGCGGCCAAACGCGGTCATTTGGGTAATGCCACGTGACCCCCCGCTAGAATTTGTTGTTTTGCAGCAGCTGCATTATGTCCAGTTGAAGGATTTTTGTGGATGCTGAATCTGCTTTATTGCCAAAGAAAATTCAGTGACTTTTTTTCTCGTATTTTCTTTGTATCTCCCCCATAAAATTGTACCCGAGGATAATGGTTTGCGAGCGTTTCAGAGGCATTGAGTTCATTTATTTGTTGAATGAAAGAAAAGTGTTTGTACTGATGGAATTTGGGGCCCCTGCAATAAGTTCAGGCATGTGGCCTTCTAGTGTTTCCATGGGTTAAAGATCCTGTTCATATTCTGCCCTTTTGCTTTTGCCACTGGTGAACGTTTTGCTGGGTGACTGCACAACTGGAACCTAGAATCATCCTCAGATTATCATCACCATCCCTGTATTGGTAGCTCTAGACTTATCACTTGCAACTTTAAGACTAAGTAACCTAAATTGCACAAAGATCAGCCTAAATTCGTGTCTACAACCCCAACAAATATCAATATGAACCCTATTACCAACTTCTTCTCTACCTAGAACACCGAGAAAGCAGCTGCATGAACTACCTTTTGGGTTTTTTGAATTTAACGCGAGAGGACTCTCTGCTTGACCAACCCAACACCCAGAAAGTAGATGTTTGAGCTACTTTTAGGTTTTGAGTTTTCAGGGAAGGACTCCCCTCTCGACCAATCCAACAGGAGAGGAATCCTCTCTCGGCCAATCCAACTGGAGAGGACTCCCTAAATCTACCAACCCAAGGAAAGAGGGCTGCCCTGCTCAATCAACATTAATGGGAGAAGACTCCCAGCTCAACCAACCCAACAGGAGAGGACTACCGCACTTTGCCAATGCCAACAGGAAGGGGGGGGGAGAGGAGCGGGAATAAGGGGTGAGGATCAAGGAGCAGGAAGAGGGACTTGGATCTGTTAAGGAGGGCATTTATGCTCTTGACCACTAGTTACTTGCCAATGCAAATGATCAATTTGATGCCTGGAGTGATTCCCATCCCAACAGAATAATGCAGTTGGTTGGTTATTGGACTATCCATTCTAACCTAATAGAAGCTTAACCACCTAAATCTAACTAGTGTGGATGAAGGGCAAATCAATGCCAATTCAATGGGAGAGGACTTGTCCGAGGAGATGAAGGGCTTGACCATTGCAGCTTTGACATAAATCAAATTAACTTAAATATAATGCAGCTGTAATGCTCCTTTGGCAGTTCTTTTTTCCTATTGAATCCCAGTTGGCAGTATACAAGATGGAGAAATCCAAGGAGGGGGATTGATCTTTTCTCTAGTGCTTTGCATTTGCCTAGTAGGCTAGTACTTAATTGATCCATCTTGTAATTCCGATTCAAATTTGTGGGGATTGATAATTAGAATATAATGGGCTGTTGCTGTGAACTGCGTAGATTGTTGATTTGGAATGTAAACATTACAGGAAAGGATAGGTTCCTTTTCTTACAAGCATAAATGACCATAACAACCAATTTCACATTTTGAAGTTAAGTATAATAGTTCATAAATTACAGTCAACTGTGATTATTATTATGCACAGCTAGTATTTGGGCTTTTGATTGAATATTTTCAATGCCGCTTTTCTGCTCCATGTTCATCACCTGTGTTAGTGTAGTGCTGTTTTGTTTTTCTTCTTTTTTAACCATAGAGGAATCGGTAGCCCAGCGACCTGGAGCCAGCCTAAGAGGCGGCTCTAAACACCACAGTGCGAGCCCCCTATAACCTCTGGGCTGTACACGCTGCCCCTAACGTATACAGTGGGCAGATCAGGTTTTGAACCTGTGACCATTGTCCGTGTCTTTCAACGGCTCAACTGTCCAGTCTACACCCGGGGGCTATATTGCTGTTTTTCTTATTTGCCTTTGTTCTTCCAATTAGTTTATAATAGGACTGTTTCAGGACACTGACAACTTTAGAGACTGTAGTCAAGCAGGTTAACATTTTCTCTTCTAGCCTAATACATTGTTCTTGTACAACTCTGCTGGACAACTTCTAGTCCACTTTTCATTACAGATCTTAGGATAGAAAGGGAAAGAGAGAGAGACTGTACGCAGGGAAAGAGTAGTTTTGCAAAATAAACTTAGAATCTTTTATGAAAGTACAACAGTTTCTCTCAAAGAAACATTTACTACCAATATATTTATCATTTATGCAAAGGAGTTTCTAGGAATGATGATGAGAGATAGTATTGGAAATAGAGGCCTTTTTGTTGTAGCCACAAATCCCATCACTCCATCACAGGGGTATCAGATGATGAAGACTCGAGAAATTGTCCTTAATTATCTTGCATGCTTGGTTTTCACTAACTGGGTAGACATAGAGCAAGAATAGAACGTTTCTTGTTCTCTTGATTGGGTAAATAATAGAAAAATAAAAAAGATATAGATAAAAAATGTGAATGTACTTGCCTTTCCCACTGCCAAAAATTAGCTTACCTATAGCCCAGAAGATCATAAACGGAGCACCTACACAATATATACATAGGGTAGAATCTATATGATTGAAAAATAGATTGCTGCATGATGAATGTATGCTTAAGAGTAAAGGATAGTGTGTATATATAATCCAAATGTGTTGTTTCTTAAGACAAAAGGCTGTGGCACCTGTATTGCACCGAGTTTTAGAAATGGGAATTGGGAAATGTAGGAGAGTGGGTTTGCAGGAAAATGATGGTCTTTCTCTGATCGAAAAGTGGGGTTATGTCCAGTGATATAATCATATGGGAAAACAGCAAATGAAACGTCAAAAATCACTTTCAAGAATATATATATTTGTTCAAACTTAATGAAAAAATAAAATTAGATTTAGAGTTCTCAGCTAGATGCAAATGCAGATTTGCTTATTCTCCAACATTTGTTGGGAGAGAGTGCCTAATGTGATTTGATCCCTAGACGAATTTTATGTTCTATATGAAGTAATATACACGATTATATTACGACACACTAAATGCTTCACATAAGACGACAAAAATGTAATTCACTACATAAATACCTTCTATTCAGATGCATTGTACAAGTACCATTATGCATAAACGCTAATCACCACAATGTCAAAATGCCTAATGTCATAGATTTAAATTCAGTCCAAAATAAGAACATGGCAATACAAAATTAAAAAAACAAGCACTAAGTGTTCACTCCTCTCCCAAGTCACTGCTTCCAACGGCATTACTACCATCATCTATATCAAAGTCATCATCATCATCATCTATAGTATAATCATGATTCATCATCATCATCTATAGTATAAACCATAAGCTAGAAAGTGGTAAGTACTCTCCTTTTCTTTGAAATTAACTTCTCTCCTTTGCTACTCTTGTTCACTTGTTTTTCTTGCTGGTAATTGCTCCACTGTTTGTTGCTGTTCGTGTTCTTTTGTTCTAGTGTGGTTGGAAATTTTTCTGGCCTGGTTAGATGTTTCTGCGGTTAGTGGTCATGGCACAGGAGTTTCCTTGGCACATTTCCACACCCGTTTTCTTTCTGGATGAGAAATGCTGGAAATAATATTCTAGGATCCATAGGGTGACCCAGAACAGTCACCACTTTATCTGTGTAATGATTAATTTGTGATTAACTAAGGGTCCTGTTAGTTAAGCCCATTTTAGGTATGTATAAGGGTATTTAATCTGAAATGGAACACATGAGGAATAAGCATTTACATAAAGGGTTATTAGGGCCCAATCAAGGTTCTAGGACGTTTTTTGAGCCTTTTTACTTATATAGCTATTGATTTCTATATCTATATGACCTTCAAAGGCCTTTTACATGAAAACCAATTTTGATAATGACCTTATGACCCTGGTACAACTCGTGTACTGAACTAAGGAACTTAAAGAGGACATAGTCAGCTAATGGAGACATGATAGGCCTTTGTTGTATCAGGGAGAGGGTTAGGCAGTAACAACCATTGAAAATTGCTTGGGATTTCTGGCAAATGTTCTCATGCTTTTATTTTAATGCAATGTTGATCCAGTAACTCTTTGATTTTGTTGGATGGATGCGGAAACCATTGAGAAGATAATAAAAATAATGTTCTCATTTTTAGAGCTGAATATCTTTCATCTGTGCACTTAATAACTTGTCTTGATGCAGTTCCTATTCACTTATGTACTAAGCTGTTTCAAATTGATAAAATAAAAGGTGAATAGCACATATGCTACAATGTGGACTGCTTATAACTTGCTTATGTGCAGATATTGTTGTGGAGCTTTTGCGTTGCTGCCCTGCTCTTAGCATGACAACTGATTTATCAAATTCAACTCCACTCTATTCAGCTGCTATTCAAGGTCATCTGAATGTTGTTAATGCACTTTTGGAGGTGGATGTGAAATTGATAAAAATTGCAAGAAGCAATGGCAAGACTGCCTTGCATTCTGTTGCTAGACTTGGCCATCTTGAAGTCATGAAAGTGCTCTTGGACAAGGATCCAGAGCTTGCCAGTAGAAAGGATAATAAAGGGCAGACGGCCTTACATATGGCTGTTAAGGGAAAGAGTATCAATGTGGTTGAAGAACTAATAAGAGCTGATCCTTCTGTTATTAATTTACAGGACAAGAAGGGGAATACAGCTTTGCACATAGCTACTAGAAAGTGGCGCGATCAGGTATTTATTTCATATAGTTCTGTAAGTTATTTAATTCTTTTGATTGTTAAATTGATTGTGCTTACTATGTAGAAAATTAATTTTATCACTAGCAGTAACAAAGGGTTTTACTTACTTTAGCCCTTTCAACATAATAGCCATTGTCTGCAAACTCAGACTTGACAAAACTAGGCAGCTTAAAAAAATACTTAAATTTCTTAAAAAACACAAATTTTATGCAGAATAGTTACAACGTGTATCAAATAAGTTTATAAAACATTGGGGAAGTATTTTTTACTAGATTTAAATACAAAAAGAGTACAAAATCGTACAAAATCGTATCATCATGTGAATACAACATCTAGCTGATAAATTTATTATAAATTTATAATGATTGTCTTTGAAGATCATCATCATAAATTGTATAACCAAGTAAATTATAAATTACAAGATTTTACGATTTTCTCTTTCCTGTTCTAGTGAAAAATTGGGGAGACGGTTTAGTCTTATTCCTACTCCTCGCACTCGGGTGCCACTCCTCACTTGGCCTAGAAGGCTGTGCCTACGACTCCACTCTAGTACTAGATGGTACTGATTCCTCCTCTGCCTCATGTTGGACATCATCTACAATGATTTCCTTTAATCCAAACTCTCTTGCTTCTGCAGCACGTACACCCTCCATAGCTTGCCTCTCAAAATCAGCAATATCGTCCTTTGTGAACATGGGGGTCTCCTCATCCCGCGCAATCTAGTCACTATAGGGATCAATATCATCCAAGTCTATAAGCTCTTATGCAGATGTTTCCACCTTTCTTGTGCAAAGTTGAAGGTTGTATTGCACAAAAACTAAGTCATTGAGATGTTGAGTGAACTTATTGCATTTCTTCGTGTGAATAGACTGAAACAAACTCTAGTTGCACTCACATCCAAAAGTGCTACAAGGTTGAGACAAAATTCAGAGGGCTAGCTTTTGAAGATTTGTGGTAATTCCACATCAATCTTCCCACCAAGAAATTGCAAATAAGATATTCAAAAGTTTGTAAGTAAGCAATATTAATAATTGTAATTTGTAACATGTAAGATATAAGTAGAGACTCCAATTTTTGTTATCTGGTGTCTAGGTGGATCTCCCTCGAATAGCTAGTGTCGAAGAATAAAGCCTCAAGTGTGTGCATTGAGAGGCCTTCCATAACCTCCCATTAAGATTTGTGAAGCTATTAGAGAAGAAAAACTTGGGGTTGAGGCAGTACTTTGTTGCATGAATGGGTTGGTGGAGTTGATTGTTCTACTTCTGATCAATGATCTCCCAAATGAGATCAAATCTATTTCTATACCCCCTATATATTCTTGGATGGCTTCTTTGGTCCTATTCACGGCTTCATAAATATTTTCCATTGAGTTTTGATCCCCATCCATCAAATGCAAAACCCTTCCAAAGACAACACCTACAAGTACAAACAAATTAAAGTTACAAACTTACAATTAAAGTAAATACTTTTAAAAATTGAAAATAAAGGATTCAATATGAAATTTAAATTGAAGTTTGAAGTTACCATGACGATCTTTGCAACTCTCTTTGCAAAGGTATCATTAAAATTGTTTTTGGGGTGCCCTTTCCATCAATCTTCTTTGAATATGTTGAGTCTAACCATGTTTGAGTCACAAACATCTACTTCAATGGTGTCAACAAACTAGTAATACTTTGCAATGTTAGAAGTTACTTGCAAACCTTGTGACACTTGGTCACATAAGTTTTTTTCCATTGGTGTGATTATAAATGTATTTTGTGATGTTTTTGGCATCATCTATAACTAGTCTCACCCAATCAATTTTTCCTATGTCCAAAAGAAGGTTAACGAAATGGGCTGCACAAGAGGTCCAAAGGAGCGATGTATGTCTCTCTTGAAGCAATCTTCTAGTGCTGCATTGTCAGTGACAACTTGTGTCACATTCTCTATGCCCACCTCTAAGACAACCTCCTCTAACATTAGGCTCAAAGTTTCTGCATTTTTACTTTGTTAGAGGCCTCAATTGACTTCAAGACCATTTGAAGCGGCCAAAAAATTGATGAGGGTGCAGTTCCATTATCCATCTGAAAGAATAATACATCTGAACCTTTTCCATTGCCTCTTTTGTTCTTCTAGAATTGACTTTGCATTTGCAACATCTTGGAGCAACTTTACACTTAAGTCTCTTGGAGAGGACACTTTGTATCCTTTACCTGCAACTGCTAATGTCGTCACCAAATTCTCTTAGTACAGGTCTTTCACCATGTTGAAGAAGTTGTTGTAAAACTAGAAATTCGCACATGCCTTATCTGCTTCTTGGTGCACCTCCTTGTTACACCTTGTACCTTGTAGCGAAGGTTGTGCTCCAGGAATATTTCTAGGTACAAAAAAGCCTTGTGATTGGGCTTTGCTCAAACTGGATGAGGTGGATGTGCCTCGTATGCTTGAACCACAACTAGAGCCCACAAAGTTTGCCATATTTACCTTCATTTCCATTGGAATGTTAGGATTAATGGCTGCTGCTATTGTTGCTTGTGTCCATCCTCTCTCTAGCTTCTTCTCATTCAACAATGCAAGGACTACTTGCATCTCTCATTTTGCCTCTTTCGTGGCTTTTTCACATGGCTTGGTGTCGCGGCAAGGAATGCACACAATATGATACTTCAGGTTGTTGATACCTCCATTGAGCTTCTTCGAGCAGAAAAGGCAAATTACACTCCCTAGTACCGGTCTCATTTGGGCATATTTCCAAGCAGAGTCATGGTTTTCAATGGAATGACCATCACTAGTTGAGTTTAAGCTTGATGTGAAGTAGGATGCCTCTGTATGCTAGCCTCCAACATGTTTAGATATAAAAAAATAACATTTAAAAAATTAGTGATTTGAACATAAAAAATAAAATAAAATTCATATACGACGTGTTTCAAACATGATACGATAATTGAATAGCAATGCCATTAATTAATTCAACAAAAATAACATTTTTTTGACCTAAAGCATAAAACCCTTTGTTTAGGGGAAAAAAACATCGATTTCATTCACAAAACTAGCATAAATCAACAATAAAATTTTCGTAAATCGAATTCATTGCATGTAAAATTGTAAATCATGTTTACAAACCTAATATTAACATGCTAGAAAGAATTTACATGCTTGGAAAAAAGAAGAAGAAAAAAAGAACTAACTTGGAAACTCGAAATTCCTCAAATCTGCTGTTCATATCCACTATAAAATTCACTCCAATTTGCTCAAGGATGCTAAAATGTTGTGTGAGAAAGATGTGTGGGCGTGGGGGTTTATAAAGAAGCAAATGCAGTGTTTTTTCTGCTTATAGGATGCATCCTTGTGTTTTTTCCTTTTACAAGATGCATCCTTGTGTTTTTTTCGCATCCACGAGTTTTGGTGTCAAACTAACTTGTTACTCACAAGTACTCGTGTGAGTTTGGTGGCGAAATTTGCTAAAAACTCATCGCTCAGACCCTTGCGAATAAACATGGCGAAGCAAGTAATCATATGAGTTTGGCGGAAAAACTCGTCAAAAACTCATTGCTCAGACCCTTGCAAATAAACATGGTGAAAACTCACTTTGACAACTTTCCTATGAGTACTTGGTGACTTACTAAGGACTCAACAAGCTAGTAAACTATGATAATAATAAAAGAGTATCCAAATGAGGTTTTTCCATGTCAATGTTAAAACCTCATCCACCTTGCATTTCCAATTCCTTTTAGTATTAGACATTAGTATGTCTTTGGAGCATTTGAACTTGGGTCTTTGCTATGAAAGTCCCATTGATTTAACTCTTGAGCTGCTTCCAATTGGAGGAGAAGTGTTATGGTAAAAACTGGATTAGAGCTTGTACAGAACATGGGGGTGGGCTTGGGTGCTTACCATGGTTAAACTCAAACCTTATCTCTAGGTGTTCCCACAGCTTGTAGGGATGAAACTTGGGATTATGGTGTGAAACTTATCGTTCCCTCTTGCTTGCCCCAAAGCCTTTGAGCTTTATCTATCATGTTGCCTATAAATGATCATGTTGAGCTTTAACTCATGATCTATTGCTTGGAAATAATTGTGAAAACAAGGTGAATATCAATGGAGGAAACATAAGGGGGCCATCCCTAGGGATCAATTGAACCAAGTGTAAGATATTTATCATGGTTTATCAAGCAATGGATGGAAGCCGGTGTGTGGCTGGACAATAATCCCTGCTAGGCCTATGACAAGCCCAAGGAAGTAGAGCTGCCCAACTGATTAGAGAAAAGGACCTCTTTCAAGGGAATGATGAGTTGTTTGCACATGGGCCACGTGGCAGAGCAACCGGAAGCCAGATCAAGAGGATCAATCCCAGCCAAGCATTCTAAGGACAAATCTCAGCTGTTGTTTCAAGAATAAATCTTGGCCATGTAATTTGAGGCCGACAGTAGAATGAGGGAGGAAGGAAAGCAACGAGTAGGAGGGTATTAGCAAAAAGGTAATGGTAATATAGGAGAGAGATATAGAGAGTGATATAGAGAGATGATTGGATAGACTCTATATATAAATAGAGTAGAAATAGAGTATGAGTAGGGAAATGATTAAGTGTGATCTGTGCAAACAGTGTTCTGTGCACAAGACTCTCTAACCTTGAGAATTGATAAAAGGATGATATATTTTGTTGTAAACCATAGTTCATGAGTAATATAATGAAAGCTTCATTTCTGTTTGTGTCATTTATTGATGTGGATGCATGGTTATTTCAGTAATTCTCCAATATGAGCATTAATAATAGTTATGCGCAAATAATCGGACCACAACTAGTTGTTATGCACGGTGCCTTTATCCTCTTGCACCTTTAGACGAATGAATGATGGAAGATCTCAGGGATCTTCTGCACCTTGGGTGAGCTCTGAAGTCACTTAAGACCTGAGTGACATGCTAGTGTGATGACTCATTTGTTGGGTAGCAGTTGATCTGCACAAGACTAGGGGACAACCATGAGTGACCTGCATGTGCCTGACATGATTATACTCAATCTACATAAGGAAAGCAGTTATTCAGGATGCCTGAAGTCTGAAGCCTCCAAATATTTTCCTATAGCTGGAGAAAAAAGTTGCTGGAAAGCATCAGGAGTGAAGATGGCATCATTGCTGAAGTTACATCTGTGCTAAGTTAGTAAGAAAGAAACTAGGAACAGAAAATTTGTCTTCCAAGAAGAAGCAAAAATATCTACAGACATCCACAAAAGAAGAAAATGGCACAAACCCTCCATGTGCTGCTGGAAGAATTAGCAAAGTTATCTTTGGAAGAAATAACATATTTTCTCCAATAATTCAATTCACATGCCATTGGCATTGGAGAAGCTAGATTTTAGTCCAGGAGTGCAAGGGAATTTCTTCTGAGTAAATGTGCAAATCAAATTGAGTTTAGCAAGCACAATATTTTGTCATTGAAGGCAGAGAAACTTTATAGCGATAGAAATTATAAAACAATTGTTGTTAGTAATAGTGCTACACGTTGCATCGTGCTAGTTTGGATGAATGGGCACCAACATTGACCACACTACAATGTACCTATTCCAATTTCATGTTGCCCTTACGAGAGAGTATAAATTGATGAAATTGAGTGTGATATGTTCCAGTTGAAGTTTGATGAATCTTATTTGGAAGACTATACTCGTGGGACTGAAACACAAATCTGAAGTACTAAACCAAAGAGCAGAGTCTGGTTAAAAATTGAAATACTTCAGTTTTTTCCATCTTGATCAATAATGCAAAAGTTTATACTAGCACCACACTGGAAAGGATTGTACGATATCCTCAAGGATCCTGATGATCTTGTCTGGCAATCCTATGTTTTGGGCGGCAAAGATTTTAGCAAAACCAAGAACAATTGTTTGAGTTGCATTAATTAAGCAGCATCAGAAAGTTGAGTCCTAAATAAGCAATGACTGGAAGAGAAATATCTTGGGAGGGAGGCTTAATGTGTAGAAACAGAAGATGCACCAATGTTATGATGATGCTGGTTCATTAATCCACAGCTGAAGTTTGCACCCACACTCAAGGTTAAAACACCCATGGCTCTGCCACCTATAGCTATTGCAATTGTTGTAACCATTTGTATGAGAACATTCTACAAGGAATATTAGAGATAAAAGAGGCTGAATGGATTTCAGCTGTCATTTGCGTCTGCACAGAGATAACTTAGACTTTGTATAGTCTGCGCTGCACTGACATCATTTTGGGAGATGATTCTATATCTGAAATTGTTCTTGTATCAGAGGTAACCTTGAATTTGAACCTCCTTTAAAGGAAGCAAGATAACTTTGGCTCCTTCACTTCAAGACTTGTAATCTCTCTCCAAGATTTGAAACTATAGTAAAAGACATCAAATGTAGGATATAATGTGTTTCTTGGAATAAGGCAAAGAAGAACATGACCCCCCAATATGATGAACAGACTAAAACCGTATCAAAGTCCAAAATTGTATGCAAGTAGCAACAAATGCATGTGTGTATGCACGTGCAGTATTTCTCACAATGTACCTTTTTTTCTTTGGTACTTAATTCATCTCCATATCCCATAAGAGATAATGCTGTTATACATCAGATAAATTCTTTGTTAAAAAAATCAGACATCTATTTATGTCTCACTAAAAGGAGCAAGAGACCAAGGAATAGAGTTTAAGAAATCTATAGCCTTCATTGATACTAGAGCAAGCAATAATTTTGCAAAAAAGGAAATAGTTAAGGATTGGTTGTATAATCCGCATCCAAGGCCAATAGAAACCATGAATGGGAAAATCATGTTACATTATTTCATTACAGATCTTCTAGTTCTAGTAGGCAAGCATACTATAAATACCAATTTTTTTCAGATAAATGCGGAAGGAAAAGTAGATATAGGTCTAGGAACTTCTTTCCTAGATAGTATCAGTCCATACAGTACCTTCAGAATGTATAGTGTTCACCGTTGAAGGCAAACCTTGTATAGTTCCTAGAATTAACAATATATTTATTAGAGAATTTGTCAAAGAAAGTTGGGTTGAGCCCAATTTGAAAGAACTTGTCAACCATGAAGACAGGTTTTATGAAACAAGAATAAAGCATAAGCTAATGCAATCATTACAAATGCAAGCTTGTCCGAGTGTGCAGGAACAGATGCAATATTGCCAGACTTTGATAGATGGAGCATGCATAGAACGTCCGCTTGAAAAATGGTCACCAGATAGTGTAGAAGCTGACATTCCTACAATTCATAACAGGCTAGTTCAAGGAAAATAGATTGTGTTGAATATAGAATATGATAAAGAAGTCTGAAATCAAGTTGATGAGTTAGAAGCAAAAGGTTTGATTCAAAAATCGTCTTCTCAATATTCTTGTTCTTGCTTCATTGTTATAAATCACTTAGAAATTGAAAGAGGAAAGACAAGAATGGTCACAAATAATATACCTTTGAATATTGTAATTGTGAATATCAAGTGGCCTATTCCAAATAAAGAACAGTTGATACAGTAGGTGGCTAAAGGTGAAGTATTTAGCAAGTTCAACTGCAAGTTTGGGTATCACCAGATCAAGATTAGAAAAGCAGTCACAAAACAACATTCACAACTCCAAAAGGATTGTATGAATGGTTGGTCATGCCTTTCGGTCTGAAAAATGCCCCAACTCAGTTTCAGAAACAAATGGATAAAATTATTTCTCGATTTTATGAATTCATTGCTAATTATATAGATAATTTTTTGGTTTTCTTTGATAACATAGAAGAACGTTTCCAACATCTCCAACAATTTGCAAGACTAGTCCATTAGCATGGCATTGGATTCAAGATTGATCCTAAAAAGAAGCAAGTCTTCCAAGATGAAATATAATTTCTATGAGTGATTATTGGAGGTGGCGAAAAAAAAATGCAGCCACAAGTTATAGAGAATATTCTTTTGTTTCTTGACACATTTTGTAGTCTCAAACAATGTAAACAATTTTTAGGATGTATAATTATGTACATAGGTTCTACCTAACATTTCAAAAGTTTGTAAATCAATAAGGGATGCCATAAAAACAAAACCATTCAATTGGACAAAAAAGCACTTCAGCTGCTATTCTTGAATGTAAAAGAACTCTAAAGAATTATTGAAACTAATGCCTTGTTTGGTAGGACCATTTGTTGTTCAGCCAGATGCTTC
The DNA here is from genome assembly GCA_027924645.1 of Cunninghamia lanceolata. Classification (NCBI taxonomy): domain Eukaryota; kingdom Viridiplantae; phylum Streptophyta; class Pinopsida; order Cupressales; family Cupressaceae; genus Cunninghamia; species Cunninghamia lanceolata. The sequence goes on from BSBN01000064.1 coordinate 75,047, forward strand.
CCAAAATAATTGTGCTGCAATCTTGTTAAAGGATAATGGAGGTAAAAAAGAACTATGCAAGTATAATTTAGGCCAATTCAAGAATCATGAGCTCAATTATTTTTTTGCAGAAAAAGAGATTCTTGCAATCATTAAAGTAGTTGATAAATGGTGTGATCTTAACTTGTCAGAAATTTTTTTAGTATGAATTGACAATATAAAATTTAATTTTTTTATGAGCAAGCCAATTGGAGCACAACTTTGTCAAGGACACTATGGTCGGTGGCAAAGTCTTTTGATGCTGTATAATTTTGTAGTCTAGCATATTCCAAGAAAAGATAATTGTTTGTTCGATGCTCTAACAAGGGAAATGACGCATATCAACATGTTCCAAGGAAGAAATTCAAATAAGTTGAAAATGGAAGAGCAGAATGTTAAAAGATATCAAACCATAATAGCACAGCCAATAACACCAAATAATAATAATATTAAGTTGTTCGGGATTTCACACACACTATCATGATGATATTACATTCATTACAATATAACTTTTATAAAGCCTTTCCATAACATAACTACCCAAACCACCTGACAACTAACACAAAACTAACATACCAACTATTAAAATTAATAGCTAAATAAGTAACTATATTAAATACCACTAAGTCACTAAGGTGATTTTATTACAAAATGTAAATCTTAATTTCCAACACTCCTCCTTAAAGTTTACAGTACAAAAAACAAAACAGACAACAAAACATGTTGACCAATCATAACCTCATATTCTTCAGAAGCTTCACTTTGAAAACAGTTTTTGGACCAGGTAGAACTCCATCAAGTTGCATCATAACCCTCGTAAAGGTATAGCTCATGAGTTGAGTTCCCAAGTTCTTGGATTTCACCCTCCTTGAACTTCCAAATTATGGATCTCCCAAATTATTTGATAACCCTCCATGTCGAGTTGTAGCTCCATCAAGTTGTCTCATGACCCTTGTAAGGGTATAATTCCCAAGATCCATGGGCTTCTGAACTATTTGGGCAACAATCCATGCTGAGTTTCATCTACACTAGATTTCTTCCTGTCTTCAAAATGTGGGCTTCCTAATATATGAATTCTTCATCATTGTTAGCATCCGAAGAAAAGAACACAAATGAAGATGCTGATGCTTCTCATGCGATGAATCATCTTTGAGTGAGAAGCTAGCTCGAGATGAGGAAATTCCTCCAGCCTCCAATTGAACCTTTTTATTTCTTATGCTCTATTTATAGAATGTAGCATGTGAGTCTTTGAAGGCCCTATTAGGTGTAACATGGATGGCAAGAGTACAAGCACTATATGTAGCCATGTTCAAATGTAAAAAACAATAGGTATTGTTTTCAACCGATGATACACCTATTTACAAAGTGATAAAAAATAACCTAACCTTATCACTCCAAATAGTTTTACAGACTTTGATTGCATAGAAAATGAGAACTTTAACAGAGTTGCTCACACAAAAAACTAACTGTGCATTACGTCTTTACCATCCTCTTTGTATGCTTGCATTATTTTCTTGCATAAATTGTTTGACCGAGCCTCTTAAATGTCAATGAAAAACTTTTTATAAAGATACCCTAAATAAATTACTTCCTAATGCAAATTTAAAAAGAACTGCGGTAGAAATACTTGGCCTTACAAATTCAACCAAAATTTGTTCAATAGAGAACAATCATTCTGCCCATACCATACGTGTGAATGGAAATGTTCCACATATCTGAACAGTGGGAGTGATAGAGATTGGCATAGACCAGTCATCAGTGATGGAGGGCAGTCTAAATAGGGAACTATTCAGATACCACGACCTGGGTGTGGATCTCAGCAAACAGTGCACAGCCTTTGAATAGATACCACTCCACAAACCTTCGCTTTCAAATAAAATATATTGAACTCCTATGCAAAAGAAATGGCCACCGGAATGTGATTGGTTTGGTAACACCTTGCCCCACACCAAAACACTATTTTTAAACGCAGCTGTGTATAGCCAAAGTTGCTTGCTCAATAATGTTAAAGCAAAAAAATTGGATGTAAAAGAGGCTCTTCTCCTAGAAACAAGAAATCTGGTTCTGCTGAATTCTTCAGGACTGAATGTTTGGGAAAGTAAAGAGGTAGTGTATCCTCAGACTGCATCTCACTGCCTTGGGAACTTCACCATGCTCTCCAATTTACGTAAGTGGATTTCCCATTCACAGAAATAGAACCATTGCATGCTTTGATACCATGTTGAAAAACGGAAAAGCAGAATGCTAAAAGGTATTAAATCATAATAGCCCAGCCAATAACACCAAATAATAATAATATTAAGTTATTTGAGATTTCACACACACTATTGAGATAATAATATATTCATTATAATATGGCTTTTATGAAGCCTTTACATAACTACCTAAACCATCCAACAACTAACACAAAACTAACATACCTGACTATTAATTATATTAATAGCTAAATAGCTAACTTTATTAAACACCACTAAGTCACTAAGGTGACTTTATTACAAAATGTAAACCTTAATTTCCAATTTCAGATAAAAAATGAGAAGAATTATTTTGCAATCCAAAATATCTTCCTCAATAGGCCAATAGACCAGTACAATTAGTACAAGATCACAAGAGTTGGCTCAGCAATCATTATTCTATTGATATCAATAATCTTGTGTTATATTTTTATTTAAATTATAACAATAAATTTGTAAATGGAGTATAGGAACCATTGTATTAATTAAATATCTGTTAGAATATGAGGTTTTGGATGAAATAATCCTTCCTGGAGGATTGTCTAAATCTACACCAGCATTCATCAAAGGCATCGCATATATCAGCTATAATGATCTTTGGGCCAGATATTTGGGTCCAAATTGTATTGTAATTAACTTTCCTAGTCATCGTCTCTGGCCAGCCGCACTCATTAATGAAGTTGAAATTGATACAGGCCATGGATTTGAAGAAGAATCATCAAAATCAAATGCAGTAATATCTGATGCACAAGCAGCCTCTCTTGCAAACCAAGAGGTTGATGAAATCTTGAATAATAATTTGGGAAAAAGGAGGCCCATCTACCAAGAGCATGACACATTGATACAAAACAAAAACAAGCATCTAAGGGTACAACCTACAGGCAACAGTTGACAACACAGTTGGCTGTTTTGATTGTTATAGTGACACACAAGTGCTTTTGTAAATAAGTAGTACATTATGGCATATCAGGAATCTATTGTACACCACTTGATGTGTAGACTGCAGACACCAATGCCTAGTAAGTAGTAGGACCTACATCATTGTTGTACTTAATTGTTATATAGTGTTTTCTAGAAGCCTCCTTGTGCCTATGTAAGGAGCCATTCAAAGTAACGTGAGGGCATCCAAATTTTTTAATGTAATTTATATTTTGCAATTAATAGAGAAGCCTCAGGCCACCTGTCCTCTGCGACAATTCTCTATATTCTGAAGTTGAGTTTTAGGAAGTGTCGTCTTGCAGGCAAGCCAGTACTTAAGCAAAGCTTTCCCTTGTGCATAGGTGCCTCTGAATATAAGTTTGTTTGCTAAGCATCCTCTGTAACGATTACACAGGCACCTGTTACATGAGAACACCAAGCTTTTTGTGTTCGGATCCCTCCATCTGGTATCCATGTGTGCTCACACATGCTGTGTTTCTCACAATGGATCTTTTTTTCTTTGGTACTTAATTTGAGTTCCGACTTTTAACGTCTTAGCAGGCATTTGTTAGGAATAGTAACTTGAGTGTGAAACAGGTAGGCTAGCCAGCACCTATGTTGTGGCATAAACTTTTTGTTGTTTACCCATTGTTTGAGATCAGTTTATCATTTTGTATTTTGTTGATATCAGATATCATTAATGAAAGGTGAACTAGTTGAAGCTAGTTTCAACTTGGACTACTTAAAACTGGCCTAAAACTGCTTTTTATTTAATGAGTCCAACTAAGATAACTGCTCTCTTTTCGAGTTTAGGAATAGAAATTTAGATTTCCGTCTTCACCAATCAGTTTTCTGCTAACATAGATGGTCCAAGTCTTGCAAGGAAAGGTCTAGTTTAATTTTTTAGGAGTGTCGACAATGGAATTCTCTGCTGATTTTAATTAAGCAGCAGAAGAGACAGGACAAGGCAAAATCTCATGATATTATTCTCTATGGGATGCTAATTTGTCTTTGTTTTATATAATAAATATTTATGAATTTAAAAATCTTTCAATTTGTCTAACTACGATCATATCCAGCTATTTTTTTTTTTCTCGATTGAAACTGCTGTCTTGATTCTTGCTCTTATTACATTAACCTACATTTATGTGCAGCATACACACGGCTATACTGATAAGATACCGTTTCTTTGGTGCAGATAGTGAGAGAAATATTGTCATACCCTGGCATCAATGTTAATACTCTGAACAAGTCCAAACAAACGGCTCTTGATATTGCAGAAAAATTGCCATGTACTGAAAATGCATCAGAAATAAAAGATGCATTGAGAGAAGCTGGAGCTGAGAGTGCCAGAAATATAAACCAACCTAAAGACACAAGAGAACTAAAGAAATCAGTTAGTGATATAAAGCATGATGTACATACTCAACTTATGCAGACTGTGAAAACAGATAAACGAGTTACTGGAATTGCAAAGGAGTTGAAGAAATTGCATAGAAAGGGGATAAATAATGCCACTAACTCAGTGACAGTTGTTGCTCTTCTTATTGCTGCAATTGCTTTTGCAGCTATATTTGCTGTGCCTGGCCAATACATGGGTCAGGGCCCACGTGCTGGAGAAGCTATGGTAGTCCGCAAGCTAGCGTTCCAAGTATTTTTTATCTTTGATGCACTGGCCTTGTTTATATCCCTAGCTGTTGTGGTAGTTCAAATAACACTAGTTGCATGGGAAACCAAGGCACAAAGGAAGGTGGTTTTTGTAATTAACAAACTCATGTGGCTGGCTTGCGTTTGCACTGCTGTCTCTTTTATTGCATTAGCACATATTGTTGTTGGTCACAAGGCGAAGTGGGCTGTAATTGCTGTAACAGCAATAGGTGCATCATTTATGACAGCAACTTTGGCAACCATGTGCTACTTTGTGTTTAGGCATCAGATTAGAAAGTACAAAGATCATTCTCAGAGGAAGATCAGGAGGTCTACTCAAAGCAGGTCACACTCATGGTCAAATTACTCATTATCAGACTCTGATATGTGTAAGTCTGAATATGAAAAGATATATGCATTATAGAAATCTTCTCAACAGTCCCATCATAGTCTATATAGAGAATGATGCGAGACTTAAATATTAATATGTATAGGCAAGTACATTGCATTATGAAGATTATGTAGTACTGTTTGCTTGTATTTAAAAGGGTTATAATTCAGAAGAGATACAGATTTATTCTGAGCTAGAATATCAAGGTTAATGCATTGTACGGGCTTAATATTCGACTTGTTTTTATTAAGACAATTTACATAAATTCATTTACTGTATATGATTGCAAGGCAAGGTAGTCTTAAAAGATTTGTTAGCTTACACCAGAGTTTCGTTATGTTCGAGATTTGTGTTAAATTGTAAAGCTTCCGATTACTTCGAAAAATTTGAGCTCATAGCTAGTATCTGGAGAAGGCCTTAGATTACAGAAGGTGATACGCAATTATCTTATATTGAGGGGAATAAAAAGTTTTTAATGCATTTTTTCAGAAATTACCCCAGGAAGGTCATTCCGTTTTATTCATTCAAGGCCCAAGTAACTAATAACTGGTTGAGGATTTTTTTTTTGAAAATTATGACTATAATGGATGGTTAGAAATATCTGTTGCACATATTTCCACTCTCCTATATTGATCGATTAAATATTAGACATCAGAATTACAATTTAGATTATAACGAAGAATATTTCATGCACCTTCAACAAGTCAAGAAATATATAACTTCGATAATGCATCTATATAGCTGTCTTTGAAACTCTATGGATCGTATGTAGGAGACCATGCAAAGGGGAGGGGAGTTTGACAATCTTAGGAACAATTTCAAGGCACCAATAAAAGGGATTATACTTATAGAAGGCCATTGGAGCCTATCGTGTATAAATTTATCACACAAGGTTTAGTAGAAATCATTTTTATATTAAAAAAAAATTATGCACTCAAAGGTACATCGGTGCTTTCTATTCTTGTGAAGTTGTTATTTGGATATTTAGGCCTGTAATGTTTTTGATTAATTTTAGAAGCAAGATAGAACGGACAAAGAAGCCCAACAATACAACATAAAGCAACAACAAGGGACAAGCAACTCAAGAACTACCAAACAACAATGAACAAACAATAGCAGAACAACCAAGGGAACTAAGCCCAACAAAAAGCAAGCATACAACTTAGGGCAGTTTGAAACTCCACACAACCCAAACCATGGTGGCTTGAAGCCAAAATGCTCCAAAGAGCTTTGATTACATCCACTAGGCCTAACCATAGAATCATTGCTTGATTTCTCCTTAACCATCATTTTGATCACTCCTAAATCAAGAGCCCTCTCATCCAAAGGCGACCTTTTTTCCTTGCATTTTGAGGGTGAAATTGACAAGGTACCATCCACATCCACCAAATTCTCCTCTTGATTAGTCAACTCAACACCCCTCCCAGTAGGGTCATGTGCAATATCACTTGTCACACGCACCACCTTTGAAGGTTGAGCTAGATCGAACTTTTCTTTTTTCTTCCAGACTGCCTTCTTATAGTTGGGACAACTAGTAATAGAATGGTCAACCTTATGGGATTTTTAGCACATTATAGAAAAATCTTCATAGACAAGTTCTTCCTTCCACTCCCCAAAATTTGAAGACAAAGTTAGTACAAGATCCACCATCCACCTAAGCATTTACACAGAATCTAGCATACAATAGTTGTTTTCAAGATTTGGTCACCTCATTGATGGCAATGCGCTGACCAAAAATGCTAGCAATACCCACTAGCACCTACTCCTCCCAAGACTCCATCGCTAAGCATGGGAGCCTACTCCAAATAGGGACCCATTTGATGCACTCCTCCTTAGGATTGAAATTGGGTTCCCATTTTTTCTTAGGAAGAGACTTGATCTACCAAGAAACCATGTACCTTGCAAGATCTAAGCATAATCATCAAAGGTCGAGAAAGAGATCAAGAAAAACCCATTTATCATGGTTGATATTTCAAAGTGGCCATGGACATTCCACTTTCGTTTGGCCCAATCCCTGAAGATGTCTATATTTGGCTTGGCTCCAAGAAATTTCTCGATGAGGGAACACTTTAGCCTGGAGGAAGCCCTATCCACCAGAGTCAAGGATTTGCAACACAACCCCCCCACTTAGAGAGGAAAAAGTAGAGGGACCTTGCCCATAAAAAAATGAATAAGCTTGTAAAAGGCTCAACTAGCAAAAAATTTGGACCTTCCACACCCTAATAAGCCAGAGGATCACCACTTGGAATCCCCGACGCAACAACAGGGGCAACCTTGGTTTGGGCCTTACACACAGGGGTATGAAGGAGAAACCCCCATTTTAGACCTTGCTGCTCCACAAAAAAGCCAAGATCCATCACCTCCCGCTCACTGTGCTCAACACAAGAAACATTTTTCCTCATGTTCGTAGATTTGGCTGCCGAAGCCCACAAATGGGCCTCATGTCAAAGGTTGAGCAACAACTCTTCATCCTCATAAATGTAAGCTCCACTCCATTTGTCCTTTTCCTCGCCATCTTTGTCGCCATCCTTCGACACCTCTCCTAAGTCTGCTATGAACCTGTTGATGATGTTTTCTTGACAACAACATTAGAATAAAACACCAAGTGCTCTATCCATTCTTGAACAAAGCCTCTCGAATGCTAAACTACATGATCAAACAAGAACGCTCCTAGGTTCCTTGTACGTGATTTGTAACGAATAGCCTCGGTGGTATGATGTGATAATGTTGTTTACATAAAGGGACTTACGCAGAATTTATTCATAACTCTATTCAAATATGTAATCTTTCCTTGTGAAATGGAACTTCTTCTAATCAACTACAAAAAGAAAAGGCAAAAGGCAAAGGTTAAGAGGGCTAATCTAAGGACAATGATATAATGCACATGCTATGATAAACAAATTCCCTTCCACAACCTAGCTCCGCTTCACCATGAGAACCAACAATTACACGGAGTAAGTGCAATCTCCTAAGGTAATCATATGATTTTCATGTTGTGAACTTCCATCCAAACACCCACAATTGACACAATTTGAACGAGCATACACAACCGAACTTATGCAAACAAGGTTCTGGCTAACTTTGCAAAGTGAGTTACCTTTGGCAATCCATGAAAAGTATGAACCAACAGGGATTCATCAAATATCTTCACATAAGAAACATTATATCAATGAACTTCAAATCTATCAACTAAGCTACTTTGGAAACAATTCTTAACCATCTTGGAGACAATGAAGACCATGCTAACATTCCAAAATCACAAGATCACCATGAAACATTCAACAATGAGATTGCATTAATCTTGAAGTGTATCTTTACAACAATCTCTCAATATCTCTTCAATGACTTCGAAGAGTCTCCTCTACTCTACTCCTTTCTAATCTAATGTATATTGTATAATATCTAATGTATAATGTATATCTTACAAATGATAAGAATGAGCCTTTTATAGACTCCAGAAATTACATGAAGGGCCAAGATTGATTTAGCAATCAACGACCGAGATTGAGACAACAAGGTAGTTTGTTACAAAATTTGGTATTTTTAGAACATGAAAGAGGCAATGAAGGCACGTTTCCCAATGTGATAAGCATCTTTGGAGCATCTTTATGGTGGGCCCTCTTTATCCACTTGTTTGTTATAGATGACCTGGACTTGAATGAATGACATGGCAGAATGTGATTGGCCTGATGATGTGTACGTGCCACCTCAGCATCTTTAAATGAACTAGTCTGGTTCACCTCATGTTCACTTAGAATATTTTCTTCTTGTTGTCTTGATGTAACTCATGGATCACTTTGATGATCATTCTCATCTCATCTTGTGATGTTCTTGTGCTTGTGCAGGATTATGCCTCTGGACAGTTGCATAAAGTAGAAGATATGTTGTGCATGAGTCCTTGGAGTAGATTACTTGATGATTGTCCTTTTGGTGAGTGGAATGAATCACTGGAAGATGATTCCCTCTCATGTGTGGCATTGATGTCTTCCTCATCCAGACATACGAAGTCTTCAAAGTAAGATGAACTTGATGTAGGAGCTCTTCATGTGGTGATGATGACAAATTTGAGCAACTTTCCTCCACCTTCCAAACTTCTCATGTATGAGCTCTCGCCATTCACCTCCTTGGATCCTCCATCACCTACAAAAACAAATACATCAAATTAAGACTTGATATAAGGGATTTTCAATAACAAATTACATTCATCTTATGCATGTGGGATCAAAAAATGACATTTCAAAACATACCCTTTCGCGTGAAATCCATGCATAAGTGCCTAGGCGGGTTTAGAGGGATAATATGAATTGATATGTGTGAAATTCCTTATCTCAGTGCCTAGGCCAACTTAGCCAGGCAGATTTGAAGGGCCTGTGAGAAATGTGATGAAAATCCAAGGGTCATGGTCTAGGCTACCTAGGCTGGGCGGTTTTGAAGGGTCAGTCTGGAATGCTTGATGTGAATTCCACGCATGATAGTCAAGGCCGCTTAGGAAGGGCTGGCTGGGAGGTGGTGTGTGGATTTCTATACTTAGGCAATTCATTTGATATCTTTCTTTCTTTTGATGACCCTTTTCTTCAACTTCATCAAGACTTAGTGATTTTTTGAGGTGTTTATGTGAAGTTAGAAGGCACACTTGGAATGTTTAGTGACTTTATCCATATGCCTTAGTGACATCTGCCTAGGAAGGGTGGGTTTGGAGTGATAACATGGATTTTGCAACTTGAACACTCTCCATCTTGATCTTGATGCTCTTCCCTCCTTTGTTTGCATGACTTAGTGATTTTTCAATGTTTTCAAGTTGATTCATCATTGTTGAGAAGAGTTAAGGAGTGATCTTGAAGGATTCAATACATTTTCCATGCCATGGTGTCTAGGGCGCCTAGGAAGGGCGGCTTTGATGATGATATTTGGACTTTACCTTAAGACTTATGATTTTCACCAATTTTCTTCCTCTTGAATGATTTTGCATGGGTGTGAAGCAAGATGGTGGATGTGGAAGGTCAGAATGGAGTGATTTGAGTGCTTGGACACTGGATTCCATGCTCACCTCTCTAGGCCGCCTAGGTAGGGTGGGGTTGAGAGTGACCCTTAGATTATTACACTTAGAAAACTTTTCATCCTTCCAGGCTGTTGCAAGCATGTGCCTAACTGGTGTTGTCATTGATGTCAACATACTCTTGTTGCATTGATGTCAAGGATTGGATAAGTTGTGTGCTGAGGATATTGAGAAAATTAGCTCTATCAGAACTAGAGAAGAATAGTAAAGATAGTGAAGTTCTATGAAGAAAAGATTATAGATCTAAGTATGCGCATCCAAGGGTTTGTAGATATGTGTCTAAAGGTGCTACTTTAAATATTTTAGAGATCCACATGAAGATTTGGAGAAGTTATGGCCATATGAGTAAAACTGGCTTTGGCAGCTGTTCAGAGGTGACAGAGTGACACAAATAGGTTCGGTGAGATCCAAAAATGCAATATCTTGTTTTGCGGATATGGTGGCATGTTTGGGAAGCCAATGTGAATTGACAACTCAATTGGTTCGTGGTCTGGTAGTCTACAAGCAATTATTCTTATGTGACAGTGATGACCGACTGTGTTCTTAAGGTTCCGGATGAAGATGTGAATGATTTTAGTAAGCAGAAGTGGTGTGGATGTTCTTGGTGTTTCAGGCAAGCTTTTGGGGGTCTCTAGATAGTGTCCAGTTCGTGTTGGTAGTCCGCATTGAAGATAGAGCTCATAATTGAAGATTTACCTCTCAGTAATGGTGTTCTTCCTAGTCTTGGCTAACCGGATGTTTTACACATGTTGCAGATGATCTTTAAGATGTTTTACGAAGAAAGGCGTGTTCCTCAAAGAAAATTGAAGTCCTAGATATTCGTGGCCAACAGGGTAGTGACGCGCATGAAGTTTTTGTAATAAGTCAAGTTGTATTTGTGTAATTGCTCTATAATAAAATAAAGTATGTGTTGTGCCGACTTTGATGATCATCCCAAAGTCGATGTCTTGTATAAATAAGATTTGTGAAGTCATTTCAAAAGAATGTGTGGTCGTGATGAGAAAGTGATAGAGAGAAAAGGAGCGAAAAGCAAAGCACAAGTGTTGAGCTTAAATGGAACTGTCTCAAGCATGGTGAAGATGCTAATCTCCAGTTCAAGTATGTAATATTTATATTATTCTATAGACAGTGTGTCTTCTGTAGGTAGTGGGCCTCTTGTGAGCAGTGTGCTCGGGTAGTGAGCCCTAATTGGCAAGTGCCATTTTTGTTCTTCTTATTCTTTTAACAGAGAATACAATCTTGGGTTAGTCACTTCGTGGTTTTTCCCTTAACAGGGTTTCCACGTAAAAATCCTTGTGTTATGTGTTAATTTCTTTTTCAGCTCTTATGATTGCCTTGCTTTGATATAACATTAAATGATAAGTTAAGAAAGAAAAGAAAAATAGAAAATTTATAAGATAACTGATTCACCCCCCCTCTCAGTTATCTGCATTGTTTCTAGCACAGACTTGATCATTTCATCCTCCAAGTGTTCATCTTTATCATTCTCATCGATTCTACTTGCAAATTGTATTGTTTTCATCCTTGGGCAGTTTTGGAGGCTCTATGTGGAGAGGGCAGTGTGAGACATGACAGAGTCCAAGACTCTCTCTTGAGACCGCCCAGGTAGGGAAGGTTTGGAGGTGAGGCATGGATTTCACCTTGTAAAGCCTTTAATTCCTTCAAACTTATGAACTTTCCTTGGATTTTCAACTCCTTGTGCTTAAAACTTTGTAAACTTGACAACTTTCTTCCTTGGGTGGATTTAGAGGCTCTGTGTCTAGAAAGATTCTCTTGGTGATGACATTGTCCATCACTACCTTGTGAGGCTACCCAGGTTGGGGCGGGTTGGGAAGTGGTGCATGGAATTCTACCTTGCAATGCCTTGGATTCACTCCAACTCATGAAATTTCCTTAAATTTTATCATCTCTTTGTCCTCAAAACCTTGCAAACTGATAACCTTCTTCGTTAGGTGGATCTAGAAGCAGTGTCTGGACAAGTGTATGTGCATGATGTTGAGTCCATGACGTCATGCCAAGGCCGCCTAGGTAGGGCGGGTTTAGACATGGAGTGAGGAATTTCTTGCCTTAGTCAAATTTTGGATTTTCCTGAATGGAAGTATATTGAAAAATATATTTAAGTGTAATCTGACTTATACTTTAAATATTTTTCAATATACTTCCAAGATGTTTGAGATAGGTCCTAGATCCATGGGATTTAACATGTAGATTCTAGATTTTTGAGGATCCACCAGATTTCAGACTTAGTCATTTTTTCAAGATTTTTAGGATATCGGACTTAGTCATTTTCAGGGTCTCAGGGACATGCATCAAGATGGAGGAATATAGACCTTTAGCAAGAAACTGTTGAGACCTGGGCAAAACAACACTACCAAAACCCTACAAGCTCAGAGGAAAACTAAACCTAAAGCAAAACAAAGACATAAAGCAAGAAAAAAAGGGGGTCCCCATTTGTAATGGGCGATGTGTGATTAGGTCACAACATCTAGCGCCAATCCGAATAAACATTCTTGAACATTTCAAAGATAAAGACTCAATCCAAACCCAGAAACTTCAGATAATTAGCCCTGATTCCATCACTTAGGTGGGACATATACTCGAAAGGGAAAAAAATGATGAATTGGATCAAGACACTTCGTCCTTTGATTACCACCATGTGTGCAGTGTTCGACAAACATTGATTCTCCCAAGTATTCCAATGATAAACATGAATCAACAAATCGAAACCTTCTGTGCACACCCACATGTTAGGTTGAACAAACATGAATACATGGTCAAGAAATCAGAATCAATAGCTTAGTACAACTATTCATAATTCAAAGACCCAAGTGTGTGCTTCTGCATTCATTTCCATCCCTTAGAAACTAAGATCATCCGAGTTCACTTGTCTTAAGCTAAGTTCATGGACGACGGATGAATGAAGGGTATATATACATACGGGCGAAATGGATAATGATAGTATGAATTGGAATGGAAATGACATGATGGATAGGTGAAATGGGACAGTGTGTCTCTACGCATGATGCTTGTTTGCCAGGTTTTCATCATGGTACTTATCCAAGGCGCCACCAAAGGTGGTTTTCACTTGTGGACGAAAGGATTTCTCTTTACTATTTTCTTTTTCTCTATTTTTTAATTTTTTTTTTTTTTAAATTTCATGGGATGAAGGATATGAACGGAATGGACTCAAGCATAAACCATATCAAGTCAGCATGTTTACTGATGTTGGAAAGGAATAATGGATATGATATGAATGGACGAAAAAGTAGACGAAGACAGCGGACTATGATGTAGATTATGCTAGACCAGGTAGATGGAAATTGCATCCAAAACATAGACCAGGTGAGTGGTGGGACATGCAGGATAGCGGGAGATGGAGTGTAACAGATGGTATGCAGTGGAATGAATGAAATGGAAGGGAATCACAGTCAACGTTTGCACGTACCAAACTAACTTTGAAGCTTACAAGGGGAAGGGAGGTGTATTTAGGAACGAGAGCGATGGTTAGTGAACGAATGAAGTGGTAACTTCATGACCCACATGAACTTAGAATTTTCTTATTGATTTTATTTCGTGGGATGAAGGAATTTGGAATTTTAGATGGAATGAAAATGGAGTGGGGTGGATGGAGATGGATTCTTTGGATGCAAAAGCCTCTTATGGTTTGGCTTCTTAGACTTAAGTACCCGAACTTTCACCTTTTCATTTGGAATTATGGAATGAAATAACCTTTGAATATGCTTTGCTTTGATTTCTGGTATTTGTGCTAAGGCATAAAGATCTTAAGATTTTTAGGAATTTCTTTATTTCATGGGTAAAGGCATCCAAATATTTATTTCATAGAGATATGGGATGGGCGGATGGATTGCAAGCTTCTCGCTTAGACGACACCTACATTCATTGATCATGATTAGGAAATGGGTAAATGGATAAGGGAATATGGGTATATGAGTTAGGCAAATGGAAGTAAGATGGATGGCGGAAGGTGTGTGTGGTCATATGCTCTTGGAATTGCATAGTAACGGAGGTGAAGTGGATACATATGATAGGTGGATGATGGAAAACAATAGATTCGTGCGGAACGGATGGAAATACTAATTTCTTGACCTCTCTTTTTGTGTAGTGGCCAAGATCATATGAATGGATATTGACATGGATGAACTCCAAATGCATCATTCATAAAGGACTTCAAACTTTTAGCTTGACAGTTCATCTTTTGGAGTATGTGGTGAACAACAGGACTATATATGATATGGACACTAGACTTGAGTTCATTATTCAATGGAAATGGTAAGGTGGATGGAGGCTTTTATTGCGTTTATGTGGGGTGATGGGTGGAATGAAAGAATGGAGGGATGCAGAAATGCTATCTAACGAAATGAGGCGGGGTGAAACCATGAACCACCTTAATATTTTCACTTAATCCAAGCTCACCAAGACTCACTTAGAACTTCGGGACTATTAAGATGTGTAAAATTATGAGGCCTCTAAATACTTCAAGTCATGATAAACAATGGATTCTTTTTCCTTGAACAAGAAGTCACACTGTTTAACTCTAACCATGGAGTCCACAAGAAACTTCCAATTCATGACTCAAGTTTCTCAAAAGAAGACTGAAAGATATCAATAATTCAATAGAAAAATATGTGTAATCACAAGATATCAGTGTCAAGACACAATTCATAATTTCTTTCCAAGTCAAGTACAGATCCTAACCTTGTGAAAGAGTTAGAGAAAATCGTCCTTAGATTCTAAAGACTTTCATGAATATTTATCCAAAAAATAAACTTAAACATCTATCAGATAATGTTTCTTGAAGCTTTATTGCCTTTTCACAACTTGGGAACCCTGAAAAAACAAACCTAAACTAAAGCAACAACCTAAACTACGGAAAGCAAACAAAACTAAAAACCAACTGAACATGACAAAACTACTCTAAAACAACATAAAGGAAAACCTACTCTAAGCAAAGCTATGTACAAAGAGCATACACAACTCAAAAGACCCAAATATATACAAGACCTGGCATGGTTTCTCATAGTGAACAAGAGTAACATTGTGCAAGTGACTATACAAAGTTTTGCAAATTTATCCTTGAACTCGAAAATATATCCTCTCACAATGCAATCATCGAATTCAGAAAAAATTTCGCACAAAATCAACAGTTGTGGCAACTCATTTGGATCGTGATTAATCCAAATACAGGTTGTCTTTCCCAAATTTCCATAGTCAAATTCATATTCTTCAAATTCCTCATCAGAAAATTTGTAATCATCAAATTCAAAATCTTTCCAATTAATAGCAGGGAAAGATACAACCTGGTGGTCTTCGTCTTTCATGCACACGTCAGGAGGTTGAAGTTGGTGATGGATCATCCCACTCGCATCTGCAACTTGTGAATCAACATTATAATCAAAAGTGGGGATATCAAGATGAAAAGGTGAAAACAATTGAAATTCAAGAACATGGAACATTTCATCTGTTAGCTCATTGTAGATCTTCAATAAAGGGCTTAGCACCAACTCAAATTGCTTTGTGTCCTTGACCTCCACTTCCTCGATTTGTTCATCTTGAGACAACTTCGGCTAGAACTCTTGGATAGAAGCATCTAGCGCCCCTCTGAATTGCTCTTCATTTGATGGCTCTTCGATGATGGCTTGAAGTGTTTCTTGTAATGCATCCAATTGATTATCTTCCAACAGCTCCTTTTGTACTTCATGTAACTCATTTTCACGGATCTCCTTATGTAGCATGAATGAGTGTTCATCAAGGAATTCTTCTTCTTGCAACGAACTCGAGTCACTTTCTTCTTTGATAGTTGAATCAACGGCTTGTTCATCAATTACCTTCATTTGAACTTCTTCTATTACCTTTTCAACTTCCTCTTCAGCAGGTTCTTTCTTACTTCGAAGAAGATATGCAAACTTGTTTTCTTCAATAGTGCTCTCTTCATTGTTGAATAACATGAGAACGTCTTCTTCTTTGGGTGGTGGATTGATTTCCTGAAGACATTTTCTCCACAAGTTGTCTAATCTCAATTGTACTTTGGATTCTTCTTCCAATCTCAATTGCTCCTTCACTTGATGAATAGCTTCTTGACAAGACGAACATGTGAGTTCCGAATGAGTGGTGTTATGAATCCTGCACCAACCACATGGAATCAACATTTCCTCTGTAGACAGGTGCTTCTCAATGCTTAGTCTCTTCTTGATTATTTCCTTGAAGCTTATGAAGAATTCTTTTTCATCAAACAAGGCGTTGGGAACCATCTTTGCAAGAACAATTGGCTCATGTACCTATGAAAAGGGAATTTTTCCTTGTAATGCTAATTCCATCCTTTATAAGAACGTCAGGCAATATAGCTCCTCGTGTCCATTGGTGTCATGAATTCTACATCCCTTCCTTGATGCAAAGTCATCTAAACTCTTAGGATGAAGTTGTGCATTCAAAGTCCACCAAAGTCGAAGAATATCTACTTGAGGATGATCCATCTTGAATTGCCTTGAAATTCTTGAGAAATCCATGTCTAATTTTTTATTTTTCTATTGTTTACTTTTTTTAATTTTTTTGAAGTTTTATACTTTTTTTTGTATTTTCTGGCATAAGAGAGATCTTGAAATCTTCCTTGAAAGATCGCTTGGTTCCAATTTCACAATTTGGAGTTCACTCATGTGGTTGGAATAAAAGAACCAATGTAATTCCTTGTTCAAGCCCTCCTTCTAGTGCCAATTCTGTTGATGATGTTTTCTTGACAACAACAACATTAGAATAAAACACCAAGTGCTCTATCCTCTCTTGAACAAAGTGTCTCGAATGCTAAACTACGTGATCAAACAAGAACGCTCCAAGGTTCCTTGTACATGATTTTCAATGGATAGCCTCAATGGTATGATGTGATAATGTTGTTTACACAAAGGGACTTACGCATAATTTATTCATCACTCCATTCAAATATGTACTCTTTCCTTGTGAAATGGAACTTCTTCTAATCAACTACAAAAAGAAAAGGCAAAAGGCAAAGGTTAAGAGGGCTAATCTAAGGACAATGATATAATGCACATGCTATGATAGACAAATTCCTTTCCACAACCTAGCTCCGCTTCACCATGAGAACCAACAATTACATGGAGTAAGTGCAATCTCTTAAGGTAATCATATGATTTTCATGTTGTGAACTTCCATCCAAACACCCATAGCTGGCTCAGTTTGAACAAGCATCCACAACCGAACTTATGCAAACAAGGTTCAGGCTAACTTTGCAAAGTGAGTTACCTTCGGTAATTCACGAAAAGTATGAACCAACAGGGATTCATCAAATATCTTCACATAAGAAACATTATATCAATGAACTTCTAATCTATCAACTAAGCTACTTTGGAAACAATTCTTAACCATCTTAGAGACAATGAAGACCATGCTAACATTCCAAAATCACAAGATCACCATGAAACATTCAACAACGAGCTTGCATTAATCTTGAAGTGTATCTTACAACAATCTCTCAATATCTCTTCAATGACTTCGAAGAGTCTCCTCTACTCTACTCCTTTCTAATCTAATGTATATTGTATAATATCTAATGTATAATGTATATCTTACAAATGAGAAGAATAAACCTTTTATAGACTCCAGAAATTACATGAAGGGCCAAGATTAATTCAACAATCAATCGCTGAGATTGAGACAACAAGGTAGTTTGTTACAAAATTTGCTATTTTTAGAACATGAAAGAGGCAATGAAGGCATGTTTCCCAATGTGATAAACATCTTTGGAGAATATTTATGGTGGACCCCCTTTATCCACTTGTTTGTTATAGACAACCTGGACTTGAATGAATGACATGGTAGAATGTGATTGGCCTGATGATGTGTATGTCCCACCTCAGCATCTTTAAACGAACTAGTCTGGTTCACCTCATGTTCACTTTACTTAGAATATTTTCTTCTTCTTGACTTGATGTAACTCATGGATTGCTTTGATGATCATGCTCATCTCTCATCTTGTGATGTCCTTATGCTTGTGCAGGATTATGCCTCTGGACAGTTGCATGAAGTAGAAGATATGTTGTGCACGAGTCCTTGGAGTAGATTACATGATGACTGTCCTTTTGGCGCGTGGAATGAATCACTGGAAGATGATTCCATCTCATGTGTGGTGTTGATGTCTTCCTCATCCAAACATACGAAGTCTTCAAAGTAAGATGAACTTGATGTAGGAGCTCCTCCATGTGGTGATGATGACAAATTTGAGCAACTTTCCTCCACCTTCCAAACTTCTCATGTATGAGCTCTCACCATTCACCTCCTTGGATCCTCCATCACCTACAAAAACAAATACATCAAATTAAGACTTGATATAAAGGATTTTCAATAACAAATTACATTCATCTTATGCATGTGGGATCAAAAAATGACATTTCAAAACATACCCTTTCACATGAAATCTATGCCTAAGTGCCTAGGCGGGTTTAGAGGGATAGTATGGATTGATATGTGTGAAATTCCTTGTCTCAGTGCCTAGGCCAACCTAGCCAGGCGGATTTGAAGGGCTTGTGAGGAATGTGTGATGAAAATCCAAGGGGTCTAGGCCGCCTAGGCTGGGCGGTTTTGAAGGGTCAGTCTGGAATGCTTGATGTGAATTCCACGCATGATAGTCAAGGACGCCTAGGAAGGGCGGGCTGGGAGGTGGTGTGTGGATTTCTATACTTAGGCAATTCATTTGATATCTTTCTTTCTTTTGATGGCCCTTTTCTTCAACTTCATCAAGACTTAGTGATTTTTGAGGTGTTTATGTGAAGTTAGAAGGCACACTTGGAATGTTTAGTGACTTTGTCCATATGCCTTAGTGAAACCTGCCTAGGAAGGGTGGGTTTGGAGTGATAACATGGATTTTGCAACTTGGACACTCTCCATCTTGATCTTGATGCTCTTCCCTCCTTTGTTTGCATGACTTAGTGATTTTTCAATGTTTTCAAGTTGATTCATCATTGTTGGGAAGAGTTAAGGAGTGATCTTAAAGGATTCAATACATTTTCCATGCTAGGGTGTCTAGGGCACCTAGGAAGGGTGGATTTGATGATGGTGTTTGAAATTTACCTTAAGACTTATGATTTTCATCAATTTTCTTCCTCTTGAATGATTATGCATGGGTGTGAAGCGAGATGGCAGATGTGGAAGGTCAGAATGGAGTGATTTGAGTGCTTGGACACTAGATTCTATGCTCACCTCTCTAGGCCACCTAGGTAGGGCGAGGTTGAGAGTGACCCTTAGATTATTACACTTAGAAAACTTTTCATCCTTCCAGACTTGATCATTTCATCCTCCAAGTGTTCATCTTCATCATTCTCATTGGTTCTACTTGCAAATTGTATTTTTTTCATCCCTGGGCAGTTTTGGAGGTTCTGTGTGGAGAGGGCAGTGTGAGACATGACAGAGTCCAAGACTCTCTCTTGAGGCCGCCCAGGTAGGGTGGGTTTGGAGGTGAGGCATGGATTTCACCTTGTAAAGCCTTTAATTCTTTCAAACTTATGAAATTTCCTTAGATTTTCATCATCTTCTTGTTCTTAAATCTTTGTAAACTTGACAACTTTCTTCCTTAGGCAGATTTGGAGGCTCTGTGTTTGGAAAGATTCTCCTGGTGATGACATTTTCCATCACTACCTTGTGAGGCCGCCCAGGTTGGTGCAGGTTGGGAAGTGGTGCATGGAATTCTACCTTGTAATGCCTTAGATTCACTCCAACTCATGAAATTTCCTTGAATTTTATCATCACTTTGTCCTCAAAACTTTGCAAACTGATAATCTTCTCCCTTAGGCAGATCTGGAAGCAGTGTTTGGACAAGTGTATGTGCATGATGTTGAGTCCATGACATCATGCCAAGGCCGCCCAGGTGGGGTGGGTTTAGACATGGAGCGAGGAATTTCTTGCCTTAGTCAAATTTTTGATTTTCCTAAATGGAAGTATATTACTTTAAATATTTTTCAATATACTTCCAGGATGTTTGAGATAGGTCCTGGATCCATAGGATTTGACATGCAGATTCTAGATTTTTGAGGATCCACCAGATTTTAGACTGTCATTTTTCAAGATTTTCAAGATATCAGACTTAGTCATTTTCAGGGTCTCAGGGACATGCATCAGGATGAAGGCATATAGACCTTTAGCAAGAAACTGTTGAGACCTGGGCAAAACAACACTACCAAAACCCTACAATCTCAGAGGAAAACTAAACCTAAAGTAAAACAAAGACAGAAAGCAAGAAAAAAAGGGGGGTCCCCACTTGCAATGGGGCGATGTGTGATTAGGTCACAATAGAACCCTTCTCCTGAACCCAACATTGCTCATCCACCTCTACTCATGCTTCTACTTCCACTCTCCATTTCAAAAATATAGTTAGGCCTATAATGTTAAAATTAGTATACCCATGCCATTTCTCATTTAGTTTTGGGTCCATTTTGATAGGAGTGTCTTAATGCAATTATATATCCACAAGTGGCACTCTTGTGCTAGGTTTGGCTCATTGTTGGATACCTATTCATCTCTATTTACTTGTTCCCACACATTTGTCATTTCACCCTTCATTTGCACTTACCTCCACATATTCGCCTCTTCCTTAAGATTAACACTTTGTAGTTTATTTTTGTGTTACTCAAGATCGATCCTAAGGCACATGAGAATGCCCCTAGAATTTATATCTTCAAATTCAGATTCCAAAGTTCCCACCCCTTTTCTAGTAGTTATGAGCCAACTTGCTAGATGTTTGTGCAACTTGTTGCTATGTTTTGGTATTTAAAGACATTCAATGTGCAATTAATCATCATCTAAAAATTAAGAGAAAATAGAGCAATTACAAGGAGAATCATTAGAGCACACTTAAATTTTTTTAAGGACAAAAGAACTGCATTTGGATATAGGCCATTTGCATGTTGGTCAATGCTGTCTTTGATATTCCTCATCACTATTAATTTAGCCTGCCAAGGGGATTGACTTAAGAAAACACAATTAGCTATTAAGGTGGTAGTCTCCCCAATAGTGTCCCTAGACACTACCTTGATACGTTTAGCTATTAGAAAAGAGAATGCAAGAAAGTTTTCTGATATCATCTCTATGTGGTACATATCAATCTTGCGTATCAGATCAAGTTTGTGTTGCTTGAGATTTACCTTGCAACACTCGAGATTGAACCGTAGGAAATTTTGATACTTCACATACTCTGATGCATCAATGAGATGGAGAGCATTAATTTTTGGATAGCAGCGATTACATTTAGCATGACATTAATAGTGCTTTTACATCATTAGTTATAGAGCTAAGTACCCTAATTCCCCACATTTCATTTTAGAAGGTATATTGCAATCATTGGCGTAACTCTTATATTTCTAGGTTAATTCCTTGCTTATTGACTGCATCTATTTAATTATCTTAGATTTATTTATGTAGCGCGATTATTTTTTCTACCTAAATTAGGAATTCAACTTATCCCGCACCTCGTAGGATTTTTCTTTCTACGTATAGGTTATTAGATTTGATGTTTCTGAGTATTTTGTTTCTCAATTTGATCAAGGTTTGGTTGCATTTTTGTGTGACCATTCATTGCCCTACCTCTTTTTAGGTTGGCTTACTATTGCTTGATCTTATTTCCTACCCTACCCACCCTTGTGTTAGCCATAGGGTTACATTCCATACTTATTTCATATCTGATTATTGATTGATTTTTCTAAATTTTATCATCATCTAGAACATTCATGTCCATCCAAGTATTACTTTCATACCAAAGTCTCTTCCACCTCATCCCCCTTTGCGAAGGAGTGCACAATTAAATCCTCACATGGCTTAATCCAATGCAAATAGTTTACCCAATGACATTCCCATAAATATATTGTTTCTCCCATTGATGAACATGAAAATGAAGATTATGATCATGAGGAACATGTGGCTCAACAAGAATATGCACAAGAATGTGCTCATCTAGCTAATGTTGAAAATCCTACACAATTGGCAAATATGATTCACAACTTGTTCATTAATAAACCATTTGGATTAGAGAACTTACAAGTTGTTGGTGCTAAGGTGGTCCTCACTAGATCTTCAACAAGTATCTACCGTCCCTCTTCTATCCACTACCATGTTCTCTTCTACCATTACTCTATCTCATGATGTATCTTCCTTCTAATTTACCCCTAATTTTGTTCCTCAATATGGTCTACCTCCTAATTTAGTCCTTTCACCATACTGGTATCCCACATGAGTTTTTCTCATCCACCTCTCCTTCTCCACTCATTACCTCATCACCTATCACTTCCATAGCTCCTACCATTTCCATTACCCCTACCACATCCATTGTTCCTACTACTATCTCTACATCCACCATGGCTATTCCTCGTTCTATTCCTCCTTCACTTCCTATGTATTCACCTCATTGTGCCCATGCCACATTCCACCCCTTATCTACCTTATAACCACCCTCCTTTCTATTTTTTAGCCTCCACATACACCCATCCAATTAGTTCCCAAACTTTCCTTGTTACCATTCCTTCCTCCACCTTAGATGCACTAATTTAAAAGCTAGAAAAAGTTGATATTATGCTTGGGGGGAAAGACACTGAAAATTGATGGAAACTAGATACGCACCTTTAGCATATGAGATTGTTACATATCCTCTACTTGTTGGTTTTGTGGCACCTCATTTTGTAGTGTATAATGGAAAAGGTGACACCAACATGCATTTATGTTCATGCTTAGACTTTGTGTATGAGGATAAGTTATTAGTTAAACTAGTTCCAAGGATTTTAAAATACTACGCTAATGATTGTTTCTTTTCATTGCCATGTGGGTTTATCACACATGTTTTGATTTGACTAAGGCTTTCTTGAAGCAATATAGAGTTAATATGGGCCTTAAAATTGCCATTGTTGATTTATTTGAGTTTGCCTGAGGATTGAATGAGTATATTAATGACTATGCCATAAGATTTCAATCTTTGTACTCTAAATTGCACCATCCCTTGCATGATTCAAAATTGCAAAATATCTTTATCAAGGGCTTAATCAAACCAATTGCCACCTTTGTGCATATATAAAAATAGTTGAATATAAGCTTCTTGCAAATAATGTTTTCAAATATGGGTCATCAACTTCCAATACTTCATCATACCCTTCTAAATTTCAAAAATCTACATCTTTTTCTAAGTGTAATGATTATAAATGATGATAGTATTCATTGTTGGGATAAGGTGCCATTATCTTTGTAAATCCCAATATTGTATTTATTCCATTTTATTATTTGTAAATTGTAATTACCCACGAGGGAATAAGGTAGTTTCACTGGCAGTGGTAATTTTGGACTTACTGGAGGTAATTATGGAGTGACATTTACGGTTGACAATTGTAAAAATCATGAGTAAATGAGGGTAGGCACCACCTTGGAGGAATCTACTATTTTTGGCATGTATGACACATGTCATAATGTTGGTGAATGCATGTAATAGAATCTATGACAACTGCAAGTTGTCATAAGATTCTGACACTATGACGACATATGACGGATATTTATTATGTGTAAGTAGCTATGTTTAGCCCTAGGCGCCCATCTTGGGAAGATACTCTTTGGTGGAATCTATGATGGTTATGACACGTCACAAGGTGCTGTAAGAGACCTTATTTATCCTTGGGTGCTGAACTTTGCATGGCTGACTTTGGACAAGTGGTAGGAGCTTGTAAGGATGCATTTAATATTTGCATGTTGGAGATTCCCATGAGAGAAAGTGGACACCTAGTTTGGTGTGAGAACACTTCTATATATCCATTGCCATGTAATTTTTGTAGCATAACATATTTATAGGTACTCAGGTGTTGTGGGAATGCTGTCGAATTGAAGACTGAAGGAGAGAGTTGTGTAGTTGATGTATTGTATCACTTTTGCAGATTAATACAAACTTGTGCATCTTTCCTGGTGGAGTTTTTTACCCAAAAGGGTTTTCTCCACGTAAACACTATGTCATTCTGTGATCAGTTTTCATATTTGTTTCTTATGTGTTGCATTATTTTTATTCTATTGCAATCTCCATTAAACAAAACACTATTAGAAGATCATTAAACATATTTGAATTAGATTTTTGTTGAGTAGTTGTCTTCATTTCTAACATTTGGTATTAGAGCTTGACCAACTTTGACTCTTGGGTGGTAGTGTGAAGGTTGTTTAGCTACAGTGGGAGATTTGGTTGTTTGTGTTTGCAGATCTTGTGTAGATAATATTGCTTCATCTGCCACTACTTCAACCTCTCATTTGGACATTGAGAAGTTCAATAATACAGAGTATGAGTTGTGGAAGCTAAAAATGGAGGATTTGCTAGAAGAAAGAAACACATGGTTGGTTGCTTAGAAAGAGAAGAAGCCTGATGATGTGAGTCCAGATGAATGGGAAAGGTTGGATAAGAAGGCACAGGGAACTATTTGACGGTGTCTTGCAAATTCCATCTTGTTGAATGTCTCAAAGGAAGAGACTACACACAAACTCTAGACAAGATTGGGGGAGATTTATCAAGCCAAGAGCATGGTAAACAAGCTTTACTTAAAGTGGAAATTGTTTTCTATTAAAATGAAAGAGGGTGATTCTATTGGAGAGCATTTAAACAATTTTAATTTGCTTTTAAGTCAACTTGTTTCCATAGATGCTACACTTGCAAAGGAAGATAAATGTATACTTTTACTTTGTTCTTTACCTGAATCTTGGGAGAATGTTATCCTTGCTATTATTGCTAACCTTGAAGATATGAAGTTGGATCATCTTGTTGCAACTTTGTTGGCATAGGAGATGAGGAAGAAGACTTTTGAGGTTAACACAGAGGCTCTCAATGTGAAGGGAAGGTCCAAGGAAAGAGGACCAAAAGGAAATCAGAAAGGGGCTAAGGACAAATCTAAGGGCCAATCTAAGACTCCTAGAAAGAATGGAGTTAAGTGTTGGAACTGTGGAAAGAGGGGACATGTGAAAAAGGAGTGCAGAAGCCCAAAGAAACAGTGGGAGACCACTTCTAAGAGGTCCTCTAATGCAGGTGAAGATGTTTTACTTTTTGCATGCAATGTTGTTTCTAATTATCATTGGTTAGTTGACTCAGGATGCTCATATCATATGACCCCACATAAGGAATGGTTTTCCACATACGAAGAGTATGATGGGGGTAAAGTGTACCTTGAGGATAACTCTACATATCCAATAGTTGGGAAAGACAAGGTATTGTTGTGTTTTAGTGATGGGAGGATTAAAACCCTCCTTGGTGTTTTGCATGTTCCTAGATTACCTAGAAATCTAATTTTAGTTTCGAAGTTGAATAATTTGGGAATGCATCTAACATTTGATAAGCATGGTTGCAGATTGGTGAGAGGAGACTTGGTGGTAGTGAAGGGAAAGAGATTGGGAACCTTGTATAGGCTAGATGCCACTATAGTTTGCAATTCCTCTTATATTTCTGATGCTTCTGAAAACACTTGTATGTTGTGGCACTGTAGATTGGACCACACAAGTAATAATGTTTTGTAAACAATTAAGAATAAAAATTTGTTGGATGGTTTCTCCTATTCTAATGAGTACTTTGATTTCTGTGAGCATTGTGTGTTTGGTAAACAAAACAAAAAATCATTTCCTTTAGGAAGTAATAGAGAAAAAGAGAAGTTAGAGATTATTCATACAAATGTGTTTAGACCTGTGGATAATGACTCTATCAGAAAATCTCGTTATTTTGTCACCTTCATTGATGATGTATCCAAATTTACATGGATTCATTTTATGAAACATAAATTTGAAGTTTTCACTAAGTTTAAGGATTTTAAATCTTAGTTGAAAACCAATCGGGATTAAAGATAAAAATATTAAGATCTGACAATGGAGGGGAATATTGCTCTAAAGAATTTGATGAGTTTTGCAAGCATGTAGGTATAATTAGACAAAAGACAACTCCGTATACACCACAACAGAATAGTTTTGTAGAAAGGATGAACTGAACAATCATGGAAAGAGTCAGAAGTATGCTGAGCGATCCACAGTTGAATAAATGCTTTTGGGCAGAGGCTGTGTATACCATTTGTTACTTGATTAACAGATCTCCTTGTAAGGCTCTTGATTTGACACCTTATGAAGTGTGGACAGGTAAGAAACCTTCTATTTCACATTTAAGGGTTTTTAGCTGTGAGGCTTTTGTTCATCTGCCTAAGGAAAGGCGATCTAAGTTGGATCCAAAAGTTGAAAATTGTACTTTCATTGGATATGGTGATAATGTAAAAGGTTATAAGCTTTGGAATCCACTAACCTGAAAGATTATCTATTCTAGAGATGTTATTTTCAGGGAAATTAGAGCTATTTTTGAACTTGAGCAGCCAAAAGAAAAATAAAAGGTGAAGAGAGTGCACTTTGACTTAGAGTAGGAAGATGCATCTCAGGAAGAAGACAATGATGGATTGGAGGGTGAAGAAGAAGAAAAATATTCAAGTAGTTCTGATGAAGAAGAATATGTTGTTACAGAAGAAGTTGGTGCAAATGATCATGTAGAAGAACAAGTTGAGTCTCTCACTCCACCCTTGAGGAGATCCACAAGACAATGGAACCCAGTTGATAGGTATAGCTCACCAGATTTCCATTGTATATTTTCTTTATTGAGTATTGACGATGAGCCTAGATCCCTATTCATGCAGATGATAGTGAGTCTTGGCAGTTATCCATGCAGGAGGAGATGATGGCTTTAGACTTTTGTAACACCTGGGATCTTGTTCGTTTACCCAAAGGAAGAAAGGCCATAGGTTGCAAGTGGGTCTTCAAGGAGAAGTTTGGAGAAAATGGTTCATTAGAGAAGTGCAAGGCTAGACTAGTAACCAAGGGCTACTCCCAGAGAGAGGGAGTTGATTTCGGTGAAATTTTCTCTCCTATTGCTAAGTTAACTTTTATTAGATTCCTTTTATCCATTACTGCAACTTTTGACTAGGAGATTGAGCAAATAGATGTTAAGACTGCGTTCTTGCATGGAGATCTCGAGGAAGAAATTTATATGCAACAACCTACAGATTTTGAGGTAAAATGAAAAGAACATTGGGTTTGTAGGTTAAAGAAGGTCTCTCTATGGTTTGAAATAGTCCCCCAAAATGTGGTATCAAAAGTTTGACTCATTTGTATTGAAATTGGGTTTTGTTAGAAGCGAGGAGGATCACTGTGTTTACATTCATTATAGTGATGATTCTATACTGATCATTACATTGTATGTTGATGACATGTTATTTTTCAGCAATACTAAGGGTATGATCAGTGAGCTGAAAACCTAACTTTTAGGTGCATTCGATATGAAGGATCTATAGGAGTCAAGGACAACACTGAGAGGGGGTTGAATCAGTGTTGTGTGAATTTTCAAATCTTTTTGTTACAAACTTGAACTTTCAGAGCACAAGGAGAGAAAGATACCATTGATTTCTCAAATACATGTGCAACCATTGATTTGTCAAATACATGTGCAACCATTGATTTGTCAAATACATATGCACATGACTGTGAATGCAGAAAGAGAACAAAACTTCATAAGTAAATCATATACACAAAGAGAAAATTATGACACAAGATTTGCACGAGTGGAAAACCCTCCAGGGATAGAAAAACCACTCCAAAACTGCCTCACTGGCTTTATCAAGAATCTCACTAATTACATAGTTTAGAAGCACCAACTTCAAGGAGCACCAACCCCTGATTCATTTAGAAGCACCAACTTCAAGGAGCACCAGCCCCTAATACAGAACAAATTAAAACAAGAACTCAGAGGGTTTCTCTGTTTCAATACAAAACACTTCTTCTCTCACATGTGTCTGTCAAATGGCCATTCATCTCATCTACCCAAATCATATACAAAACTTAGATATTCAAAATAATCAACCCCGTATCCTGATCCACTCAACAACACACATCCAATATTCATGTGAAGCCAATAAATATATGATCCCTCTTTGCATTCTACAAAAACAATTTCATGACCTTTCATATTCTCCAAATTACAAGACCCTTCAATCTGATTATCTTCTCTGCCTGCAAAATCCTTCAAACAAATTTTCATTATCCTCTTTACAAAACCTTTCATCTTCACTTCAATTTTCATCAAATTGAATGTCTTCAACAATTTATTTTTCAATCTGCCCTTGTATTCTTTCATCTGCCCTGCATAAACAAAATCATGAAAGCAGTCCAAACATCTTCAATAAAATCTGATCAATAAAATCTCTAAGAACTTTCATCTTCTCTGTAAAAGAAAATCTCCTTTGTCTTCTTCAAAAAAAAAAATCTTTCAAAATATCTCTACAAAAATAACTTCACTAATCTGCAATAAAATCATCTGATATTGCTTTTTCAAGATCTCATAAAACATTTCTTCAAAAACCATTTTGTTCTCTTCTCAAAAATATAATCACTCTGCATTATATTTTTTTTATATTCTCTCAAAACAATCCTTTCAAAAACAATCTCCAATTCTCCATAAATATTTCCCTTACAAAAAATCTCCTCAAAAAATCCTAATATCATCTCTTGGAGTTGATAAATTAAAAATTTCTAATTTAAAAAAGACTTATCACCATAAAAAAAAAAGAAATTGATAGCTTTCTTTTAAAAATAAAACTCTCCATTTTTAAAAGGCCTAGACGTGGTATGGGCCAACCACTTAGAATTTAAACAAAGTTTCTAAAAAAAACTTAAAGCCATAAAAGGCTTAGTGACTTCGCATCCATAATAGAAACTTTAATGAACATATAGTAAGCTCCTCTAAAAAGGCAATTCGATGCCTTAAATAATATGAGACCTTCATTTCATCGGGCTTTAAAAACTTAATTTGTTTCCTTAAAGCATTTCAATGTTTATGCTTTAAAAGTCTCATTCCCGCTCAAACACATTATAAGATGACCGGTGTTTCATGTTATCATTTTCAAGGGGGCCGGTTGCAAGATGGACTAGGAGCCCTTAAGCAAGTTTGCTTAAGTGGTATAACCTGCTATAGGAAGTCATTTACAGATTAAAACAAAAGAGCACATATCACATGGTGGTCATTTTAGAATTTTATATGATATGCAAAATATGACATGACTTAGGATTTTAATGATATAAACCTCTTATATCTGTCATTAATAATATTAATGCTTCTGTCAAAGACACTGATGAAGATCAATAACTACTATGCAGGATTGTGGACACAAACAACCAAAAATGATCAATCAACATGAATTAACACGAATGACCCCTTCTATGCACCTGTATCTGTGTCATCAACAACTATCATCAAGAAGTAACTAAGAAGACACCACTTTGATCAAGTATGAAGACGTATTGAAAGCATCCATTCAACATTACATCTCCAAAGCAACATATGACTTGAGATCCTTTGAACTGTGATCACCAATATGATTCCATCTTGTACCTTTGTTATGCAACTTACTAAAAAAACACATTGTATTCTTGTGTCCTTAAAAAAAATATTCTCAACATGAAATATTCTTGTGTCCTTAAAAAAAATATTCTCAACATGAAATATTCTTGTGTCCTTCACATTTACCTTTAACAACATACCTGATCTGTATTGCACTTGCATTACTGAAACATGTGAACTTTGTCATACCAAGCCAAATATAGCATGTGTGAATATCATGAGGATCATCCTGTGGACTAATCATCATTAAACTATGAAGGTCTCTTAAGTCATGATCAAAACAACAAGTCCTGCAAGTCCATTCTCTTGAACAATACAGAACATCTTGTTGCCCCTGCAAGACCTTTGACATCAATTGAACACACTTTTGACATCAATGACAACTTGTTACCATCAGGATCTTGGTTCTGCCAAGTATATTCTTGGTATGGAGATTAGGAGGGACATAGGTAACACAAGCTTTGGTTGTCTTAGAGTAAGTATGTGAATACCATTTTGCAGAGATTTAGTATGCAGGACTGTAACCCAGTTAGAGTTCCTTTACCCATTGGTATTGAGCTTTCACTAGATATGTGTCCAAAGAATGATGATGAGTTTGAGGATATGTCTAATGTGCCATATGCTAGTGTTGTAGGGAGTTTGATGTATGCAATGGTTTGCACTAGGCTAGATATTGCCCAAGCAGTGGGAGTTTTGAGCAGGTTTATGTCTAACCTTGGTAGACACTATTGAAATTATGCAAAAAGGCTGCTTAAATATCTTGTAGGTACTCCTGATGTTTGGTTTATTCTAGTATTGATAGTGTTGATAAAACTTTGGACATACAGGGATTTCTTGATGCAAATTGGGCAGGTGACTTGGATAGTCGAAGGTCCACTAGTGGCTATGTGTTTACTCTGTTTGGAGCAGTGAGTTGGATGAGTAAGAGGTAGCACCACCAAAGTAGAGTATATGGCTACTATTCATGTCTCTAAGGAGGCAGTTTGGTTGAGGAGACTATGTACAGGTATTAGTTTTGATTGCAGGGTCATTCAGATTTGTTGTGATAGCTAGAGTACTATCTATTTGGCCAAGAATCCTATGTATCGTTCTCAGACTAAGCATGTTGATGTTTAGTATCACTTCATTTGGAAATTGGTTGCAAGTGGATAGATTGAGCTGAAGAAGATAGACACTCAGGAGAATGTTGCAGATTCATTGACCAAACCTGTGAGCATAGAGAAATTTGTGTGGTGCAGAGAGGCCATGGGCCTTATTTCTAGTGCCTGATTATTTTTCATTTGATTTCTTATGGGTTGATTTACAATGTAAAATGTCAAGTGGAAGAATGTTGGGATAAGGTGCCATTAACCTTGTAAATCCCAATATTGTATTTATTCTATTTTATTATTTGTAATTTGTAATTATCCATAAGAGAATGAGGTAGTTTCACCAGCAGTGGTAATTTTAGACTTACCAGAGGTAATTATGGAGTGACATTCATGGTTGGTAATTGTAAAAATCATGAGTAAATGAGGGTAGGCACCACCTTGGAGGAATCTACTATTTTTGGCATGCATGGCACACATCATATTGTTGATGAATGCATGTAAGAGAATCTATGACAGCTGCAAGTTGTTATAAGATTCTATGACACTATGACGACATATGACAGATATTTATTATGTGTAATTTGCTATGTTTAGCCCTAGGCACCCATCTTGGGAAGATACTCTTTGGTGGAATCTATGATGGTTATGATGCATCATAAGATGCTATAAGAGACCTTATTTAGCCTTGGGTGCCCAACATTGCATGGCTGACTTTGGACAAGTGGCATGAGCTTGTAAGGAGGCATTTAATATTTGCATGTTGGAGATTCTCATGAGAGAGAAAGTGGACGCCTAGTTTGGTGTGAGAACACTTCTATATATCCATTGCCATGTAATTGTTGTAGCATAATAGATTTACAGGTATTCCGGTGCTACAGGAATGCTGTCGGACTGAAGACTGAAGGAGAGAGTTGTGTAGTTGATGTATTGTATCACTTTTGCAGATTAATACAAACTTGTGCATCTTTCCTGGTGGGGTTTTTTACCCAAAAGGGTTTTCTCCATGTAAACACTATGTCATTGTGTGATCAGTTTTCAGATTTGTTGCTTCTGTGTTGCATTATTTATATTCTGTTGCAATCTCCATTAAACAATACATTGTTAGAATATTATTAAACATATTTAAATCAAATTTCTGTTGAGTAGTTGTCTTCATTTCTAACATTCATCAAATTGCTAACACTTACAATATTCCTTTTTATTTTCATATATTAAAAGTAGTTTAATAAAACAAGTTGCATTATAGATAGGCCTAACAAGCCAACACAATTTGCAAGTCAATTATGACTAAAGGAAGACAACAAAAAAAGAAGATACCCATATCCATAAGCAACATGAAAGAAGCCTAGGATACAACTGTCACAAGAACTTAATTATAGTTATTACAAGGATATCAGTTCAAGTAGGAAACATAAAATGGCATTGTCAATATAACCAATATTGTTCCCGACAACACTTGTTATTGTTGGTGTTCTCATTGTGATCCATATCTAAAGTGCCAATGGGAGGGACACTATCATATGGACTGGTGCTAAGTTGCTATTCAATTTCCATGTCATTAGTATTCTTTGCTACCTTGCCTTTGTTATAATGTTGCTCAACTTCAATCTCCATGAGGTCTTTCTTCTTTTGGTACACACTACCTGAGTTGTTGGCCATAAAATTCAATGTATTGTAGCCATTGATATGCATGTAATATGCCTTTTGTCACATCCTATTTGCTTTGCCTAGTTAATATTGATTAATAGAGTGATTAGAAAAGATAATTGAGTAGGTTAATTATCTTTTGATTTTAATTAAAATAATTTCTAGTAATGTTTAATAATTTATGAAATTGTATTGATGTTAATTTGATGATGACCAATTATGTGTTCTATTTCTGTAAAAGCGACAGGTAATACTAATGTTTTCTCTAGTTGGAGAGAGAGTATCATCGGGGAGAGGGAATTAGTCATTTGCTGGTGTCATGATGTGAAGGGATCTTTCCACACACTCACTTAGAAGCAATTAGCTAGAATTGCATTTTTTCAGAGTTTAATTGATATGTTCATAGATATTGTCTAGTGAGCACCTAACTAGCTGGATCATGGTTGCTCCTTATATCACTTGATGACAAATTTGGTCATGCTTGCTGAACACACCTGATACTGAAAGGGGGGGTGAATTAGTATCAAACAAATCTCAAACCCTCTAGAGTAAATTGAAACTTAAACTTTAGAGCATTAACAAAAACATAAAAGATCAACACAATGCACAACACCACATAACACTAGATATACGTGGAAAGACCCAAAGAGGAAAAACCATGGTGAGAAAAGCTGCTAGGAGTTGTTGTCCTAATCCAGCCTCACAAAAGAATCACTGTTACAACTTTGTTTTAGGGCTACAACCCAAGGAAGCTACTACTCCTTGAAGAAAGGTTTTAGGGTCACTCCCAAAGAAGCTACAACTCCCTACAGACTTTGTTTTAGGGCTCCAACCCAAGGAAGCAACTACTCCCTGAATTGAGAACAAACTCAAAAAAGATTACAGGATGACAGTCCTTCTACTGTTTGAATATGAGAATGAAGCTCACTCCTTTTAATGATCACTCTTCTACTTTGACAATTTTTGCAACTTCCTCAAATGTCTTCTTTGCAACTTACTGACTCACTACTTTCAGCCTTCAAGAAGTTTTGCCTTTGGCTCACTACCTCCAATAATCAGTTAGGCACACTCTTTACTTCCCTTTTGTCTCAAAAATATCTTCAAGATGAATCCAGATAGGATTTATCACTTCTTGAAATGTCCCACCCCAAGTGGACACTTGCAAAATGTAATGCCAAAAGGAAAATAGTGCAATAATAATTTTTAACTCAAAACTGAACATCACATAAGGCATTCATGGCTGAAAATTCTAGATTTTTATAGCAGTTTGAATACTCAGTATTTTTCCAAAATATTGATTACCTAGTTCATTAAATAGCCTCTATTATCTAAAGCAACAATACACAAAAACATAAACAGCCAAAATAGTGAAACTTCTTACATACCCATTAGTTGGAATGAGAAGTACATGGCTGTAAATGAATGTTATAGCAGTTTAGAAACTTGTACGACCTCTAGAAACCCATGCAACAATGAATGATGTTGATGGCAAAAATAACAATGGTCTCTAATGATTGCTTCCTGACAATCTGTGATCTTCTCAACAAACCCTTGTTCAAACATTTCAATGAGCACATGAAAACTTCCACATGGCTATGTAAATGATTAGTAGCAGCAACAAAATAATTCACAACAAATATCTCTGAACTTAGATGATTAATCTCCAAACCCTTAAACAATCTTTAAAGATAATCACTTTCAGATTTGCATAAACTCCATTGATGCTCAGATGTGACCTCCGTATGAAGCCACCAGCACAATCAAAGAGAGGCTACATTCTCCAAGATTGAATTTACATCGAAACCCTAGGTTTCTTCTTCAAAGCCAAAGCTTCTTTAGAATAGACAAAATGTTGAATGATTCAAGAATGACTTTTCATTTGCTTTTTGATGCCTTAAATACTCTCCACAGTTAGGTCGATTTCTCTAAGAGGCATTTTAAATCATTTAAAAATCATTAACAATACATTATAATGTTTGTTTGCTCCTTTTATTTGACTTTCTAATATTTTATTACTTGGATGCCAATACCAAGTTACTTTATAATTGTCTTTCATCATTAAATGGCCCCATTTAAATAAAATCAAAATAAAACATTATAATATGCACTTAATAAATAATTACTAATAAAGTAATCACTTTATTAATAATTAAAATAACATAACTCCACAAATAATCATTATTTCTCAATTCTGTCTGAACTTGGGAGTTAACCATTATATCCACCGTGCACCCAACTGCCTTACTAAAAATAGTAAGGGTTCCTCTCTAACATCTACTGACTTACTATAAATAGTAAGTCCCTCAAAATGGAACCAGAAACCTCTAAATATCAATGCCTCAAAACATATGAAGGATCTGGAGAGATAAACACTGACAACTGCTACCTGAAGAGCTCCATAACGCCCAAACTAGACCCTCTAATCCACCACACTAGCCTATGAGGGTCAACTGATAGGCTAATCCTCAAAACTCTGATGCTCAAGAAAATGGGGACATTACAGTCCTCCCTCCTTGAAATTGCTTGTCCCTAAGCAATCTCCACTACAAAGAAACTCCTCTCCTCAAGAGGCACAAAAGAAGTATTGTGAAATGTCCCACACATCTCCAACTAACTCCTGTAGCACCAGCATAACCACAACTTCTCAAGGATAGATGTCAGACCATTTGTCTGTCTCATGCGCACAAGAAAAGTGCATCAGAAACAATTCATGTACATGTGAACCAAAAGTGAAACTGTAAGCAATCCACGCCATGTACACACTGCAAAACTCATCAGTGAACTCTGACTGGAACCCTGATGCACAAGAAGGATCCCACATCACACTAAAGAGTGTCCAACAACCAATGCCCGGATCCCAAATCTAGAATAGAAGCATGCTATGCCTGATATCCTTTAACTTCCTCTATGCTAATATGATCTGAACTTCACCATGCTGAAAATGGTGAAGCAAATTGATGGGACCCAACCAAACTGCAGTGCCAACTCTGTCACCATCTGGATCCTAATGCAAATGAAACTCACATCCATCTGTCATGTGGAGATAAGAATATCTGAAAGCATTTGCTACACCAAATCTCCCTCTATTCTCTACTAAACTCTCATGGATGTGATATCCAACTAAGCCATCGTGTCTACTGACACCATAATCTCTCTGAAGCCATGCATCCACATGTAGTCCTTGTGACATAGAAGTAGCAAACTCTACTGGATACATGTTAGCATGATGGGAAATTGAACACTGACCCTGCAAGTAATCTTCCACTAACAACTTAGTCAGGTACTGGCAGCCTCTAATTCCATCTTCTAAAGATGGTAAATTCCCATCCCACAATGAATGGTATAATCTCTGAGCCAATCCACACCTATGCCTCATCAAGTCATCAACATGTGCACTAAAGGAGAAGTGATGAGCACTCCTCACTATGCAGTCAAGATAAAATGCTCCTACCTCTATCAATGGCTGGCCATCATAGTTATGGGGAACACACTCCTCATCACTCTCATCACTGGAATCAGAAGCTGGCTAACATCTCTGATCTTGAACAACTAATTGCATAAATGCTTTGCCAAGTCTCTATGTGAACCCAATAGCATACTCTCTATCATGAAATAGTTGGAGATATTCTAATTTTATCTCCTCCAAAGCACTCCTAATGAACTGCAAATCACGAATGTGAGCACCAGCCGAAACCCCATACCGTCTCTCCTCAAACTCTGCTGTCCAAAAAAGGTACTCAACATACTTATGAGTGCAATCAAAATCAGATAAGGTTGAATCAACCTTCTCTCCTGTAACCTTTAATTGATCTCTCCATCTATGTGGCTCAATACACTTATTGGTTCTCAAAAACACAGGTTTTTAAACCACAAGAGAGTGCCAATCTCTTGATATGTTTTTGGTCAACAAGACAAGGTTTATGTAATTGGAAACCCCCTACTCTTTAGGTTCTGCTAGACCTAGGCGGGTGTACCTAAATGATAAGGCAGATTTAAAATCTAAGTGGATTCTGACTTGGGCAATTTTACTCACTATGGCACACAGATGTGAGATAATTGCATAGCTTACTAACTAACTCCTAATAAAAACTTGAAATATTAAGGATGTGAATTAGATTTGTATAAAAAGTTCTAAAATGGATCAATGCCTAATGTATTAGGTGGATAGAGTCAGTGGATAAATGATGATTATGGAGACAGATATGTAGGATTGATTGGTTTACTTCTTAGCTTAACTCTAACTGTTGGGCACCTTTTATATGTCTGCACCTTATGCAGACGTGCAAGTTTATAAGTTACTATACTCTTCTTACCAAATCCCAGTGATATTCCACTAACCTATTGGAGCAACTGAAAGGAATTTTAATCCTGATAAGAAGGAAACCTAACCAAGACAGTTTGTTTAAAGGTTTTTTAACTCCAAGCAGAGACCAATGAACATAAACTTACTTGGGAGGACTTAAATCAACTTCTCTTTAGGAACCAACCAAATTGACCACACACCAATAGCAAATGAATTGTGCCAAATTATATTAATTTGAATAATTTAAAGGAACCACTTTGGAGACAGTATAGCAGCATATAATCATAAAACTCCAATCACAACAGTTGAACACTAGAAATGAATCAACATTCAAGAACATTCTACTCCATTGTATTGCTTTAAAATATTGACATTAATTGCAAAGAAGTCTGAAGTATGTAAAGATCTGCTAAAAAGTCTACTATATACTATTGTATTTCTATATATATCTTTTTCTCCACAATGTCTTGACTTAAATAGTTTGATACAGAAGAGATGCATCCCTTCATAAGTGCCTTTTGAACATTAATTAACAATTATACAATTTAATTAGGCCTTAACTAGCCATAAATGGATCCTAGTGATATGTTCTAGGTACCTTTGGCTCAAATGCATATCTGCACACTCCACAGTATTTTTTGCAGCGAACTCCATGGCAATCATTCTTTCCATGCATGCACAGGCTCCCTCCAATTTTTGATCATCACTTTTTATAGCTTCCAAGGCCTCACATAGGATCATTTGGCACTCCTTCATCCAATCTTGCTAGTACTTCAAGCTTTTATCATTTTTGAACAATGTAGGCACTGTTTGGGAAGCTTCAATAAACACATCAGCTTATGCTTGAAGGTCTCCATGGAAGTTTGTGTGAACCCTAATCAAGCCCTTAGTATTGGAGATAGCCTCAGTGTCTAAAGTACCTTTGCCCTGTATCTCCTGGAGTTTTTCCTCAAGTCTGCCAACCAACCTATTGTGTTCTTGAAGAGCATTTTGATTCTTTGAATAAGTGATCCAGAATTTATCCATCCATGCCATCATATTATTATGTCTTCTCTTGAACACAGTGGCAAGTGCATCAAATCTGGCATGTGTTACCTATGTTGTTTCATCCATGGCTATTGTTCGTGAGCTTTCTCCTTGGATTAACATCTTGAGAGGGATTGAATCTTTTAAGAAATCATTTTCCTTTTTTGTTCTTTCCCAGCTCATTTTGTACATATCCCTTTACTTAATCAACATCTGAATTTGAGATTTATTCAACTTAGCCACATTTATTCCAAGGTCTGCTATAAAAACTAGATCAGTTTCCCCAGCCCTTAATATCATTACATGGCCAAATGCTTTTTCAGTGTCAATAACAATAAGCCTTTTGTGTGGTGGGTACAAAGCCTAGATCATGAGAGAATTTTCATCCAGATTATATTTTGTCCCAATATACACTTTAGCCACTCCTTTAGAATTGAGCTTGTGTTTTGGATTATCATTATGCAAGAAACTATCAAAGACAAGTGTTGAATTCAAATCAAGACCAGGGAATATCATCACACCAGATTCCTAAAGTAATCTTCTTCCCTTTTCTGGAGTCATATCTTTCATCTCATTTTCCACATCCATTTTTAATGTATTTAATAATTGTCTCATTATTTGGTGTAATGTCTGAGGCTGATTCCCTAATAGCCTTACCTTTGTGTTTATACAAAAAGGTCTTGAATTCAAGAGTGTGAGTAAACTGGTCATCTGAGATGAAGGATTTGTAAGCTGTATGCCTAGCATCATTATCATCTGTCTCCTCAATTTCTAACCCTCTCTCAAGAGACTAATATTGTTCAATTCTAAATTTTGGAATTTCGTCAGATAGGTCATGGGGTTTTGATGCAACAAACCCTTCGCTGTCAGAGGAATATACCTCAACTTCTTGTGCTTCCCTCCTCTTTTCCACTTCCTGGTTATATTCATCAATAGCCATTTCTACATCTGCTTCTTCCAAATTTCTTATAACATCATCATGGGGAAAGGGCACATGAGCATATCCACTTAGATTTTTCTTTTTCCTAGCATAATCAATAAAACCTTCTAGGTCAAATCCTTTCTTGTGTATTGCTCTCCTAAGATTAAAATGTGATAATTTGTCAAAAATGAGATCCTAACCCTCTTTTGCCAACACAGTAAAATCATCGAAACATAGTGTACTTGGCATAAATGATTGTTTGTCATACGCACTGAGATTCATCACATTGGAGTACTCAAGCTATCTGACTATTTCTAAGTATGCCACTTTGTCTAGCACAGTCCTTGGTAACACAAAAGGGGTATCTTCAAACCCATATACCCTGATCATAGTAGAATCGAGAAAATAGTACCAATCACCCCAATTGTGGTTTACAGTGGGTGGGCCATCAAAATCCTTGGGTCTTCAATATCTCTTTATTTCATCTAACAAGGAATAACTGCAGGGATATCCATAACATTTGTACAAAGTCTTAACAAAGAATTCTTCAAAATGAGCATAGCTAGAATTTACAAACCTACTGTCCCATATAGAAGTCCATAATTGTATGGGCAGTGGTTGACCATCCTTATCAAGTTGTGAAATTTTCAATTGTTCTAGCCATAGATTCAACTCTTGACCATAATATAAAATCATATGCATTAGAGTAGAGTAGTGTTTGAAGCCTATTGTTGGGGAACTATTCTTAATAGCCATCAGACCTGAATGTATTTCTTTAAAAAGATACATAGCATAGTCAAATGTTCTTGCATGGTAGCACTGAATGTTTGCTAAGATAACCATGGGTATTATGGACATGAATTCTGGAACTTTAGTTCCCAACACCTGCCCCACTGAATAATATGTATATCTCATGTAAGGTTCAAATAAGTCAACATGGAATGGTGGTCCATCCCCTTCTTCAAATGACACTAAATTTCCCTCACTTTGTGGTCTATGTAGTGGCAGTGTCCACCCCTTATAGGTGGTGTCTAATCTCCAATATTCCTTTTCCAGATCTTCTTGTAAGACAAGAGTATTATATGTGTCATTCAAACCAAAGACCTCACATACTGCATTCTTGGATATATGAATAAAGGGTTCTCCTTGCAAATTGTACACTGCTTTTTGATCAGGATTGTAATGGTATACCAACAATTTTAAAAGGTCTATATTCACAAAAACATCCGTGACAACCAATTTCCCCAAATTATGTTGCCAAGGGTTGCACACAGGTTCCATCCTATTCCTCCGATGGTAACGGAACATGAATAACTCATATCCTCTGATAGGGGTCCATAAGTTCCCCACATACTTATATTTGTCCTCTAGTTTTTCAACATCTGCCCTTAGCTGCGCAGTTCTCCTAGCTTTGGGTCTAGAACCAGGCAATTGGTCTAATGAGATCTTGGCTAAGTTTTCTCTCCTATGTTCTCTCCCCTTTTTGTGTTTCAACCTTTTGTTTTTTGTCCTTGGTTTGGCCAGTTTCAGTCTGTTGTCTTCTTTTTGACTTGGAAGAACTTTCCATTTTGTGATAAACACTAGAATTTGAATGTATTTCAATTGCAAGGAAGTTCAGAGGACTTACTTGTATATCTTCTACGGGAATTTCTTGTCCTCTGATGAATTC
This sequence comes from Cunninghamia lanceolata, assembly GCA_027924645.1. Lineage (NCBI taxonomy): Eukaryota > Viridiplantae > Streptophyta > Pinopsida > Cupressales > Cupressaceae > Cunninghamia > Cunninghamia lanceolata. Next base: position 115,407 of record BSBN01000064.1, read on the forward strand.
CTTACTCCTCATGTGCAAGCCTTTGATTTCTGACTTTAGTTCAATAGGGTTCAGAGTAACTCATATTACATCCTGTTCAATTGGCCATTAATGGTTGCCGCTAGAATTGAATGCAGCAAGTTCACGAGTTTCAAAATGTTAGGGCAATGCCTTTTTATATCGATGAGACACCTTTAGTTTTATGCCAATCAATATGTTGTGTTTAGCGCCATTTCTTTCATATGTTCATAACTTAGTCGTCAAGACAGTGTTGGTGTCTTTACGAAGCGTCCCTTTGATTTTCTAATTTGATCAGGGATACTACTTAGTGATTCAGGGAGACATTATGATTCTCATCCCGATAGCATAGTAATTAGAATTGATGAGTACTCTTCTAGGTGTCGGTGAGTGTCTCTCCAACAAATAGAAGTTGTTTCACCATTATTGGGCTAACAAACACTATCGTTAAGAAAATATAATGATTCCCCGATGTATTAAGTCTTTCCGATGGCTTATCTCTATCGCCCCACTTTATTGGAACAGATCGGCAAGACTCTTACTGAAAATATTTTGTCTTCTCATGTCGGGGTGACTTATATGGTTGGGGGAAGTTAAAGAATTTACTTCGATCACATATGTCATTCCGATGAACTTATTACTTTATGTCAAGGAAAGATCACTGGCTTCTTGGCGATAGGATATCAGTCAGTGTGACTGATAAGCTCGGTATGATCCTAGGATTTCACTCCGACTAATTTACTCACACTGATGAGCTTTCATTGGTAATACATATGGAATGTCTCCTCGATCATTAGGTAACTTTTACATATGAGATTTTGATCATTAAGACATTGATTATTTCTTGCCAATATGCATATTAGACTTAAAAGCATATCTTGCTGTTCGGGGAGAGGTATTTAGGGTCTTGCCGATAGAGAGGAATTGCTATCAGAATCAAGCTGTGATCACAGAACTATGTATCTGAAAGGATATATCTATGAAATTGTTATTTTGTGGGCTATGAGATGGATCTTGTCACACAAATTTTGGTAATCAGTTTTGATCAAGAAGTCAAAATGAAGAACTTTATTCAAGGTATGTGAAGGATAGGTGGATTTTTGGCAAATGGAGAGTGTGAAATTTTTCCAGTTCTAATAGCGGCCCTTTCTGGGGATGTATACCTCCTGTGGGTATAACAAGGATCTAGATTTCTAGGTTAAGAAGACCAAATTTGCATGGAATATGAGTTGGCATGGAAGGGAGATGAGAAAGGGTGATGGCCTTTTGAAATGGGAGTTGGTATGGATGAGGAATGGAAGATGGAATGAAAATCCTATATTACTATGCAGGGAAATTTTATTACAAAAAAGGTATTTTTAAGAATTGTCCATGCACTGGCATCCTTGACATTTTCCTAGACTACTGTGCATGGAAATTTTAAGAAAAGAAATGCTTTAGGAACTGTCCATGCACTGGCAATTCCTGATCTTCTCCTGACATATTTTGAAGATAGTATGAGTCTTCCCCAGCCTTGCCAACAAGGACAAAGGGTCCTAACCATAGAGCTTCAAACTTTCCATGCTTTCCCTTGTCTTGGCTCTTGGAATTCCACATTAGGACCATATCATTTATTTCAAATTTTCTATTTGTAGCTCTTTTGTCATACAAGTACTTCATTTGCAATTGCTTCCTTCTATTGCATTCTTGTGCTTGATTTCTAACCTCATCAAGATCCATTAATTCTTCAATCCTATTTTCCATAGGTTCAAGAATTTCCAAATCTTCTTGTAAAATGAATTTGTATACTAGCAATAAGTTATGCAGAGGGAGTCTTGCTTGAGTTCCATACACTAGCTCAAAGGGTGATCCTATCTGCCCATAGGGCTAGCCTTCACTTAGAATCCCAAGCCTTTGTATTGTTATTCAACATTCTTTTTATGATTTTTAGGATGCTTTTGTTACTGGATTCAGCTTGCCCATTCACTTGTGGGTGATATGGTGAAGAATACAGAATCATTATTCCATAAGAGTTGTAAAATGTTTTGAACTCCTCTGATTTGAAACACATTCCATTATCACTTATAATCCTTGTCGGCACACCAAATCTAGTGATAATGTTTTCAAGTAGGAAATTCATTACAACTTTACTAGTTGCTTGTCTTGTGGGTATAGCTTCCACCCATTTCGTGAAATAATCTGTAGCTACTAGTATCCATCTATATCCTCTAGTGGATCTTTCAGTGATTTCTCCTATAAAATCTATCCCCCACTAGTGGAATGGAGCCTCAACTTGCATGGGCCTTAAAGGTACTACTCCTTGGTATTTCAATTTCCCAAAAAATCTTTGGCATGCCTCACACTTCCTGGTAAAATTATATGCATCATTGAAAACCTTAGGCCAGTAGTATCCTGCCCTTAATATTTTGTGAGCAGTAGTTTTTGCTGAAAAATGCCCTCCACATATCCCCTCGTGCATTTCTTTCATAACATGTTTGGCTTGATATTCATCAAGACATAATAACAAAATACCATCCTAATTTTTCCAATAAAGATCCCCTTCTATGAACACATATTTTGAAGCTTGTAATTTAAGTGTCCTTTTCTTGTTATCATCATATCCTTCAGGGCATTTCATATATTTTAGATAGTATATGATATCAGCATACCATGATGTACACTCAATGCCAGAAATCATGTTATCTTCATCATTAGAATTACATATTTGAGCAACTTCAAAATTGGTCTTGGTCATTAGTCTAGCAAGACCCTGTCCTCTCACTAGCTTGGTAATTTGGATTTCAATGTTAAATTCCTGAATTATGTTAATCCATCTGCACCTTTTGCCAGTAACTTCAGTCTGAACAAATACATCCTTCACTGCAGCATTAGGCACATAGGCTATTATTTTTGCTCCTACTAGGTATGGCCTAAATGCTTTGACTGCTTTCACTAATACATATGCCTGTTTCTCAATTACATCATATTTTAACTCTGCATTCTGGAGAGACTTACTAAAGAATGAGATGGGTTGTTCATATCCCTCATTATTTTTCTGTAACATCACTGCTACAATTGTATGATATTAAGGAAATGAGAAAATCTGAAATGGTTTACTGAAGTCAGGGGATATTAGGACTGGGGCTTCCTTGATTTCTCTTTTTATTGACATGAATGCATCTAGGGCCTCATTTGTCCAGTTAATTTGTGCATCCTTCTTTAACATTTTGGATATTGGATTCACTATATCAGCAAAGTTTGATATAAATCTTCTTACGAAATTTATCTGCCCAAAGATAGATTGAATGGCTTTGACTATTTTAGGAGTAGGAATCTTATCTATAGCTTCCACTCTTTCTGGATCAATCCTAACTCCATCTTTGGACACTATGTGCCCTAACAACTTTCCTTTTGTTACTGTGAATTGACACTTTTTGGGATTAAGAGAAATACCACACTCCAATGCTTTCAAAAAGACCTGTTCAAGATGTGCACAGTGGTCTTCTACTTTTTTGGAATAGGCAGTAAGATCATCTTGGTATACTACCATTATGAGATTGATTCAATCAGCAAAGGCAACATCCATAGCTCTTTGAAAGGTAGCACCAACATTTGTGAGTCCAAATGACATTCTAACATACACATAAGTGCCCCAAGGAGTGGTAAATGAAGTTTTATATTGTTCTGATTCTTTCACTTTCACCTAATTATAACCCTAAAATCCATCCATCATAGATAACAACTCACATCCTGTGACTCTTTGTAAAATTGCCTCCATATTTGGGAGTGGATAGTTGTCTTTAAGGGATGAGATATTTAGATTCCTAAAATATACACATAGCCTTATGTCACCATTCTTTTGTCTGATAGGTACCAGGTTTGAAACCCATGTAGAATGTCTAATAGGCTTAATAATACCTCCCTCCCTGAGTTTCACAAGTTCTTCATACATTTTGGGCTGCAAGGTTGGGTTTATAGGTCTCTGTTTTTGTTTGAAAGGTTTTGTATCAGGTTTGAGTGGGATTTCATGCTGGAACATATCCTCCCTCTATGCCTTAAGGTCATCATAAGACCAAGCAAAGACATGTTTATATTTTCTCAATAGAGCAATCATCATTTTCTTGATTGTAGGGCTTATCCTTTTCCCAATATATACCCTTTTCGGTGTCATTTCAGTACCCAAGTTGATTTCTTCAAGGTCTTCTTTCTTTACTAGTATCTGCTTCATAAGGGCTCAGTCATGTCCATCAAACACCTTTTCTAGTGCCACAAGCCTCTTGGGTATCTTATTAGTTTTAAGTTGGACGATTTCTTTACCAAATAAAGTTTGTTTGCCATCTACTTCTTCCACAAATGCATTGAAATCAATCTCTTGGGCCTCATATTGGTCGATGCACTGTAAGAACTTTAGTAGATTAGTATCATCACTGAAAACTTGCTAGTTATAGACATTGTCTAGGATTGCAGGCCTAGTTTTAAACTCAACTTCAGTAATGCCTGTCAATGTGATATCATCCCTTTTCAAGGCTATATTTGCTAAGAAGTTTGCCATTATATTTTTTGATCTGTCTATCCAATTAATGGAGAAAGCATCAAACAATTCAATATCATCCTAGACAACATTCCTATATTGTTTTAATCTTTTATTCTTGGATGAATACTTCTCTCTGACCTGAGATACAATTAGTTCCGAATCTCCATACACAGCAAGGCATTTTATTTTGTGCTTTATGGCAATGTTTAGTCTGATGAGCAAAGCTTCATATTCTGCCATATTATTCTTACACTCAACTGTCAACAGGAATGTGTATTTGAAAGTTTTACCAGTTGGTGAGATAAACACTACTCTTGCTCCATTACCAACCTTACTACACGCACCATCAAAATACATTCTCCATATATCATTTTTATCAGTTTGGGATTCTTGGTGCATTGGGTTAGTGTTTTGTAATTCTGGTTGACCATTTTCAATTCTAAATGCACCAAGGTCTATATCACAGAAGAAATTTACTTCATTCTGGTCAATGCTTTCTATGATGTTCTCATACCTTGGTTCTCTGCATAACTTAATTTCCTTTTCTCCTATGGGGATAGTAGCATAGGATAGATCCAACTGAACATTCCCCCTGCCATTTCAGCCCATTGTCTTGATAATAGCATCCCATAGTAAGGTGGGATATGTACTATGGTGATGTCAATCTTATAAATTGCTTCAGGATAGGCACCTAACTTTATCTCTACATCCCTCATAATACCTACAATTGGGATGGATCTGTTGTCCATAGCGTAACATTTACCATATGTAGTGTCAACCCACATTCCTAATTCCTTCATGATTTCTATCGACATGATGTTCATGGCTGCCCCTGAATCAATCATACAGTTCCTCACCAACTTGTTTTTTATGAACAGGGTAGCATAGAAAGGATCTACTTGAGATGATTTTTTGTCAATGTATCACCCAAATATACTACTAGAATTTTAGCAGCCTTAGTTTGAACATTATTTATTGTGATTTCAGGCTTTTCTTCTTTCTTCTTTGGTATATCTGAAATCATCTTAACCATCGTATTCCTGTATTGATCTATCTTCATCATTTCAAGAAGTGGTACTAAAATTTTCACTTGAGATACTACCTGAGCTATGTCAAACGAGGTAGTTATTGTTTGATCATCTTTTTCTGTTTTATTATGCCCCTTTTCTCCAACTGGTATTTTGTCTTTCACTTTGCCTTGCTCAGTTTTTTGTGGCTCTTTTGATGTATTTTTCATATTATTTTTATTATAATTTTGATCTTTTATAAAGACACTCCCAGGTGTTCCTTGATTCGCATTAACCATCCTATTTCTCAGATTATAGCTGTTCTTAGCCCGTGCCACTGCAGCCATTATAAGAGCTCTCCTTTCTTCTTCAGTAGGTTTTCTCCATTGATGATGTGGTGGCTTGTTAGGATTATAAGTACTTTCCTTGTAGGTGTCCTCTTGATCCGAGAAGACTTCTTGTCTTCCCATATTAACATTGTATTTTTGATTCCCTATATCGTACTCATATCCGTCTTCTTCTGCAGAGGAATACTCTTCATTTAGCTGGTAAGGTGATATTTCCAACATATTTATGGTATGGCTATCTCTTTCATAGCTAGAAGATATTTCTTCTTGGTGTATTGATTTGGCCACTATACAATATTTAGGTGAATGTGACAAATTACATACTAAGCACCATGGATTATCTTCAACCACGTGTGCCCCATTTCCTTTTAGAGGGTCAGGAGTATCCTTGCCATAATTTTGCCTTGTATTATTCTCCACAGGTCTTCCATTTTTCCAATTAGTATGATATGGCATGTCATGCAACCTTGGTCTTTCATTTCTGTATTGACTCTCTTGTTTATTCTGGTTATTATTTGAGTTTTGAAGAATTCTGAGGTTATCTCTTTTGCCAATCATGCCTATAGCCTTCCTATTATTTTCAATACTGATAGCTTCTTTTTGTGCATCTGTCAAGGTCATCGGAGCCCTATTCCTGAGTTCATACCTAGTCTTTAGATCAAAAGCCTTTAGATAAATACTTAGAGCTGCTGAATCAATCAATTTGGATCCATGTGGTATCTTATTATGCAATTTGGAAAATCTTTGATTGAAGTCATATACTGAGTCATTCTAATTTTTCTGGATGCTTATCAGCTCATGCAGGGCAAATTCAGGGGCATACTGATTTCCATATTGTTCTTTGAACTGGTCATGGAAATCTACTATAGAATAAATTGAGGAATCTGGTAAATTATTGAACCAATCCTTCGCGTCTTTAGTTAGAGACATCATGAATAATCTCATTTTTACGTCCTCATGTTCTATACCAATCTCTTGTACAAAGGCATTTTAATTTCTAATATGATCTTCAACTGATATTGCATTATTTCTAGTGAATTTGGAGACCATATTTCTCCAACTGTTATCTATAGGGTATGGATATAATTGATATCCTGTTAGATCAAATTGTCTACATACACTCACAAAATTTTGTGGAGGCATATTCATTGGTGGTGGATTGGGGTAATACTAATATCCATATGGAGGCTAATGGTAAGCACATTGCTGTACAGATTGCTGGGGGTGTATATTCTGAGGTGGTATATGTTGGGGTGGTATATGCTACTGATGTTGTGGAATGCCATGATGACCTAGAGGTGGGTGATATTGGGGGATAGCACTAGTATGTGGCATTTGGGGTCTCTGTGATGGCATGCCATATTGAGCGTGTTGTCTTGAATTTCCTCCTGCATTAGGAGGCATTCTTGAAGTACTTAGAGCAGTTGTATTATGAGATATCCCATGTGAACTGGCATTATTACTTTGTTTGTGTGGAGGGACATATTTTGGAGGTTTTTTTATCTGGATATTTAATTGTGCCATTTGTCGGTTTATCTCATGGCTTTCATATATCATCTGTTGTCTCCTCCTAAGTTGGTGCCTTTGCCACTCCAAATGTATTTCAATTTCTTGATTACTCATAGCATCAAAATCAACAATATTGTCTACAGACCCTTCTTGGTTTTCTTCTCCCTGTTGTGATAAAAATCCCCTATCAGACTCTGCATGTTTCTGCCCCCCTTCTACATTTAACCTTTCCTCAAATTCAGTTACTTCTTGACAATCTGTCCTGTAACTAAGGATATTATCATTTGTATTGATCTTTTCAGGAGGTTTTGAGGGATTCCTACCATCATTGTATACTGGGGATTTGAATATTGTAAAAGGATGTTTTGATGTGTTTATACTATCTTTAGGCTATTTGGGTGCTGCTTCACCCTTATTTGCATTGTTCTTTCCTCGAGGAGGTCCCTGCTTATCTGTGAATCTAACATTGTTTTTCTTGGGGCTTTCTTGATGCATATACCTCCTTCCATTCGTGTTTGATGGTATAGTATATCTCTAATGTCTATCGTCTATTTTTTCTGAAATGATATTTATTTCATCATAAAATTTTAGAGTCGCCACCTACCTCTTTGTAGGAAAATGATTGTAGTTCTTCCCAGTAGAGTCTTAAATATGTTATGATGCTTTGAGATAACTCTATGATGGAAGGTTGAGGTTCAAAGTGGGCTTATTCCCCAGTAGAGTCGCTAATTTGTTGGTTCTCAAAAACATAGGTTTTAAGCCACAAGAGAGTGCCAATCTCTTGATACGTTTTTGGTCAACAAGATAGGGTTTATGTAATTGGAAACCCCCTACTCTTTAGGTTTTGCTAGACCTAGGCGGGTGTACATAAATGATAAGGCAAATTTAAAATCTAAGTGGATTCTGACTTGGGCAATTTTACTCACTATGGCACACAGATGTGAGATAATTGCATAGTGTTGTTATATGGAGCCTAATCAAACTCTGAGATTAAATTTTCCCCACTTTTATTGGCGTGGTTTCCCCCCCAAATTCCTACGGGGTCAAGGGGCAGCGCCCCCAAGATGGGAGTTATTTTTTCATTGACTGACATAAGAAAACCCTATTTTTGTAACTGACAAAAAGATTGATAAAAGTAGCTAAGGGTTAGGGTTTTGATTGATATTGTATTATAGCATTTGCAACGGTATTGAGTTGCAGGGATTGCTGGTTGTAATCAGTTTGATTTACTGGATAGTAATATTGGACTCTTTGTTTGGTGGACATAGCCCAAGTTTGGGTGAACCACGTTAAAACTTCTCTCTCGCTGTTATTATTTCTTTGTATTTCCATTCCTCTGTTTAATCTTTATTTGCATTTAATTGATATCTTCTGCCGGCTAACCCTAACACATAGCTTACTAACTAACTCCTAATAAAAACTTGAAATATTAAGGATGTGAATTAGATTTGTATAAAAAGTTCTAAAATGGATTAGTGCCTAATCTATTGGGTGGATAGAGTCAGTGGATAAATGATGATTAAGGAGATAGATATGTAGGATTGCTTGGTTTACTTATTAGCTTAACTCTAACTATTGGGCACCTTTTATATGTCTGCACCTTATGTAGACGTGCAAGTTTGTAAGTTACTATACTCTTCTTACCAAATCCCAGTGATATTCCCCTAAACTATTGCGAGCAACTGAAAGGAATTTTAATCCTGATAAGAAGGAAACCTAACCAAGACAGTTTGTTTAAAGGTTTTTTAACTCCAGGTAGAGACAAATGAACATAAACTTACTTGGGAGGACATAAATCAACTTCTCTTTAGGAACCAACCAAATTGACCACACACCAATAACAAATGAATTGTGCCAAATTATGTTAATTTGAATAATTTGAAGGAACCACTTTAGAGACAGTAGAGCAGCATATAATCATAAAACTCCAATCACAATAGTTGAACACTAGAAATGAATCAACATTCAAGAACATTCTACTCCATTGTATTGCTTTAAAATATTGACATTAATTGCAAAGAAGTCTGAAGTACGTAAAGATCTGCTAAAAAGTCTACTGTATATTATTGTATTTCTATCTATATGTTTTTCTCCACAATGTCTTGACTTAAATAGTTTGATACAGAAGAGATGCATCCCTTCATAAGTGTCTTTTGAACATCAATTTACAATTACACAATTTAATTAGGCGTTAACTAGCCATAAATGGATCCTAGTGATATGATCCACGTACCTTTGGCTCAAATGCATATCTACACACTCCACAGTATTTTTTGCAGCGAACTCCATGGAAATCATTCTTTCTGTGCATGCACAGGCTCCCTCCAATGTTTGATCATCACTTTTTATAGCTTCCAAGGTCTCATGTAGGATCATCTAACACTCCTTCATCCAATCTTGCTGGTACTTCAAGCTTTTATCATTTTTGAACAATGTAGGCCCTATTTGGGAAGCTTCAATAAATGCATTAGCTTCTACCTGAAGGTCTCCGTGGAAGTTTGTGTGAACCTTAATCAAGCCCTTAGTATTGGAGATAGCCTCAGTGTCCAAACTACCTCTGCCCTATATCTCCTGGAGTTTTTCCTCAAGTCTGCCATCCAATCTATTGTGTTCTTGAAGAGCATTTTGATTCTTTGAATAAGTGATCTAGAATTTATCCATCCATTCCATCATATTATTATGTCTTCTTTTGAACACAGTGGCAAGTGCATCAAATCTGGCTTGTGTTACCTATGTTGTTTCATCCATGGCTATTGTTCATGAGCTTTCTCCTTGGATTAACATCTTGGGAGGGATTGAATCTTTTAAGAAATCATTCTCCTTTTTTGTTCTTTCCCAGCTCATTTTGTACATATCCCTTTCCTTAATCAACATCTAAATTTGAGCTTTATTCAACTTAGCCACATTTATTCCAAGGTCTGCTATGACAACTGGATCAGTTTCCCCAGCCCTTAATGTCATTACATGGCTAAAAGATTTTTCAATGTCAATAACAAGCCTTTTGTGTGGTGGGTACAAAGCCCAGATCATGAGAGAATTTTCATCCAGATTATATTTTGTCCCAATATACACTTCAGCCACTCCTTCAGAACTGAGCTTATGTTTTGGATTATCATTATACAAGAAACTATCAAAGACAAGTACTAAATTCAAATCAAGACCAGGGAATATCATCACACTAGATTCCTCAAGTAATCTTCTTCCCTTTTCTGGAGTCATATCTTTCATCTCATTTTCCACATCCATTTTTAATGTATTTAATAATTGTGTCTCATTATTTGGTGTAATGTCTGAGGCTGATTCCCTAATAGCCTTACCTTTGTGTTTATACAAAAAAGGTCTTGAATTTAGGAGTGTGAATAAACTGGTCATCTGAGATGAAGGATTTGTAAGCTGTATGCCTAGCATCATTATCATCTATCTCAATTTCTAACCCTCTCTCAAGAAACTGATATTGTTCAATTCTAAATTTGGGAATTGTGTCAAACAGGTCATGGGGTTTTGATGCAACAAACCCTTCACTGTCAGAGGAATATACCTCGACTTCTTGTGCTTCCCTCCTCTTTTCCACTTTTTGGTTATACTCATCAATAGCCATTTCTACATCTACTTCTTCCAAATTTCTTATAACATCATCATGAGGAAAGGGGACATGAGCATATCCACTCAGATTTTACTTTTTCCTAGGATAATCAATAAAACCTTCTGCGTCAAATCCTTTCCTATGTATTGCTCTCCTAAGATTAAAATGTGATAATTTGTCAAAAATGAGATCATAACCCTCTTTTGTCAACACAATAAAATCATCGAAACATAGTGTACGTAGCATGAATGATTGTTTGTCATACGCACTGAGATTCATCACATTGGAGTAATCAAGCTGTTTGACTATTTCTAAGTATGCCACTCTGTCTGGTACAGTCCTTGGTAACACAAAAGGGGTATCTTCAAACCCATATACCCTGATCATAGTAGAATCGAGAAAATAGTACCAATCACCCCAATTGTGGTTTACAGTGGGTGGCCCACCAAAATCCTTGGGTCTTCAAAATCTCTTTATTTCATCTAACAAGGAATAACTGTAGGAATATCCATAACATCTGTACAAAGTCTTAACAGAGAATTCTTCAAAATGAGCATATCTAGAATTTACAAACCTGCTATCCCATATAGAAGTCCATAATTGTATGGGCAGTGGTTGACCATCCTTATCAAGTTGTGAAATTTTCAATTGTTCTGGCCGTAGATTCAACTCTTGACCATAATATAAAATCATATGCATGAGAGCAGAGTAGTGTCTGAAGCCTATTGTTGGGGTACTGTTCTTAATAACCATCAAATCTGAATGCATTTCTTTAAAAAGATACACAACATAGTCAAATGTTCTTGCATGGTGGCACTGAATGTTTGCTGAGATAACCATGGGTATTATGGACATGAACTCTAGAACTTTAGTTCCCAACACCTACCCCAAAGAATAATATGTATATCTCATGTAAGGTTCAAATAATTCAACATGGAATGGTGGTCCATCCCCTTATTCAAATGGCACTAAATTTCCCTCACTTCGTGGTCTAGGTAGTGGTAGCCCCCACCCCTTATAAGTGGTGTCTAATCTCCAATATTCCTTTCCAGATCTTCGTGTGAGATAGGAGTATTATATGTGTCATTCAAACCAAAGACCTCATAGACTACATTCTTGGATATATGAATAAAGGGTTCTCCTTGTAAATTGTATAGAGATTTTTGATCGGGATTGTAATGGTATGCCAATAGTTTTAAAAGGTCTATATTCATGAAAACATCCGTGACAACCAATTTCCCCAAATTATGTTGCCAAGGGTTGCACACAGGTTCCATCCTATTCCTTCGATGGTAATGGAACATGAATAACTCATATCCTTTGATAGGGGTCCATATGTTACCCACATACTTATATTTGTCCTCTAGTTTTTCAACATCTGCCCTTAGCTGCGAGTTCTCCTAGCTCTGGGTCCATAATCGGGAAATTGGTCTATGAGATCTTGGCTAAGTTTTCTCTCCTGTGTTTTCTCCCCTTTTTGTGTTTCAACCTTTTGTTTTTTGTCCTTGGTTTGGCCAGTTTCAGTCTGTTGTCTTCTTTTTGACTTGGAAGAACTTTCCATTTTTTGATAAACACCAGAATTTGAATGTATTTCAATTGCAAGGAAGTTAATAGGACTTACTTGTATATCTTCTATGTGAATTTCTTGTCCTCTGATGAATTCCTTACTCCTCGTGTGCAACCCTTTGATTTCTAACTTTAGTTCAATAGGATTTAGAGTAACTCATATAACATCCTGTTCAATCGTCCATTAATGGATGCCGCTAGAATTAAATGCAGCAAGTTCACAAGTTTCAAAATGTCAGGGCAATGCCTTTTTATATCGGTGAGACTCCTTTAGTTTTATGCCGATCAATATGCTGTGTTTAGTACCATTTTCTTTCATATGTTCATAACTTAGTCGTCAAGACTGTGTTGGTGTCTTTACGAAGTGTCCCTTTGATTTTCTATTTTGATTAGGGATGCCACTTAGTGATTCGGGGAGACAATGATTCTCATCCTGATAGCATAGTGATCAGAATCGATGAGTACTCTTCTGGGTGTCGGAGAGTGTCTCTCAGACAAATGGAAGTTGTTTCACTATTATTAGGCTGACAAATGCTATCGTTAAGAAAATATAATGATTCCCTGATGTATTAAGTCTTTTTGATGGCTTATCTCTATTGCCCCACTTTATTGGAATAAATCGGCAAGACTCTTACCAAAAATATTCTGTCTTCTCATGTCGGGGTGACTTATATGGTCGGGGGGAGTTAAAGAATTTACTCTGATCACATATGTCATTCTGATGAACTTATTACTTTATGTCAGGGAAAGATCACTGGTTTCTTGGCGACAGGATATCAGTTGGTGTGACTGATAAGCTCGGCATGATCCTAGGATTTCACTCTGACTAATTTACTCACACCGATGAGCTTTCATCGGTAATACATATGGAATGTCTCCTCGATCATTAGGTAACTTTTACATATGTGATTTTGATCTTTAAGACATTGATTATTTCTTGCCGATATGCATATTAGACTTAAAAGCATATCTTGCTATTTGGGGAGAGGTATTTAGGGTCTTGTTGATAGAGAGGAATTGCTATCAGAATCAAGCTGTGATCAGAGAACTATGTATCTGAAAGGATATATTTATGAAATTGTTATTGTGTGGGCTATGAGATGGATCTTGTCACACAAATTTTGGCAATCAGTTTTGATCAAGAAGTCAATATGAATAACTTTATTCAAGGTATGTGAAGGATAGGTGGATTTCTGGCAAATGGAGAGTGTGAAATTTTTCCAGTTCTAACAAAGCTGTTGATCAAAATCAGCTGCATGGGATGTAAGCTCTGATTCGCTTCCAGGAGAGGGAAACAAATCATCATGAGAATCAATCTTCACATTGGAAGACACCCTGCATATCTCCTATGTAAATGATGGATTAATGTTGTGTTCATTCACACAACTCTCTATAGAATCAACCACCTCATCACATGAGCTATCAATAACATGCTCTGCATCATCTATAAGGGGACTATCCTCATTAACACCTGAAGTAACATATGGTTCTCTGCTACTCTCAACCAATGCACTAATCCCATCTATGTCACCTGCACCAGTAAGAGTAATGGATGTAGCCACATCCTCAACCTGCTCACAACCATAATCCATGGATATATGCTCCTCACCAACTACTGCCATAGAAACTTGAACTGTATCTATAGATGGTGAAGACTGTGCCAAGCTCAACTCCATAGTAAGATCCTTTATCCATGACAGTGACTCTTGAAGGGTCAACTGACTGCTCTTCAACAAGTCCATGGTCACCTCAAGCTCATAGATGAGCTCATCAACCTCCCCTTCCTTTCCCTTCAATGCATCATAACAAATGCAATCCCACTCGAGAAGATAATATCTGTTAGCAAGTAGCTATAGGTAATTTTGTTTCATTATTCCAATTGCTTCTCGGAGTGCATGAATCTCTGCAAGGGAAAGGCCACTATCACAGTGCCCATCTGACATAGGAGTACTCCAACCATAAGTAGCCAACACCTGACGAGCAACATTGAAATGCTCTATGGTTGTGGAAATCATACAGTCATTAACCTTTAGTTGCCCTACAAAATGATGTGGACCCTAGAACTTATCACTCCCATACAAGTTTCCTGATGTATAGTCTGCACTATGATATGAAGTTGTATCATCATCGCTCACTATATGAGAAGCAACATCATGTGTGCTATCAACTTCACTCACAATATCATTAATGGTACTGCTGCTATGTATCTCAAAGGATGGCTCACAAGACACTATAGAAGTTGATGTTTAAACATTAACATTTTACACTTCTTCTTCCATAGTAACTACACATCCATCCAAAGAACGATCCTGGGATTCATTGCCAACTAATAAATTTTCTGATTTGTTTTCTATGGTCTGATTTGAAAAATCAGAGTTGTGGTGGCATGAATCCTCCTCACACAATGCATCAAGAATACCCAAACCTTGAGTATTTGCCTTTGACAACTCCATGGAACCATCACCTTCATGTGAAATAGTTGTTGTCTCATGCTGATGCAAAGGAACCTCACTGCTGTCATGAAAATCAGAACTGTTATGGTTCGTATTTTCCATACATTCTCCATGTTTGACACTCATATCTTGTGTGCCAACATTCAATGTTTCTCCCACAACATTTTTTGCATTTGGCATGACATCTAAACCGACATTACACTCAAGAGAAGGACTGTTGGCATAAAAATCAGATTTGTTATCATGACTGATAACAACCTCTTGAATGCTGAAAGTACCAACATTCTCTTCAAATTTCACCCTCCTTTCCTATACATGCTCCTCCTCAACCAAATAGGGCCACAACTTGTCTTCACACTGTTCAAAGACACTACACACTAAGTCATAAGTAGCTGAAGATGACACATATTCTTTCTTATGAACAACCTGAAGTAATGACATGATAGGCTGAGATAAATCATCATTCTTATTAATAATGGAAGCAAAATAACTCCCATGTAGTCCTAAACAAATTTATCATGCTTCTCACTGATGGACTCCAAGAAGAGTCGAAACAACTGTAAAACAAGATCATGATAACCAAAGTCAATCATGACAATGCATGATCTCACCTGTGCCATTAGCTATAAAATCTTTACCTTCTCTCCAAAGGTAGTGTTGATAACTGAGAGGGGGGGTGAATCAATTATCTTAATTATTTTAGCTTTCTGAACTTAATAATTAATGCAGCATCAATTCAAACAAGCAAACATAACCATGAAATGGAAATACACATGACACAATATTTTTGACGTGGAAACCCTATTAAGGGAGAAAACCACAGGGTGATTAACCCAATAAAGTATTCTATGTTAGAAGAATAGAAATACCAAATTGCACTTGCCAATTAGGGCTCACTGCCCGAGTACACTGCTCACAAGAGGCTCACTACCTACAAAAGACTTCCTGTATACACAAAGAAAACTTGAACTGATGAGAAGCATCCACACATGCTGAAGTTCAGCTCTGGTTAAGCTTAATAGACTGATTTGCTGCACTTCATTCTTACTCTCCTTAAGTGCTACTGTCCTTTTACATTTTGAACCTATTTTTCTGCCTTTTGTACTATTCTACTTTTTCTCGCACTTCAACACTTACACAACACACACCTTCACATCTAAATCCATCTTGTATATATATCCACACAAGTGATTTCAACACTTTTCTAGTCGGCATTCAGAATAGTCAATATTATCTCAAATTGTAGTCTGTCGGCTGAATCCTTGATTCCAAGTGAAGCAGATCAAAAAGAAACTTATAGAAGTCATCTAATAAGTCGGCCAATCATGAAAGATACCTTGGGAATCTTCATCACCATCAACATCTCATCTGAAATAACTTCTAATGCTCTGCCTATTAGTTCTTCCTCTGTTTGTTCTATCAAACCGGACCCTAATACTTGAATGCTTATATCTCTTTACTCTTTCATCACCAGAGGCTCAATTCCTGGAATCTATCAGTCAGGGTACTCCTCTTGACTTCCCCAAGTCCGTACTTTCCAAAGCTACTTCCTCTGAGAGATCCGGACCTGACTGTCGAACCTTTCCACATACTCTATTCTTGCTTACCGGACCACAACATTCTTCTATCTGACTTTTGGTATAGACATACCATGTCCTGCGGATGTGTGGGATGAACTTTGTTGCCATCAATGACAACATTCATGAATCCATATAGTGTCTCTTGCCAACAATCTCCCCCTTTGGCATTGATGGCAACACTTAGTGAAAAATGACTAAGTGTCACACTATACTCCCCCTTGACTGATGCTCAGTCTCTATGTATATTTTCTGGAGCTCCCCCTTAGTTGAATTCAACATTTTTCACTGCTCATCACTCCCCCTTTGACATCAATGGCAAAGGGTGGGGTCCACACACCAAAATTTGCAAAAAGTTAACTTAGTCACATAAGTATATCATCCGGTTGCACTCTACATATACTTTAGTATGTCTTCAAAAGTGTTTTTCAATTGTACAACTTCGGTTGCCCAACTCAGCTTCATCCTGTCCAAAATTGATATGTGACCACTCAACAGGAATGCAAAAACTTTAGCCTTCTTCAGATCTGTCGGATCATTTGTCTTGGCGGTGGTTTGAGCATCACTTAGGGCCTCATGCATGGCCTCCAACATAGGAATGATTATTCTTCTAAGCTCATTTAACCTGCCGATTCTATTTTTCTTTTCTTTCTCTAGCTTCTTAATTTCATCCAAGACTGCAATGGTATGACATTCTTGATTTACTATGGATGAGGTAAATGGATCAAAATTTTGAGAAAGTTTTGTTAGTTGGATCTCCTATTCTTTCATTTTCTTCTCAATCTCCATTGTTGCTTTGGACCATGATAGACAAAATTTATATATTTCCCCACCATCTTTAAGAGCATTTTCTTAGCTCTTTATCCCTATATCCATATTTCTTCTATCATTTGATATTAGACTTAGTACTTCAGAGAATCTTTTATCCAAAAACTCTTTCCGAACCTTTTCCTCAACTGATTTCTCTAAGGACTCAAAATGAGTGCTGACTGAACTAACAAGAGATTTAAGATTACCTGATGAGGAGGCTGAGTGATACTTCTGAAAAGATGGCATGATCTTTTCTAAAACGCTGGATGCACTTCTATTAGCTCACAATCTTCCATATGAGACTTCAGGAGTTTTTCTTTTGCCTTTGCATTGGCAAATGAAGCTATCTTCATTGTTTGAATCGGGGAGAGAGAGTCAAAGTTAAATGGACCTTGAAGTAACTCCAGTTCATCAATCTCCAACATTTCTTTTGTCAAGAAGTCCTTGATAGTTTCTGCAATGTCTCTTGCTAGAGACAGAGATTTCTTCTCTTCTGTGCTGTCACTTATGTTCTTCTCAGCTTGACTTTCTTCTCTTCCTTTTGCTTCTTCTTCTTTCTCCTCTATTCTTTCTTCTCCTTTAGATCCAGAGACTGTAGGGGAAATTGGAGGAGAGATATTTGTTTTCTCATGAGCCACCTCTTTTGGAGTAGAGGATTCTAAGCCCTTGTCTTTTCCTTCACCGGAGTCCATTACTTCTTTTGTCATTGCCTCAGTAGATTCTTTTTCAACACTTGTAGCCGAGGGATCAACACCCAAGTCCTCTATAATAGGAAGGTTGAATCTTGAGTATGCCTTCTGCAGGATTTCTTCTATTTCTTTTGCCACTTTATCAGTCTCTCCAAGCATGAGCTGATTCATTCTAGTTTTACTCTAGAACTCATCCTTGCAATCTTTGAAGATCATATCCATTTGTTTTGGAGTAATTGAAGGGTAGAGCTGAATGGCTATCTGTTCTCTGATTTCTAAGTCTTTTGCCTTAGCATTTTCTTTTCTCATTTCAAGTTCCTTTTCCAAACTTTTAGGAATTAGAGAAATTATTTCAATCAAGGCTTTATTGTATATGTTCAAGTACTTCACTGTGGCTTCCTCCAAGATTTTTCTATCTGCATCATACAATTCTATTATTGGGTGCAGGTTTCCATCCATAGTAATAGCTTTGACTACATCATCTGGGGACAGAGTGGGCTTTTCAACAAATTCTTCTGCCTCTTCCACCTTATCTGCACCGGATACTTTCTTCTTCTTCTTCATCTTCTTGATTTCTTCATCAGATTCTATCTCTTCTTCATCTTTCTGACTAATATAAGACCTTGTGGCCTTTGTCTTAGTTCTTTTCTCTGCTTTATCGGATGATTTTGCTTCCGGTTTTGATGTTTTTGAGCTCTTGTTAGTGGTAGGAGTGGACCTCTTAGAGGATCTTGTCCGGGTGGGGGCTTCTACCAGACCACTTTCCTTTTCAGCACCTTCCTTCTCTTTCTCTACTCTTTCCATCTTCTCCCTATTGGCATCAAGTGCCTCTTTTGAGATGCCAAAGCTTTTGGCAATGTTTTCTACTTCTTTTCTTACCTTTCTTTTCATCTTTGGTTGCCTTAGTTCAATATGGATCTTCACACTTAATTCTTCAAAGGTTCCAAACCTTTCTGCCTTGGGATCCTTTGGTTTACTAAGCATGTGCTGAACATGCAGCTCTACGATTTTCTCATCCACCTCATACCCCATTGGCATGATCCACACTATTCTTGGTTCCACTGCCTCCATTAGGCATTGACCAGTCTCTACCATAAAGCATACTGTGTCTTTGTATTTCTCAACTAGAGATTGGGGAATTCTCTCTCTAGCTTGCATCATGTTCTAAAAGTTTTTAAAGAAACCCCAGAGAGCTGTGTTTTGTGCTTTGTCATCACCAAGTCCATGCAAATAATCCCTGATTTGTATGGCAACCGGTCTGTCATTCTGCCATACCCATCCACTAGATCCGGATAGCTCATTCATAAAGTAGAAGAATAGACAGAGTATTAGACCACCAAATTTGAAGGAATTCTTCTTGTCCTTCTTTATCTTCTGTAGGTTCTCCAAGAGTTGGTTTAGAAGGAGCTCACAAAGGTCATAGTCTACATTTTTTCTCAACATTTCATAGGCAGTGTAGATGTTGATAACTGAGAGGGGGGGTGAATCAGTTATCCTAATTATTTCTTCTTCTGAACTTTCTTATTAATCAATGCAGCATTAATTCAAACAAGCAAACATTACCATTAAATGAAAAACACATGACACAGTATCTTTGATGTGGAAACCCTGTTAAGGGAGAAAACCACGGGGTGATTAACCTAAAGATTATTCTCTGTTAGAAGAATAAGGAATTACAAAATGGCACTTGCCAATTAGGGCTCACTGCCCGAGCACACTGCTCACAAAGGAGGCACACTGCCTACAAGGAGACACACTGTCTACAAAAGAATGTTATACAATACTTGAACTGATTGGAAGCATCCACATATGCTAGAGTTCAGTTCTAGTTAGGCTCAATACACTGATCTGCTGCACTTCATCTTTCCTCTTCTCTTTATTCTACTTTCCTTTCACATACCGGATCTTTCTTTCTGCTTCTGCTTTGCTCTACACTTACTCGAAAATATCATCACACAACAACACCTCTCACAACTAAATCCATCGTGCATATATATATCCGCACAAGTAATTTCATCACCTTTCTAGTCGGCACCCAGAATAGTCAATCTTTTCACTAATTCTGATCTGTCGGCTGAATCCTACCACATCAAGTAATGCGGATCAAGCATATACTTGTAGAAATCATTAATCATGTCGGCCAAGTATGATTCATGCCTTCATAGCCTTTAACACCATCAGTAACACATCCGGAAGGCAGTCTGATGTTCTGTCAGTCGGTTCTTCCTCTGTTCACACTGTCACTCAGGAATCTGGTACTCAACTATTCATATCTTTTTCCTCATCTATCACCGGAGGCTAAATCCTTGGAATATACCACTCAAGGTAGTCCTCTTGACTTCCGCAAATCCGCACTGCACCAAGATACTTCCTTTGAGAGATCTGGACCAATTTGTCGGACCTTGCCACATGCTCTGTTCTTGTTCACTAGACCACAATAATCTTCATTTTGACTTCCGGTAGAGACACACCATGACTTGTGGATATGTGGGATGACCTTTGTTGCCATCAATGACAACAACCATGAATCCATATAGTGTCTCTTGCCAACAATCTCCCCCTTTGGCATTGATGGCAACACTTAGTGAAAAATGACTAAGTGTTTACACTATGCTCCCCCTTGGTTGATGCTCTATCTTTATATACATTTTCTGGAGCTCCCCCTTAGTTGGATTCCTCATTTTTCACTATTCCTCACTCCCCCTTTGACATCAATGGCAAAGGGTAGGGTCCGCACACCAAAATTTTCAAAAAATTTTACTATACTTAGTCGCATATTACATACTTACATAAACTGAAGAATGCCTGCAAAGGATGTCTTCAATTGGACCAGTTCTGTGCCCCAACTTTGTTTCATTCTATCCAAAATTGAAATGTGACCACTTAACAAAAATGCAAAAGCTTCTGCCCTCTTGAGATCTGTCGGATCATTGGTTTGGGCGGTAGTTTGAGCATCACTTATGGCCTCATGCATGGTTTCTAACTTAGGGATAATAATCCTTCTAAGTTCTCCCATCCAGTTAATTGTATTCTTCCTTTCCTTCTCAAGGTTCTTTATTGCATTTGTGATTGCAATAGTTTGACATTCTTGATTTACTATGGAGGAAGAGAGAGGATCAAAACTTTGAGACAAACTTAGTAGTTTGTCCTATTCCTCTTTTATTTTCTTCTCAATTTCTACTGTTGCTTTTGACCAGGATATACAAACTTTGTAAATGTCACCGCCATCCTTAAGAACATTTTCTAGGCTCTTTATCCCAAAACTCATATTTCTCCTATCATGAGAGATTAATCCTAGTACCTCTGAGAATCTCTTATCCAAAAACTCCTTCCGGACCTTTTCTTCAGCTGATTTTTCTAGAGAATCAAAATGTGTACCAACACTGCTGACTAAGGTTTTGAGATTACCAGAAGAGGAGGCTGTCGGATCTTTCTGGACCGATGGCATAATCTTTTCAAGCACTCTGGAAGTAGCTTCTATCAACTCACAGTCTTCCATATGAGACTTTAGGAGTTTTTCATTTGCCTTAGCATTTGCAAATGAAGCTATCTTCATTGTCTGTACCGAAGAGAGGGAATCAAAGTTGAATGGACCTTGTAGAAGCTCCAGTTCATCAATCTCTATTGTTTCTTTGCTCAAAATTTTTTGGACAGTTTGTGTAGTGTCTCTTGTCGAAGACAGATGTTTCTTCTCTTCTGCAGTCTTGGAGCTATCCTTTGGAATTTTTTCTCCCTCTACATTCCCACCACTGGTAGTTGTGGTTTTCTCTGGTAAAGTCTTCTGTCCTTCTGCAATCTTTGCACTGTCACCTTCTTTTTCCTTCACCGTTGCTTCTTTCTCTTGTAATTTCTCTTCTTCTTTAGATCCGGAGACTGTAGGGGAAACCGGAGGAGAGATGTTAGTCTGTTCAAGGGCCACTTCTTCCGGAGCAGAGGATTCCAAGTCCACAGCTGTTTCTGCACCCAAGTCCTCTACAATAGGAATGTTGAACCTTTTAAATGTATTCCGGAGGATCTCTTCAGTGTCCTTGGCTACCTTGTCGGTCTCACCAAGCATAAGCTGATTCATCCTTGCTTTGCTCCTGAATTCATCCTTGCAGTCTTTGAATACCATGTTTATTGTTTTATGATCAATTGAAGGATATAGCTGAATAACTATCTGTTCCTTGATCTCAAGGTCTTTTGCCATGGCATTGGTCTTTCTCATTTCCAACTCCTTCTCTAGACTCTTAGGAATTAGGTAGATAATTTCAATAAAAGCTTTATTGTAAATGTTCAGATACCTGATTGTAGCTTCCTGCAGGATCTTTTGGTCAGCCTCATTGTAGTCATCATAGAATTCGGCCATTGGTTGAAGGTTTCCATCCACAATGATTGATTTGATTAGACTCTCTAGAGACAGGGTGGGCTTGTCAACAAATTTCTCTGCCATTTCTTCCTTGTCTTGGCCTGTGGAGGGTTTACTGGATCCTTTCTTCTTTTGCTTCTTTATTTCCTTTACTCCCTCATCTGATTCAGTTTCCTCTTCATCTCTTTGACTTTCATAAGCCCTTGTGGCTTTTGTCTTGGATCTTTTGCCAGATGCCTGGACTTCTGGTTTTGAGCTTTTGGCTGTGGTAGGTGCAGATCTTTTTGATGATCTAGTCCGGGTGGAGGTGTCTACCGGAACACTTTCCTCACTTTTATTTTCTGCCCTCTTCTTCTCTTTCTCATCCCCTTCCTTCTTCTTCCTGTGAGCATCAAGTGCCTCCATTGAGATCCCAAGGCCTTGTGCTATATGTTCTACTTCTTTTCTAACCTTCCTCTTGATCTCCGGTTCTCTGAGTTCAACATGGATTTTTATACTCAGCTCCTCAAAGGTTTTGAACCTTTCTGCCTTTGGATCTTTAGGCTGACTTAGCATGTGTTGAACATGCAACTCCACAATCTGTTCATCCACTTCATACCCCATGGGCATGATCCACACAGTTCTTGGTTCTACTGCCTCCATTAGGCACTGATCTGTTTCTACCATAAAGCATACTGTGTCTTTGTACTTCTCAACAAGAGACTGGGGAATTCTTTCTCTTGCTTGCATCATGCTCTGAAAGTTCTTGAAATATCCCCACAGGGCTGTTTTTCTTGCTTTAGCATCCCCAAGTCCATGCAAATAATCTCTAATTTGGATGGCAACTGGTCTGTCATTCTGCCATATCCATCCACTAGATCTGGGAAGCTCATTCATGTAAAAAAATAATAGACAAAGGATTAAACTACCATACTTGAAGGGGTTCTTTTTGTCCTTCTTGATCTTCTGCAGATTTTCCAAAAGTTGGTTTAGAAGAAGCTCACACAAATCATAGTCTGCATTCTCCTTTAGCATTTGATAAGCTGTGTAAATTGCAATTCTCGGTACTAAATTTTCCCTATTGGAGTGATAGATCTTGTAACCAATTATCATAGATGCAAATTTGACATCTGGTTCAGTGATGTCTTCAATTGTCATAGCTCTCTTGTCAAATTTTGATCCGGTTGCATCACTAACTGTCTGATTTTTGACAGACTTGAGAATAGGTATTCCATCGGATGAGTGCAGACCGGTTACAGCCCTAATTGCATCTTTGGTGATCTTGAAAGGCTTGTTCAACCATAGGAAATTGTCATGCACTCTACTTAGTACATACCGGACCCATTCATCTTCTTCAAAACAGGGGAAATGAATGCACTGTGCAAAGTGCTTATCCTGGATGGCTTTGTACTGAGGTTTAATCTCAAAGGAATCGTCTATCAACTATTTGTGATAGATATCCATCAATTTTGATTCTCCAAAGTCTTCAAAATTTGCATGTATGTAAACCCTAATGTCCTCCATATGCAATACACCATGTGGAACACTAGAGAAGGCTCCTAGGGGATCTACCTCCAAAGATTTGTATGGATGTTTCTTGAATGTGGGGTGAGGTCTATCAGAGATCTTAACTATATTCGGAGTAGCCATTTTTCAAAGATTTGCAGTGAGATATTAAAAATGGAAAATACCTTATGCGCCTTTGGTTATACGGAGTGGTTTGATTGATTTCTGTGTGTAATAACTTCTGCAAGTGATCTTCGGTGAACTTGATGAATTTTGTTGCAGAGCTCCACTTTTCACTTCTTCCTAAGTGTAGAATGAACAAGTGATTTATGAGAAATCCCTTATATTGCTTCGCAAACCCTAATATCTGTTTGCAATAAATGCTCGACCTACATTATTCTGGTTTGCCTTATTCGAATGACTTGAAGAACCAGATTAGTCCTGATCTATGAACATCATGCGGATCTTTCAATTATGAATAAATCAGGATGACACATCATAAGGACATCCCAAACACTCTGTCCAATCCGCAGAATAAGACAATTCACTTCCGGATCTCTTTGGACCTTTTTGTAATCCTCTGTCATTCTGGAGCATCTCCCAGAACAGGTTCTACTTGATCGATCACAACTTCTTCACATCTTTATGCGGACCTCTAAAATCTTAGCTGGATCATTTTAAGACTTATATCTACAAACCCTTTACTCCGCATCTTGTGCCAAATCCGGCACCACTTGATTGGCTGGGGGAACAGGGTTTTCTTTATGTCTCCCCCTAAGCCAGAGCTCATCTTTTAATTTCTGGAAGGAATATCAGCACCAGAGTCTGGTGCGGATCCAACCTCTACATTCTCTGAACTTTTCTTCACCCAAATATTGTTCATTTCATTCCTAACTTCATCCGCATTCATCTTTTGTTTGCCCTTGTATTGATTCTGATTATATACCAGACCTCTTTTGTCCTGATTCTTGCTTCTGCAGACTTTTGCATTATGACCGGACCTATTACAGATTTGGCAAACAACATTTCTTTGCGTATTTGACTGATAACCTCTTGATCTGCATTGATTAGCCATATGACCTACTCTATTGCATGCAAAGCATCTACCATTGAATGATTTGTCCATTTGCATATTTCTGCATTCATGAGACTTGTGTCCATACCTTTTGCAATTGAAGCACTGTTCGAAGAAGGTTGAATTAGTCTGATTCATTCTCTTTCTGCACTGATTAGCTTTGTGACCAAAGTGATTGCAGCTGTGGCGGTATCCATTGAAAGATGGATATCTTTGAGCATTGGGCTGTCTTATCGGAGCTCTTCTAGGCCTGTTCCTTGGATTTTCTGATCCAAAATTCTTCTAACCGGATTCAGAGCTTTCTCCTTTCTCATATCCCAAACCACACTTGTCATATGCCCTCTTTTGACTTCCAAGAAGAACTTCAAGTTGAGCAGAACTTATCTTGAATTTTTCTTTATATTCATTTGCTGTTTGAAGATCCCTTTTGAGAGAGACAATTTGATCCTCAAGTTTTTCTTCATTATCTTTAGCATCTTCAAGATCAGATTCAAGATGTCTGATAATCCTATCCATCTGGTACCAATCTTCTGATTTCTCTTTGAGAGATTGTCTTAGATTGTCTTCAGTTTTTCTTTTCTCTTCAATCTCTTGAGTAAACTTTATAACTCCTAATTCCATTTCATGTCTTACCATAATGACTTCTTTTGATAACTTTTCACATAACTTAGTTTTCTCAGTTAGCTCTTCATTTGCATTACTTTCTTCACTTTGTCTTGTTTCTTCACTTTGTCTTGCCAATTGCTAGAGTAGCTCCTTTCTCTTTTTCATAGAGAGACTTAATTTGTCTTTTAGTTCTCTCATGAATTCATCAGCCTGTTTGAGTCTTTCCTTTAATTCATTGACTTCAGAGTTTGACTGTTCAAGATCCTCAAGGGCAATCTTGAGTTGCTCCCTTAAACCGTATGCATCCATTTTAGCTCCCAGATCTTCCTCAAGCTGTTAGGCTCTTATTAGAAGGAACTTAGCTCTGATACCAATTGTTGATAACTGAGAGGGGGGTGAATCAGTTATCCTAATTATTTCTTCTTCTGAACTTTCTTATTAATCAAATTAATTCAAACAAGCAAACATTACCATGAAATGAAAAACACATGACACAGTATTTTTGACATGGAAACCCTGCTAAGGGAGAAAACCACGGGGTGATTAACCCAAAGATTATTCTCTGTTAGAAGAATAAGGAATTACAAAATGGCACTTGCCAATTAGGGCTCACTGCCCGAGCACACTGCTCACAAAGGAGGCACACTGCCTACAAGGAGACACGCTGTCTACAAAAGAATGTTATACAATACTTGAACTGATTGGAAGCATCCACATATGCTGGAGTTCAGTTCCCGTTAGGCTCAATATAGTGATTTGCTGCACTTCATCTTTCCTCTTCTCTTTATTCTGCTTTCCTTTCACATACCGAATCTTTCTTTCTGCTTCTGCTCTACTCTACACTTATTCGCATATATCATCACACAACAACACCTCTCACAACTAAATCCATCGTGCATATATATCCGCACAAGTAATTTCATCACCTTTCTAGTCGGCACCCAGAATAGTCAATCTTTTCACTAATTCTGATCTGTCGGCTGAATCCTACCACATCAAGTAATGCGAATCAAGCATATACTTGTAGAAATCATTAATCATGTCGGCCAAGTATGATTCATGCCTTCATAGCCTTTAACACCATCAGTAACACATCCGGAAGGTAGTCTAATGTTTTGTCAGTCGGTTCTTCCTCTATTCACACTGTCACTCAGGAATCTGATACTCAACTATTCATATCTTTTTCCTCATCTTTCACCAGATTCTAAATCCTTCGAATATACCACTCAAGGTAGTCCTCTTGACTTCCCCAAATCCGCACTGCACCAAGATACTTCCTTTGATAGATTCAGACCAATCTGTTGGACCTTGCCACATGCTCTGTTCTTGTTCACTGGACCACAATAATCTTCATTCTGACTTCCGGTAGAGACACACCATGACTTGCGGATATGTGGGATGACCTTTGTTGCCATCAATGACAACAACCATGAATCCATATAGTGTCTCTTGCCAACAATAGATAGCAGTTCCAGGTACTGAATTCTCCTTGCTAGAATGATATATCTTGTAGCTGATGATCATGGATGCAAACTTGACATTCGGATCAGTGATGTCATCTACTGTCATTGCTCTTTTATCAAACCTAGATCCGGTAACCTCACTTACAGTCAGATTCTTGATCAATTTGAGAATAGGTATACCACCGGATGAGTGCAAACTAGTAACTGCCCTAATGGCATCTTTTGTGATCTTGAATGGTCCATTCAACCACATGAAGTTGTCGTGTATTCTACTCAAGACATACCGGACCCATTCGTCCTCAGCAAAGCAGGGGAAATGTATACATTGTGCAAAGTGCTTCTCCCGGAGGGCCTTGTATTGGGGTTTGAGCTCAAATGAATCATCTATTAACTGTTTGTGGTAGATATCCCTCAATTTGGACTCTCTGAATTCTTCAATATTTGCATGAATGTAAACCCTAATATCTTCTGTATGCAAGACTCCATGCGGAACACTAGAAAAAGCTCCTAGGGGATCTACTTCCAAGGATTTGTAGGGATGTTTCTTGAATTTGGCGCGAGGCCTATTAGTGATCTTCACAATATTCAGAGTAGACATCTTTTAAAAAGATTTACAGAGAGATATTTTAAGAATGGAAAATACCTTTTGTGCCTTTTGGTTTCAAGGAGTTAGCCAGATCGATTTCTGGATGAATTGACTTCTGCAAATGATCTTTGATGAGCTTGAGGAATTTTGTTGCAGAGCTTCTCTTTTCATTTCTTTTTGAATGCAGAATGAACAAATGCTTAATGAGAAAACCCTTATATTGCTCTGCAAACCCTAATGTCCAGTTGCAATAAATGCTCGACCTAAGTCATTTCGGTTTGCCTTATTCGGATGACTTGAAGAACCGGATCAATCTTGATCTTAAACATCTTGCGGATCTTCCAAATCTTAACCATAGTTTATTTGGATGTTTCTCTTATGAACCATTTAATCTGCAACTCTTCATGTGCCAGTTCCGGCACTAATTGACTAGCTGGGGGAACAAGGTTTTCTTTGTGTCTCCCCCTGAGCCAAAGCTCACTTTTTAATTTTCGGAAGGAATATCAGCACCAAAGTCTGGTGCGGATCCATCCCCTACATTCTCTGTACTTTTCTTCACCCAAATCTTGTTCATCTCACTTTGAACTTCATACACATTCACTTTTTGTTTTCCCTTATCTTGATTCTGATTATGATGTACCAGACCTCTTTTGTCCCGATTCTTGCTTCTACAGAATTTTGCAATATGACTGGATCTATTGCAAATTTGGCAAACAACATTTCTTTGCATATTTGATTGATATCCTCTTGATCTACATTGATTAGCCATATGACCTATTCTATTGCATGCAAAGCATCTACCATTGAATGATTGGTTCATTTGCATATTTCTGCATTCATGAGATTTGTGACCATACCTTTTGCAGTTGAAACACTGTCTGGAGAAGGATGTATTAGTCTGATTCATTCTCTATCTACACTGATTAACTTTTGACCAAAGTTATGACAGTTGTGGCAGTATCCATTGAAGGATGGATATCTTTGAGCATTAGGCTGCCTTACCGGAGGTCTTCTAGGCTTGTTCCTTGGATTTTTTGATCTAAAATTCTTCTGACCGGATTCGGAGCTTTCACCTTTTTCATACCCAGGCCACACTTGTCATCTACCCTCTTTTGGCTTTCAAGAAGAACTTCAAGTTGAGCAAAGCTTATCTTGAATTTCTCTTTATATTCATTTGCTGTTTGAAGATCCCTTTTAAGAGAGACAATTTAATCCCCAAGTTTTTTTTCATTATCTTTAGCATCTTCAAGATCAGATTCAAGATGTCTGATAATTCTATCCATCTTGTGGAAATCTTCTGATTTCTCCTTGAGAGATTGCCTTAGATCATCTTCAGTTTTTCTTTTCTCTTCAACCTCCTGGGTAAACTTCATAACTCCTGATTCCATTTCATGTCTTACCATAATGATTTCTTTTGATAACTTTTCACATAACTTGGTTTTCTCCTTCAGATCTCCATTTGTATCATTGGCTTCACCTTGACTTGCCAGTTGCTGAAGTAGCTCCTTTCTCTTTTTCATAGAGAGACTAAGTTTCTCTTTTAATTCATTTATGAAATCATCAGCCTGTTTGAGTCTTTCCTTCAATTCATTGATTTCAGAATTTGACTGCTCAAGATCATCTAGGGCAGACTTAAGTTGCTCCCTCATACCATACATATAAATTTGAATTCCCAGGTCTTCCTCAAGTTGTTAGGCTCTGTTGAGAGGAACTTGGCTCTGATACCAATTGTTGATAACTGAGAAGGGGGGTGAATCAGTTATCTTAATTATTTTAGCTTTCTGAACTTTCTTAATAATTAATGTAGCATCAATTCAAACAAGCAAACATAACCATGAAATGGAAATACACATGACACAATATTTTTGACATGGAAACCTTGTTAAGGGAGAAAACCACAGGGTGATTAACCCAAGAAAGTATTCTCTATTAGAAGAATAGAAATACAAAATGGCACTTGCCAATTAGGGCTCACTGCCCGAGCACACTGCTCATAAGAGGCTCACTTCCTACAAAAGACTTCCTGTATACACAAAGAAAACTTGAACTGATGAGAAGCATCCACACATGCTGAAGTTTAGGTCCGGTTAAGCTCAATAGACTGATTTGCTGCACTTCATTCTTACTCTCCTTAAGTGTTGTTGTCCTTTTACATTCTGAACCTGTTTTTCTACCTTTTGTACTATTCTGCTTTTTCTCGCACTTCAACACTTACACAACACACACCTTCACATCTAAATCCATCTTGTATATATATCCGCACAAGTGATTTCAACACTTTTCTAGTCGACATCTGGAATAGTCAATATTATCTCAAACTTTAGTCTGTT
The DNA here is from genome assembly GCA_027924645.1 of Cunninghamia lanceolata. Taxonomy (NCBI): domain Eukaryota; kingdom Viridiplantae; phylum Streptophyta; class Pinopsida; order Cupressales; family Cupressaceae; genus Cunninghamia; species Cunninghamia lanceolata. Next base: position 145,351 of record BSBN01000064.1, read on the forward strand.
GGCTGAATCCTTGCTTCCAAGTGAAGTGGATCAAAAAGAAACTTATAGAAGTCATCTAATAAGTCAGCCAATCATGAAAGATACCTTGGGAATCTTTATCACCATCAACATCTCATCCGAAATAACTTCTGATGCTCTGCCTATCAATTCTTCCTCTATCCGTTCTATCAAACCGGACCCTAATACTTGAATGCTTATATCTCTTTACTCTTTCATCACCGGAGACTCAATTCTGGAATCTATCAGTCAAGGTACTCCTCTTGACTTCCCCAAGTCCACACTTTCCAAAGATACTTCTTCTGAGAGATCCGAACCTGACTGTCGAACCTTTCCACATACTCTGTTCTTGCTTACCGGACCACAACATTCTTCTATCTGACTTTCGGTATAGACACACCATGTCCCGTGGATGTGTGGGATGAACTTTGTTGCCATCAATGACAACATTCATGAATCCATATAGTGTCTCTTGCCAATAGGTAGGACTATTAACATCTCCTATCCCAACCATACTATCAACGATCAACTGCAAAACCTCTCATTGTGATCACATGATAAGGAGCTCGAGGAGCTATAATCCTCATAATCTGACTGATGCATAGGGCAATAGTGTGTCTAATCTCACTGTCTCTGTGTCTCAAATACCTCTGCTCGCCCAACAAAGTCACTGCTAGAGTCATAGCTATCTGTAGCAATGTTGAAGGTGACTGCACAAAGTATCATATCTAGATTGTGATGATCTGCCAAGTTTACTACCTTGTTCATATAGCATTATGGCTAACCACTCCCAATCACCTAATACTATTATTTCGCCACTGCTTGAACTCATTTTTAAAACCGGACTGGAAAACAATGTAGCTGAAAAAGAAAGAGTGCTAGTCACTCTAGTGTGATAACTGTGAGCTCAATGATTTTTTTTAATTTAAACCCCCAACAGGATGGCAGGAAACCACTCTGATATCACTGAAATGTCCCACCCCAGGTGGACACTTGCAAAAATACAATGCCAAAAACAAAATATTGCAATAATAATATTTAACTCAAAATTGAACATCACATAAGGCATTTATGGTTGAAAATTCTAGATTTTTATAGCAGTTTGAATACTCAGTATTTTTCCAAAATATCGATTACCCAGTTCATTAAATAGCTTCTATTATCTAAAGCAACAATACCTAGAAACATAAACAACCAAAATAGTGAAACTTCTTACATACCCATTAGCTGGAATGAGAAGTACATGGCTAGAAATGGATGTTACAACAATTTAGAAACTTGTATGACCTCTAGAAATGCATGCAACAATGAATGATGTCGATGGTAGCAATAACAATGGTCTCCAATGATTGCTTCCTGACAATCTATGATATGCTCAACAAACCCTTTTTCAAACATTTCAATGAGCACATAAGAACTTCCACATGGCTATGTAAATGATTAGTAGCAGCAACAAAATCATTCACAGCAGACATCTCTGAACTTAGATGATTAATCTCCAAACCCTTAAACAATCTTTGAAGATAATCACTTTTAGATTTGTATAAACTCCATTGATGCTCAAATGTGACCTCTATATGGAGCCACCAGCACAATCGAAGAGAGGCTACATTCTCCAAGATTGAATTTACATCTAAACCCTAGGTTTCTTCTTCAAAGCCAAAGCTTCTTCAGAATAGACAAAATATTGAATGATTCAAGAATGCCTTTTCATTTGCTTTTTGATGCCTTAAATACTCTCCATAATTAGGTCGATTTCTCCAAGAGGCATTTTAAATCATTAACAATACATTATAATGTTTGTTTGCTCCTTTTATTTGACTTTATAATATTTTATTACTTGGGCGCCAATATCAAGGTACTTTATAATTGTCTTTCATCATTAAATGGACCCATTTAAATAAAGTCAAAATAAAACATTATAATATGCATTTAATAAATAATTATTAATAAAGTAATCACTTTATTAATAATTAAAATAACATAACTCCACAAATAATCATTATTTCTTAATTCCGTCTGAACCTGGGAGTTAACCATTGTATCAACTATGCACCCAATTGCCTTACTAAAAATAGTAAGGGTCCCTCTCTAACATCCACTGAAATAGTAAGTCCCTCAAAACAGAACTAAAAACCTCTAAATATCAATGCCTCAAAACATATGAAGGATCTAGAAAGATAAACACTGACAACTGCCACCTGAAGAGCTCCATAACACCTAAACTGGACCCTCTAATCCACCACACTAGCCTATGAGGGTCAACTGATAGGCTAATCCTCAAAACTCTAATGCTCACGAAAATGGGGACATTACACTTCTACTCTTTCTCTTTCAGTTGCACATCATAATGCATTACACATCCACATTTTACTTCACACACTCACACTCGCAACCACACCCCACGTAGATCAACTAGGTTTGCAATATATATGAAATTTCATTGAATTCTTTACATGTTAACCAAAGACAACAATAATATTAAAATTACAAGTCGACCAAAAATCAAACAACATGAAACATGTAGAGGGCAAGCCCTAACATGAATTACACACAACACCAGGAAGAGGAACACACCTTGTGGATTTTAACACACGCTTAGCCTAGTCCTAAACATCCTTCATAGCATCAACCTTCAAAGAATAACATCTGCATGCTTCACACATTTGAAATAGGTCGGTCTTAAGAAAGAAAGTATGAAGCTTGTAGCATATCGACCATTACAACTTGGCGGTACTCATGAAAGATTGAACATTACTTGTGCTTCTCCTAGATGAGTCAGCATGACCCATACAACATCTCCAAGCACTCCTTGAGCTCCGCACAACAAAAACTTTGTGGTGTACACCTCCAACATTCCTCAATTGGCTAGGCAAAAGTATAAACCAACAATACCTTCATTATGGACTATAGCCTGTTCCGGAGAAACCAGACAACACCTTGCGGAGCAACAAGAAACATCACAAGATCATCAGGATTATTATCCACTAGCCAAATCACCACTTCATATGGTAACAAGTTGGCACAAGCCAACAGACACTGAAACAAGCCACCGAACAATACAATCATGCACTCTGTCACTTACAACTTCCTCTGTGGAGGGACAAATGATATGAAACTTTGAATGTAACACCTTAACAACATATTGAACTTAACTTCTAAACCACATGACCATATCTTCAAAGGTGGAGGAATGTGAAACATTTTGCCAAGCAGTCTTCAAGGCAACTTCTTGTAGCAGAAACCTTCACCAACATCTGAAGACCAGAGCCTCCTTGTAGCAACACATACTTCCTTAGGAACAATAGGAGAGAGCATACAACATGCTATAGACTATCAACACCATCTCCCCAACATCAACATTACTTCTAATCCTCATCTTGATGCTTCTAATTCTCATCTTAATGCTTCTAATTCCCATCTTAATATATCATCATGATAACATCTCTGCTGACAAAAAACATTAAACAAGGCATGACATCCAACTATGAACATCAACAACATCACTGTTAGCACACCATCATAGTATATCATCAACATAAGTATCAATGACAACCCAAATTGAGTGTTGACATTAATGACAACCACAATAGTGACAACCTTAGGTAACATATGTGCAACAATGCTTTGTTTAGTCTAGTTGTGGGACTATGAATTGAATCAATGAAATATTTGATAAAATATATGTACCCTTTTATTGAATTTGTATTGACTCTTTTTAGGAACTAGTCACTACAAATCTAGGGGTTGTGGCAATATGAGTATTAGTGTCAATGACCGTTTTGGTTTTCCATCTAAAAGTGGATGATTTTGTTCCTCAAGATTCTTTTGTAGATCCTTGGAGACCTAGTTACTTTTACTACTTTGGCTTGATTCAATAAATTAGAACATTGAAACTCTAACCCTTGCAAAGGATCAAGTAGAAAATTTGAGGGCCATGGGTTTTTGGCATGCCATGTATCTCTATATACATTAAAATATATATTTTTTAAGGGTGAGTCTTCTAGATTTATACTCAATTCATTCCTATTATTTTTCTATAAGAAATAGAGGTACACAACATATCTTAACTAATTATTGTGTGGAATTTATTATCTAATAGATGCAATAGATCTATATATACTAAAAGAGAGAAAGATGTTTTGTTTTCCCATTTATAGAGATAAAGATATATTTAAGTCTCTAATTGATATAAAATTTAGTTGTCTTTTTACTCTTTTAAAAGGGTGAAGGAGTTTATTTTAAAAGGGAAACAATTTTGCGCTTTTTTGAGATGTTTGCATTCCATGCGGTGACACCTCTTCAAGGCATTCTGTCCAATGATTGACGTGCCTTAATTTTGCTTCCTCTTGTTGCATACGTGTTGAGGAGAGCATTCCCAACTTTTATATCGGTACAAATTTGCCTTTGGGGCAGGTCTGAAGGAGGATTTTAGGGAGCTTGGGAATTTTGGCGTAGGCTAGGATGATACTGGCAAAGGTTGTGGAATCTAAGTATCAGGCTCCAATTCCTCGTTGCAATCCTTCATTACGCCTTTGTTATCTTGTTATTAATTGTTGAATTTAGTGTTTTATAATATTATCCTACAAACGATGCACTCCATGAGAGGACGTCTCTTTGAGACAAGTGTATCAATTGTTTTTGCTTGAAAAATTTTAAGCCTTTTCAAAAAATCCGCTTTGTGCTTATCCTACAATTGATGCATTCTATGAGTTGATCCCTCTTTGAGGCACTCTTTCAAATCCATGTTTAACCAAATGTCTTATTGGGTCGATTTGATAATGGTGTCACATTTTGTTGAGTCGCCTCTGTATGAGGCAGTTTGCATAGACAAGGCAGAAAAAACTATTGTTTTATGAATAGAAATCACCATTATGAGCAAGGAAAAAAAGGGTATATTTAAAATTCCATCAATTCCTAAGGAAAACTAATTTTTGCCTCCAATTTGCTACTAATAAAATTGTTTTTGCTTATTCTGCTATAAGGTTTACTATCAAATTTAACCCTTGTCAATAAAATGCAATTTATTTGTTAGTTAGCTGCCAATCAAATAAGCCATGATAGACAAATCGGATTCCAATTAGAATGACCTTTTGCTCCCTTCAAGTTTTAAATGCAAATTATATCACAGGCTTGGTTTATGTGATGGCTCCCCTACATATCTTCAAATTATTGCAGAGTTGTATTCTTAAGTTTGCCAAAATGGGAGCTTGGGAATAGGGTATGGGCATCCATCAAAACATAAAGGATAGAGGAATTTTTTTAGATGTTGTAGTTGCCACTGCTTTGGTAGACATGTATGCAAAATGTAGAAGCCTTCTCAAGGAATGTGAGGCATCATATGACTCATGCGAGCTGTTGACTGCATTGGCTTGGGAAGGTTATTTTCAAAGACACAGATGAGCATAGTCATTACTAGACAACATTGTCAAATGATTATGTTATCCTTTGACTTGTCATTATTATTGCATCACAGATGTTAGTGCTATGATTTACTTGTTTTCATTTCTACTTATCAATGGATATTGTTGTTATTACTTCATTTACAAACATAGTTGCATTATTGAGGTAATTGTTTGGGAAATTCCATTATTACATATTAATCATTAATAATGTCATACCAATTGAGATTGTTGTCATCATTATTATCTTTTGACATAACTTTCCTTTTGTGGTTATTATTCTTCTTATGATCACTGATCAATAGCATTTTGTCATTATTGTGGCATGTATCATTCTTGATCTATAGAATGTTTAGTAGCATTATTATTAGTACTATGATCAATTAATATGGGCATCAATACTATTGTCAACGTTATAGGAATATTGCTGATCAAAATGAATAATTTGAAATGTTGTTAAGACAAGACATTGTTGTCCTGAAATGCCATGCATGATTGTTGTCATTACTGTAAACTTAAGGGGTACTTGAAGTGGTTAGGGAGACTGTTGTCAATTGTAGTTACCATTTTGTGTATACATTAGTCTCTCGATCTTGATAGTTAAGGAGAACAAGTTTAATGGCTTAGTGGAGTCTTAATTCTATAAAACTTATAGGTGGTAGACCAAAGGTGGTCATGAGTTTATCCGAATGCTAGGAAGACATACTATATTGAGTCAAGCTAGAAGGTTATATAAGACCTAGATCATGTTTGTGTCATCCATAAATTAATTGACACTATTTGTATGTGCTTTGTGTTCCAGAATATGTTATCCATCACATTAAATGTCACGATAACATTAGGTGATAAGGGCAATAGTTATGCATCAATAGTCATTGCTCTATATCACTTGGAGCATTGATTGCCATTGCCTAACTATTAGGGTTTATATATCTATTTTAAAACTATACTATTGAGTCCAGTCTCTGCCATGTCATGATGAGGTAGTAAGACCTTTTGTGCTTGTGATGTGGATAGGCATCCTTGGTGGACTAGTTAGTAAACATTACTACCTGTTGGGTGAATATTTAGTAAACATTACTACCTGTTGGGTGAATATTTTGTCGTTTAGCTAACTAACGGCAAAATGGTTATATCGCCATAGCTATAATGAGATAGAGTCTCTCCTCTTAGCAAGGGGAGGTTCCCTCTAGATAATGAGTTCTTTCTAACAAACAACTTTTAACACTTATATAAACTAAAACTATACTTGGGGTGTTCTCAGTGCATCCTATTCTCTTTTTTCAGAATAGATGTTTTCTTCTTTAAGATGATAACTTCGACAGGATTGATATTTAATAACTTCTAAACTAAGACAAACCATAGAAACAAAAAGTCTTCTATTGCTCAACTTATTTCGCACAAATAAACTTGATTGAATTCAAATGTAGCTCAAAGTCTCCACTCTCATCCAACATGATATAACTAGATTGAACACAATAGTTTACATCACAAAGTCTATAAACAATTCTATTCTCAAAAATGTAAACACAAACTCCCGTAATGAGAAAATAGCACAAAGTCTATTTAAGAAGAACAAGAACACTTCTCTCAATTCTCAATAAAACTCCACGATTCCATAAATAATTCAATATAACATAATACCAATGACATAAGAACACTGATATCATAAAACAATATGATTCAACTCAAAGTTTGATACTCAAATTGCTTGCTTATATTAATACTTGCTTGAAATCTTGATAAACATGAAAAGCTCAAAGTCTTAATATGTTTTCAATTCGGCAGAGTTTCCTTGTAATAGATAAAAGATAGATATTACAATAGAGGCCCTCTTTATTTATAGGGAGGAGCCTAGAGCAAAAATAGGAAAATTTAACTACTTTGACTTATTCAAACAAAAGAGTCCTATTTGACTTGTGACTTCTTTTGTCTCACATGTAATTACATTTGAGAAAAATACATGTGAATATGTTCACAACAAAATTCAAATTACATCTACAAGACTAAAAATAAATTAAGGCATTGAAAAGGAACTTCAACTACCACCATCGTTCTTCAAAAAGTTTTTATACATAGTTTGTACTACTGCCATTTCACATACATTGGGCTTAGCTATATTATCTAAGATGGTATGAGCCTTGAGAACTGTATCTTTGACTGCCTTTATCACTTTCTCATGTTTTTGAAGATTATCCTTCAGATTTTCAAAGGTTGAGTGATGATCATAAAGACTATCCATTGAAACCACTGTAGGCACTTCATCTTCAAACTTGTGCTGAACCATCTTCTCAAAAGCATCAATCATTTCCTCTGCAGAGAGAAACTTATCACCTTCACCTATTAGAGTGCATGGTAGTTCCTCTAACCTATGTAGAAGTGAGACATCGCTATCTTCACTATTTTCTCGTACTTGACACAAGTCATCAAGCAAACCTCTTATCACATTGATGCGATGGGTAATAGATTCTTTGGTCTTAAGATAAGACTCTCGATTTGAAATGACACCAGTGGCAATCAAATTCTTTATCTTGATTTTCTTCATCTCAATCCATTCTTCTAAACTCTCCTCTTGATCTTGAAGTTCTTGAGATAATGAATCAACAATATCATCTAGCTCAGCTTTTTCCTTTTCCATTTTTTCCTTTCTTTCCACTGTGGTCTTCAAGAGAACTCTACCCTGTGCCAACAACTGTTCCACAATGTCCCCAACCACTCTACCTCTAGCTTGAACTTTCTCAACCTTTTGAATCAAAGGGTCTTCTACAATAACTGCCATAGGTTCCATGATCTCAGATGATTTCACTATTTTCTGAAGGATAGCAACAAGTTGTTCTACCTTCGCTTTGTATTGCTCTTTTTCCTTCTTTACCTCATCATATTTTTTAAGCAATGAGCTTGCTGTAGCTTGAAAATATGCCTTGATACCTTCATGAGTTAGCTTACCTAACTCAACTCTAGAAACACTATAATCATTCATATCAAAGGTACCTGTAGTAGCATCATCTGGTGGCTTAGTAATTTCTGCATACCTAACTCCTTTTTCATCAATTAGCCTAGAAACAGTCTTAGGTTTCTTTTTCTAGGCCTTTGGCTTAGCAAGAAGTAACTTTTCAATATCAATATCATTAGGTGAAATTGCCTCTTTCTCTTGGGAGTGTAAGCAGATAACCATGGAGGAAGTGTTGAGGCACCAACATTTGGGGAAGAATCAATTACCTTCTTTGCAGGATCCATACTAACACCTATTATAGTGATAATAGGAGAAGTGTTGGTAAAAATTGTTCTTGTGTCAACAATTTTCTCTGAACCATCTCAAAAATGTTCCAGAATAGTTTGTTCACCAATACCAAATGATGGGGAAGATAAACTTGGAATAGAACCAGAAGAATCAAACATGGTCCCAAAACTTGTTCTTATAGAGGGAGGGGTATTATTAGAAGGCACAATAAAAATAGGTGAAATAGGAACATTTGAAACTACTAGAAAACTATCAGAAACAGAGACATGAGGTAAGGGTGTAGAAACTTGTGATTCTGGTGGAAGATCCTTTTGACGGGACTGCTGTGAATCACTAAGTTGTTCCTATTCTACATTCTCTTCTTTGTCTTGTTCTATGTTACTTTCCTCATGAGGTTTTTCAATCATTTCTTCTTGCTCAGCATCATCAGGTTCCTCAACATCTTGTTGTTCAATCTCAATATTTTCAATCTCCATTTTATCAACATTCATCTCCTCGGTACCTGATTTTGTAGCAGTAGAAGTTCCTGTAACCTCCTTCTTATCTCCTTTAGATACAAACTTGATTTTTGGTTTATACACTTTAGAAGGAGTGTCACTTTTGTTCTTTGTCCTATTTTCTACCTTATTTCTGGTCTACTCTTGAGTCTCTATCTCTGATCCGGTGATAAATTCTTTTAGACTAATTCCTTTACTTCCTAACCACACATTTGTATTGGCTAGAATTGGCTGAAATTTTTTTCTGATTGAAGTTTCCTCTTTGATAGACCATTTGACCTCTGGTAGAGGTGAGGCTTCAATATTCTCAACATTGTATTTGGGATCCAAAACATCTCCTTCATCTTCCATTCCCTTCAGAATATCTGCAAGGCCCAATTCTTCAATCTGACTTAGGTGGAGTCTACAATAATCTAGTTTTTTGATCTCATTCTGTGTTATGAGATCGGTCCAAACATCTTCAACCATTGGCATATGAAAAATTGACCTTCTCTTGATCTTTTCCTACACTCTTCTGTAATCAAAATGATCTCTTTTCTTTAAAGTCTTCATAGTGACCAGTTACATTTCTGATTCAACTGCTTTGGCCTTGGTAGCTGATTGAACAGAGTACCTCCTAATTTCTACCAAAAACTTAATTCTTGACTTTTTTAGCTCCATCTGCTTATTGTGTACAACAATCAACTGTCTACATAGCTCCATTAGAATGATTCTATCACTAGGATACCATGGAAGCATATATGGATATCCAGGATAGTATCCCACTCTGAGGTAAGTGAAAGTTGGAAATTGTAAAAACAAACAGCCAAAAGAGTTAACCACTTCCTAGGCCTCATCTGATACTCTTTTCTGCTCAAGTTCATTATTCCACAAACACATGAATACTAAAAAGAAGGCATCATTAACTCTACAGAAATGATGGATTGAAACCTTTTGAGTAATCTATGGATAATACTTAGACTAGAACTAATCTCTGATCACCAACTTGAGTCAAACCAGAAAAGATCCTCATGCTCGTAGCAACATACACAAGATATGAAGTCATATAAAACTTGAAAGTTGTATAACTTTCACCAATTGATCATGCAGAGAATTAATGATCTGCTCTCCCTAGAAGATCTTCTGTTGACCCTTGAGAATCACCTTAATGTATCTATACATCCATTCATGAAACTTGGATGAAGAAGGAAGACCTTTGATCTGACTCAACAGTGTAATCAAATCACTTACCTCCTTGACAAAATCACTTCTTATGAGGTCTTTAGGCCACCTAGACAAATTGCTCCAAGGAGTCTTCAACCACTTACTATTGATATGTTTCTTTGCAGCTTCCACATTTTTCTCAAACTCTTTTTACCCTTGAGCAAAATCTATTTCACCAACATTCTCAATAGGAGGACACATAAAAATCTTGTTAAGAAACTCTACATCTAATCTCATGATTACATTTCCTTGAGAATCAAACACAGTCTTAGTATCCTTATTGTAGTGACTAGCCACCTAAATAACAAATTTAGGATTGTAGGCAGCAACAGGAAAAGAGGCAACCAGGTGAATGTTATTGTCGATAATCTTCTGCATATACCGAGGAGATTGGGCTGCTTTGTTCTATCCACAAATTTGGCCATGTCCACATGACCAATCTTTGTGTCTCTTATCTCATCCACTTTAGACTATAATGAAGTCACAGGGAAAACTCCTTGGTACTTATACTTCATGATTTTGGCCTTTGATGGGGACAACTCTGACATCGGCTTTGTAAAGAAAATTAGAAATGAAGTCTACCTCAGATGTTTGATGAAACTGCAAAAATCCATGATCTCGCAGTTAGGGGAAAGATGGGTAAACCAAGGTTATTGTGAATTGATGATCATGAACATGGGATCATGCATTGAAGGGATTGAGAGTGCACAAGTCAAGGAAATAGGCGAAAGCGGGCTATAGGTATCATTTGGCAAAAATTTCCGGAGTTAGGAAAAATTCAAGAAAATATGCATGGGCAATCAGAATGATTGCTCCTACATGTGGGGTAAGTTGTTTAACATGCACGGTCAGTCAGGATGACGGCCATTGCATATAAGTAAATTTGCAATTTGGTGTAGGGGTGGTCAAATTGACCGCCCTTGCATGAGGGAAAAATAAAAGTTTAAAGTGCATGCATGTATAAGTGGCGAAAATTGCCAACTCAGCATAGGGGAAGTGCAAGGCTTTGTAAAAGTGGCAAAATTTGCTGACATCGCATATAGGAAGTTCATATTGTTAATGTAAGGGCAGCAAATTTCACCGCTCCTACACCTTGGGAAGATTTTACAAGTAAAGGTCGGGTGGCAAATTTAACTGCCATCACAAGATTGAGGGATTATATGCTATGGCGATAAAAACCACTGATTGAACACCTACAAGTTTAAACAAACTTTGTAACATTAGCGAAATTTGCCATTATCACATGGAAGCCAACAAACATAACTTAATATGTCTATATGGCAAAAATTGCCGATATCACATAAAATGAAAGTATGAAGGTTATATGGTAAAGCGGTAATATTTATCGCTCCCTCATATAAGGATTTTAGAGTTTCTTTTAATGGTGAAAATCACCGATAGATCATAGGAACAAGTAAACACAAAGGTCTAAGTCTTCGACCAACAAAAACATTGAAAACTTAGAACCTCACAAGATAAAAACATGGAAAAGGAAACCCTAGGAAATGGAGAATAAAACATACAAATGTGAATATCTAGGGTTTTGAACAATAAGAAAATGTAGGGTTTCAAACAAAAATGAAGAAAGATAGGTAAAGAAAATACAAATCAAACATGCATATCCACTTATCAAATCATTTAAACAAAACAAACGATGAGAAAGGATAGAAAGTAGCTAACCTGGAAGAATGAACAGGAAAAAACATGAACATGCTTTGATGAATAAAAATGCGCAATTCACTCACATGAATTGAATCAATCGCTTAACACACTTGGGAAGCATAAAAGATAGAAGGATCAGAGGAAAAATAAATAAAAGATGATTAAAAAGAGTATTAAAAACCCATAAATGAAAACTAAAAGATCGTCATTAATGTCACACAAGTTAAGTCTGTGTTATTAATGATGATGCAATAGTGGTGAAAATTACCGCTCCCGCACACGTTATAAGGTGTAAAATGCAATAGCACCAAATATTGCCAATTATGCATAAGTCATAAAAGAAACCATGTTAAGGTGGCAATATTTGCCGCCTTCGCATGTTAAAAAAGAAAAGGCTTAAAAACATGCAATAGCAGTGAAATTTACTGCTCTAGCATGTGAAACATAAAAATTTTTGAACTCCCAAAAAGATAAAAATCAATGTTTTGACGAGCCTTTATCCTAGTTGATCTTCATGAATTTCGAGGAACCAGACTAGGAAAACATTAAAAGACCTTTTTAGGTGTTAGAGGACCATGCATGAGGTCAAAGAAACTTACCCCAAAATGTTAACTTAGAGTGTAGGCTATAGAACGGACAAGTTCCATAGGGGTCATCCCACAAAATGAGCTTAGCCAATTTTGAGGAAAACACTACCCAAAAATATTTTATTTAAATTAAATTTATATGATGGAATGTCAGTTATGGACTTGTCCTTTGGATAGTTTATCCATCCTGTTGAATGTCAACATATCATGGTGAGATGATATGACATTCATAAGTTGTAGGGAATGATTGTCGAACTGTTTTATATATAGAAGTATTTTATATGTATTGAGATCTAGTGTATTTTGAACATCTTGTTGTGGACGGGTGCAAAAAGTTGGGGGGCCAAAAAGTGGCCAATTTTTTTTTAAAAACTTCTAAGACATAACGCGAGCGCATTATAATGTGCTCGCGTTATGGTTTGGTGATGCCGAGTCTAAGTCTTGACAACACCAAACCATAACGTGCTTGCGTTATAACACGAGCGTGTTTTGTTCAACTATATAAAAAAGTAGAGTTTACTTTCATTTTTTCTTCCATTTTCTCTACACCCGTGGCCTGCAAATCGTAAGGAGCGCACTCGTATTATTGAAGACCAAATTTGACACCAAAATCTCACTGATTCATTACCAAAATGCCGCCACGACATCGGGGAGGCCAAAGGAGTGAGTTGTATTTGTTTTTTGTGTGAATTTGTTTCTAAATAGGTAGGTTTAAGTTGATTTTTGATGTAAATTTCCTTAATTGACAGGAAATGATAATGCACCTCCTCCTCCTCCTAAAAATCCACAAAATCCTGAATCACCTAAACAACAAATACCTGTTGAAAAACAACCCAAACAACAAACTCCTCCATCCATTCCTCGACATGCCCTTGGAACAAAAGAAAATCTAATGGGGCAAATTTAAAACAATAAAAAATAAATTGAAGATATAATTGCAAAGTTGAAAGATCTTGCAACTTCAACCTCGCATAGATCCATGTTTGCTCAATCTCTTGAATCTATGTTATCAAATGTAGATTCAATTAGCAAGCAAATAACTAGTTGGTCTGAAAAGAGGAGAGAATTTAGAGAGTTCTATAGAAACAAGTTGTCATATCAGCAAGTCAAAAAAGAACAAATTACAAAATTAGACTTGTGTTCCATTTTTACAAACCCATGAACAAATCAACCTTTACCCCTTACATGCAAGAGGTTCCCTATCCATTGGTGCAACAACCAAGTGATAAGGGAGAATTTTGGGCAAAGGTGGTGGATAGTTTTTGACCATCCTCCATGCAATAATAATGAGGTTCCGCAATACTTTTTGAGGAAACTCTACTACGAGTTTGTAAAAAATAAAGTGCCAAACTATTTTGATATGCGGGACTTCCAGGGTAGAGGTGGGGGGTCAGTGCATGATAGACCAAGGGCACGTGTGGACCTGCAACGGCCAACAAGATGAGCACTCGCCAGACCAGCCCATGAGCACGTGTCTATCCCTTCCATTGTGGAGGAGAGCATTGAGGTCAAGACACTTCAGTCCATTAGTGCCTTGACCTAGAGCATCATAGAGCAGGCCAGTCTTGTAGCACAATGTGGTCCGTGGGAGAGTTTGAGGAGTAGGGTTCAACCCCATACTTTTCAGGCTTGCAGGTCAGCTTGTGGTTATGACCCCACAGATAGTCAGGACGTAAGTGTGCAGGCTACATTTGTAGTTAAGCAGATGGTGATGACAGATGTCCTCCTGAGTGAGACTTTTAGCCTTGATACTCAAGTAAATGTTAGCAAGTTCATTAAATTAAATTTATTTTATTTCATTTTTGAAATGCAAGATTAACTAATTTAGTTTGATGATTTTAATGAAATTTTAGGGTCATAGCATTCATTCTGTCTTCAGCGGTTCTCCACCTTCATATTACACTAGGACATCTACTGATGGGGTATCTAACTAGAAAACAATTATAAATATTACATGTGAATAGCATTGTTATACGAATGGTATTCTAATATCTGATTTTGGATGTTGAATAGGTTAATCTTGGAGATTTCACGGCAACACCTCGTAGTGGTGGTGGAGTTCAAAGCTTCACTCAGGTAATAAAATAAATAGTTTAACTAATGAATTGTACTTCCTAGATTTTTGTAGTTTATATTCATATCGTTGATTATATTAATTAATAAATATACACTAACCCATTCCCCTACAAACTATGTCAATCTTATTGGCTCAATTTCTTTGATCCCTACTTTTGATCCTACATCTAACCCATCTAAGTCTAATGAGGACCCTTCCTTTAATACTACTATATTCTTTGAGATGATAGGCACATTAGACATTCAACCTTATAATTTGATTGTTCAACCCACTCCTACACCTGTCATCACCTTCTTGCTTGACAATGTGCGTATTGATGATTATAATGATCCTTTGTAGATTGAGGCACAAGTACACTATAAAATGATAGTTGAATCAAGGTGGAACACTTATACATCAAGGTGGAATAAATGTAGTTATAGAGGAACACTTATACATCACTAGGTTGCAAAGAGATTCATATCCCCCTCAGATATCTCCTAGTGTACACATAATGACACTTCTATACCTACTTTTGGCTCCCTCACCCTACTAATCTAGGTAGGACCTAAATGCCTAGATGTCTCATGTCATATCATCCCCACCTCATTACACTATCTATTCTCTTAGGTCATCCTTGGCTCATTGTAATGTGGGTTGTCCCTAAACTATCATCCACTAGTGCCTTAAATTCCCCATGATGGTAATGTCTTCACTATTTCTCATAGCCCATACCAACTAGTTGTTAACTTAAGACACTTCTCCTTAGATTATGTTTTATCAACCCCTTCTGGTCCACCTCAACCTCATACCAATTCCCTCTTTCACCTTTATCTATCTTATGCCTCAAAATATATTGCTTCCCCAAGCCCACAACCACTTTCTATTACTTCACCTACTCCACTAGCTATGCCCCTATCTTCCCCACCATATATCTACTTATTACTACTTCACCTTCCTCATTGACTTCTATCTCCCCTCTAACACCCCTCCAAGATTAAGTAAAAGAAAAAGTGTAGGACCTTTCCCCATCCACTTATAAAAGTAGGCCTAAGAAACTTCCCAAACACTACACCTAACCTACTAACCAACCCATATCTACCCTACCTATTTCCTAATATACCCCTACCAGACATCCCAGACCTAGTTTGCTTCCAACCCACCCCCTGACAAACCTCAAGGCAAAGAAAATGATAAGAAAATTTTAAAATAAGGTTTTTCTTCTCCTATCTAGTATCTTTCCTCCCTCCTATTATCCCACAAACTCTTGATATTCCTCCTTCCCATAAACCCATAAACTTACCTAATGTCTATGTGATTTGTAGTTTAGGCATTGTCCTACCTCCATGACTACCAAACAAACACAAATTTGAGCACAACCCCACCCCACCCTACCACCAACCTAAACCTAAACTAACACCTTCACTCCCTCTCTGTCTTAAACCTAAAATTTGATGCTACTATGGTCCCTCCTTTGTTGACCCTTATACCATACAATAGTCATGAATCTTCATCTATTTTGTATATATGCATGTGACTTGTGTGTTTTATTGTGTACTTCCATGTTTAGGTGAACATGTGTGTATGTTAGGAGCCATGACTTGCATCACTATTATAGTTTTTGTAATTGAATAATATTATTTTATTTTTAGATGATGCAGGCTGCGGAGACACCTCTTGATGTCAATAGGGCAATGGAGCATGGTGTGTCCTCTGTGATTCATAGTTCCATGCCTTTGATGGGGGTACGAGGTAGATTAGTAAATTTCAAATTACATTTGTTGTTATAGTTGTTTATTTTTGAAAAGTCATATGATTATTGATTTGAAGTTTAATTTCTATTTGGATGGCTTCTATAGGACATTACAACACCACAACCTGATCCTAGTACTAAGACAAATGAGGAGACATATTATATGGTAGCAATAAGTGATTATTTTGTAAAATGTTTCATTTTTTATAATGTAATTTCTATATATTAATGTCTATACTTTTTATTGTAACAACTGTAGATCCATGAACAACTAAATAGGAGGAGAAACCCTTTGGTTTGTAGTAAACCACCCTCATACGCATCTCCATCCCCTCGAATATCAAAGACTGCCCATGATCTATTCTCTTCACTGGACAGAGGGGAATAAATTTTTATTGTGTTGCTTTGTTGTATGCTTGTATGGCATTTGTGGACATATATTTTGTATTGCATATAGTTGACATTGTATGCCTATGTGGCATTCTTGTAAGCCTATATGGCTATTTTGTATATATGTTATACTTATATCAACATATATTGATGTATGCCTAAATGGATATTTGGTTAATACAAACTTTTTTTGTTTATGACATCCATATTTACATTATAAATCCACATTTCAATGGATATTTGTAGATGGTTTACTTCAAATATTTAAAGTCCAATTGTATTACATAGGATGTTTGTTGATCCAATAATCTAGCTATTGTTATTCAGGTATCACCTAAACGTCATTATGGAACTAAAAGATAAAAGTTGTATTTAAAATAAAAATGAATCATCATGTTGAATATGAACACGAGATTGTATATTAAAGTCATAAAAACTTGGGTTGTGTGTGGTGAATTTAATAAAGAGGAAGTGGCATCAAACAAGTATGCTAATTTCTCCCCATGTAATAGACAACTAGTGAGATGGAAGCTTAGTCCTACATGCACAATAGATTGGGGCTTTCTTATCTCAATATTGTATGATGTCACAATCACTCTCCATGGTATATGTGGAATAATCTCTACTTAGAATATGTAAGGGTTTTCAAAGGGCTTGAATGACCATTTATGACATGTGTGTGATCATCACTAATTCTATAGAATGCATGCGATGATGAATGGTAGTGACCATGCATAGCATATATGTGCCCAATTAGATGTGTTGGCACTAATGGTTTGGCCCCATGAAGAACAAAACAAAAAGTAGCCTACCTTACAACTTTACACTACATACTTCTGACGATTTTTGGGGCAGCAGAAAACCTTTCACCATGGGCAAACACCTTAGAGATATCATAAACAGAGAGAGGTTATTGTAGAGGGGTTCTACATGATCATGTTTCCTTAGACATAATGTTTCTAAGTGTCATGGTTTCTGAGTAACAGCTCATCAAATATTGCTGCCTTTTGCACTTTGGACTCTTCAAAGATATCGTCGGTACAATGTAGCTCAAACTGTTTTAGCATGTTTGGGTGCAAAACAGGACCATGCCTAGCCTAAACGTACCCATACGGACGCGTTGGAACTATTGGTTTGGTTGCATTAGGAGCAAGACGAAAGTTACACCCCTTTGCAACTTTACACTACCTCCTTTTGACAATTTTTGGGGCAGTAAAAAGCCTTTCACCACGGGCAAACGCCTCAGAGATATCAAAAACTGAGAGAGGTTATTGTAGAGGAGTTGTACATGATCTTTTTGCCTTAGATGGAATGTTTCTAAGTGTCATGGTTTCTGTGTAAAAGCTTGTCAAAGATTGCTGCCTTTTTGCACTTTGGACTATTTAGGGATATCATCGATACAATGTAGCTCAAACTGTTTCGGCATGTTTGGGTGCAAAACGAGACCATGCCTAGCCTAAATGTACCCATCTGGACGCATTGGAACTATTGGCTTGGTTGTATAAGGAGTAAGACAAAAGTTACACCCCTTTGCAACTTTACACTACCTCCTTTTGCTGATTTTGGGGCAGCATAAAACCTTTCACCACAGGCAAATGCCTCAAAGATATCTAAAATCAAGAGAGGTTATTGTAGAGGGGTTCTACATGATCACATTTCCTTAGACAAAATGTTTCTAAGTGTCATGGTTTCCAAGTAACAATTCATCAAAGATTGCTACCTTTTTACACTTTGGACTCTTCAGGGATATCATCGATACAATGTAGCTCAAACTATTTCATCATGTTTGGGTGCAAAACAAGACCATGCCTAGCCTAAACATACCCATCTAGACGTGTTGGAACTGTCAGTTTGGTCACATCAGAAGTGTTGGTGCCTGCTGCTAGTTCGGGTTTCGAGCATTTGAATCCGTAGGCATTTCTCATTCAAACCCATAAAAAATTCTAAGTTTGTCAGCCTTCACATTTTTAAGCATGTATCTTTGTATATGGCCGCTTGTATGTGTCTTTGTATGTACAAATGCATATGTACAACACCGGACCC
This sequence comes from Cunninghamia lanceolata, assembly GCA_027924645.1. Lineage (NCBI taxonomy): Eukaryota > Viridiplantae > Streptophyta > Pinopsida > Cupressales > Cupressaceae > Cunninghamia > Cunninghamia lanceolata. Next base: position 164,182 of record BSBN01000064.1, read on the forward strand.
GAAAAGAAATTTCAATCGACCTTTGAAAAGGGTGAAAAATGGTTGTATGCATATAAGGTTTGTATGTGGCATTTAGATACATTTTCGGGTGTGGAAATGTGGTTGTACATGGCAGATACCTGGTATATTCCGCAGTTGTATCGAAGGAGATTGTATGTATATTTTGTTGTATATTTGATATACAACGGGTGAGATACAACGATAGATTTTAAATATGTTCAAATCGGGTTAAGACGGTGGTCGGGCCCGCAGGTATGTGCAAAGAGGATTGTGTGTATATGACTTGTGCAAAATGATATACACGGCAGAACATGCAATCCCAGATTTCAAAAGTTATTAAATCAGGCTTGGCGGATGCATACAAGGGCAAAGTTGAAAAGTCAAAGGCATTTTCTTGTATCATGCGTTGTATGTATCTCTGATATACAACCGCATATACAAGGCGATGTACAAGCAGATGTGACCAAGGAGTTAATAGTATTTGTGAGATGGGTGAGATCCACGATTGTATATTGGGGTTGTATGTACCCAATATACAATCAGACATACAATGAGCATATACAAAGAAACATACAAGGCAAGTGCGGTCAAAGTCGACAGTCTTCAGGAACCTGGTGGGGCCTGCACAATTGTATGTCCCGGATTGTATGTATGTGCTATATACAATGCAAAATACAAAGCGCATATACAATCTAGATGTGAAAGAAAATGTGTTTTGGTGGATTTCAGTTTGGAGTCTGCAGTTGGTTGTATATTGTGCATTGTATATGCAATATACAATGAGAGATGCAATGAGGCTGATACAACGCCGGATTCAAAATTTATTCCAATCTACCTCATAAGTATGATGGAATCCGTAGTTGTATGTATTTGCAGTATACAATGAGATATACAAAGAATGGTGATACAAGGCGGAACCAATTCCAGTTTCAATTTGTTCCATAAAAATTTGTGGTCCACCCTTGTATGCTTGGCGATTGTATGTATATACAATTGCACATACAATTTCATATGCAAATGAAGATACAATGGATCACCGATGGAGATGCAAATACACAGTGATGGTGATCCAACCAGATGCTGTCACGTGTCCATATGCAGTTGTATGTATATACAACTGCATATGCAAAGATTTGAAGGGCAAAAAAGGCAACAAAGGGCGAAAAGGCAAATTGTATGTCCGCGATGTGAAAAGTCAAAGGGGATAATGCGCCTACGTGGCACATTTTCATTGGTTGTGGACTTTTTAGCATGATTTGAAGCCATTGATCTCAACGGGAAGGAGGAAATCGATGGCCCTGTTTCAAATTTTCATAGGAAGGTTTTCCTATGCATTCACAACTACATTCCAGGTAGGAAAAGTTCCTAAACACACAAACTGTTGTATTTCCAGAGGCCATGGGTAGGTTGGCCATTAATAGCAAATGTATAGAGGTATGGTTGATGAATGACAGGCCACCTACCATTTTTAATGGAAAAATCTCCATTCAGCTGCGTGTTTCCTGAGTTCACCTATTTTTCCTTCCTTTTCTGCCTGGAGCATTGATTGTTTTAGGCACCATTCTGATGGTGCACTGTATTTGGTGAAATCTTGAAGTGACATTGTACTTAATGCTGAGTACACGTTCTTTCTATATAGGAGAACTGTGTCACTCATTGTTGTGGTTGAAGACTTGGGCAATCTTTGGAGGAAATAACAAAAACAGAGCTTTTCTGGGCTGTTCTGTCTCTTTTGGAGTTTATGAGTTGCATCTGAATGCACGTTGTACATGTTTAGTTTCATGTTGTGTTTATATGAAGAATGCTTCTTTGCGTGTGTTTAGTTGTTTGTCTCCATTTTGTTGTATGCATCCGTTCTTTTGAATCTGGTTGCTAAGGGTTACTTAGATTCTAGGATATAGATTTATATATTGCATGCTTAACTTTTGACCTCTATTCAAGGAGTGGATTAAACTGTTTTAGGTTAAGTATGAAGAAGATTGTATGGCAGCAGGGATGTTTGTAAGTAGAGATTGCTAAATACTCATTCTTGGGTGGTGTTTGTAAGGCAAATACCTATCTGACCCCTTAAAACTTGAATGCTAGTGCAAATCATTCACTTGTCGACGTCTAGTTGACTCCTTGCCCTGAGATAGGCACCGGTCTGCCCTTGTGTAGTAGTTATGATCCAAAACCCCCTGTGTTGCATCCAAAACATAAATACAAATCATTTCATACTTCAAACCTATTAGTTTGTATGATTAGAAATAGGACCCTTGCATACTCTCATGCTCAACCAGTTAGATATGTCCAAGAATATTACCAAACTTGTGATTTATCATGTAGATCTTGGTCCTAAAATGAGAGTATTCTGCCTATTGTTGTGAAGCTAAATCTTTTTGTCATTGGGTGAGTCAAGGTTAAATTTTTAGCTATAGGGATACCCCCTTGGTGCGGCAGATCCAGAAGTGAAGGGGAGGCAGCTCATGCAACCTCCTATATTTGTTGGCTGAATCTACCTGTGCATTAGAACTGGAAAACTCTTTGCTAATTTGGAGAGAAAATCTAACAAGGAGTAGGACAAAATTTACACCCCTTTGCAACTTTACACTACCTCCTAACGATTTTTGGGGTAGCAAAAAACCTTTCACCATGGGCAAACGCCTCAAAGATATCAAAAACTGAGAGTGGTTATTGTAGAGGGGTTCTACATAATCACGTTGCCTTATATGGAATGTTTCTAAGTCTCATGGTTTCTGAGTAACAGCTCATCAAATATTGCTACCTTTTTACACTTTGGACTCTTTAGCGATATCACCGATACAATGTAGCTCAAACTATTTTGACATGTTTGGGTGCAAAATAGGATCATACCTAGCCTAAACGTACCCATTTAGATGCATTGGAACTATCAGTTTGGTTGCATCAGGAGCAAGATGAAAGTTACACCCCTTTGCAACTTTATACTACCTCCTTCTGACGATTTTGGGGCAGTAGAAAACCTTTCACCACAAGCAAACACCTTAGAGATATAAAAAACTGAGAGAGGTTATTGTAGAGGGGTTATACATGATCGTATTGCCTCATACAAAATATTTCTAAGTATCATGGTTTCTGAGTAACAGCTCATCAAAGATTTCTTCCTTTTTGTACTTTGGACTCTTCAGGGATATCGATGGTGCAATGTAGCTCGAACTGTTTTTGCATGTTTGGGTGATAAACAAGACCATGCCTAGCCTAAACATACCCATCTAAATGTGTTGGAACTGTCAGTTTAGTTTCATCAAGAGCAAGATGAAAGGTACACCCCTTTGCAAATTTACACTACCTCCTTCTGATAATTTTTGGGGTAGCAGAAAACCTTTCACCACGGGCAAATGCCTCAGAGATATCAAAAACTGAGAGAGGTTATTGTAGATGGGTTCTACATGATCATGTTGCCTTAGAAAAAATGTTTCTAAGTGTCATGGTTTCTAAGTAACAACTCATCAAAGATTACTATCTTTTTACACTTTGGACTCTTAAGGGATATCATCGGTGTAATGTAGCTCGAATTGTTTCAGCATGTTTGGGTGCAAAATTGGACCATGCCTAGCCTAAACATACCCATCCAGGTGCATTGGAACTATTTTTTTGGTTGCATCAGGAGCAGGATGAAAGTTACACCCCTTTGCAACTTTACACTACCTCCTTCTGATGATTTTTGGGGTAGCAAAAAACCTTTCACCACGGGCAAATGCCTTAGAGATATCAAAAACTGAGAGAGGTTATTGTAGAGGGGTTCTATGTGATCATGTTGCCTCAAACGAAATGTTTCTAAGTGTCATGGTTTCTGAGTAACATCTCGTCAAATATTGCTTCCTTTTTACACTTTGGACTTTTTAGGGATATCACCAGTACAATATCGTTGGTATGGGTGTAAGGTATTAACTTATATTTTAGAGAAAAGTAAAGACTAGGGTTTTTAGGAGGTTGAGGACTAGATAACCCTAAACATAATACAACCTAAGTGCTGAAGACCACATGAAGAACACAAAAGGTTATCTGAGACAAATTAAATAGAGAGTATAACATAAACAAAACTTACCAAACTATGTCTTTAAAGACAATACACTTAGGGTTTAAAAAATAACTAATAACTTTAACTTAAAAAACCTAACTAGTTTTTAATGTTTAAACCTCTGCAACTATGATATGAACACTGCCACTATGACATCCTTTAGACTTCCAAAACTTCCAATAACAACCACAACTCATCAATCAACATCAACATTAACACCATATTTTGTGATCAAAATCAACATCATGAGGACACTGAAGAAATCTTTGACACATGAAGACACTAAGAACACTGAAGACATGGAGCACAAAGAAGCATGAAGACATGAACAAACTCTTGTCATGAGGAAGAAACACAACCTAATCCAACTCCTAAAAGCATGACATGTTATGATTAAGAACCACAACCAAATCCAATGATCCAACGGCATGAACCAATGACATAAGCAACTATGTCCTGCTATTGTAACATGATAAACATGAATGTTATGAACTAACATCCAAACCTTGTGACATCAATCTTGATATGATATGAGTGAAACATGAGTGAACATGATTAAGACCATTAAGGATCAACTTCATCCATCACTTAGATATCATAAGAAGCATAATTAACTAAACATAAATATCATTTATGTACATCAAATGACATGAGATAAAACAAGAAATACTATATTATGATATTTTCATGTTATTGGCTCATACCTCGATCAAAGGATAGGAATCCTCAGCAGAATGGAGTGGTTGAAAGAAAGAATAGGATTGTTCAAGAAGATGCAAGTACAATGGTAAGAGAAGCAAACCTACCGGATGTATACTGGAGGGAAGCAATTCATACTACTATTTATATACAAAACAAAGTACAAGTAACCATCTAAGAAAGTTTTATGCATACTTACAAATTAATCCAATGAACCATCTAGGTCTGCTCTACTCTTTATTGTGTCAAGTATTGTCTCATGGTCAGACTCACGCACCTTCCACAAGGTCTTGTTCAAAGGATTACCCCGAAATTGTATCAAATGAACATTGGATGCCACAACAAGGTTCAAGTAATGAAGAATCTTCCAATGCGTGTCAAAGTCCTGAAACAACAAAAAATTAACACTCTTATGTGGGTACCTTCTAAGCCAGGTTCTAGTAACAACGACTGAGCCTGGAGGGTATTTGATGTTTTCTCCATCTATAACTGGGGCCTCCAATTTCTTTTTGGCCTCAACATAATGACACAAGTAATAATCTGTTCCCTCTTTGTTATTTTTATTTACAATAACTGCATAAACATGCCCTACATTGATATGTGTAGTAAATTAGATGAAATTAGTCAACATTACAAAACACTACAAAGTAAGATAACATTAGGAATTTCAAAAACTATGCAAGTAGATATATTACCTAGTTGAACTACATTTGATATATGGTCAAAGTTAACTGATGATTCCATCTTTGTCAGTTCTAGTGCTGTCAGGGGTCGCTACATGTCAAGTGGGCTAAGATAACTTAACCACCATTCGTCAACCCACTCCTTTGATTTGCACTCATTCTAGGCTTGAATTGTACATGAAGAACAAAAGTATGCCATGTTCCGCATATGGATACTCCATGAACCTGTAATTGAGCTTTTGAAAGAGTGTAGCTCACTTGATCCTGTCAGTGTATAACAGTCCTCATATGGTGCAATGTTAATATCATATATCAACCAAAAACATCTACAAACTGAAGACTTACCTTCATTACCTGGACCCATCGAAGCATTACACCACTTGATGATTGATTTTGTATCCATCAACTTTGCATTGTCTTTATACTTTAACTCTTCTCATACTATGGCTCTTTTGATACATGCTCCTGCACCATCATGCTCCCCCTTTCCATGCCTAGCCTCACAAAAGTTTCACATATGCTGAACACCTATAATATTATGCCTCCTGCTCAACCAATAGAAATTTTGTGAGTTCTTGAATTGTGATGCACAGTTATCCGACCATATGATATGCTGACTGAACGATATACCCCTTCTAGCCAAATCACTGTAGAACACCTGAAAGCAACCTTGCAAGAACTCCATAGAATGCATGTGATCATCACTAATATAAAAATGATACTCCCTTATGATCTTTCTATCATCCTCTGTATGAATGAATGCGATGTGCACAAATATAGAAACCTGTGTCGAGTTGTAATATTGTGATTGCACCTCACACTATGGCTATAGACTGTAGTTCTCTATAAAGTCAACGACTAAAACAATGCTACCAAGTGGAAATGTGCCCTTGCATAACTTGAATTGCAAGTCCAACCATCGAGCTCTATGGCTATGCCTTGCATACTCATACACTATACTGTCACGAAATGTAGACATAAACTAATACACTGGAATCTTTTCAATAACCAATTCACACCTCTTTGCTTCTTTACCATCTTTTGTATTGTAGGCCATTGTTTTATACTTGCCAAACTCTATTAGTTCATTTCCAATTGCATGTGTGCTTTCCATATGTTCACATATTGGCATACGTTGCAAGCCACCGCAATGCTGACATGTGCCATCCAAGAACAATTTCCTATAGAATATTTGACCTTCCTCTCTTTCACATAATTTTTTTGATATGAAGTCTCTTGAAGATGTTGGTGGGGCATGTAGGCCACAATCTTGCAAAACATTGTTAGTATGAAAATCTAAACATATAGACCGATAAACATCAAAATGGTTAGAAAATTCAATATATAATCTACAACAAGTAGTGCGTGTGTGATTTATTTTGACATAGAAAGGTTTTAGCATTTCAAAATATCTTTGAGAAAATTTAATTTAAGGATACATCTCTAGAAATTTACCAAAAAATTGTGTTTGAGTCATATCCAAAAAATGCTTTGGATGTAGCTCATGGTTTTGATTACCGATCCTCTTTCTTACCACATCCCTTTGATTCAGAGATACCCTTGTATAATTCTTCCAAAAGTCTTCAATTAGTGATCTCAATGCTTCAACAATTGGTTTATCTTTTCATGGTAGTCTCCCCAAGAATGCCCATAATTCATTGGCATCCATGTCCTTGATTATTTGGCGCCTTCCAACTGCTCTTGATAAAGTTTTTCTATTAAGTCTCAATGCTTGACTTGTCTTTCTAATGAGACAAACTTTCCTCATTTGACTACTTACTATAGTCGATGTAATGACATGCCGTGTTGTATTACTATCTTTTGTGCATGAGGTGTTACCGACACTCTCATATGCATTCATTAGATTCTGAACAATAGATTTTTCACTTGAAACCTCTGATGTTCTCAACCCAAGAATCTTCATAATTGACCTATACTTTATACTTCGCATCATTTCAACGAATAGTTGACATCTTGTGGTCTCATTTAACTTTTCAAAGAACAATCTCCAAATCTTATGAGCATATCTTCTACAAGTGCTTTTTGGAATCTTACCTTCTATTGGCTGCAAAATATTCTCATCAATATCAATCAAATACTTTGGCTTTCTATGCAAAATTCTAGGTGGTGTTAAGATAGGTAAATTCATCTTAACATTAGGAATTTCATCAATATTTAAATGAGATGGGCTAGATGGCATACCTTCGATCGAAGATGGAATAGATGACATACCTTGAGGTTGAGGTGGGAATGATGGCGTACCTCCTTCCTCACATGTGAGTAATGATGTGCTCTCAACTTGAGATGTGGTAGATGGTGTCCCTACATGTTGACTTGCAGTAGAGTACATGTCTCTAACTACAGTATTCAAATCTCTCATAGCATGAAGTTTATGCATTCATTCCCTTTGTACCACCAATACCATATCTCTTTTTGATGGTTGTAGTTCCTCTTCAATTGGCATGTCTTCATTTATCATGTCCAATTTCCTCTTCTCATGAAGTTCCCTCATAGCCACTACTTTCTTTGCATTCTTAGCTTCTATCTCTTCCTGTGTTGGTTTAATTCTTGATTGTTTCCTCGGTACGATGGAGAATTTATCTATAGCATGATAAAGAGACAAATATTAGTTATTAAGAAATGAATCCATACAAATAACTGAAATATATGTCATTCAACCCTTCATACAAAATGTACATACAATCATCATGTAGAAGAGTAAATGTCACTCAACCAAAATAGGTACAAAGCATTATTGAAGCCATACAAAGCATTATGTTACAAAGTTCACTTCAGTCCTATGACGATAAGGACAAAGGAGAGTCACCTATTGAGGCTACAAGTGAAGAGTACATGGGACTTCATGTTGACTACAAGGTTGAAGATGTGGGGGAGGCCTTGGTGCTAGTGGCATCAAACTACCTACACTTGTAGATAGAGATCATCTCCTCACACATGAAGATTCAGCTTGCAGCGATGGGACATAATTTAGGACACATGATACACTTGATTTTCACTTGGAGACGTCTTGTGGGCCAGCACTCGTTGATAACCATCTAGTCATGAAAGGAGAGATGATTGAGATCATGGGAGACATCACACTAGGGCATGAGGTAAGGACTGATTTTTTGAGGTGTGACAGCAGTCCCTTGTCTCTAACTGTGTAGAAATTTTCTTCCATCTACGAAACAGATTCTAGCATTTCCACATACTTCACTCTTAGGATCATCTTCCAAAGGAATCAAGGTAATTCTCTTCCCATTTGATGTTATGGTGTATGTATTCTTTCTCCCATCATGTATATCTTTCCTATCATACTGCCAAGGTCTACCCACCAAGATATGACAAACATCCATAGGCATAATATCACACAAAACTTCATCATGATAAGATCCAATATGAAATTTCACCAAACATTGTTCACTCATCAATACCTTATGATCATCCTAAATCAATGCTATCTGATAGGGTTTAGGGTGTTTCAATCTTTCCAACTTCAGCTTAGTCACCATGTCTTATGAAACTAGGTTATCTGAACTACAACTATCAATAACAACTTTACAACATTTACCTCCTGATTTGCATCTAGTTCTAAACAAACTTTTCCTCTGTAGTGGTACCTCATTTGTCTATGCTTGAAAAAGTTCTCTCCTCATCACAAGTGATTCTCCTTTCTCAGGTTTGCCAACTAAACTCAATGATCCAATAGGTTCTTCTTCTACATAGTCTGCTCTTCCACTATTTTTTGTCCTCTTGCTTGTACTCCCCTGATTACATTCAAATGCTCTATGTCCTTCACCTCCACACTTGAAACATGTTCCTCTGAATGTTCTCCTATCAGATCCTCTTCCTTCTCTACTATATCCTTCACTCTGGTATGGACTAGGGTTCTCTCTATAGTAGAAATTTCTATCATCTCTCCATTATGCATTGTTATCTCTGTCTTCCTTCTTGAATGTGTTCTCTTGTCTGTTCTGCTCCGCATATGATCTCTCTCCTCTGGAAAATGTTCTACCTCTTTGAAATTTACCTCCTCTACCTCTCTATCTTTGATCATGCCTCTTGTTCATCTTTTCTTCAACCTTCAGGGCAAATTGGTATGCTTCCTCTAGTGTTGTCATCCTAACGAAACTCAACTCTTCCTGAATGTTTAATCTCAATCCATTGATGTATCTAGCCACATTCTCCTTGCTTGCTTCACTATGTCATGTACTTATGATCATCTTATGAAATTCATCAATATACTCCTTCATAGATTTCTCCTTTTGTCTCATGTTTTGCAATCTCTTCAACGGTTCCAACTCATAGTCAACAGGTACAAACTAATTTTTCAATTTTGTCACCATCTTGTCCCATTTTGAAATATTTTCTTTTCCTCTTCTATTTCTATCTAACTAAACTTCTTTCCACCATATAGTAGCATGTCCTTTCAACTTTGTGTTTGCAAATTTCACCTTTTCCGGATCTTCCATTTCTTCATATTCAAAGTACTCTTCCATGTCATTTATCCAATTAATCAACTCCTCAAGGTTCAAATTGCCAATGTAATTAGGTACATCAACTCTAGGTCTCTTTCCAATCTGTGAAATAGCTCACAACATCTTGAATTGATCTAATTCTTCTTCTTCATCACCTCCTAGGGTTTCACCAATTTGTTCAACAGATTGAAATTTGTCTTCATCATCACTTTCAACATTAGGTCTCAGTGTCAATCCTCTTTGCCTATCCTTCTCAACAAAATCCAATCAAATTCTCATTGTTTTCATCATTTCCATCATCTCATCCATTCTACCAACCATTGTTCCAATAGCAGGGACTCTCCTTGGTTGCATCTTCCTAGGATTAAGTGCAAACTACCTCAAATTCGACGATCGGGCTAAAAGGTGACAACTGCCTCACAATTGGTGATCAGCTGTGACGTGAGTAACTTGCATTGGATTCAGAGATCTATCCACAGCAAGATCTTATGAAATTCCTTCACCTACTTCACTCAATTCACTCCCAAAGATTTGAATGTTCGCTCTGATACCACTTGGTGTAGTCACAGTTAGGAGGGTCCTCAAAGAGAACTATCCAGGCTATGTAGCTAGAGTAAACACAATGGAAACAACTCAAATATATGAAACAAATGTAGATTTAGTCATTTAGTATATCATAGGATTCAAATACAAATTGGCTAGAATCATGCGGCTTACAATTAGGGCTCATGGGCTTGATTATAGAATATCAAAATATGCACAAGATACATCTTTGGAGTTCCTTTTTGAAAGAGCCAAATTATTAATCTTCTAAACTATGAGAACTTCCTTCCTAAGGATCTATTACATCAATATATATCATCTCCAGTACATAAGATTCCTCTGCATCGGCCAAGGAAGATCACAAACTCCAATGAAGAGCTGTAATGTGTGTACACGGATAGTTTAGACCTAAATGAATGGAACTCCTCCGCAAATGAATGGAATGATGTGCGGATCTTGGGGAAGGTCAACCATGAACCAAAAAACATTGAATGATGTATGATATTTTATTTCAAGGTTTAACTGCGTAGTTTTTGAGTCAAACACATGACCCATATTTCATGAGTAGTGGTTCACATGAATCTATCTCTCATGATAATTAATGGTCCACTTAGCACTCATTGCATCTAGGTGATGCTCACAGGTGTGAAGCATCAAGACTTCCTAGGAGGCCACCCATCCTAATACTACTCCGACTCAAGCACGCTTAACCATGGAGTTCCCCCCAAGATCAAGCCCACTTAGCTTGCTACCCCATTTGCATGATCTTGGGGGAAACTCCATGGTTAAGTGCGCTTGAGTTGGAGTAGTACTGGGATGGGTGACCTCCTGGGAAGTCTTGATGCTTCACCCCTGTGAGCATCACCTAGCTGCAATGAGTGCTAGGTGAACGATTCATTAACATGAGAGATGGGTTCATGTGAACCACTACTCATGAAATATGAGTCATGTGTTTGACTCAAAAACTACGTAGTTAAACTCTGAAATAAAATATCATAATTTGACATGCTATGGAAAATACCTCCTACTTATCAATTGAATGATGTATAATTAAGCTTCAAAGGTTGTGAAATGCTCCATAGGTCTTCTCCTTTAGCTGATTGTCTGAGACTGCCAGGATGCTCTATTATGAGAAAACAGTCAATCTTTTGATAATGATAACTTTCCAGTACTTGATCAAAATTCTCTGAATTTTAGATATGTTGTTCCTAAATGAATGTAGATGCTAAGTCTAGCTCCGCAAGGTTTGAAATACAACTGTAGTAGAATGCGGACCAAAATGCAAAAACTACTACTGATTGAACTATCTGAACTGAACTGGAAAATGAAAAGAAACAAACTGAAATGCAAATATTTTTGGTTGATGCAAGATTGCCTTGAACTAGGGATGCTCCTACATCATGAAGGAACCATTACTAAATATATCCTTGAAGTCTTTAATCCCCTTAGAAGCCCATAATTTTGTAGAGTAGCCCTAAAGTAAAGAGAGGCCTATTTTTTCATTCCAAATTCCCCCATATAGATCTATGATTAGTAAAACTCACATCTTTTCTAGAGAAGGCATCATACCTAAAGATTAAAGGTTTCACTGACTCCCAAGTCCTCCATTTACTACAAAACATAGAAGATCCAAATGGTGTAACAACTCACTAAAAATAACGACATGTGGGTGTAATCCTTTCCAAGTTTTCCTATTTTTTAGAACAACCAAAGAAATATTATTTTTGATGAGGACCTTCTAGGGCTCAAAGCACTCAAAAGATTTCAAAATCCACTTTGATGCAAGGGTGTTTCCTTGGAGTTTTAAATCCTTAAGACCCAAACCCCCTTTATTTTTTGAAAGACAACACTACTTCCAGTTCATTGCATGCCTCTTTCTATTACCTTTTCCATTAGGCCATAAAAATTGTTTGATGATTCTTTAAATTTCATCAACTTGATTGCTTTTAAAAAATAGAGAGGAAACATAATATATATTGTAAGAGGAAAAGATTTTTTGATAGACTTGAGTTTTGCTATGCAAGGAGAGAAAATGACTACCATTTAATGTAGTTCTTCTCAATATTTTTGAAAATACACTCCCACATGTCCTTTAATGAGGGGTCCATAACAAATAGGATCCCTAGATACCTAGAAATTTTGTTAGGACTTCCCTATTTCTATTTTCATTTTTCAAACCACTTGGGAGGGTAATCTTTCTAATTGAGAACAACATATTTGTTGTTAGAGATTTTTTATCTTGAGGCAATACAATATATATTAAATCTACCAATCACATTACTAAAATTCTCCTCATCAAGAATTAGAAACAATGCTACGTCATCTATAAACAAGATATTGATCACTTCATCACTATTAAGCAAAGAGATACCCTTGATATTAGGGCCTAATGTAAAATCTCTTAATAGATATTGTAATGCCTCAAAAGAAATAAAAAATAAGGTGAGGTCTAGGAGACATCTTTGTTTAATGGATCACTGTGGAGGAAAGGGCTCAGTGAGATTTGCATTGACATTAATCTTAGTGTAGGCACCCTTAAAGAGAATATTCGCAATATTGTAGAATTTCATAGTAAAGCATAGAGCATCCATGACCATAAGGATAAATAGCCATTCAATTTGATCATAGGCTTTTTCAAAGTCTAGGATAACCATATAGACATTTAGGTTTGAATACAAGTCTAGCCCATTCAAGACCTTCCCAATTGGTAACAAGATTCTCCAATATATATCTACCTCTAAATAATCTAGTTTGGGTGGAAAATTAATCCTTGAGAGGATATCAATAAGTCTCAAGGCGAGAGATTTTGCTAAAATCTTATAGGAGACATTGAGGAGGGTAATAGGTCTCCAATTATCAATAAGGAATTTATCCCCCTCTTTAGGTATTAATTTAATTACCCACTTATTAATGATACAGTCAAGACCAGGGGGTTTTTATCAAACTACCTAGTGATGCATCCATAACACGCAATGGAAGCACAAATGTATTCACAAATTTGAAACTATTTTATTAACTTAAAAATATCAGCAATTACAATTTTTTTGGCCTTTCAGTATTACACTAGAATACAATCTATCATGTGCTTACAACACCAAATCATTTTCCAGTAGATACAGAGATCACCCCCAATCAATTACCCCACATTTCTTCAATGATCCCCTCTACACCAGAATGGTAGTCGCCTTTTATCCTTCCCATGTGGAAGTTAAACCGTTATGGAGTTATCCAGTTGTGGAACTGAACAGATAGGTATTTAAATAACCACTTGGCGATTTAAATTTTCCCAACAGACTAGTGATGATACTGATTGATTATATAAATACATTTTGATAAAATCCTACATTAATGCCTTCATGAATCATTCATGTCTTCCTTGGCGCACTGACATACCATTTAGAAACATTGTCGGCAAAAGGGTTATATTCCAAACCTTCGGCAAAAATAAGCTTTTCAAAACCTTATAAATACTATTGGCAAATGTTTCCCTTTCCAAACCTCAATCAATGCTTATTGGAAAATGTTCGTGTTCTCAAACCATAGTTACAATTGCTTGTCAGCAAAAATCAACTTTTTAAAACTTGGACTTTGTTAATGATTTGATCAGTTTTCGAACTTGCCTTTGCCCACTTTATCGGTAGAAATTAATTTTATCGAACCTTGGCCTTGGTCTTCTATCAGTGAATTCGTCAGATTCTGAACTCATGGAGACTTAAAAAAATTCCCCTTATCGATAAAATATGTTTTTCCCAAACCATTATCGACATATCGACAAATTAGTGAAATCGTGAACTAGTTCGCAAAAAAAAAATTTACCGATACCAAGTGTTTAGCCATCAACTCTTTCTATTAGCAAAACTAGGCTTTCACAAACTCTTTATCTTCTCCTCAAAGGCCCCATTCATGTGCGTCAGCAAGACAACAACTTTTCAAACCCACAAACTAACTAAAGACTTAGGAAATTTTCTTCTATCAACAATATTTCAATCCAATGAACTAAAGAAGCCTTGGCTCAAATTTCAAAGCTCTTATCAGTGAAGTGATGCATTGGCGAACCTAAGGTTTCACGAACTAATAAATTTACTGACTAGGTTTAAAATCTTGCAAATTTTCTGATAACAAGGACTTCATTCCAATACTTGCTCCTCAGGCTTTATCAGTGAAGTAAATCATCAACAAACCTATAGGTTCACGAACTAGTCATTTTGCTGACTAAGTTTGAATTCTCACAACTTCACCAACAATAAATAATCTTCATTCAAAAGACCTAGAAAATTTCTACTTCCCTTGAAGGCTTTAGTCAGGAAAGTCGCTTGTTGGTGAACTGGGAAATCCACAAACTGCTGAACTAGTGAACTAAAAAGTTCACGAACTGGAGATTTTTCTGACTAGTCATAACTTAGTCATTTTTTCATCCAATTTTCACCAAATTGGAACTAGGAATACCCATTAGGCTCCCCTACAAAATGATGCTCATATCTTGGCCAAATAAATATGCATTTTCTCTAGAAACAAAATTGTAAAGAAAACAAAGCCAAAAACCAACTTAGAAAACAAAGTATATTTTTGGTGACACAGGATTGCCAATGAATCTAGATGCTCTTGCATCAGACACGTCGGGTAAGTGAAATGTTCCATGAGTTGGAAAACTCATGAACATTTGAAAATTCTTGGGATGGTGATCCAATGCTTGTTCTTTATCCAAACCTCCTCTTAGTCTACCTCCCCTCTTCATCACTTGCTAAAATACTTCACTTCCGCTTACATGTCATGGGATATACCGCTCTTGAGACAATTTCAAGTGTCCAAACGGTGACTTGTATTCTTTCCTCTCCAAACCACCACTCCTTTGTTCAACACTCGCAATCTCTACCTAGTTGGCCACTACTTTAGGCTGTTGTTGTACAAAACCAGTACCACTCTTTTTATCTTCAACCACAGTCTTCTTCATGGGGGCCTTCATTAAGTCATTCTTGATTTATCTTGTCACATGTAGCAACTGTTTATCAGAGTTGCAACAAACTATCAAACTATTCTCTTTCACCTGAGGTGTCTTCTCTTTTACTGAACACAACAGATACTTCTGCCCATCTTTCACAATAGTATACAAATTCCTTTTGCCATCATATATTGCTTCCCTATCAAACTGCCAAGGTCTACCCAACAACACATGATAGACACTCATTGACATAACATCACACAAGACTTCGTCCTTATATGACCCAATCTGAAAACTAACCATGCATTGCTCCTTTACCACTAATTCATGTTCATTTTGCAACCAAGTAATTCTATAAGGACTAGGATGTTTCATCTTTTTCAAACCTAGCTTTTCTACCGTTTCCTCTGAAACTAGGTTATTAGTGCTATCACTATCTACAATTACTTTACAACACTTACCTCTAGACTTGCATACAGTTCTGAAAAGACTTCTCCTCTGAGATGCTTCATCCTTCTTCACTTTTAATATTATCAATACTCTCTTGAACATAAGAGACTCTTCTTCTTTAAGTTCTTCTGCTTTTGGTGATACTACACTCTCTTCATCTTCTTGTACCATGTTATTTCTAGCCACAATTTTCCTATTCTTCTCTTGATGTAATTATGGACATTCATAAGCTCTATGTCCTGTCTCACCACACTAAAAATATGTCTTAAGGAATCCCTTGCTGCTACTACCACTTCCTCCTATAGAGTATTCTCTTCCTCTCACTCCTTGACTTGACTCCCTATTCCATTTGGAATTTGTTTCTTCTTCTTGAACTTGTTTGCCTTTACCACTACTTTGTTGTCCTCGCCTAGCTGAGAATTTCCCTCTTCCCTTGGCATTACTCTATTATATTCTTTCTATCTTTTCTTCTGCTTTCAAAGTATATTGATATGCCTCCTCTAGTGTAGAAATCTTCAACATACTCATCTCATCTTGTATATTAAATCTCAACCTGTTGATGTTTCTAGCTACTTTCTCTTTATCCATTTTATGATGCCCAGATCTAATTACCATTTTATAAAACTCTTCAATATAGTCCTTTATGCTCATATCTGTTTGCTTCAAATTCTAAAGTTTCCTTAACATCTCCAACTCATAATCTCCAAGAATAAATTTGGCTTTCAATTGAGTAACCATTTGATTCCACCAGGTTATTCTCGCATCTCCATTAGCCACACACTCTCTCTCTCTTTGCAAATCCCTCCATAATAAGGCAACATGTCCTTTGAGTTTTGTTTGTTCCAATCTCACCCTTTGAGGGTCACAAACATTTTCATATTCAAAATATTCTTCTAATTCTCCTATCCAATCTATCAATTCATCAAGATTCAATGTTCCAAAAAAATTAGAAATTTCTATTTTTTTACCTCCTCCAACTCTAGCAAGCGCTCTCAAGAACCGTTCTTCTCTAGCATCTACTGGATATTCATTTTCTAACTCTCGTTCATCCTCCACAACTTCATCCTCATCGTTAGCATGATCTTCCACACAATCTAGGTCTCTTCTCAATCTAGCAAATAAATTTCTCAACTCGTTCCTCATTTCAACACGGAAATGTTCTAACATTTCCTCCATTCTGGGAACTCTTCTTCTCAAGGGCATCTTCTTAAATTCCACCCACTACTTCTTTCTCTCCACACACATTGTAGAAACATAATCCTCTTCTTTTTACAACTCCAATGTCTCCTTCATCCCTTAGCAATTACGAGACTCCTCTTCACACCTGCAAATACTCTCTTGAGCCTCGATATAATACTTTAGATTCTCCACAACATATCTCCTCCCCACAAGAAAATCTTGCTCTAATACCATGTGATACAGTCAAGACCAGGGGGTTTTATCAAACTACCCAGTCATGTAGCCATAACATGCAACAGAAGCACAAATGCATTCACAAATCTTAAACTATTTTATTAACTTCAAAAATATCAGCAATTACAATTTTATTGGTCTTTCAGCATTACACTACAATACAATCTATCATGTGCTTATAGCACCAAATCACTTTCTAGTAGATACAGAGATCACCCCAATCAATTACCCCACATTCCTTTAATGATCTCCCCTACACTAGAATGGTAGTCACCTTTTATCCTTCCCGTGTGGAAGTTAAACTGTTATGGAGTTACTCAGTTGTGGAACTGAACATACAGATATTCAAATAACCACTTGGTGGTTCAAATTCTCCCAACAAACTAGTGATGATACTGATTGATTATATAAACACCTTTTGATAAAATCCTACATTAATGCCTTCAAGAATCATTCATGTCTTCCTTGGTGCACTGACAAACCATTTAGAAACTTTGTTGGCAAAGGGGTTATATTCCAAACCTTCAGCAAAAATAAGCTTTTCAAAACCTTATAAATAATGTCGGCAAATGTTGCCCTTTCTAAACCTCAATCAATTCTTATTGGCAAATGTTCATGTTCTCAAACCATAGTTACAATTCCTGGTTGGCAAAAATCAACTTTTCGAAACTTGGACTTTGTCGGTGATTTGATTAGTTTTTGAACTTGCCTTTGCCCACTTTATTGGCAAAAATTAATGTTGCCGAACCTTGGCCTTGGTCTTCTATCAGTGAATTTGCCAATTTTCAAACTCATGAAGACTTAACAAAATTCCCCTTATCAGAAAAATATGTTTTTCCTGAACCATTATTGACATATTGACAAATTAATGAAACTGTGAACTAGTTCGCAAATAAGAGAATTTACCGATACCAAGTGTTTAGCCATCAACTCTTTCTATTGGCAAAACTAGGCTTTCATGAACTCTTTGTATTTTTCTCAAAGGCCTTGTTCATGTGCTTGTCGGAAAACCAACAACTTTTTGAACCCACAAACTAACCAAAGACTTAGGAAATTTTCTTCTATTGGCAATATTTCAATCCAACGAACTAAAGAAGCATTGGCTCAATGTTCAAAGCTCTTATTAGCAAAGTGATGCATTGGCAAACCTAAGGATTTGCGAACTAATAACTTTACTGACTAGGTTTAAAATCTTGCAAATTTTCTGATAATAAGGAATTCATTCCAATACTTGCTCCTCTGGCTTTATTAGTGAAGTAAATCATCAGTGAACCTATAGGTTCACAAACTAGTCATTTTGCCGACTAAGTTTGAATTCTCACAACTTCACCAACAATGAATAATCTTCATTCAAAAGACCTAGAAAATTTCCACTTCCTTTGAAGGCTTTAGTTGGGAAAGTTGCCTTGTCGGTGAACTTGGAAATCAACAAATTGGCGAACCAGCGAACTAAAAAAGTTTGCGAACTAGAGATTTTTCTGACTAGTCATAACTTAGTCATTTTTCATCCAAATTTCACTAAATTGGAACCGGGAATACCCATTAGGCTCCTCTACAAGATGATGCTCTTATATTGGCCAAATAAATTTGTATTTTCTCTAGAAACAAAACTGTAAAGAAAACAAAGCTAAAACCCAACTTAGAAACAAAGTATATTTTGGTGACATAGGATTGCCAGGGAACCTAGATGATCTTGCATCAATTAATATCTTTCCCAAGGAAACCCTTATCAATGGCCTCACTATAAATATCTAGAAAATATGTAGTAATCCAATCAATATTGGATTTGTAGAATTCGATTTACAGACCATTAGCCCTAAGGGATTTTCTTGTGTTTTTTTAGGAATGATATTAGAACATAGGATTTTGGCCTCCTCACTTTGTTTGCTACACTCTTAAGGAGAAAATAGTTTTGTAGAAACATGTGAAAGCTTCCTTAATGCATTCAAATTTGTTTGAGTCCATCAATCATTATAGGGACAAAAGCTTCTCTAGCAAATTTATCCTTAAGGATGTTAAATAAATATTTGGTTCCTTTGTCACCTTGTTTAAGCCAATTCATTTATCTATTTTTTTCCCCTTAAGTGGCAAAGCTTTGAAGACATCTTGTCTTATGTTTGGATGCAATTTATTTTATTGAAGGTCAAGATTTTTAGGGTCTCCCTATAGGAGATTCTTAAATTTAATCATATTCTCTTCTAGGGCCTTTTTCTTATCCACTATGCCTAGGAAATTCTTCTAGTAATAATTCCAAAAATTAATAGCAAAAATTGAGGAAAATATAGCTTTGTTAATATTTATGATAGTATGAACCCCATTAATATAATAATTATCACCTATAAGATTGATATTGAAATCCAAAAAGCCTCCAAAACCTTTGGGCTCTTGACCAAATCCACCATGGACTTGAATGGTTGTCTCAATAGGACAATGATGAAACATGGTGGAAGGGATGACTTGAACACAATTATTATTTTACACCTTATTAAATTCAAAGAAAAAATTATGAGCATAGAACCAGTTTCCCTTGGAGTATACTCTTTTATTAGCCTACTAATTATTATATCATGTATACCAAATTCCCCTACTATCAATTTTTTTAGGGGATCAAGTAGATTTAAGATTTTTTTTGGCCTTAGAACAAAAGTATAGTTCATTACCCTTCTAGATCATTGGATTACCCCTAACTTTATCTTCTCCTTGTTAAAACATATTTAAGTCTTCCCAAATAATCCATGAAACATTTGGAAGATGAGTAGAAATCTAGTTCCATAGATCACACCTATCCCTATACTCATTTATAGAATACAAGGAGAAAATACCAAACTAAAAATCAATCTTCTTAGCCACCAACCACACCAATCTATTATAAAGAGAAAAACCAATGTTGACCACACATGAAGTCCAATTAGGGGAAAATAAGATTGTAACACCCCCTTTCATTTATCATGATTTGTTAAAAAAAGGAGGAATCTCTCCAAGAAAATTTGAGATTACATTCTAAAAGGAAACCAACTACCTTGATTTCTTGAAGTACCACGCGGTCTAAATTGACCCTAGAGTTGTAGGAGGATCTATGAATATATTTCCTATTAGTGATCTCTCTTTCAACTAACACATTTCAAGTTCATTTAGAGATGGGGGAGGAGACGCCTTTTTCCCTTTATACGACCTATCAAAACAACCAAGAATATTTCCTTCCTTGCTCTTCTTCCCAACCTTATGACTAACAATAGATTATTTCTTTTGTTAAACAAAATGCACCTAGAAAATTTACAAAGTTACAAGAACTTTTGGACAATGTTCTTCAAAGTTTATTGAGCTTAAATCTGATTGATCTTCCTTATATCATTCATTGGATCCTAACAAATCATGCCTTAGGAATTATAATGAACAAGAATTTTATAGATATCATAGAGTCAAAGGACATTATACTCAATCTTGAATGGGCCTGAAACACATGATACAAGATCCTACTGACAATATCATGATTCATATTGAAGGTTTCAATGACAATGGAAATTATTTTGTTGCACCTCCAAATCAAAATATAAATTTATACCAAGCCATTCCCTAGCTATGATAATAATTTAGACGCACAAGATTTAGTTATTGTGGACCATGATACTTTAGATGATCATTGTACTAATTCACAAGCTACATTACATACATATGCTTTTGTGGGAACAATACATTATTAAGATACACCTTCTTCCTCACATAGTACTCCATTAATCACAATTTTAGATGAGGAGATCCCATGTAATAATCATTATGGTACATTGCCAATGCTAGGTGAAATACAAAATCACATCATTGGTGACATACTTATTGATGCTACAAATCAATATAACATATGTAATGAGGAGTTTTTAGTTTCTAGACATTTGAAGCCAAATTCTTACACTCATTCAAGAGTCTCTTTAAAGATGACCATTAGATTATTGATTCATACTTTAGGTTGTGCTATCTTACCACTTAAATTTGGATCAAAAGAACTAAAAAATATTATGCCTTGTAATTCTTTCTTTTGATTGAATTTATATACTCCTTGATAGATCTTGGTTTGAACACTTGAGAATTGTATCTTCAATCATACATCAATGTGTAAACTTTGCTTATGAGGGTAAAGTTATAATGGTGCCATGAAATTTATATCAACATTTTATAGAGTTGATAAATTTTACATTGGATAATTACATCCCTATTCCCAAGGAACCTCCATATTAAAGAAAGGTAATCATGAAGTGTATCAAAGAAAACTAAAAGATAAAAAAAGGAAAGAAAATGCTATATTGCACATGAACTAGAGTATACTTTTCCACCTATACCACCTAAGAAGGATAAAGAACCAATCTTGCAAAACCAAGTGTTTCATTCTAATAATACTAGTATATGAATTCCAAAGTAGAATGCGGTGATGAAACAAATGCCAAATCTTTTTTATAAAACCACCTCTAAAAATAAAACAAAAGTAACAAAATAAAAAACAATTAATGTACCACCTATTGATAATTTGTTTACAAAGACTACAAAGTTTTATCAAGAAGAAACACATGATTAAAAAAGAATATCATGTCATATAAGAAGAGGAATATGATGAAACTTTTGGGAAGAGGATGACCTCTATGAGGAGCATCTTTCCAATTATGTGCCACAAGACAATGAGCAATCATATACCTATATATCTATATTTTTAGTTTTCACTTGATCTTTTTGCATTTTGGCCTTTTGATTATGTCTTATTTGTTGTGTTTCTTTTCCTATTCTCATTTCACCTTCTAATTATATTCTTTATTTCTCCACTTGGAGGGGGATTTTTCTTATGTTACTTGTTATGCTTTGGTGCCTATGACTTCTTATGTTTCATATTTTTCTCCTATGTTGCCTACTTGTTCATTATTTTCATGCCTCTATGTCCTTATGATTCAGTATGATCCTTATGCTTATCATTATCATGATCTACGTTTGCATCATATTATTATAATGTTTATCTCCCTATGATTCCACGTTTATCACTTTATTTTCATTTTTTCATGCTTATGCCACTAGGTCTTATGATATCTACCATGTTTTTCTTATGACCATGCATTTGAGACCCATGTCATGACTTCATCTTATATATACTATTGATATTTTAATGAGCTTCATCTTATCATTTTGTCCAATTTGGGGGAAATCATCACTACATGTGATCTCATGCTTATATCTTACTTATTTATGCTTACACAATTATCTTTTGATTTTATTACATAATTGATTGCTTTTTGATTTGTCTATGTTGAGGGCAACATTATACCTTTATGCTTATCTCTTATTTATGTGTTTACATGATATATCTATCTTATCATGTGCCTATATAGGGGGTAGCCTAATTCCATGTGCCTTAATGATTATCTTTCACTTATATGTTTATATACTTAAATCTTATTCACATATTATGCTTATCAGTATCAGGTATCATCTTTCCTCTCCTCCAATTCCTTGAATACTATGTATGCAACCAACCAGAGGGAAAATATATTATCACTAATGCCTTTCATTATTGACATTTTATATAGTGATTAGTGTTAGACAAAAATTCACCATTGTACTTAGATGGAGCTTGATCAAATTTCATGCATGTATCATGCAAATATCTATTATATTTCCACATTGCATGGATACCTATGACTACATCACATAAAATCTTTATTTCATTACATGTATGCAACATGCGAAGATCTATCTCATGATTCTATCTCATATCTAGATCAATTACATGGCCATATCGTGTGGATCCATATCACATTATGACATCACATAGAGTATTTTTGTATCACTTATGTATAGGTAGAATTTCCCATCCCTTTCTCCCTTCTCTCTTATTTTCATTTTCATAGACTATTGAAATAACTTCTAGTTTGTGCATGTTTTAGTTGTATTATAGAAGCTACTCATTTCATATCTTTTTTGTTGTGTAAATTTTGATGGAGTGCTCAAATCAAGGAATTGATATAGATCAATATGCTTTGAGTGTGAATATTTAAGTTATTCATGCTGACTGAGAATGCTCATATACTTTGAAATGCATGCTCATTTTAGATTCACATCCAACTCAAAGTGAGGTAAAAATGTAATGGTGAAATTAGCATATCTATGCCATTTACCAATTAATTTTAGGCCCATTTTGATGGGAATGTAGTAATGTAATTACATATTGACATGTAACACACTAACTCATCATCCAATCCCTATCCATCTCTATTTAATTGCATTCAAAATTATCACCATACATTTATCATTTGCACTTACCTCCATAAATTTTCTCCCTACCTCAAGATTAGCACTTATCTCTACAATTCATTTTTGCATTACTTAGGATTGATCTTGAGGTGCCCCTTCTACTACTCATTATGAGTCAACTTGGTATGTGTTTGTGTGATATGTAGTTGTTCTTTAGAATTTAAAGACATCCAATGTGTAGTTAATTATCATCCAAAAATTGAGTGAAAATAAAGCAACTAAAAGAAGAATCATTAGAGCACACTTTGATTTTCTAAAGGATAAAAAAACTACATTCTCATATATGCCATCTACATGTTGTGAATGTTGTCTTAAATATTCCTTATCACTATTAATCTGGTCTACCTTGGGAATTAACCTAGGAGAATACAATCACCTGTTGAGTTAGCAATCTCAGCAATGGTGTCCCTAAACACCACCTTGACATAGCCAACTATTGGAAAAGTCAAGGTGAGTAGGTTTTTTGAAGCACATTGTATCAAATAATTTTCATGTGGCATAGTTCAATCTTGCACATTAGATTGAGTCCTCATTGCTTGGGATTGATCCATAGGAAATTCTAAGATTGCACAAACTTTGATGCATCCATCATATCCAAGGCATTAATTTTTGGATAGTGGTAAATGGACTTAGCATGACATTGGCAATGTTTTTGCATCATCTATTCTAGATATAAGTACCCTAATTCCTCACATTTAACTTTTGAATATTCATTACAATTATCAACCTAGCTTGTATTAATCTAGGTTTTTTTTTTCTTATTGATTACATCTATTTAATCAACTTAGATTTATTTATGTAGTGCGATTATTTGGATTACATAAATTGATGACCTCAACTTGTCTTATGCCTAGTAGGATTTAACCTTAGGGTTTTACCTTCTACATGGTTTTTAGATCTAATTTTTTAAATATTTTATTTCCCAATTTTATTAGGGTTAAATTGTTCTTTTGTGTGATCATTCATTGCTCTACATCTTTTAGGGATTTTCTTACTATTTATTGATCTTATTCCTCACCCTACCCACCCTTGTGTTCACCTTAGGGTCACATTCCATACTTATTCTAGATCTGATTATTGATTTTTATTATTTTTGTTATCCCTTAGACCACTTTTATCCATATTTTTATCCATTATGGTTTTGAGTATTACTTGCATGCCAAAATCTCTTCCACATTATCCCCCTCTACGAAGAAGTGCATGATTAAATCCCCACTTCTACCATGGATATTCCTCATTCTATTCCTCCTTCCCTTCCCATGTATTCACATCATTAATCCTCATCTATTCCATACCCCATTATATTCCTCATTTCACCTCTCCTTATATACATATATCCAACTTCCTTCCTATTTCGTAGCCTTCACACACACACACACACACCCATATAATTAGTTCTCAAACTTCCTTGTTACTATTCCTTACTCCACCTTATATGCACTAATGAAAAAGATAGAAAATTTGAAATAAGAGTTGATACTATGCATGGGGACAAGACAATAATGAATTCATGGAGGTTAGGCATACACCTTTAGCATTTGAGATTGTTACATATCCTCTATTTATTGGAGTTGTGGCACCTCATTTTGCAATGTATTATAGGAAACGTGACCTCAATATACATTTATATTCATGCTTGGACTTTGTGTATGAGGATAAATTACTAGCTAAATGACTTCCATGGACTTTAAAAGACTATGCTAATGAATGGTTCTTTTTATTGCATCATGGGTCTATTCATACATTTTCTAATTTGACTAAGAGATTCTTGAAGTAATTTAGAGTCAATGTAGGACTTAAAGTTACCATTGTCAATTTATTTGAGTGTGCCAAGGATTGAATGGGAATATTAATGATCATGTCATAATATTTTAGTCTTTGTGATCTAAATTGTACCATCCATTGCATGATTTAGAATTATAAAATATCTTTATTAAGAGATTTATCAAAACAATTGTCGATAATGTAGATCTCAATAGCTTGACATATTTTATAGATTTTTGTGCACATATAAAAATAGTTGAATCCAAGCTTCTAGAAAATAATATTTCAAACATGGGACATCAACTTCCAATATTTCATCATACCCTTCTAAATTTTATAAGCCCACATCTTTTTCTAAAGGTAATGCTAATAAAGATAATAAGGACACTGTTCATCAAGTGGCTCTTTTTTAATGGCTCAAGACACTTTGCTTGTTCCTACATGAGAAAATTATTAAACCTATTTCCAGTGGCACTCAAAGCACACCCACTTGCTATATAAACTTCACTAGGCAAAAAATATGAAGTTTAAACAACTAAATAATCACACTTATTTATTAATTTTTTCATGATTTTCTATCCACTTGAACTTCTTTGTAAATACACTAAAACCATTAGCAATCCAACCATGCAAGTTATTGAAACTTAAATGTTTAAAGTTGCTCTATAAAATAAAAATAAAATCATCTACATAGATAATAAGAAGAATTTAGTTATAGGTTTTAGATTGAAAATATTAAAACTATGCAAACACAATACTCTTAAAAACATACAGTAACTAAATTAATTGGATAATTAAAACCAATAATGAGAAAGGAATCAACATGTTAGGAGTTTTCCTACTTAAAATTTTGTATGGAGAGAGAAAATACCTCACATTTGAATCGGTGATAATGAATGAATTGATCAACCTTCTCTTGTTATCATGATGATAGTACACAAGCTCAATCTTTTGTAAAAGAAGGAAAATTAGGGAGGCTTGCTAATCCATGCAATTGTAGGTGGATTAGGAGTAGCATCCCACAAACTTCCAATACATGTGACAAAGAGGGTTTTTGTATTTAAATATATACGGAAGATGGACAGTACATAACAACTATATTTTGTTAGTCAGTAAAAGAGGAGCATATTTCCTTACCTTTTCATGTGAAGGGTTCAAATTAGAGAGAAAAACATTCATTTTTTTTAACTAAAAGAGGGGTAAAAATTTATTCAAACAAGAAAGAGTACAAAGCAAGGGCATTACTCAGCGTTGTCAAGCTCCACTAAATTATCCAACTTTTGAGACAACTCTAGGGCTAATTGACCCCAATCCACAATGTTCCAGTGGTGCATGTGATCAAAAGCCCATTTGGCCAAACAATCTGCTACTTTGTTCCATTCTTTAGGAATATGAATGAAAGAAATTGAATCTAGAGAATCACACAGATTAAGAATCTATTTGACAACCAAAGCTAAGTGCTAATTAACATCAGCTAAATGCTATCTATTCAACAAATTCACCACCACCTGGGAATCAGACTCACAAATGATCCTTCTCCATCCAAGATGACAGCCACACTCCACCCCATATAAAATGGTAAGAGCCTCCATCAGATTGTTAGAATGAAGACCCTTATAAATAGAAAAGATAAACTGCATAGACCCAGAACTATCCCAACCAACTCCACCAATACCAGCATGACTCTCACTGGCACATTAAAACATTCATTGTGGCACATAAAATTTTACAAATTTTTAAATTTGATCTTGACTCTCACTGGCAGTATGACCCATGTGACATGATTAAAGCAAGGCTTTTGGCCAATGAGAATGGTGGAAGTAGAATTCAACATCAAAGTAAACCCCTGCTAGAAATATTAAAAAAAAAGAGTTCTTGAGATGAAGTCAAAAAAGTAATGGAAGAAATTGTTGCTAAGAAAGGTATTACTTTTGAACAATTGTTATCAGAAAGAATGACATTGCATCCACAGAGAGCAATAAAAATGCCAATCAAGAGATATGACAATTTTTATAAAAGAGCTTCTAAAACATCTAGTTTAAAAAATGCCAGAGTTTTTAAGAGTAGCTTGTATAGAGTAACAATGGACACAATAAAAAATAATTGTTGTTTGGTCTATGAGGAAGGATCTAGGTGATCCCAAAAGATGAAGAATCTAGCGAATTATGGAATAGAGAGCATCCCTCTAAAGCAACTAATGTTGAAGCTGATGATGAGAGGGAAGAGCAACCCTTGGATCATAGTGTAGACTATGTATACAAACCTATTTTGAGTGAGACCACAAAACAAACACATACTTCAAGGGTAGCCATACCCAAAACATTGGGTTATGAAGTTGGTGGTATGGAGTCCATAGGACAAGGCAATGCTTGGGTGGTAACACATGTAAACCCTAGAAGACCTCGTGATTTTTAAATTTAATGAAGTTGAAGGGTTAGGGCATCATTCAATTTCATTTGTATATTAATAATATACAATTGTTATTCAATTATATTTTACAAATGAAATTAAATGATGCCCTAACCCTTCAACTTCATGAAATTTATTCCACCAGTGTTATTTAATAAAATATTAAAATATTGAATGGGATTCCAACTTACACCACTCTTAAAATGATTAATTATTAAAACTTATATAAATAATTATTAAAATTTAATAATGTTAAAACTCAAAGCTAGAATATTACTTCATGAATGATTATATATATATATAATATATTAATTAATATTATATATTAATAATAATATATAATATTATAATTTATATATTTTACATAATTACATTAATAAATATAATAATGTATATTTTAATATTAATATGCATTTCTTATTGAACTATATATTTATTTTATACATAAAATTTATATTATAGCTATATTTATTACTATATTCTATACAAGTGTCAATATAAATTATTAAATTTAAATATAATATAATACATATAGAATAATTAAATTCATCCCACTAGTGCCATTAATAAAATATTAAATAAGATTGGACAATTAGTAAATATTCAACATTAACCATTATTAAAATCCAATGATCAAATCTTAACCACTGATCTAATAAAAATATAACAGCTCTCGACTGATTCTGAAGGCTTTTGTTAACAATATGTAACTTTCAAGATATACTTTCTAGAATTCAATTACAACCACCTATCCTCCAGTGGTGAAATTTTTTTATACAATTTTTTAAACCTCATAATAGTTATATATAGATTATGAAATCTATATTATAGTTTTACTTATAAATTATAACATATAATAAATAATAATATTATAATCTATATAATTAATATAATATATTAATAAATAATATTATAATATATATATTTTACATAATTACATTAATAGATGTAAATATAATATAATATGTATATTTTAATATTAATATACATTTGTTATTGAATTATATATTTAGCTATATTTATTACTATATTCTATACAAGTAACAATATAAATTATTAAATTTTATACAATACTATCAAAATTATAACTTAAGTTTTAACTCACTTAGGGAGAGAGATAGACATAGGGAGAGAGAAAGAGATAGAGATAGTGATAGCTCCTGATAGAGATGGAGATGGAGATGGAGATGGAGATGGAGATGGAGATGGAGATGGAGATGGAGGTAGAGGTAGAGGTAGAGGTAGAGGTAGAGGTAGAGATAGAGAGAGAGGAAGATATAGAGGGATAAAGAGAGAGGGGAAGAGATAGAGTGATAGACTTAGAGAGAGATATAGAGGGAGGGAGAGAGTCAAGCGATAGATAGAGGGATAGGAAGGAAGTGATAGAGGGATAGAGAGGGAGACAGTTAGAGAGAGAATGAAGAAATAGCCTAATTAAAAGGAAGAGAAGTGGAGAGAAAAGGGGGGAGAGGGAGAGGGAGAGAGATAGGGGTAAAGAGATAAACAAAGGAGGAGAGAGAGAGATAGATAGGCAGAGAAAAAGAGGAACAAAGAGACAATTAGAGAGAGATGAAGAGGGAGAAATAGCTAGAGAGAGGAAGAAAAGTGGAGAGAGAGAGAGTATTGTTACTTGTATAGAATAATAAATAATAAATATAGCTATAAGATAATTATAATTTTTCTATTTAAAAAAGACATATAATTCAATAACAGATGTTTATTAATATTAAAAATATATATAGTAACCACAATATAAATAATAATATAGATTTTAGTGTTTCATAGTCTATATTACTTATTCTAAATTCTAAAAAATTATGTAAAAAAAATTATATATAATGAAAATAAATTTATTTTCACTTATAATTTATATTTTTAAAATTAATTCGTATGCATACAAATATAATTTTAAAATATTATATATTTATATATATTATATTTTAAAAATAAAAATATAATACTTGATATGTAATTACAAATTGTATATTAAAATTTAAAATGATTATAATAGACATTTTAACTTTTATTAATTATTATTAACATAATATTTTCTTACCTTTGATAGTAAGTACTTGAAATTATAATTTATTTCATCCTTGAGTTTTAACATTATTTGATTTTAATAATTATCTATGTAAGTTTTGCTTTTACATATTAATATTATTAAGAGAACACTCAAAACATATTATGATTTGAATTTGATGGGTCCTACTTCTAAATCTTACCACTGTTTAATGATGAATGATGATGGATGGTTGTAGATCAATTCTGAAAGGTATATCTCAAAAGCTACATATTGCCAACAAAAACCTACCCCTCAAAGATTTGGATTATGACAGACTAGCTTATAGAGCTTCCAAGTTCTTCGGTTGTAAAGTGGCTAATTACATCAAAAGTTATGGGGGCATCAAGAGCTAGAAGGGTATCATGGATTGTGTCATTGATCAAGATGAGGATAAAGAGGTTGCACCTCAACTTCAAAGGGAATTGGTTGACTTTAGGCTCTTCCTCCTACCTAAACAAGATCAAATAATTTGGGATAAAGACAACAAAGGCCTGTTTACTGTGAAAATTGCCTATGGATTACTGTTAGACCCTAGGGAGGATAGGTTGTGGGGAAAAGTTTGGCTTTCTGAACTTCTACCTAAAATCAACTTCTTTTGGTGGACCCTAATACATAAAAAAATCCTAACTCTTGATAATATGAAGAAGAGAGGCTTTCAAATGTCAAATAGGTGTGTTCTTTGTGGTGATGAGTAAGAGACAGTCACTCACCTCATTCTGCACTATAACTTTGCTTGGGAGGTTTGGAGTCTTATCATGCAGAGGCTGAACTTGTGCTGGGTTTTCAATGATAGTGTAGTGGCCCTGGTCAGGGCTTAGAGGCCCCCCTTCAAACCTACATTTCTGATTGTTAAGGAGCTGTCATTACAAATTCCCCCTCATCTGGCCTGGAATTTGTGGAAAGAGTGTAATAACAGAATTTTTAGGGAAAAGTTTAGAAACCCCTTGGAGGCTTTTCAAACCTTCTCCAAATTGTTGGTGGAGAATATCAATTCCTACAAATTCAAAGCTATTAAGAACCCCCCAGGAAAGGAAGAACATAATGTTTTGAAACAATGGACTATTAGCCCATATATCTATCAAATTGACAATTCTAAAAAGATAGCTAGGGCTAAAACTAACTAGACCTTGCCTCAAAAAGGCTGGTTCAAATTCAATTTTGATGGGGTAGATAAATGAAACTCGGGGGTAGCTAGTGGAGGAGGCATAATTAGATCTGATTCAGGAATGTTTGTGTCTGCTTACACTGGGAGAATTGGCGTTAAAAGAAACAATGAGGCTGAAGCGTTGGCCATGTTGTGGGGTATCAAAATTGCTATCTCCTTGAACATTCAACATCTTCATGTGGAAGGGGATTCATAGTTAATAGTGAAATCCACCCTTGGATTAGTGGGTATAGGTTGGAATTTGGTAGACATTGTTGGTGATATCTGGCTGCTTCTCAATGCTATGGAGCAGTACAAGGTTTCTCATATATATAGGGAGAGTAATGCTATGGAAAGCCTAGGTAGTAACAACAATGGTTGGCGGTGTTGGAGGCTTTTGTCCAGGCTTCCTAGCGGGATTCAAACTTTCATTAAGCAAGATGGAAGCAAGCACATGGATTAGGTGTTACAGGCTCTTTACCATCTGCATACTCTTGTTGTGTGGAGGCGGCTATTATATATTGAAGGGCAACAAGACTCTTAATGAGCTTGGAGTTGTTGAGTTTCAAACTCAGAGTGACAGGAAAAGAGTTATTACTTTTCAAACTTTTCAGAGCAAGTGTAAGGGAAAGAAACATAAGGAGCTAACTAGGAGACCTATAAAGATGCCAAGGTGGCATGCAAAAGGTGAGATGAAGGTTTGGAGGATAGGTTGGCTTGTTAGGAAGCTAAGGTGGCAAGTCACTAGGTGGCAAGCTATTGGATGATAAGCTGGCTTGAAAGGACGCTGAGGAGGCACACGGGTTGGTTGATGAGTTGGTAGGATGGCTCGGAAGAATGACGAGGTGGCATGTGATGGGAGGGAGAGACAATCAAAGGACAGGATGGCTCGAGAATAATAATTTCCCTTCAATCCCCATCTCCAATGATTTTCATTTTCACACGAGGTGGCGGGCATAGGTCTTTCCTGAGGGAGAAAACTAGGGTGGCAAAGGCAATGTAAATCTCTAGAATTATTACAACATTATGATTTTAGGATTTTCGTGGCCTTTGAATTGATGGAAGTGCACGAAAGGGATTATCTACTTCTTTGAGTATCCTACTAAGCATTCCAACATTCTTTGCCTTAAACATTTCTTTTCTCTCTGGCTGCGTGGTTTACTGGATTCAAAGATGGGTGGTGACATTGTTAAGATTGAGCCAACCTCTCCTGAGGAATTTCAATAGGACCCTACGGCCTGGCATATTATACAGGAGGGTGATGTGGCTCCATTCCATGATGCAATGATTGGTCATGACAAGAATCTATCCTAATAGTTTACAGAGTCATGGAATGAGGATTCCAGGCAAGTCCACATGGGAGCATTGGTTTTGAGGTCTTTGAGGAGGTGATCAGGCAAGCCATGGGGCTTCCCATTAAAGGCAAAAAACATAGCTGATGTAGCAAGGTTTTAGACCTTGAAAATATGGGGATTTTTTTAGAGAAGGGGAGGCTGATGTGAAACTCCATGGGAGGTTTGAAAGGGAGAAACTGTCAGCACCGTGGGGACAAATTTGCTTAATGATCATGAAGTACTTCACTTTAGAGGGCAGATTTAAGGTATTCTACCATTACCACTTTGCTTTGCTTAACCACTTTAGGAATAGGATGGAGATAAGTTTCCCCTTTTTTCTATTGTCTTCTCTAGAGAACTCTATTAAGTTGGCCAAGGAAATTCATGCTAAAAACCCTAACTACCCTCTCATCCCCATTCACCAAGGCCTCATCTTAAGGTTGTATCACTTTCATTTGGCCTTGTGCCCCTCAAAACAA
Source organism: Cunninghamia lanceolata (assembly GCA_027924645.1). NCBI lineage: Eukaryota > Viridiplantae > Streptophyta > Pinopsida > Cupressales > Cupressaceae > Cunninghamia > Cunninghamia lanceolata. The sequence goes on from BSBN01000064.1 coordinate 196,906, forward strand.
ATTAAAGTCATCTTGATTGAGGATACTCTGTCGACCCTGTCTCCTACTGCTAAAGGTAAAGCCAAGAAAACTATTGGGACCCCCAAAATCTCCCCTAAAAACTTGAAGGGGGCTCCCAAAATTGAAGAATGTAGCACCCCTGTTAGGACCCCAACTACTGATTCTAAGACCAAATCTCCTAAGAAAGCTAGTGGTAAATGTGAGACCCCTAACCAGGAGATTGAGAAGGACACAATGGTGTCTACTAAAAGGGACTAGAAGGTTGTGAGGGACGAAGGCAACATGTAGTCTAAGAAGGCTAAAACTAGGAAAGAGGACTCAAATAGGGTTGAAGAATCCATGAAAGTCATATATTTTGACTTGGGACCTAAACAAGTAGGGAGTGGTGATGGGGGTGGTGCTGGTAAGCATGGTGTTCAAGGAGTGCGCGGGTCCAACGGTATTGCTGGAATCTTGTCCACTAATCCCCAGGGCATGGAAATTTTTGAAGATTCTAAGTTTGTTGAGGATACCATTGGGGAGGGAGAAGATGAAACACCTATTGAATACGTGCATGAAGATGAAGGAGTGAGCCACTTTGTTAAACTAAACAAGCCTAACTCAGAGGAGACGAAGGAGGCTACTAAGGAAGCTCAGGGCCAGAAGAAGGGAAGCTGCTCGTTGTGTGTCAAGACTGCTAATGAGCTGGTGGTGCTCAAGGCTAAGATGGACAAGATGTAGAAGAAATGGAGGGTAATGACAAAATTTGTTGCCAAGGCTCTTCATAGCACGACGTTAGTGTTTGCTATTGTTAAGGACTTCGACGACAAGGTCAGAGATGTGGGGGTGGACAACCTCGACAACTATAAGGATATGGTCAATTTCTTGGCCAAGTATGGGACAATTGATAGTCCTTAGTGGTATTGCTTATTTTTTTTGTTTTTGATTAGTCTCATTTTTTTTTTATCGTTTATGTGCTATTAATGTACTATTTCTGGCATGTTTGAGGCCTTTTTGCCTTGGGGGCTACTTTGTATAGGGTTTAAGAGCCTTTTTTCCTGCTAAATTAATCAAAAACAAAAACCTCTGAAATCAGTCCAGGAATTGTTAGATTTTTTTAGATCAATGGTTGAGATTCCATAAATCATATCAAATTATAATTACTTCTCTATTTTTTATTAACATCACCATCAAAAATATTTAAGAATTACATATAACCAAAAAATACGGAGAAGAGACCAAGACATTCAATTAATAATCATCACATATACTATAAAAATATAAAAATTAAAATACATTATCTATTTGCAAGAGCTTGTGGAGAAAATAGTGTAAGATTCTGGACTATGGAAATATCATGTCTTTAATACATTTTTTAGCTACATACAAAACTTTTATCCTTGACTTTGTTCTCCAATTTTTTTTTGGTTCCTCTTTTCAAATATGTTGAATGAATATTTCACTATAGTCCATAACTAGCATATTAATAGGCAATGTTTGCATGACCAATCCAATTATGTAGTCATCCACAATGTCAATAAATGATTTTCCATAGAACTTTGGATTATATGTACAAGAAGCCTTTAGGTGTGGGTAATAATAAGACCAATAAAGTAGAATTAAATTGATTTTCTCCAAGTCACTGTCAATTGCATGATAGTACCAATTCCATGTGTTGATTCAAATTTTTAGTTTCTCATACATACAATTATCTCTAAGAAATTCAACCTACCATCCAAAGTAGTATGCATCATTTGCAAATATAAAAAGTGTCAAATCTTGACACAATACATGTTTGAGTTGACAAAGACATATTTTTTCATTCTGAGAAGTGGAAAGAATAACATCCTACATAGCTATATATAAATAAAATTGTCTATCATACTGTTGGATACTTTTGAACTCTAATTTTAATATTTATAGAATTTCTAATAACAAAAGGGTAGAGAGATAGAAGATAAAATAAAAAAAGTAGTTGATGCCAAAAATCATCACATACTTATATCCAGAAGCACAAATGGACACAAAAAAGTAGTTGAACTCAATTTTTATATAGAATTTTCTAATACAAATATAAATTTTACTTTGTAACTTAGCTTCTACACATAGCTACCATAATGAATGCCATTAATTTTAAATTTTCAAGTTTTTCAAGTCTTCTACTATCTGATACTTAGTAATGCAAGTTAGTAGTCTAAGTCAAATTGCAAATTTGCACTTCAACAAGTTAAAATTTTAACTTAACTTTGTCATTTTTCTAATATTTCCAAGACAAATGCCAAGTGTTAAGTAAATGTATATTTGTGAAACACGTATATAATTTATTCACCCAAGGTTGAAATAATAAATAGTAATAAATTTATGTACATGTAGTAGAAGAAATTGCATTATATTGACTCCATCAACACTACTAATAAAATATGAAGATATTGAATGGGCATTGGCTAATCTAGGAGATTTGTCACCTGTCTTTCAAATTTTTAAGGTTTGATATGATGGATTTGATTGCAAAAGATGACTAATTAAAGATTAAGGTACTGCAACATGTCCCATCAAACATGCAACATTGTTACCAATCAAGATCAGGATTCACCCTGTTAGGTCTCAAAAATGTAGGTTGTTAAGCTTAAGAGGTTGCCAAGCTCTCTTAAAACTTTTGGCTAACAAAATAGGGCTAATATGATTAAAAACCGCCTTCTCTTTAGGTTCTGCTAGACCTAGGTGGGTGTACCTTAATAATTAATGCAGATTTGTATGACCATAGTGATCTACTCATAGTGGCATATGGATGTGAAATAGATGTAAGGTTATGAATTACTCCTACTACTAATGTGTGAGATTCTAAATATGTGAATAAGGTTTTGAAATGTTATTGTGTAAAGACCAGTGCCTAATTCTATTGGGTTAATGGGGTCAAGATTTGTATGATTTGTAGATTTATCTTATTTGGCTTAACTCTAACTACCTAACACCTTTTGAATGTTCACACTTTGTGTAAACATGTAGGATTGTTGGCTATTAGACTCTTCTTTATAATCCAATTGATATATCTTCAAGTTATTGTGGTTGTTTGAAAGGAATTTGATTCTACTTTGAAGGAAACCAACTAAGATGATTAATTTAGAGGATTTTAACTTAGGGCAGAGACCAATAAATGTGAGTCATTTAGATGGACTTAAATCAACTTCATATAGAAACCAATCAAGCATACCACATAGATACAGCAAATGTGTCTTGATAAATCTAATTGATTTAAATAACTAGAAAAAATCAATGTGGAGACAGTCAAACAACTCATAAGATTGAATATCAACAGAATAGTATAACACCACAGATATATCCACAGATTTAAACCATCTTGCCCATTATATTATTAAAATATCATAAGAGTTCTATATCTTGCTTCTGAAAATACAACTGAAAGAGATATTATAGTATATAATAATTGTTCTGTGATTGATGATCTATAAACTAGGCCTTGGTTTCCCTAATATATATGGGAAGCAAACAAGCTTCAGACCAAAACAATATGACTATTCATGAATTGCACCTTGTCACATAACTAAAACATAATTAAGAAATAGATAATATGGGCATAAGCATTTGACCAAGATCTGAATTGGTTAATCATCATATAGCACCCGTGACTGCTGGTCTAGCAAGGTCCTCCTCTCCAATGTTGTAGTACCTATCGAATATAATTTGCCTATCCTTATTGCTAAAACAATACACCCTTTTCAATTTCTCCATCACAAAATATTGACAAAATTTCATTTTTGCTTTCCCCGACCCCTTCATGCTGCTTTGATAATGAATAAATTTATCTTAGAGATATGATTGATATACTCTTGAGTGGTGTAAGTATCTACAGAGATTATATCACTCATGACTGATTCCAAAGTGAAGATCTTGTCAAGGCATATATGTGTGTTTTCTACTACTCTGTCTTCATCATTTATCTTCTCAAGAGTTGTTGGTAACAATTGGATTAATTCATTTTTCCAACTATCCTTCTCTTGTAAATTGCCTTCAATATTAAAGAAACTAGGAAATGCCATATCCAGATGCTGATCAAAATCACTTAGATCTTCTACTAACAAAGTATTGAATCTTTCATGCTCACTGATTAGGTTATCATATTCTTTAAACACTTGTTCCTCAACACTTGTTTTGGCCTTTAACTCTTCCTTCTTCTCCAGCATCCTGAGGTGCAATCTCTTATGCTCTTGGTAAGCATGGTGTGTCTTTTTATGCAGTTCCCATATCTTGTCACTATTACCCATCATTTTCTCAAATCTCTTGATCAATCCTGAAGCTATGTTATATTTAATAGCTTTCAACTCAGTTTCCAATTGGTCACTCTTCTTTTGGAATTTTTCTACTTTGACCTTCCAATAGTTGGCATCATCTCTTGCCTCTACCATTTTTTTATCAACTTCTAAATAAGGTAAATAGCTACTTGATAATGCTGGCAACTTGTCCTTATAAATGGCAACCTCTTGCCTTAATTTACATTATCTGCCATGTATGCATTATTTTTCCTCGCCAATTGCTCAATTTGAGCCTTTGTAAATCTAGCAACATTCACATTCAAGTCAGCAGTCTCAAGAGGATCTGTATCCTCTACTCGTTGTATCATGAGATGACCAAACACTTCATTTGGATTATTAATTATTTGAGGTCTCTTATTTGGGGGGTATAGTGCCCATATTAGCAATGGTGCTTTGTCAGGATCATATCCAGATCTTGTTTTGATTTTATCCAACACTTCAATACTCAGCTGTAATTTCTTATCTTGATTTCTTCTGAAAGTATAAAAAATAATGGCAGATGTCATATCGCATCCAGAGACGAGCATCACCCCTGCTTCTTCAAAAAAAATTCTCCCCTTTTCTGGACTCATGGTTTCCATTGCTTTATCAATTTCTATTTGAAGTTTCTACAATACCTCAGCCTGTACTTCTGGAGTAATATCTCTCATCTTTTCTCTGGCCTGTTTTCCATTGTACTCATACATGAATCTTACTGGCCATGTATCTTATGTCTTCTGACAACTCATCAAGGGCTTCCATGTTGATCTTTTCTCTATCCTCAGGAGGTTCATATTTTTCAATTAGAGGCTCAAATATCTACACATCTTCATCTCCTATATCAAATTCTTCATCCTCTGCATTACTGGTATCAAGAGAGAAACTGATATCTGGTGTAGGTTGAGGGGAAATATGAGCCAATGGTACCTCACACTCATCTTGTGTCTCTTTGACAAATTTTCCTTTTCTCTCAAAAACATGAGGAGGAACATTCATAGTCAAATCTGATGCATGTGCAATTAGCATGTCCAACCTGTCAATAGGATCATCAACATTTAGAAAAGCTCCTATATAAGTGGGGTTTTTGGCTACCCTCCAAGCCTCAGCCAACATTATTTTATGATACAAATTCCTTCTTTCAACTGCAATGTTCTCATCACAATTTCTAATCAAATCATTCTCAACAAATAGCACATGGTGATATCTTTTCAATTTTTTACTTACTTGGCACCATTTATGAAGTGTTTAGGGTCAAAGTTCTCTCTTGCATTTCCTGATGGCAATTGGAAATGTTCTAGTTTGTTTGTCAATCAATTGATATCCTTTATCAGCAAGAACTGTGAAATCTCCAAAACACTGAGTACCAGGCATAAATGACTACTTGTTATGACTTTTAAGGTGCATAAATTCAAAGTAGACTAATTACCTTACAATCTCTAAATAGGCAATCCTATCTGGACAGGTTTTTGGTAACAAGAAAGGTGGTCCTTCATATCCAAATACTCTTATCTTGGTGGTGTTATTATAAACATGCCAGTCACCCCAATTGTGACTAAATTTTCCCTTTTCATTTTTGTCCTTAGGCCTTAGAAACTTCTGTATTTCTATTTGACAAATTGTGATCATACGGATGGCCTAACAATTTATATAAAGGCTTTACAAAATATTCTTCAAAATAAAGGTAGTGGGATCTTTCACACCTACTATCCCATATAGCAGTCCACATTTGTATGGGCTTAATATCTCCATTTATGTCCAAATCTCTTACTTTCAAACATTCATCCCATAGACACATGTTCTATCCCTCATACAGGATAAGATGAATGAGCAAAGAATATTGTCAGAATTTACTACCCCCATTTTTTATAGAAATCAATTCATTGTGAAGGTCATTGGCAAGGTACTCAGCATAGTCTAGGTATCGTGCATCTTGACTTTGCACATCTGTAGTCAGGACCATTGGTGCAACTTCCATAAATAGAGAGGCTTCCACACCAAGCAATTGACACACAAAATAATAGGTGCATTTGAAGTATTCCTCAAATAATTCTATAGAGTAAGGTGGATCCTCAACCCCTAAAAACATCCTAAGCCTACTCCCTTCATTCGAGGCCTATACAAAGGTAACCTCCATCTTTTGTAGTTATTACTCATATTGTAATACTCATTCACTAAGTCCTTGATTTTGAATTTCACATCAAAACTAGTGTCCAACTAGAATACCATTTAATTCAACTAGGCAATTTTGTGGATTGTAGTTCTTGGCCATTGCTTTCAACAATTCCACATTGACAAACACATTTGGCACTATAAGCTTTCCCAGGTTTAGTCTCCACGGATTTGAGATAGGTTTATGCCTATGCATTTTCCTATAATGATACAGAAAAAGATCATATCCCTTCATTGGAGTCCATATGTCCCTTACTTGTTTGTATATATCTTTTAATTTTTTAGCTTGGGGATTCAATTGAGCATTTCTCCTAGATCTGTATCCTGACCTCAGGCATTGATCTATTAAATCATGGTTTAAGTGTCTTTCGTCTAGTTTCTACCTTTTTCCCTTAGGGTTTTGAGCCGTTTCTGCCATGATATAATCTTATGCAAGAGAATCCCTACTTCTGTGAATGCAATTTGAACCAGTAAGCTGTAATTTTCAAGCTTAGAATACTTACTTGTATATCTTCTTCTGGTTCTTGAATTATGAATTTCATTGCACCTTGCCCTTGCTCCTCATGTTTGCTTAATGGTTCAAATTTCTCAAGTTTTGCCTTGATATACCTGGCTTTGTGCATTAATGGTTTTTCATGGTAGCTCTCATGTCATCGAAGGGACATTTAATTTTTTGAACAAAGGTCATTTGATCACCGCTAAGCATGTCTTATCATTATTTTATTGGGATGATCAATTTTATTGAGATGTTTTTGATTTTTTTTATTCTTTTACTACCTTCAGGATTTTAGAGTGACCTTGGATGGTGTCACACCAAAATCCCCTCTTATAAAAATCTCTTTGATATTCATATGTCTCTTTGATATCCCTTACTCACTATGTCATTTGTCTTTTTGAAGGGACTAGAGATCACCTCTCTTCGATATCTTGAAGTCATCTCAAAATATCCTTAATGTTTTTCTTTTATTCATAATCACTGGCGGCTTATCAATGGGACTAGGAATTGAGTTACCTTGATACTTCGAAGTCTCTTTTCAAAATGTTTTTATTTAATCTTTATTGCTTTATCGGTGGTGTTATGTCAGAAAAATGCACCCTTGGGGGCTTTTTCCTTTTAAGGTTTAGCTCCCAGGTCTTTAGATTGCATTTAGAGCATCTTGCATGATAATTTAGACTCCTGATGAGAAAACACTTGGTCCTTGTGACAAATGGGACCTAAGGGGGACTATGTTGATGATCCCGAAACAAAGACAGGGGGGTGGACAAGGGCGCTAGTGCCCTAGTCCAGCCCTATTTTGGGTCTGCCCTAAATTCAAATGTCAGGTTTGTGACCATTATTTGGGTCCCAGGTCAACATCATAAGTTTTAATTATGAAATTCTTGGCAAGAATCTTTGTAGTTGCATATATAAGCATGTGTAGGTTATCATTTAGAAACTAGAAGATGTTTATGATTGAAAGCTATTGGCATAATTGTGATTCTCATTGTGTTACAGAGCATAGCATTGTTATTATGTTTGTGTTTGCAAGTTGGATTTCATCTTCTCCTCATGGCATTGAAGAGCATCTTCTTTCCATGAGAGCTTCATCATCGAGGTAACATCTTTTGTGTTTTATCATCATTATCATTGAATTTTTACCTCTATCCCACAAGGATACGCACTCTCTCTGACAATGATGTTCAAAGGACTTGAATGTCTCTCAAAGGCTTGACCAAGGCAAACCTCTAAACACCACAACCCCCTCCCACACTCCTTGTGATTGCAGGTTATAGGTATTGGATCTGGAGAAAGTGGAGTTGTAGGGAAGATTGGAGGTCATTGAAGATTCAGGATCTGAAAAGAATCAGACACTGTGTGAGATTTCAGGACATGGGCACTATCAACATTGTCCTCCACATCTGAAGCTATAGAAACAAACTGGATAATGATAAGCAAGATTTGCAGAGCCTCTGACATCTAGCAGAAGATCCCTCAGTTGACTCGTGCACCATCAACATTGTCCTCCGCATCTGCATTGCTATAAATTGAAGATACAATAGAGATAGGTGTCGAAAGGAGATCGAGATTCCACATAAAACTTGTACCTTGGACTTGGGCACCATCACTATTGTCCCTGACATTTCCGTTTTCTGGACTGCAAAAAATAGTGAGTTAAGGTTCTCTGCCCTTTGTCTTATTTCAGTAGCATCAGTCGTAATTTGTAGATTTACTTACTATTTTGCTTAAATTAGGGTTTCAAAACATAAGAACATTAATTAGAGACATTGTGTGATAACTTCTGAATTTCCTAGCAAACCAAGTGGCAACCCAATCTGATAGGTGACTCTCCTCTCGAATGGAGAAGCAACTCGGTTGAAAAGCCCTTGGAATGTTTAGTGGAAAGGAGGATTCAAACTAAAACCCCCATACAACCTACCAAATTCCTCTTTTCACATTAAACAGGTGGGATACATTTAGGTGTCACACTAATAATCATCGGTCCCCTCAATATGCTTCTTATGTGTTCAAAATATCGAAGAGACCCTGAAAGACTCATTCTGACACTTTGATCTATCAGTCCCTTCAACTTTTTGATATCACCCCAATATGTTGCCGAGTTGTGTATTTTACCCTTTTGATCATTTAGATTATCGAAGAGACTCCAAAGTGAGTCTCCCCAATATGGTAGTTTCTCTTCGATATTTTACTTTTTGCTTTATTAAAGGAGACCCTAAGGGGAACCTAATGACATGGACGTGCTTTTCTGATATGATTTTTTGGTTTTAGGGCTAAAGTGATAAAATATGAACTTATTAGGGTTAAGACTATGGGTCAAATGAATGTATTATTCTGAGTGGGGAAATTTGAAACGGTATGTTGGAGATAACATTATGGCAGGAAATGAATTTTTTTATCAAATTTTTGGGGTTAAAAATTTGTTCCAACACACCCAACATTGAAGTAGTACATGTAATAAATGTTAGAAGGTGGAAGTTGTAAATTGTGACATAATAAATACAACATGATTTGTGAAGATTAATGATTTTGTATAAAATTTCAAAACAAGTCTAGGTACTTCTATAAATGTATTGGCATCTTCCTTTTGTGTTGGTGGTTGCTTCTTTTATCATTATTGGTGATCAAGATGAGTTAGTTGATTTTTCACACTCACTGTGTTTCTCTTTTTCCCTGTAAATGAGAAATTATCGATTTTGCTAGATATGAGCTACAAAAACTAGAGAAGGTGTTTTTGATTAATTCCCCTCTAGTTGACAATGCTGTCTATGCAATTATTGATCATGATATTCTCTTAGAATTTCCTTTAAAAATCTCTTTAGTGACATCGTGTCTACATTTCTATCAAAATTAATAGACCAACTCAATGACCTAGGTCTAGTGAAGATGATCTGTTGGTTATGATTCAAGAATCACTTATCACTGGGGATAAGCTTGATTTAGCTTTAAATGATTATGACTGCGATGCAAGACCATGGGATATGGATGAGATTTTATCTTTACATGTGTTAGAGAGTTTGGTTACAACTAATTACATTCTTGAGGAGACAAGGAGGGCATTTGTTAGAGGTTCATTGGAATCATTTGACAGTACCATGATTATACATAATGATTTATGTGCCTGTTTATTATGAAGGACAAAACTTGTTGTTTATGTTGCAACTTTTCTTCTTCAAGTGGTGATTTTTAGGGGACACATCCATGGGAGCCATTAACACTCAACCCTTCAAACTGTAGAAGCTGAATCATTGATAGGATGATAGCTCAAGCGATAGTTGTTGAAGATGGTGTTTTCACTTTTCTACTATATTTCCAAGTTTGTTTTGAGTTTTTTAAATTTTTGCATCTTTTAAAGTTTTCTTTATCTATGTATGACTTTATCCAAGGTTCATGTTAGGGCACCTTGGCTTAGGACCATCTATGTAATCCTCTATAAACTTTTTTTTCTTATTATAATATGGGATATTTAGGTAAATTGTAATTTTAGTCATCCCTTTTAAATTTTTGTTTTATTATTTATTATTTTTGGTTAATAACTTTAATTCAGGACTTTTTTTTTTATTCATAATAGAAATTTCTATATTGAGTAGTAAGCAAAAAAAGAAACATTTCCTCAGCCCTTTCATGGCTGGTAGTTTGACCGAAACTAACAACCTTCATAGTCTGTAAACTTATATAAGATGACCACGCAGGGTCAGCACTACTAATATCTAAAGGAGACCCAACACTATATACATTCTAGGACTACTTAACAACAAGCTTCTACTAAACAAAATGAAGCCATAGTATTAAAAAACATAACACAAAACCTGTTGCTAATTAACGTATTCATTTAGCTTCAGACTGAAATCTTACACCCATTGGAGACCTTCGACAATGTCCATACCCAACACCCTTCTGATGAAATTGACCGCCACCTGTGCCTGCTCCTTCAACACCATGAGATCAAACCCTTTGACATCTAGAATAAATGGATACAACTTCATCACTGCTCCAGGGTCACTAAGGAGATGCCAATCCTTTGGCCGTGGGATACCAATACCAACGCTGGCCACCTACAAAGTCATTTCCAATTCGCCCAAGTGGTCAGGTTTGAAAATGCCTCTCATAATGGATTTTGCATCTACCTTCGATGTATTTATTTCCAATAACATTGCCAAAACCCTCAAAGAAATATCTATGTCCACACGGTATATTTCTTCATTCTCCATGAAGTTTTTGCCTAGAATCATTCTGACTGCCCCCACCATTAGATCATCTGACCTGCAAAGCATCCTCTATAGTCTGAGATCGGTGATTTGGCTAATGAAGGCCATTTGCCTCTTCCTACTGACCAGTCTGATTGGGGTATCCATCCCCCCACAGTGGATGGACTCTGTTGAGATAATCGCTACAAAGTGAGAAGGCATTTGCCAGTGAGCAGAGGAAGAAATTGCAAAATGAAGAAACCCGCCTTCCCTAATATCCCTATTCCAGACTTGTCAACGAAGCTTCTTAAAGGCATTCCTAGAAATTATTTCCTGTCGATGCCAAGGCTTGGCACTTATGAGAGTTAATGTCGTCCTCCCCTATGCCCGTGCCATCTTAGATTAAAAAAAACAATGATTTTCCCTTACTCCTCTGCCTCGGCCTTGCCACCCATGATGATGTGGCAAGGCTCCCACCCAACCTCCCACTTTAATTCAGGACTTTTATTATTTATGATTATTGTTTAATTCTAGAAATATCATTATGCAGAGTATTTTTAAAAAATAAGGTTAATATGAATCATTCACTCATTGACACTTGTCTCTTACCTATTCCAAAAACTTTATATTCAAATTTGGGTGTGTCAGAACTTTGGCCTAGAATAGAACTTAAGCCATTAATCTATGATCATCTAACAATGTAAATTTATTAAATTATTCAATCTTTTTAAAGTTAGAAATTTGCCAAGTAACTTTATATCATTATCATTTAGCATATGATATCTGTGTCAGCCACATTATGACTTTTTTAAAAATCATCAACACATTCACCAAATAATTAAATTTATATTTTTTAATATATCTATAATTCACCACCTAACTTATTGTATTTTTTTTAATACAACTAAATTCACCAACTTTTTTTTTCAAATCTATCTATAATTCGCTAGCTAAAACCACCAATTTGGACAAATTTGAAAAAAATCACTAAGGAATTTTTTTTTCAAAAATAGGCATACATTCACCACAAAAATTATTGTCTCAGCTAGGATTCACCGATATTTTACATATTTTTTAGGCAGATTTTCTTATAGTTATCATTGTCTGATACCACTTGTAATGAACTTGTCAGATAAAATAAACTAAACACATAGAAATGAGAGAAATGGAATTCTTTTATTATCTTCCCAATGCCACTTTGAGGGAACAACCTCCAAAGAGAACATACACTCTAGTTGCAAATATCCAAGATGCTTTCCATTTGGGAAGTCATTATAATAAATAGATTTTTGTCAAAAACAACTACTACCATCCCATGCATGTGGGATAAATACTTTATTCTAACAACTAGTGAGATGACATACAAAGCATGTGTGTCCTCCTTTATTGATACTACCTAAGGGTGACTTACAAATCATATACACCCAACTATTACTAGCTAACATATAGTATAATGGGGTTCATAAAAAAGATTAAATGAATGTACTACAAACAACAAAGTGATCAAAGTGCATGATCACTACACAACAAATTTCTATCAACAATCCATGGTGAAAGGTATGGATTTAAATGACATGATCATAAAGTATCTTGATGGGATCCATTCCCACATCTGAAGGAGGGTAGTCAGTATCAATTCCAAAGAACTTGGATGATGCATGTGTCCAAGCTTACTACATTGAGGAGAAGGAGAAGAAGTATGAAAGCGAGTCTTCCAAATACAAAGGTAAAAATAAGGGTAATTAGAAAGCAAAGAAAAGTAACATTGTAGTGGGAAAAGGGTAAAAAGGAAACAAAAATCATTGGTCATTATAAGATAGATGGACACACACACACACAAATATATATATATATATATATATATATATATATATATATATATATATATATATATATATAAAGTTTCAGAAACTAAGTCATCCTGACCTACATCCTAAAAATAAGAATAAGGGAAAAGAAAAGGATAAAACTAAGAAATCTATGTTAACCATCCAAGATGGTGGAATTGAAATAGAGAATATTTCAAATATGAATAATAATTTTGGATTCAAGGCCACTAAGGAAAAAGATGAACTTTAGGAGATGAACAAACTTTTTATTTTAAAGTTATAAATTAAAAGAAACTAGAATAACTGCATTGGTCAATCCTAGTTCACAAAGTAATCTCATTTCAAAAAATGGTTAAGAACTTCGTTTAAAGACACAAGAACATCCACATCCATATCCATTGGGGTGGGTGAAAACAAGTATAGAAATATAGGTAACAAAAAGGTACAAGGTTAAATTTAGGGTTAATATATAGTACATAGATGAGTTTGAATCAAATATAATTCCTCTTGAGGCTTTTGATATTGTTCTTGGTAATCCTTATCTTTATGTTGGAGATGTTACTTTTATGATAAGGGATAACAAGTACACGTGGTTCAAGGATGTAATTAAGTACGTAAACAAAGGTCACCAAATCAAGGCTAAACTAGCTATCCAGTTTGAATTCTAATCAAGTCGTTAAGTTAATTCAAAATAATATTGTTTGCTTTTGCTTAAAGATAAGAAAGAAGATGGAATAGGGATTTCTAGGTCATGACTAACTCTAAATTGAAAGGCTTAGATGAAGTCTTATCATATTTTTAGAAAGTGTTCACAAATCCAAGAGGGTTGCCACTAATAAGGGAGGCAAAGCATGAGATTCAACTCCTACCAGAATCTCTCTACTAACATTAGGTTATACTAACAATTACTACTAGAGATAAATGAGGTCAAGAAACAACTTCAGGAGTTATTGGAAAAATGGATTATTCATCTTAGTACTTCACTTTGTGGGTCACCCATAGTGATGCTACAAAAGAAAGATGGTTCCTAGAGAATTGTATTGATTATATACCTCTTAATAAAATCACCATTAAGAATATGTGTCCTCTTCCAAGGATAGATTATTTGTTAGACCAACTATAATATGCTGGTTATTTTACTTTTAAATCTTAAGTCTAGTTATCATTGGGTGTGAATAAATAAGACACTTGGAAGACTACTTTCAAAATGAAGCAAGGTCTTTATGAATGATTCATACTTCATTTTGGTTTGAGTAATTGGAATGTAACTTTTATGAGATTAATGAATGATATTTTAAGGGATTTCACATATAGTTTTTTGATGGTCTATCTAGAGGGCATCCTAATTATTAGTGCAACTTAGGAAGAACAGCATGTCCATATTAATCAAGCCTTACAAAGGTTGAAAGAAAAACAACAAACCATGCAATCTAAATGAATGTGGATTTAGCAAAGAAATAGTTTATTTGGGGCATGTGGTAGAAGCAGGAGAACTAAGAATAGACCCATTGAAAATCAAAACAATTGTTAATTGGCCTACACCAATTAGTATAATTAAAACTAAGAGTTTTGTAGAGGCTACACAATTTATGAGAAATTTTATTCTTTTCTTTTTCCTCCATTGCCACACTATTACATTAAGTTACCTATAAGGTAAGGAACTTTCATTAGGGAAAAGAACATGATAATGCATTTGAAACACTAAAGTATAAGATAATTCATGCTCTTGTGCTTGCTCCTCCTAATTTATATAATCCATTTGAGGGAGAAATTGATGCAATTGAATATGTTGTGGATATCATATTGCTTCAAGGTAGTAAACTTGTTTGTTATCATTGAGAGGTTTTTACTTTAGTAGTTAGAGGATATCTAGGGTATGATAAGGAATTGTATGCACTAGTTCAAGAAATTAAAAAATGAAGACATTACTTGTTTGGTAAAGAAACTATTGTGCACACTAACCACCTACCTCTACAATAGTTTTTAGGCACAAAGAAAATTACAAAAAGCAAGGCATTATAAATAGATGGGATTTCTACAAAAAATTCATCTAGTGATTAAATATAAAAATGGAACTAACAATGTGGCAAATATGTTGTCTAAGCTACCCATTTCAACAATGTCTATGGTAGCTCACAACTTGGAGCCTTTGACAGAGGAGGATTACATTCAAGAATATGCATATATGATAAGTATTTTGGGAAGAAATATGAAGAGCTTCTATCATATGTAATTGCAAAAAGTGGAGAAGACTTTTATCTCAAAGATGGTTTAGTATATAAGGTAGGAAATTTTGTGTACGAAGAGCACAAAGGCTATTGTTGATGAGAGAGGCAAATACCTCCAATGTGGAGGGTCACTTTAGTGTAGGTAAAATAGTGGCATATTTTCAAAGGTATGTGTGCTTGACCTAAATGAAACAAGAAGTAGCAAGATTTGTTAGAAGTTATAAATTATGTTGTACTAGTGTTATCCTCATTTTTTACTTTGGAGAATTTTAAAAATTTTGCACTCTCTAAATTGACATGCGTCTTCAAGTCATTTTCCCAAAGTCATGTCAGTATTCCAAGTTGTATGTGAAGGTCCTTTGTTGTCTTGGATTGATCAAGTAAAAAATGTGGATGTCAATTAGTCTTGGTCGTAAATGTTCTTGATTGTTTTGAGTTGTAGAATCACCTATCATGTTAAAAATTGTTAATTGTTCACTATAGTCATAAGTGATTTGGAGTCAGGTTCGGTCACTTGAAAGTGTCACATAATTATTTAATTCAAGTCGTAAAATCTTATCAATCTAGTAATATGTGCAAAAGCAATTAAATGTCCATTTGAATCATTATGTGCAATGATGCAAACCTTCAATGCAATTTTATAGGTTTGCAGTTTTAAGTTGCATTTTAACATTTTGTTCTTCCATAGTTTACAGTTTCATGAAGTCATAAAATGACATAAAAAGTTTGACAATGGGTTTTAAGGGACTCTTTGATGTTTGGACATGTCAATTTTGAAATATATTAAGTTTGAATGCAATTACAGTTGATCTGTGGGTAAGAATTTTTAGTTATTTAAAATTTTGACACATGGTCACAATTTCCCACACCGTACACATTCTCCTCAAAAAGCTTGATAATGGTTTCACAGTAATATTTTAACATAATCCCACTGATTTAAAGTCACATAACACATAAATGAAGTCGTGTTGGTTAATAAGCAGGCAGAGTCACAACATTTTAACACAATTTATAGTTTGTGATTTGCAAAATTGCAAATCACAATTTGTGGTTACACATGGTCCCAAATCAATTTCCAAATATGACTTTACTAAATTTAGCAAATTTGAAACACATGATTACTTAAATTACTTGGTCGACAAAAATGCACAATCATAGTGAACGTTCACAAGGTTGTTTACACATTCTTGGGTTGTGAAAGTAAGAGGAGAGTTAAATCTGGTGAATATGTGCTTTCTACGAAGTTACAAAGTGTTAGTGATACACTAGTTCACAATTTGAGGTATCCGGGACTTTAGCTCAATTTGTTAGAGTTTTAGAATTCCAACACAAATTTACATTTTTTGTAAATTGTGTGTCAATTCCCTATTTCCAAAATTTTCACAATAAGAAATTTCGAAGGTTGAGTGAAATTGCACCCGGCACCCAAAATCTCCAAGACATACAAAAGGTAAGTGTGAAGCAGACTTGCAATTCCCAATTACAAAAGTTGCAAATTGCCTATAATATCTCATTTTCGGCCATCATACAAAGATAAGTTAATTCAAAAGTTGTAAATGGTAAATACAACTCAACCATACAAAATATGTGTGTGAGACCAAGTTGAGCAGAACATTTAGAACTGCTTAAGATTGTTGAAGGGCTTTATAAGATATCAAGCAACTGCAATTGGCAGGTGTAAAACCAAATTCCACAACTTTTGCTAGCTTCCTCCCTACCTGTACTAAAGTGGACACTTTGAAACAGGGTATGGACATTCATCAAAGCATAACGTAAAAGGGATTTTTTTTGGTTGGAAATGCTCTGTTGGACATATATGCCAAATGTTGGAAGCATAGAAAGGCACATAATCTGTTTGACAAAATGTCTAATGCTTGAATGCCATGGTTGCTGATATGAACAAAATGGATTTGTTGTAAGGACTTCAAATTTTTCAAGTAAATGTAACAGACAACTGTAAAATCAAACTCCTCAACTTTTCTCTGCATTCTCATGACTTGCACTACTATGGTAACCTTCAAACAAGGTATAAGAACTGTAGAATGGAGAGAAATTCAACATGGTAACTTGCAGATAGCTTCACACTGTTGCAGTTTCAGATTTGGGTGATTTGCGCACATATGGTTGGAGTGAGTATGGACAACTTGGACATGGCAACTTGTAGAGGCATTAAGTGTAGATAGATCAGCCTGTCGACAAATTCAAACATCTAAAGAAATGGTTCTATCTCTCTCAAATTGGATATTATCATCAAAGAGATTTACCTGTTTGAATTGGGTATAGCAAGTGATCTGGTTATACATTGTGATTAATTGGTTACAGTAGTTGCAAATGCGAATCAAACATAAATGTGAAGTGTGGAAGCAGAGTCTAGGTAGTGAATTATTTCACAAAATGCCTTTGAAATGTTCATCTACAGATTTGGCCTACAAACTGTTTGACAAGATACCTTTAAGACTTTAATATACAGAGCACGCATGCGTACTCTTTGACAAAATGTTTCAAGAGAATGTGGACCTACAGGCTTTGCAAATGAAGTGTTTGACCAAATGTCTCTAGATACCCAAAACAACTATTTGCAAATCAAGTTTCCACTGACCTTATAAGTACACCCATTTTGGAGCTTTTGTATTTATTTTAATATTTTGTAGAGTCCAAAGGAGGAAGTTGAACAGTTATTGGGAAGGTTAACTATTGGTTTCACTTAATCATTTTGTAAAGGACCTTTTTCAGACCTTTGGCAAGTGAATTTCAGGGAGTATTTTCACACTGTAGATATACTATGACAACAATTAAAACTTTTTGCATTTGGCACAGCAATGTACTTGGAATTTTTTAAGAGACTTTGTCCTCTTATTTTCAAAGAATAAGAAAGATGATTTTAGAACTTTGTGTCTATTCTATCTTTCATGATTTTAATGTTATTCTTAAGTCAATATAAAATTTGTTCTTTGTTTTCATTGTTTGCTTGTGTAATTGTAAATGGTTAAAATCATTGTTCACATTTTAATATCATATGTATAAATCAATTGAACTTTGTTTCTAGTTTGGTTTTGCACATTCATTTCCCCTTTCCTCCTTGTCATTCTTATTTATTTTTCAAGGAGTCTTAACAGTTTTCTTTGTATGTCTCATTTAGGGTTTCTCCTTTTTCCTTTCTTTTATCATTTTCTTTTTGTGTTCTTTTGTACTTTTTGGTAAAAAGTACATGGAAATCTATAAACACCCCAATCATAAGAGGGAGCTGTCCCTTTCAAAGTCAGAAGAAAATTGCTCTTTAAATGGCGATTTCTCCAACTATTGCAAGCACTTGTGATGAAGGGGGGAATCATAAAACACACAACAACAAAAATGGCACACAGAAAATAGAATATTTCTTTATTGATTTGGACAACTTATTACATTACAAAAGCTCAATTACAATCAGAGGAATCAATCCTCCAAAGGCTACAACACACTACAGCTACACATCACCAGGCTCTAGAATTTTTTGCCTTCTGTAACCCCAAACCAGCTAGAGTTTCTGTTTTCCCACCTATTCTCGACTCTACACTTTCCCCCTTAACTCAACTATTGCCCAGGGTTCCCAAAATAGTCATAAATAGCACTTTTTGGCGGCCTCCAGTTAAATTTTGAAATTTGTAACTCCCTCCAAAAGTAGGTCAACTTCCGAGAAGCATAACTTTTGATTCGGGTGTTAGATTGACGAATCGTTTTAAGTGCCGGAAAGCTTGCGATGTGAACTATCACGCCGAAAATCCATAAATTGATTTTCATCAACTTTTTGGGATGTTATGGGATGTTTTAGTGCCTCATATCTCATTTCAAAAAATTTCAGGTGCTTTTTGGAAAACAAAAATTTTAATATCTTTCAGCTCACAAATGATCTTTGTCTAATTCATTTGCCAAAGGTCTTATATTTTAGTTATGAAGCTTTCTATAAGTTTTCACTTCAATTCGTGCCCAAATGCAAACTTTCCTTAAATGGCATTTACACTTTCCAAAACTGGCAGTTTGCTATTTTTAGCAGTTTGAAAAAAACTGAAAGTCCTACATCATTATTCAAGAGATTATGGAACCAGAAACACTAATTATGGAAATAAATGAAAACAACTGCAATGATTTTGAATTAACTTCTTTTTGGGTGATGCAAGATTGCCCTTACACCACTAGATGCTCCTGGATCAGACACCCAGGGTAATTTGAGAAGTGACCCTGTCACGTCTCAGGTGTTTGTTTGAAGAAAACCTAAATGGTCAACCTTTGTCTTAGATAGCCAAGAAGAATCTTCAACAGGCCTTCCTTTCTATTTCACCAGATATTCTTCATATTGCCTGTTTTGAGTGCTTCTTCCCACACAACTATCCAAGATCTTTTCTATCTCCTCCGTTGAAGTAGATGCCAGAATACTCCACTGTTCTTCTATTGGTCCATCATTTGTGCCATCTTCATGATATTCTGTTAAATCAACAATGTTGAACACAGGGAAAATATTGATCCCACTCGGCATCTCTACCTCATATGCATTTTCTGAATCATGCTTCTTCAGGATTCTGCACAGTCCAAATTTTTTCATTTTCAACTTATTATATGTTCCAATTGGGAACCTTTTTTTTTCTCAAGTGAACCATGACTTCATCTCCTACCTGGAACTCCTTATATCTCCTCTTCTAATCTGCCTTAGCCTTGTACTGAATATTCATCTTATTAATGTGCTTTCTCACCTCTTCATGCAAATTCTTCAAATGTTCTGCAAAGTCTTCGACTTCAACACTTGTCTTTTCTCCTTTGTCCAACTTCCTTAACTCAGAAGCATTTCTTGTGCTACTGCCATATACAATCTGGAATGGTGATTTATCAGTATTCTTATTGATAGAATTGTTGTAAGAAAATTATGCCTGTGGTAAAATTAAATCCCATCCCTTGGGCTTATCTCCTACTAAGCATCGTAGTAGGTTACCCAAACTCCTATTCACCACTTGTGTCTGCCCATTAATTTGTGGATGGTGTGCAGAACTGAACTTCAAATATGTCTTCAACTTCTTCCACAATGTCCTCCAAAAATAACCAACAAAATTGGTATCTTGATTTGAAACTATGCTCTTTGGTAGACTGTGTAATCTCACCACCTCCTTGAAAAATAATTCAGCAATATGAACAACATTATTAGTCTTCTTGCAAGGAATAAAATGTGTCATCTTTGAGAATTTGTCCACCACCACAAAAATGGAATCATGTCCTCTTTGTGTTCTTGGTAAACCAAGAACAAAATCCATACTAATATCATCCCATGGCTTTTCTGGTACAGGTTATGGCTGATATAGCCCTGTATTCTGACTTGTTCCTTTTGCCATCTGGCACACTCTACAACTCTGCACAAATTTCCTCACATCTTGCTGCAACTGTGGCCAATAATAATTTTTACCAACAATAGCAATGGTCTTATCTCGACCAAAGTGTCCGGCCAATCCTCCACTATGCTTCTCCTTAATCAGGTTCTCTCTCATGGAACTCCTCAGAATGCACAACTGGCTTCCTTTAAACAACATGCCATCTTGGATTATGAAATCCAACCATTTTGTCTTGTCCAAAGTAATAGGTTCTAGACAAGCTTTCCAAGCCTCTGCAAAATCTGGATCTTCAGGATACAAACTTTTGAGCTCATCGAAGCCAACAACTTCTATCTTCATTTCTGTCAACAAATTTTGCCTTCTGCTTAAGGCATTTGCAACTCTGTTGGACGTCCCACCCCTGTGCTTCAAAACAAAAGTATAACTCTGCAAAAACTCAACCCATTTTAAGTACCTCTAGTTCAACTTTCCTTGACTATTAAGATACTACAAAGCCTGATGATCAGTATATAAAATAAACTCCTTTAGCAACAAATAATGTCTCCATTTCTTCAAAGCCTGAACTATTACATAAAACCCCTGATCATAAACAAAATACTTTTTCTTGGCATCATTAAATTTCTCACTAAAATAGGCAATGGGCTTACCTTCTTGACTCAAAACAACTCCTATAGCACTACCACTAGCATCACAATCTACCTGAAATACCTTATTGAAATCTAGAAGTGCCAAAATAGGTTGCTCTGTGACTTTCTGCTTTAATGTATCAAAGCTTTTATCTACTCCTTTGGTCCATCTAAACTCTTTTCTATCCCCTCTCATTGTCTTAGTTAGGGGTGCACAAATGCTACTAAAATTCCTGATAAACTTTCTATAAAAACTTGTCAAACCATGAAAAGATCGTACCTCCATTGCACTCCTTGGCGTAGGCCATTCAATGATAGCCTTTACTTTTTTTGGGTCCATCTTAAGACCTTCCTCTGAGACAACAAATCCCAGGTATACCAACTCCTTTGCAAAACTACATTTTTTCAGATTGATCAACAACTTATCCTCCCTCAGCTTCTTAAAAACTCTTCTGATATGCATCATATGCTCATCCCAAGTCTTACTGAAAATTAAAATATCATCTAAATAAACAAGAACAAAACTTCCCAAATATTCTTTCAATACCTCATTCATAAGCCACATGAATGTGCTCGATGCATTGGTTAGCCCAAATGGCATGACTAACCACTCATACAAACCTTCCTTGGTCTTGAAGGTCATCTTCGATTCGTCTCCTTCTCTTATTTAGATCTTGTGATACCCACTCTTTAGATCAATCTTCATGAAGTACTTGGCTCCACTCAAACAATCCATTGTGTCATCCATTCTGGGTAACATTTGGAAATCTGTATTTGATTATGATCTTATTGATGGCTCGAGAGTCTGTACACATTCTCCACTCAATCTTTCTTCAGTGCTAGTACTATAGGTACCGTACATGGACTTAGGCTCTCTCTTATCAGTCCCTTCCTTAACAACTCTTGAACTTGTCTATTCATCTCTTCACTCTCTGCAGAGGTCATTCTGTGGGATGCCTTATTCGGCAAACTAGCTCCTAGTATCAAATCCATTTGATGACTTATCTTTCTCACCGGTGATAAACCTTTTGGTACATTATTAGAGATAATATCTTGAAATTCTTCCAACATATCTGAAACTTCTGTTGGTACATCTTCACATTTCTCTTGACTAATCTTAGGAATCAATGCAAAGCAATGATGCTTGTGCTTCATACCCTCCAAAAATTTTCTACCATCTACCAAGCAAATTCTGGCAGTACTACATACATTTTCTTCCACCTCCTTCAAGGGTTTCAATTTATGATGAACTCCATCCTTTGTTAGGGAATATGTGTTTGCACGTCCATCATGGACAGCACTCCTATCATACTGCCGCAACCTCCCCAATAGCATATGACATGCATCCATTGGTATGATATCACACAGCACCTCATCATGGTAGTCTCTAATCTTGAACTTCACTAAACACTGCTCATTGACCAAAGCTCTATGGTCCTTCTGTAGCCATGCAATCTAATATGGATGTGGATGCTTTCTTCTTGTCAACTTCAACTTGTCAACCATCTCCTCTTAAACAAGATTGTTAGTGCTTCCACTATCAATAATAATATCACAACACTTACCTTCACATTTGCATCTTGTGCAAAATAAACTCTTCCTCTGATTGGGTTCTTTCTCCTCATTCAACAAAGTTCTTCTGACAACTACGGTTTCTCCCCTTTTAGCATCTTCAGAACGCTCAGACTACGCATCTTCATCTACATGTGCAACTCGTGCATTACCCTCAAGTCTTCTATTTGTCCTTCCTTGATGTTGCGGACACTCGTATGCTCAATGCCCTTCTTCTCCATATTAGAAATAGGTTCCTCTGAAACCTCCTCTTCCAGGTCCTTGCCTAGGTCAGCCTCTTCCTCTTCCTCTTTGATCACCATTGTTCTGGTCACGAGGGCAGTAGGCATTATCCCCTCTCTGATTTCGATTGGTGCTAGTTTCTTCACTTTTCTTTTGATCTTCATTACAGCCTCCATAGGGTCTTCCACCAGTCCTTCCACCTTGACCTCTTCCCCTTTGCTTGCTATCAAATCTTTTATTTAGCTTCTCTTCCACCTTCAGGGAAAATTGGTACGCATCTTCTATAGTGGTTATTCTGACTAGGCTCAACTCCTCTTGAATACTTAGCCTCAATCCATTAATGTAACGGGCTACCTTCTTGTTGGCCTCTACATGGCCTGTCCTAATACTAATCGTATAAAACTCTTAACAGATTTGTTACCTTGCTTCAATCCTTGCAACTTCTTCAGCAACTCCATCTCATAGTCCACAAGAATGAACTGCTTGTTCAGTTTCTTCACCTTCTGATCCCATTTGGTGATCTTTCCTTTTCCTCTTCTAGTCCTCTCTAATTGGACCTCCTTCCACCAAATACTGGCATGAACCCTCAACTTTATTTTTACAAACTTGACCCAATCTAGGTCCTCCACATCTTCATGCTCGAAATACTCCTTTATGTCATTGAACCAATCCATAAGCTGTTCCAGATTCAAATCTCCATAATATGTAGAAACTTTGATCCTGGGTCTCTTTTTGACTTTCAAAATGGCCCTCAACAACCTAACTTCTGCAGGATCTCCTACAACTTCTTGTTCTTCCTCAGATAGCTCTTTTTCAGCTTCATCTTCACTTTCTTCTCTTGTTCTCGACTCAAACTCTCTTCGCAGCTCCTCTTGCAATGCATCGATTTGTCTTTGCAGGGATCTAAAACCCTCTTCCGTCAAAGCATTCCTCCCAATATGATTTATTCATGGAGGCATCTTGATCTCCACAATAACCCACAACCTCAGGTCCTGGTGCAAACTACCTCACACTCAGCAATCTATCTACACACTCAGATACCCTTGCTCTAATACCACTTGATGAAGGGGGAAATCATAAAACACACAACAATAGAAATGACACACAGAAAATAGAATATTTATTTATTGATTTGGACAACTTATTACATTACAAAAGCTCAATTACAATTAGAGGAATCAATTCTCCAAAGGTTGCAACACGCTACAGCTACACATCACCAGGCTCTAGAATCTTCTACCTTCTATAACCCCAAACCAGCTAGGGTTTCTATTTTTCCACCTGTTCTTGACTCTACACTTTCCCCCTTAACTCAACTACTGCCCAAGGTTCCCAAAATAGTCATAAATAACACTTTTTGGTGGCCTCTAGCTAAATTTCAAAATTTGCAACTCCCTCCAAAAGTAGGTCAACTTCTGGGAAGCATAACTTTTGATCCGGGTGTCTGATTAACAAACCGTTCTAAGCGCCAGAAATCTTGTGATATGAACTATCACATTGTAAATCTATGAATGGATTTTTGTCAACTTTTTTGGACGTTATGGGATGTTTTAGTGCCTCATATCTAGTTTTAGAAATTTTCAAGGGCTTTTCATAAAATAAAAACTTTAATATCTTTCAGCTCACAAATGATCTTTATCTGATTCCTTCGCCAAAGGTCTTATATTTTAGTTATGAATCTTTTTGTAAGTTTTCTTATCAATCCGTGCCCAAATGCAAACTTTCCTAAAATGACAATTACACTTTCCAAAACTGGTAGTTTGCTATTTTTAGCAGTTTGGAAAAAACTACTCATTAGGAACCAGAAACACTAATTATGGAAAGAAATGAAAACAACTGCAATGATTTTGAATTAACTTCTTTTTGGGTGATGCAAGATTGCCCTTACACCACTGGATGCTCCTGCATCAACTTGCCACTGCTCATTAGGCAAGACATGTGGATCTTTATAAAAACTGTTATGACAAGTTTACATGCTAACAACTAGCAAATCTAAGACAAGAAAAGAAGGAATATATTTATCTTTTCCAATCCCCACAAGGCCATGGGAAAGTGCTTGTATGGATTTTTAGGAGGTTTTTCTATGAGAAAACATGGACATGACTATATTTTTGTTGTAGCTGATAATTTCAATAAAATATGTATTATAACTGCTTATAAAAATACTATCATAGGAAGAGAGGTTGTTGAGATGTTCTTTACTAATGTATAGGTGCATCTAGACTTCGCAAGTCTAGAATTTTATATATAGATATAAGGTTTGTTGGCAATTTCTGGTCTAACATTATAGAGTATGATGGACACAAAGCTAAAGAAAAATATAACCTTTTACCCACAATAGATGGTTGGGCATAAGTAGTCCACAATACCTTGGTGCAACTCATTATGGGGTATAACAGTAGATGTCCCAAGACATGGATGAATCACTCCCTTACATTCAACAATCTTACAATAGGGATTTGCATTCATCTACTAATAAGTCACAATTTGAGGCATGCTTGAGATATTTTCCTTTTGGTATATTTGATGTAGCTTTTGATAAGTAAAATGAACAAGTAGGTAAAGATAATGAGGTTACTAAGGCATCAAAAATTGTTGAGAAAATTGTACAAAATCAACTCAAAGGTAGGGAACAATTGAAAAACATAACAATTGTATAAACAAAGACATGGTCAACATATGAAGGTGTTAGGAAAATGGTGTTGTACACCTTGCACAAGAATGAGATATTTTAAATATGTAAAATAAATATTTATTTGTGGTGTATCTTCAGTGATGTGTTTAGCCACATTAAATATTTATTTGGGTCAACTTGTAAAGTTGTATGTAACATTGGTTAGATATTTTATGTGTGAACAATATTTAATATTGCGGTAAATATTTAATTTTGGGGTCAATGGTTTTATGCTCTCATGGTTTTGAGACACATGGTTTAGCCAATACCACTTGGTGGTTTTGTGTGAGCTTGATTCTATAAAAGCAAGCACATGTTTAGTGGTTGAGATTGGTTGGTCATTTGGGCTATTATTTTGGGTTAGTTGTCATTTGTATTGAGCTCTCCTAAAGAGTGCATATGTGAAGCATTGCATGAGATGTGTGGTTGCTTGGACACATGGAGGATGCATTGGAGGACCTTGATATTTCAAAAAAGTATTCATGGAAACTTTGTAAGTGTATTGTAATGTTTCATTGTTAAATAATACATTGAGTGCGTATACTTTTGGAGGCTGAGTTTTTCTCTCTTGAGGGCTTTCCTAGGGTATATCTTTTGTTGTCTTGTGATATATTTTTGAACTTTACATTATGGTTATTCTGTAAGCTTGTATGCATCATTTTGTCTCATAGCTCGTTATGTAGGAAATGGTTTGATCAACCTGTAATTTCCTAACAGAAGGATCACAAACTTTAGGTAAGGGACAAAGTTTGGATTTCCCTAGGAAAGGAAAGGCTAAAAAGACAAGCAAAGAAAATTAATCCATTAAGCTATGGACCTTTCACAATTTTGGAGGCCATATATGAAAATGCATTCAAACTTGATCTCCCTTCTTTTATGAAGATACACTCAGTTATTAACTATAAGTACTTGTAGTTTTATGAGCCCTCCATGCTTGATAAAGAAGATGTGCTACCCTCCTTAGAAGAATTGGGCATGGAAAGAAGATCCATTCTCATAGAGGATGTAGTGCTTTGAGAAGAAGACATGAGAAGCCTGAAATAGAGTCCAAGAAAAAATTAAAATGGGACTTAAAGATCACAAGATGAGTCAAACAAAGTGGTATTCCAAAGAAAGAATGGGAGAACTTTTCCCCCACTTATTATAGATCATTAAACTTTTGTGGGATCAAGAGCCTCCTAAGAAGGGATGTGTGATCCATATTAGATTTGAAAAATGTATGAAAAACATACTTGAACACTAAATTGAATTTAGGTATAAGAACAAGTTCAAAAATAGGAACTACAGGAAAACATAGGTGAACATGACAATAATTATGGTAGTAACTTAGTTAAGACCATGACCATATTAGCAACCACAAAAAAATGAACACTTCAAATTTAGAATCTAAACTGAACATTCATCATTTTTACTTCACGTGCAAACGAGAATTCTTCTACAACCTAAGAGAACCCTGCTATTCACATAAATATATAAGATGGGAGTCGTAACTTAAGTCTAAAGGATTTTTTTTGGAAATTAGAGGATAGGATAAATAGTGTAGAGAGAGAGTTTATTTGTTCATTAAAGGAAATAAGTAGAAGTAGAGAGAAAAAAGATGAAGTCCCATTTGTTGTAATAACTTTCCCAAGATAATAGAGAAGATGGCAAGGCCATTGCCACTATCATAAGAGTTAGTTTTCCTCCACATTGGGGGTTTCTAAGATAAAGTCTGAGTTTTATGTGAGTTTGTTTATGTTTAATTTCTACTTTGCTCACAATATTTCCTTCTTTAAAAGGAAACTTAATGTATATTGATAAGTAGTAAGTAATTGAATAAAATCATTGATTCTTAAATTGTAACTAGAGAGTTTATGGAGTGAGACAACATCATGGGAGAAAAGTTAGTAATCATCAAAGTATAAAGATGTATCTATGATGATGTTTAGATCCAAAAAAATGATTAGAAAATTAGAAAATAAATTAGATGTGAAAAACCCTACGGTAGAAGGATTAAAACCTAAGGGCAAAGCCCTAGAGGGTGCAAGAATGTCAAGTTCACAAAAAATGTAAGCAAATAAATAACTGTTACAAGTACGTCCTAGGGTAAATCAACTAACTAAGATTGATAAACAAACAAACTCTAGGAACAAGAGTTGGGTGTAATTAATATATTTAAATAATGCATAAAATTTTACATAATAAAATAATGGTACTAAGATGTGAAAGTTTAGAATCGTGTCAAACTTTTATAATATAGTTTTTCAACTTGGACCGCCTAGAAGTGGTGTGTATGTTTTGAATTTTAAAATGATGAACTAATGAAATGTAGAACTCTTCATGTAGTTTATGTTTATAATTTTTTTAGTTTTTAAAAATTTGGTTTGATATAGATTTTTACAAATTTAAGAGAATAATTTTAATTGTTAAAACTTTTTGAAAAAAGTGAGGTCGATGGGATGTTGCAAAAATATAGAAAATTTAATTTTCTTCTCACTTAGATAACTTGAAAATCTAGTGCATGGACAAAAATAATAATTTTTTATGAATATCTATTTTTTAGTAATTTTTTACATCAAATTTACTCAGAATGTCATAGTTTTCATAGTCTTGATGAGACACTAGCTTTTGTCTCAATTTTTTATCATTAAAAAAACCCTCTTGAGGAGGATTCTCTCCTCTTGTGTGCTATATATTTTTTAGTTTTTTAAATATACTATAATAATTTTTTAAAATTTCTAATTAGCATCAAGTTTGATTATAATAACCTACTTGCAATAAAATAAGAAAATTAAAATAAAACTATCCAAAATATTTAAATAGTTATTTTTAGATTCTAGAATCTGAACTCTACAAAAGGGTATTTTTAGATTTTCATGACAATACCCTTAGTTGGTGAAATATGGAGTTGAAGTTGATTTTTTGTTGAATTTTTCTCAAAATAGGGGTTAGGTTGCCACATGGGATGCCAACTAGACATTTTTGGGAAAAAGAGTTTTGGTCAAAACATTTTTTTCCCCAAACCTTTTCACCTAAAACTTTGTATATAAATAAATATGTTTTTCAAAGTTGACATCGAATTATATAGAGTGAATAGTTTTAGTTGAAACTCTTTATGCCATGCAAGGGCCATGTAGTTTTGGGTGAAATTGTTTCACCTGAAACCATTTAGTTGGCCCAAAGTGTGACACAATTTTGAACCTTCACCCTAAGCTCTTCGCCCAATGTTGACTTTGACTCTACTAGGCGTTCCCAATTGATTTGTTCTTGCATCAAAAAATTAGTGCTTCTCAATTGAAAGCATAAAACTTAGTGACAACTCTCCCTGACAACAAGTGTCCTTCCATGATTATAAAAATGATCTACACTATTGTGGAATCGATTACATGACTACAAATCTAAGCCTTTTGTGTGAATTTTATCTTCATCGATTCTTAGACCTATAAGTTGCTCACCTTTGCTTCTATATTTTACGTAAAACTTTGGTGTATACAAAGGACATTGTAAGGGACTGAAAATATTTGGACCCCTTTTTATCAAAACCTTGGATACTAATTTAATGACTTAGTACAATCATCAAAGGCAATAAAATTAGTCATGTAGTATTCCTAAGATGTTATGTAGATGTCAATGCTCTAAAGATAGTGTAGTGAACAACAAAGCTTTCTTGATAGGTGTTAGATGTGTAAGATGTGCACTAGGAGTTCTAAATGAATTAGGGTTTATCCTTTTTATACAACACCCTAACATACAGAGTTGGAGAATGTTTCTGACCTCCAAATACCTGATCATATGATGGAGAAAATTGTTTATTCCATGGAACTCTCACTGGTGGGTAAATTCTAGGCCCTAAGACCTAACATTGACATGGTGAGGAGGTGGATTGCCTCAAGGTGGAAGCTAAAAGGTAGTGTCACTACCAATACTATGGCTGGGGGCCTCTTTCTCTTCAAATTCACCACTAAAGAGGACTTGTTGGTGATCTTAGCAATTTATCTCTAGTTATATGGTAAACATAACCTATATTTGGGATGCTAGAAACCTGGGTTTGACGAGGCTCTAGAGCTGAATAGGTCAGCTCCAATTGGGTCAAGTTGCTTGGCCTCCCCTTGGAATACTGGGATGAGGAGATCTTCTCATGGATCAGAAACTCATTTGGAAAGTTCATTGCGCTGGATGGAACCACAAAACACAAAATAAGGTTAGGATTTGCTCATTTTTGTGTTAGCATAGACATCAACAAAACTCTAACTATCAGTATTAACTTAAAGTCTAAGTATGGGAGCTGGGAATAGCCCTTGGTGTATGAGAACACTACCACATTATGCCAGAACTACTCCAGGAAAGGCCATTTGATAAATGAATGTAAATTCCAGAGGAATGGGAAAACTAAGGAAACAAGTGAAGAGGAGGTGAGTGTTGAGGACTACCCATTCAAGGAGGACCTGCTTAGCATTATCAAGTCCCCAGAGAACCCTAAACAATAGGCTAGAACCTAGGAGAAGGGCTCTCCAGTAGTTGACTAGCCGCGCTTAGACCATGGCCAACTCGACACCATTGACTCAGAGGAGATGGAAGAAGAGGAAATCAGATGCCAAACCCCCAAAGAGAAGGAAAACCCCATACCTCAAGATGGGGAATATGGGATCAATCCATAACATTCCATGGATCCGAAGAACCTAGAGAAAATGACTTCTATATCCCTTACCAGAGTGCTATCACCTAGAGCTGGCCCTAGCTCCACATGGACCAACCAAGAAGGCTGGGTGACCCCCAAAAAGAAGGTCAAAGGAAACCAAAAAAATTCTACGAACGTGGGTACAAAGGGAGAGGTTGGCAGACTTTCTCAGAAAGAAACAAGAAATAGGGAAGCCAACAACGAAATAGCCATAGGTAGACAAAGCACCCTAGAGGCTCTCTCTAGGCGAGGTAAAAAATGAGAGTTCTCTCTTGGAATGTGAGGGGACTCAGTAGCCCCCAAAAGCAATTCATGGTGAAGAACTGCATATATGAAAATAAGGTTGACATAATCTTGCTCTAGGAAGTTAAGATGAATGAAGAAAATTTCAAAAACATTGCCAACAAAGTCTAGCCTTCGGTTGATTACCTCATCAGTCCCTCTATTGGGGCCTTCGGAGGCCTTGTCACTATGTGGAATAAGCACATATTCACTGGCTACTACTTGATGCAGAGCATCCACCAAAAACCTTAACATGCACTCACCAAATGTATGTGTATGCATTATTTAATATGCATATAAACTTCATTTTATAAACCCTTCTCTTTACCTATCGGCAACACCTAATATTGTCGGCCACTATGCTTGGTATCTCCCCGATGCTTCACCTCACGCCGACTCCAAACTTCTTATCGCTGAGACTCCTCCTGTCGGTGAAGTCTTCATTCCCTCTGTCGATCCCCACTCTCTCACCGATGCATCAGTCTAATGTATGTCTTAACATACATGCAATGACGATATACAACCTTCGGCTGTACTCTGACGGCCAACACATGCATCAAAACTAATGTATGAGCATGTTGCACATTCGCGACATACATACAAATCTTAACCTATTCTTCTGGTGCCCTTACCTATGACTGCCGGTCAACTCTTGTATCCGCAGACAAAAACCCTTTCAGCATACATTCTGGCTACCACCTCGGCCAGTCACCCTGTGCATTATTTGGCGATGTATGTTTTTATTGTATCTTCATAACAGACAACCACGAAATACAACCAACTGATACACAGAGACTGTCTCGCTCATACAACTGCAGTATACACACAAACTATCTTCGACATACAAAAGACATAATTTGTATAACCCAAAATACTTAACCTTGTATATTTAAAACATGCATTTTTAAATATGCATTTGACCGAACCTTGACTTCCTTGTATGCCAACTGGAATCTTGGACTTTCTCTCTCCTTTGTATCTGCTATAGACAAATGCAAGATACACAGAACATGTAAAAGTGAAATATTCACAGATTGTATATCCTTCATGCAAAAGCGATATACATGCAATTTGAATGTCTCTCCAAACCACACAAATTTTCATTGTTTTGACCCGCTTTTTGCATAGCGATTGCTTCGAACTGTTTCACCTTCAAACATGCATCTCTCTGCACTTCAATAATCTAGCATACATCCATGCTAGAACCCTTCAATGCATTCCTTGCCCGATCTTGCAAACGTTAACACAGACAAATAGAAAAACAAAACAAAACCCTAAACTAATATATACAACCATTCCACCGATTTCACAAAAATCAATCAGTGGAATGGATTAGGAAATCCATTTTAGCCTCAAAATAATAAAATGATTTATTTAGAAAAACCCGATGGCAGAGAGATGTATAAACTCAAAACAGGATTTTATTTGTACTTTTAGAAATGTTTACAGATGCTCTGTTTACACTTTCACAATTGAACTACAACTGACCACACTCTATACCCTCTTCATTCGATCATCTAGGGGGGTATTTATCTACTTACCCTCGATAGTACAGACTTGGGTCCCAGTGGCTGGGAGACACTTCCAATCGGCTGGGAGATCTAGCTAACTAACAAACTCTTAACTAACAACCTAAAAATAGCATGCATTGATCAAACTGACCTTATTGCATTTAATGGTCATTTAGGACCTTATTGAAAACATAAAAATAGACATAAAACAACTAAATTCCTTAAGGAGGCCACTGTGGGTTAGGTGCACCTACACCATACTCCCCAATTTGAAAAGAACTCATGTCCCATGAGTTAAGTCTTTGACTGAATCCACCTGTATCTTTTGCTGTCGCATATCTACCCCATGATCTCTGTGCTGCAACCGAATCCCATGGAACCAGATACTCATGCCTAGCACTATAGGCTCTTCTCACACGTTGTTGGTCATTCTTTCTGACCATCACCTCTGTCTGAACATGGATAGTGGAAACCTCATTTACTGCTATAGCAGAATGGGTTTGCTTTTCAACTTTTAGAGGGCAAACAATAGTCCCTATGATGATTGCATCCTTATCATCCAATCAACCTGTGGCTGTGTACAAACCTGCTTTTGGACCTTCTGTTGATCCCCCTGATCTCTGTCAGTCAGAACTGAAATCTTCTTCAAACTGTGATCTGCTCTCCTTGAGATATCCTCAACTGTCTTTAACTTTGCTATAGGCATCTTCACAAACTCCTTCTTACCGACCAAAATAATCTTACCTATCTTCTTTGCTTCAACATCCTCCTACAATGGTATTAGCATGAAAGTTCTCTCATCCTTCCTGATGGTGTAGGTGTTAGCATACCCATCATACAATGCTCTTTGATCAAATTGCCATGGCCTACCCAACAGTAGGTGACAACATTCCATGGGCAATATGTCACACAAAACTCTATCCTGATACTCTCCAATATGAAAATCAACATATGCCTATTCATATACTAAAAGTGATTGACTATCACTTACCTAAGATGTTGTGTAAGGATTTTGATGTGGAATCCTTTCCAGTTTCAGTTTATCCACCATTTCCTAAGATACCATATTATCTATTAAACCAGAATCTATTACTACCTTGCATACTTTACCTTTGCTTTTGCAACTGGTCCTAAAAAGTGCTCTCCTTTGTAATATGTCCTTGGATGTCTTCAAGATTGTTCTTCTTAACATCAATGCTTCTCCTTGCTCAGGATACACATAACTTTTATTAGTGTTTGAGCTTGTCCCACTTTGATCATCAGATTCTTGGACCAGATTTGTCCTCCTTTCTCCTACTGAACTTGTGGCTTTTTTTGGACATTTGAATGCTGGGTGACCATATTCACCACAAGTGTAGCACTTTCCTGAGAATGTATTGGAACCTCTTCCATTGCCAAATCTACCTCTTGTGACTTTCCATCCACCTCTGAAGTCAGACTGTTCTTGTCCTTTACCAGCCTCTTCTGGATTCTCATTGGCTTGCCTTGTTGTAGGAGCTGATCCTCTTCCTCTGAAATTGTTGCCTCTCCCTCTCATGGGCTTATCCTGTCTCCTTTTCATCTTCTCCTCAATCTTGATTGCCATTTGGTAACATTCTTCCACACTCCTAGGGTTAGCCAAAACTAATTCATCCTGTATATTCAATCTCAAACCAACCAAATATCTAGCAACTTTTTCAACCTCATTCTCATGATGACCAGACCTCATACTCAATTTATAAAATTCCTCAGTATATGCCTTCACATCCATTTCTTTTTGTCTTAAAAATTGAACCTTCTTAAACATTTGAACCTCATAATCCTTGGGTAAAAATTTACCTTTGATCCTTGCTACCATCTTGTCCCATGAAGAAATCTTTGACTTACCTTGCTTTCTTCTCTCTGATTGTACATAATCCCACCACACCAAAGCATGACCTATCAATTTGGTCTTTGCAATCTTTACCTTCTACTCCTCAGGAACTTCCTCACATTCAAAGTGATTATCTAGTGCAGCAATCCAATCAAGAAACTCTTCCTCATTCAAACTTCCAGTGTACTTTGGAACATCAATCTTTACCTTAGGTTTGTCATTCTTGACTGCCCTTAACATTTTTGCAAATCTCTGATCTTCAACATTCAGTTCTTCATCTACCTCTTCAAATTCTTCAGCATCATCTTCTTCCTTTTCTGATTCACATTCTTCCACTTCTCTTCTTTTATTTGTCTCCAAGGCTGCAAGCCTGGCTTGAAGTACTTTAGCAAGCTCTTTCATCTTCCTCATCTCCTTGGCATGTTTTTCCTTCATCTCCTGTAACTCTCTAACAGTACCATTACCTTTCAGAGGCATCTTGTCAACCTCTTAATCCTTCTACTTCTGTCCTCTTAGTGACAGAATCAACACACAATAGCCAAAACCTTTTGCTGAGCTTTGATACCACTATGATGCAGAGCATCCACCAAAAACCTTAACATACACTCACCAAATGTATGTCTATGCATTATTTAATATGCATACAAACTTCATTTTATAAACCCTTCTCTTTACCTATCGACAACACCTAATACTGTTGGCCGCTATGCTTGGTATCTCCCCCATGCTTCACCTCATCCCGACTCCAAACTTCTTATCGCCGAGACTCCTCCCGTTGGTGAAGTCTTCATTCCCTCTGCCGATCCCCACTCTCTCACCGATGCATCAATCCAATGTATGTCTTAACATACATGCAACGACGATATACAACCTTCGGCTATACTCTGACAACCAACACATGCATCAAAACCAATGTATGAGCGTGTTGCACATTCGCGACATACATACAAATCTTAACCTATTCTTTCGGTGTCCTTACCTATGACTGCCAATCAACTCTTGTATCTGCAAACAAAAACCCTTTCAGCATACATTCTTGCTACCACCTCGGCCAGTCACCGATTGCATTATTTGGCGATGTATGTTTTTATTGCATCTTCATAACATACAACCACGAAATACAACCGACGGATACACAGTGACTATATCACTCATACAACTACAGTATACACACAAACTGTCTATGACATACAAAAGACATATACTCATAATTTGTATAACCTGAAATACTTAACCTTGTATATTCATAACATGCATTTTTAAATATGCATTTGACCGAACCTTGACTTCCTTGTATGCCGACTAGAATCTTAGACTTTCTCTCTCCTTTGTATCTGCGATAGACAAATGCAAGATACATAGAACATGCAAAAGTGATATATTCACAGATTGTATATCCTTCATGCAAAAGTGATATACACACAATTTGTATGTCTCTCCAAACCACACAGATTTTCACTGTTTTGACCCGCTTTTTGCATAGCGATTGCTTCGAACTATTTCACCTTCAAACATGCAGCTCTCTACACTTCAACAATCTAGCATACAACCATGCTAGAACCCTTCAATGCATTCCTTGCCTGATCCTACAAGCGTTAACACAAACAAACAAAAAAACAAAACAAAACCCTAAACTAATATATACAACCATTCCACCGATTTCACAGAAATCAACTAGTGGAATGGATTAGGAAATCCATCTCGGCCTCAAAACAATAAAATGATTTATTTAGAAAAACCTAATGGTAGAGAGATGTATAAACTCAAAACAGGATTTTATTTGTGCTTTCAGAAATGTTTACAGATGCTCTGTTTACACTTTCACAACTGAACTACAACTGACCACACTCTGTACCCTCTTCATTCGATCATCTGGGGGGGTATTTATCTACTTACCTTCAGTAGTACAGACTTGGTTCCCAGCGGCTGGGAGACACTTCCAATCGGATGGGAGATCTAACTAACTAACTAACTCTTAACTAACAACCTAAAAATAACTAACCTTATTACATTTAATGGTCATTTAGGACCTTATTGAAAACATAAAAATAGACATAAAACAACTAAATGCCTTAAGGAGGCCATTGTGGGTTAGGTGCACCTGCACCAGTACTGCTCTCATAGCAAAAATAGTTTGGAAGTGAAACTCATTGTCAATAAGAAAGATTGGAAAATTATAAATATATATGCCCCTAATACTAGAAGTGCTAGGAAGGACCTCTAGGAAAGCCTTGTTCCTAGAATCAATATGGAGAAAAGGAATAAATGGATGCTAGCTGGTGATTTTAATACCATGTTGTTCCCTTCATAAAAGTCTGGGGGAATCACTGACTACTCTGATAGCATGGTTGATCTTGCTAACTTCCTCAGTCAAATAGGACTGATGGACATTGAAGTGAATAACCAACTCTTCTCCTGGACTAATAGAAGAAGCAGAGACTAGTTGATTCAAGTTAAACTGGATAGGTTCTTTCTCTCGTCCAATTGGGACATAGTACAACACTCTACCTCGATAGCCCTTCCCCGCACCATCTCTTACCACAATGCACTCCACTTCTCCTAGAGTGAAGGTGTCCCGAAAGGACCTTTCCCATTCAGATATGAAATCATGTGGGCCTCCCACCCTGGCTTCAGAGATTGCATTAATAATTGGTGGGGCATCACGATTCATGGATCTCTGATGTTTAGACTCACCCAGAAACTCATTCATATTAAGCAGAAAGTCAAAGGTTGGAATAGGTTATGTTTTGGTAATATCATGAACCGAAAGAAACAAATATCTGTCAGTCTCTCAGAAACCCAAGGAAATATGACCAAGGGGGACAAAAATGAGACTAACTTTAGTAACGAAGAGGCTCTTGAAAATGAGCTAAGGGAAATCATGAAAAATGAAGAGATCTTTTGGAAATAGAAGTCTAGAGTTCAATGGCTGACTAAAGGTGTTCGAAACACTACGTTCTTCCACCAATCAGCCATGAAACATAGGAAAAGGAATAGAATATCCAGGATTCTCTATGAAAACAACAGGGAAGTCAACTCCAAGGTTGAATTGGGGCTTATGGCCTCTAACTACTTCAAGAACTTTCTAGCTAAACAAAGGAACACTACTAACCAGTACACAGTGGAAGAACTGCTAGACTGCATTCCCTTTGTTCTCTCAACTGAAGGCAACAATAGAATGTTGGCTTCGATTACAGTGGAGGAAGTTAGGATGGTTGTGTTCTCTATGGGGGCTTTCAAAGCCCTGGGCCCAGATGGGTTCCCTCTGGCCTTCTTCCAGGACTTCTAGGAAATTGTTTGCTTTGATGTCACTGCTGCTATCAGGGATTTCTTCAGGACAACCAAGATTCTTAAACAAATTAACTCCACTTTCATAGCCCTTATACCTAAGAAGAACACCCCTGAGAAAATGATTGATTTCTACCCTATCAACCTCTGCAACACCATATATAAGATTTTTATGAAGGTGTTGGTCCTCAAGCTCCAACCTTTGTTGGATAGCCTCATCTCTGATTGTCAGAAAAAAAATTTCCAAGCAAATAGATAGTCAATGCTGCCATCTCCATGCACAAGATTATCCATTTGATGGACAAAAGCAACACCCCCAGCATGGCTCTCAAACTAGACATTTCTAAGGCTTATGATAGAATTTCTTGGAACTTTCTCTTTATGGTTCTCAAGAAATTTGGATTTCAGAATAAAATGATATCCTTGATTCAGGAATGTGTCACTACTATCAAGTATTCGGTTCTGGTCAATGGTTCTCCTTGAGGGTTCTTTAATGCGGGCAGAGGTATTAGACAGGGGAATCCCCTTTTGCCCTACTTTTTCATCATTATGGTTGAGGTCATGGGCATAAACATTCTTTCCTTCCTAGATAGTCAAGATCTGAAAGGGGATCAGAGCAGCGTCAATGGTGAGGCCCTTAGTTGTCCAACAATTTGTTGACGATACCATGTTGTTTGGTGCGGCCTCAGTCGTGGAAGCCAGAAGATGGAAAGACCTACTGAAATCTTATGCTGATGCCTCAGGACAGTGTATAAATTATGAAAAGATAATGTTTTCTTCTTTAATGCCGATATGGTTCTCCAGGAGAAGGTCAAGAAGATTCTAAACTGTAATCAAGCCAACCTCTGGAAAATGGGAAAATGAGACAAAATCAAGTTCTGGGAAGACAATTGGCTTCATGAGGCTCCTTTGTCCAACTAGGAAAACATCAACATTAAATCCAAAGATGTCACTCATTTTGGGAGGTTTATTAGCAATTACATCATGGTTCAAAATTAGGGCCAAAGATAATGGAAGAACATAATCGACTGCTGGGAGGGAAGCCATACAAGAAACCAGGGGTGTTTGTCTCTGCAATTGGAATTGAGGAATTACAGAATCCCTTTATTCCCTAAGGAGGATGAGATGCTATGGGAACATAACCAAAAGGAGGTCTTCTCAGTTAAATCAGCTTACAACATCATGACTAACAGCGGTCAAGATAGCATTTTGTGGAAGAAAGTCTAGAATAAAAACTTGACTCCTAAGATCAACTTTTTCTGGTGGGTGGCAACTCACCACAAAATTCTCACCACTAATAATCTCAACAAGAGAGGTTTCCAATTTGTCAACAGATGTGTTCTTTTCTAGAAAGAGGAAGAATCTATATAGCACATTCTTTTCCACTGTGACTACACCAAAGAGATCTAGGGAAGGACCCTGATAATTCTCAACATAGAATGGGTTCACAATGAAAACCTTTCAGACTTCATTCATGGATGCCTCTCTCCCTTCTCTCACCCAAGAATCAAAGAACTTTGGAGGCAAATTCCCCCACCCCTGGGTTGGAGTATTTGGAAAGAAAGGAACAACAAAATTTTCAGGGAAACAACACAGAGTGCCAAGGATGTCTTCTTCTCCTTTTGCAGAATGGTCTTGGAAAACACATCCATCAGTACCCTGAGAACAGCTAAGGAACCCCCACCCAACTAGAGATCCAGATTGCCAAAAACTAGGGTCTGACATCTGATATAACCAACTTTGACAACTCTAAGCAGCTTGTCAGGCAAAGCACCATCTAAAAACCTCCCCCAAAGAACTGGGTCAAAATCAACTTTGATGGTGCTGAGAAAAAGACCATTGGTATGGCAAGTGTTGGTGGGGTCATTAGAAGTGATAAAAGGAAGCTCATTGTTTCTTATGCCGGGGGCATTGGCACCCAGTCCAATAATGTGGTTGAGGGGTTGGCCCTCTTATGGGGTCTGAAATTGGCCCTTTCACTCAGAATGGATAAGTTACAAATCGAAGGCAACTCAAAAATAATAATTGAGGTTGCCCTTGGCAGGATTGACAGCGGGTGGAAACTCAAAGACATCACGGAGGACATTAAGAGCTTATTCACTGGGTTCACGCACAAGGAGATAGGACACACCTATCATGAAGGAAACAAAGTGGCCAATGACATGGCTAACCTAGGTCAGAAATTGAGCAATTGGAGATGTTGGAAAAAGCCTAAAAACCTCCCTGCCTAGGTTCAAAAACTCCTAAGTACGGAGTAGGACACTATACCTAATTCATCATGAATTTAAACCTATTTGGGTTAGACACTCAGACTAAGGTTTGCCTTAGGAGCTATAGGAGGGATGATTCAAATAATATTGATTATTATATTTTTAAGGAAACCAAAAGATCCAGTGACAGAATGGAATATAGACAAATAATATTTAAGAGAATTATAAATTACATTAGGTTGATGTGTTACAAAAGCAACATGATGACATGGATGTGCCAAGAGGTTAATCACATGGCCATTCACATGACATGCAATTGGATTAATACTCCTAATCTCCATAGAACTCAGGTTTGTGATTGTTGTAATCATAAGATGGGTTGGCTTACTAATTCACATGAGGTGAATTTGTGGAATTATGTCAATTCAAACTGCAGAGGTGTCAAGTTGTTCATTAATCTTTGTACCTTGTGCTTCTCTCTGTTTAATATTTACAGTGTTAAAGTTTCTTCATTGTAAAGAGTTTTCTTGTCATCTAAATTTGTTGCTGGTAAAGAGATTCGACTGCATAAAGCCTTACTGTTGTCTAAAACTTCTTCTAAGATTGGTTGCCTACAAATGGGGGGGGATAGGACTCTAACTAAACCTGAGTCTTGTGAAGAATTCAGGAAGAACGAGACCCTATGGCATATTTGGTGCAGAGGCACCTAGATATCTTAATTAATTTCATGTTCTTTTGATGTTTTGGAGTTGTATAAGGTCCACGTGATCAATTGTAAGGCCTAGTGCCATGTGTGAGTCCGAGTGGAATAGGACAAGTCGTAGGGTCTGGTAGTGGAAGAGCAAACACATTGTAACTGAATAGGTTCACAGTTGCAGAACGGTTGGCATTCCCACCGATGCAAACTGTCAAGAACAAGAACATGTATAAATAGTTCAGTGAACAGAAGAAGAGGAGTAAGATAGAAATTGGGTGTGATTTGTGGTAGAATAACAGTAAGAAGATAGAAGAATTATTTTCAGTGCAGAAGTTCCCAAGATAAATAAAAGATCCTATTTTGTTTGTGTTCTTTCACCATGTCACTGTAGTTAGTTCCATTTTGTCATTCAGATGGGTTATTGAGCCATTCCACCGACGAGATTTCTTCGAAATCGGTGGAATGGGTCTGTTTGTACAGTTAGTGTTCTTTTTGTTTTTTGTTTACGTTCAGTGTCGGATCAAGTGTGGGATGTGTTGATCGAGCCTAGCATCTCCATGTGCTAGGATTCGATGAAGGCAAAGAGTGTCTGCATTGCAGAGTTCGTCTTTGATAGAACAATAACTGTCAGAGAAGGCCTAGACGATGGTTGTCTAGCCAGAAAAACAAGAAGAGCTAAGTCAAAAGCAGTAGTTTGCCCGAAGGGTAGTTAGAGTAACCCAGTGCATCGGTGTAAGATTTGTATTGTTTCAGCGGATATACTTTATGTGAGTATATCGCAGTTGTATGTTCATGTGTATGTCGTGAAATTACATCAGGTGAGATACAAGGAAGGTCAATGGTCAATTTCTGAATGCATGTTCTGAATGTATGTGGAGAATGCATCTCTTGAATGTATACTAAAAATATACATTACGCATATACATTGTGTTGGATGCAAGAGGCGATCGGCAGCGACGCCGAAGGAAACCGATGATCACAAGTCAACTTAAGTATATACAATCTTTTGTTAAATTTTTTATGCTTCCTCTGTGCACTCTGCATCATTTTGGTATCAGAGCTTTGGACGTTTTGTGTGTGACAGATCTGTGAATGTTTATGTCAGATAGAGAGAGCGAAGGAGAGGCCAGTGCCATGCCTCCAAAGGGGATGACAGTGGAAGTGCTTAAAAAGTTCCAAGAGATGGAAGAAATAATCAAGGTTGGAGTCAAGGTTGGAATCAAGGAAACACTCCAGGCTAAGTTGAAGGCACTAAAGATAGGAAAGAAATCAGATGATGAATCTAATGAAGAAGAAGAAGAAGACGGGGAAGAGGAAACAACCTTAAGACAGACAGATATATCTACAAATCAAAAACAATTTCTGGAGGCCATAAAATCACTTGGTAAGTGTATATGCCTAAAAATGACACAAATCATCTTAAATAAATATTCTAAATATTTATTCCATTCTTCTATTAATTAAATAAATATTTCCAATTTATTTAATCGATTCACTGTTCCATAATTAAATAAATTCAATTTATTTAATTAAAATTCTTCTAAATATCCTACACAATTAAATAATCATAAATTATTTAATTAATCCAAATTCCTCTATCCTAAGTTCTAAATTTCAAAAATCCACCTCACATTTACACCTCACCTTTCCACTTCATCAGGTTGTACATGTAATTAAATATATTTAATATTTAATTATCTTATTTTCCCTCACCCACATGGCCTATTTCTTCTCAAATCAGAGGTTAGTTAACTAATCAATCAAAAGTGTTAACTAACCTGCCAATTGAGTCAATTCCTCAATCAAGTTAGTCAGTTCCACAATCCACTCTTCTAACTGATCAATCAAGTCTGTTAACTGTTCAGTCAATGGAGTTAACTCTCCAATCAATTCAGTCACATCCCCTCTTTCATGATGGAGCTGGGACACTTGTCACATTTCTACTGGTTGCACATTCCTCAACCATCCTCAGCCGTTGATCTTCATATCCCCTCTCAACCGTTGATTCTCATTCTTCTAAGTCTATAAATGAAGCTTCATCCCTCCATTCTAATCATCCAGGCTTTTGACATCGTTACTCTGCAGAATTATCACCAGCGCGCCTTTGGCACCCATTTACCATTCACAAGCTTGAGATCACATACTCGCATTAGAGCTCATCTTCATTGCATATCACCATAGCCATTTACCATCGACTTCTCACAAACAGCTAAAAGAGTGCACTCTCTAAGGGCTCACTTCATCTGCAAAAGGATGATCATAATAGGCAAACAACAGAAGCATCGATTTCAGAGAAGGTTTGCTTTGTGTTATTCATGGCTATTTTTGTTTAATCTTCTTTGTTATCTCCTATTTTGTTGATGTTTGGGTCATACATTATTCATTTGATTGATCAGCATTTTACCCTTACATTTTTGGCGCCCACCGTGGGGCCCTTGCCCCTTTATCTCACCAAAATCTGAGCTCTTTTGAAGACAGGTTCCGTATAGGTCACGCAGAATCACGCACAGGCTACTTCGGCGCATTTAAACATTTCCGCGACGCATATAAAGACTGTTACGGCGCTTTTATTGTTCCTGCGCATCTATGTATTTTCGCTGCGCTTTTGAGCACTATTACGGCGCTTTTGATTATATTGCGCATATGTTCCTTTTCACTGTGCATATATATACTGTTACTGCGCATTTAAAATAACTACGCATCTGTTCATTTATAAGGCGCATCTGATCAAAGTTGCTACGCATTTGTTACTTCTGTGCTTATGTGTATTCCTGCTGCGCATACGTTCAATATTACGGCGCATCCATTATTGTTGCACTTCTATTGATCATTTCTACGCATCTGATCACTAAAGCTGCGCATTTGTAACAGGCTATGGTTTTAGTACTTTCCTAGGAGAATTTGCTAATGCTAACCTTTTTGCAGGTGTTTGCTGGAGCTGTTTTGCAGGATAGGATCAGGTTTAGTCCCATGTAGTTGCATCTAATTAGTTCACATTTCATTTTCTGAGGGAAAGTAAAATTGATGTTCATTCAAATCTTCATCTAGTTCTAATTAGGGAGAAAGTAACTGGATTATTTCTTGCTTGCATTGCAAACACCTTCCAAGTTATTGCTATCTAAGATTAAAATTGAACTCATCAATGATCTTGAAGTTAAAATGAACCATTGCTATATCGTGAGACCAGAATTTCAAAGTTAACAATCTCGTGCTACACGGTTTAAAATTGAACTCATCAACGATCTTGAAGTTAAAATGAATCATTGCTATATCGTGAGACCTAAATTTCAAAGTTAACAATCTCGTGCTACGTGGATTTAAAAACTAAACTCACCACTGCTTTCTAGGATTTAAAACTGAACCACTGCTATATTGTTGAAATCACTTCAAAGTTCTGTGTTTGAGTAGATTAGCCCATTTAGTTTTTCACTTTTAACTAGGGTGGATTAATCAGTGTATTATGTGCTTGCGAATGACAATAGG
Source organism: Cunninghamia lanceolata (assembly GCA_027924645.1). Taxonomy (NCBI): domain Eukaryota; kingdom Viridiplantae; phylum Streptophyta; class Pinopsida; order Cupressales; family Cupressaceae; genus Cunninghamia; species Cunninghamia lanceolata. The sequence continues at coordinate 240,529 of BSBN01000064.1, forward strand.
CTTATGCTCTCCCCTTTTCTGGGTGATCAGAGTGCCAGACTTGTCATTCTAGTTGTTTAACCTTTAGGAGGGGCCTGCCCTTGGATGCACGCTTGTCCAAGTGGGAATGACCCTGAGTGGTAACAGGCTAACGCCAAGCCCTACCAAGCCACTTAAAATAAATTGTGCTTGAGGTGAAAACTTCCTGCAACGAGCACTGTTATGTTACACCGACGGCTAACCTCCCCCAAAACCCTCTCAGGCGTAACCCTTTGAGGCTGGGAGACTCCATAATGGAGAGTAGTGTCGCCGCACGTGTAACCACTTGAACGGTTGCCCGCATTAAATACCTCTTGTTCTAGTGGCCCAAATCCCTTATAATCCATTTCTCGCCTAGGATTTTTGTGCTTGCTTTTGTTCAATTCAGTCCAAAATAAAGTCAAAAAAAAAAACTATAAAAACAATGGAAAACTACAAAATATTCTTTGTGCTTGCTGTGTTTTCTTGCTGTTAATTGATAATATCAGATCACGAAGACCTTATCCAGCCAAAAAAAATACCAAAAACAGAAGAAAAATCCAAAAATTTTGTAAAAATATCAGAGCTGCGCATATGCTACGACTTGCTGCACTTTTGCCCAGACTTGCTGCACATATATACTGTTGCTGCGCATATACACACTGTTGCTACGCATTTGTATTTCACCAGAGCTGTGCTTTTACAGCGACTTATGGCGCATTTGTTTATTCCTGCTGCGCATTTATTTCTACGCATATGCGACAGTGAGCACTTGCCCTATTTTTGAGAAAATATTTTCACTTGATTAGAGCACCCATTTCAGCCTAGTTTCACTTTCTAAGGTCAGATTCAACCTTGCAGTCAGTCTTCATCCGTTTCACCCAAGTTTCTCTCTTTCGTCGATCGTCCCATTCACTTTCTGTCCAAATCCCTCTTGTCCCAAAGTCAGTTTGTCCCATACCAATTCGACATAGGTCCCTGTTTCGTGTCATTAGTGAATTCACGTAAGCCTAGTAGGTCACCGTACCTTTGTTACTAGTCTTGTTGAACGCAGTAAGACTAGTATCAACTACCCTTACTAGCGGCCAACGTCTTGTGTCAACCGTCTTACTTGAAGTCATTGAGCGAGAGAATCCTTTGTCCAAATCTTGTCCTCGGTATCCCATTCACAACAGTCTCAGTCGGCACCTTGCCAAAATTTCTAATTCTGGTCCACTTCATCCCACCCCACCTTGCATGGTTCTTACTCGATCCCAGTACAACAAGCAAATTGAAATGGCCGAATCATCTGATCACCTCGCCCCACCACGTGGTGGTGATGAAGAAATTTCTCATGAAGAATTAATAGCACACATCCAAGATAGCAAATTCCAACACCTGGTAGAGAGGGTGCTCCTTGAAGACCCCGATAAATACTTCCACCATCTTGCTAATCTCGGAGTCAAACTCCCCGCAGATTTTGACATAAGCTCCATCATGGAAAATGTAGACAATGATCATGAGCGGAGACGTGATGATCATGAGAGAGGCACGAATGACATAGTCCCGAATGCAAATGATAGAGGAAAGAAACCCATAGATCAAAATGCTCCTATGGATGACGTGAGACAACAAATCGAAAGTCTAAAACAAGAAATATCCAACCTTAAGACCGGTACAAGTTCCAAGCAATACTCTTTGGAAGATATAGCTCCATATCCTTCTGACAAAAGTTTGGTCATGAAACCCTTCCCCTTTCAGTTCGGAGTCCCAAAGTTTGACAAGTACAAAGGGAAGGGGGACCCTAGAGATCATATCTGGGAATTCAATGCCGCATGTTTAGAAGTAGCTCACAATGAGACCTACTTGATGAGACTATTCCCGAGATCTTTAGGTGGTCAAGCTATGGAGTGGTTCTCGCGCCTCCCACCAGGGATCAAAACTTTTGATGAACTTGTCAATAAATTCATAACGCACTTCTCTTACAACATAGAACATGAGGTATCTATGCTAGATCTATGCAATACCAAACAAAAGAGTGGTGAGTCATTCGCCACCTTCTTACAACGATGGAGACAGCTAGCTAGTAAGTGTTCTTATGATATACCTAAGAAGCAACTATTGGAAATGTTTGTCCACAATCTAAACACGGATCTTAGCTATCAGATTCAGATACAATGCCCTACATCATTCTCCAAAGTCATTGAAATGGGCCTATTCATTGAAAAAGATATGACCACTAAAGGAACTCTCAAGCTATATAAGGACATGCTTAATTCCAATTACACAACAGATAAATCAAAATTTTGGACCAAGAAAAAGAATGTGGTCAACGATGGGGTAGTTGACGCCAAGGTGGCAGCTCCTAAACAACAACCCATATTCACTCTTAAAGGGGACACAAACAATGGTGCAATCAACAAACCACTCTCTTGAGAACCTAGATCTTGGTACAATTCAAACCCAAGAAGAAAATTCACACCATTAGGCGAGTCTCAAGAATCTGCACTAAGGAAATTGTTGGCAAATAATGAAATTTCTCTACCGCCAACAAGTGATTACGAGCCTATAGTCAAACCTCCCTACTGGAAGGACACAGACTATTGTGAATATCACCGAGGAAGGGGGCATACAACTAACAACTGTATCCGCCTCAAAAATGTCATTCAAGATATACTGGATCAGAATCAGGGAGGGACACAACAGCATACCTCCAATGAAACTCATGTGGCCTACAAGGATCCACTTCTAAATCATAACAGGCCATATAACAACAATGGCCACAACAATAACAACCATGGCCACAACAACAACGGCAACAACAGCAATGACAACAACAATAATTGCAACCGGCCAAATCAGAACAGCGGGACGAGTAATGCTAACTATGCAAGTGTTCCATTTGACTACACCATAAACTACATTTCTGAGCATATTCCACAAGTCAATGTCATCTCACCCAACCAACAACTAGGACCTAACCAAACTGGTTGTAGTATAATTACTCGCAGTGGTAAAGTCAAGCTCAATAACGCCCCTCCAAGGACTTCACCATCTCCATCCAACTCCCATCAGTACAATGTCCTCGACCAGTTACAGAAAACTCCGGCTCACATTTCCATATTGGAGCTATTGCGTCTATCTCCTTCTCATAAGGAGATTCTTGAGAAAGCCTTAGTGGAAACCACTGTCCCCACTAATCTGGCCCAAGAAAAGTTTCAAACCATGGTAGGCAATCTGACATCTTCCACCTCCATATATTTTACTGAGCAATATGACCTCTCTGTCTCCCAACCTCATAACACCCCTCTACACATTGTCGCATTCATACACAAGCACCACATCAAGAGGGTTCTCATTGATGGGGGTGCCGGTTTAAATATTTGCACATTGAAGCTAGTCCTTGCACTGGGGTTCTCCGAACAAGCAGTTGATCCAAGGAGGAAAATTACCATTAAGGCATATGACGAGGAAGAAAGAACCACAAAAGGAACGGTTATCTTACCCATTCAAGTGGGACCGGTAATCAAAGATGTGGTGTGCCAAGTCCTTGATCGGGAGCTTGCTTATAATATCCTACTAGGGAGACCATGGATCCACACCATGAAGGCTGTCCCCTCCACCTATCATCAATGCATTAAGTTCCCACACAATGGCAAGAAGGTCACCATTCAAGGCGACCCTGACCCCTACCAGCACTGCAATTCTTTCCGTGCCAAACCCGAATGTGTCATACCCAATAACAGAGCCTACATTTCCCCTACCCCGCAACAGGACCATACCGCTGAAGCTTCCTCCTCAAGACCCAAACCGCTGAAACTTACCATAAAAGAAAATGGCATGGGGGAGTACTCCATTGAGCACAGCCTCAACCTTGCCAAGATGCCTTTGTCTCCTCGCTCTTTTGGCCAACCCAAACATCCACCCAAACATTTTCTAAAGCCATCTGCTCCTCCTGTAGCTCCCGCAAATCCCTTTTGTAAAATCGGGGACCTTATCTGATGAGACAGAGGAGCGAGATCTCCTGCAGTGGCTTTATGCTGAAGAAGAAAACACACCCCAAGAACCGCCTAAACTCCCTACAGAACTCTATGGGCAGGGTGAGACTATCTTGCACAGGATGGGGTACGAAGGACAAGGCCCCATAGGCCTCAGAAAAGAAGGAATCATTGAACCTATACAACCTTCTTCATCCTCTTCGGCTAGAAACACAACTGGCCTAGGGTATAAAGGCAAGGGAAAAGCCAAGGAAAATGCCTGCCTTGTGGAGACAATCCAAACACTCCAAGTGGATAGTGACACGGATTTAGATGATTCAAATGAGTATGAGTGGGACGAGCTAACAGAGCACTCCTACGATGACAAAGAGGTTGACACCATCCAAACTCTTAGCCCCTACCATGAGGGACAAACGCAACGGGACAGACCACTAGAGTCTGATTTGCCCACCCCTGAGATTATGGCTTTCAAGGAAAGTTTAGATTCCATTGCGATAAACAACTTGGAGGAAAGTACCACCCAGAACACTACCCCCGCCAATGCCCATAACGTTTCCATTCACACCATCAATGAATCAGGTCTCTCATCCGAATCCCTTCCCCTCTTACACCCTGAGCTTATTGACTGGGATCTGCAAGGAACCCCCCAATTAGATATGTTCCAGAACGATGATGCTTACATTGATTACATGGAACTTAGGGACCACTTACCAAAAGGAGATCATAAAGCTAGTTTTTCTATAGAATTGAATACCGTGGCTTACTTCGGGGAGGGTGCCAAGCCTTCCAGTCACAAAAACATAAAGATCAAAAATGGATTTGACAGTGAAAACTGCCTTGCGGCAGTGTCAGATCATAAAACAGTAAAAATAAAGGACGCATCTGACGGTGAAAACCCAACTGTGGCACCTAATGATGGAATGCTTGACACCCTCCCTAGTGATATGTATCAGGAAAGGTCACAGATTGTGGTGGAGCTAACTGAGCCCGTGAACATTGGAACCGAAGAGCAGCCCAAGATTATCCACTTTGCCAAATCTCTCACACCACCAGAGAAAACCAAGTTTGTACCATTCTTTAAGAAGAAGAGAGGCAGCTTTGCTTGGTCATATGCAGACATGCCAGGTTTGGACCCAAACCTGATTCTACATCATTTGCCATTGGATCCAGGAGTGAAGCCCGTAAAGCAAAAACTAAGAAAGATGCATCCTCATATAGCCCTTTTGGTCAAGGAAGAACTCAAGAAATTGCTAGATGTGGGATTCATTCGAGCCATAGATTACCTAGAATGGATATCTAATATTGTGCCAATGTCTAAACCAGATGGCCGGGTTCAACTATGCAATGATTTTCAAGACTTAAACAAAGCATGCCGCAAGGATGACTTTCCACTGCAAACATCGATATCATAGTCGATCTTACTGCAGGACATACAATGCTATCACTCATGGACGGATTCTCAGGGTATAACCAAATCAAAATAGCACCAGAGGATCAACACAAAATAGCTTTCACTTGCCCATGGGGTACCTTTTGCTGGAATGTCATGCCTTTTGGGCTAAAAAATGTAGGTGCTACATATCAGCGGGCCATGACAAATATATTCCATGACATGATGCATGTAACTATGGAAGACTATGTTGACGATATCTTGGCAAAATCTCTCACAAGGGACTCACACCTGGACATATTAGAAAAAGTCTTTTAGAGATTGGACCAATTCCAAGTCAAATTGAACCCGAAGAAATGTGTTTTTGGGGTAACATCAGGCAAGCTGCTAGGCTTCATCGTGTCAGCAAACGGAATAGAGGTGGACCCTGCCAAGGTCAAAGCTATAATGGACATGCCACCGCCCAAGACTCTAACACAGTTGAGATCCTTATAGGGCAAACTGCAGGCCATTCGCAGGTTCATCTCACAGCTGGCAGACAAGTGCCAACCTTTCAGCCATCTCCTACATAAGAACATTCCATTTAAATGGGACGAGCGGTACGAAGAGGCATTCAACAAGCTAAAGAAGTATCTTATGAATCCTCCCATACTCATGCCTCCGATCCAAGGAAAACCTTTAATTCTCTACATCTCTGCTACACCCACTGCTCTGGGAGCTCTTCTAGCACAGCACGATTACGAGAACAAGGAGAGAGCTGTATACTACATCAGTCGAACCTTAGTGGGCTATGAGTTGCAATACTCACAGGTCGAACGATCATGCCTTGCGGTGGTTTTTGCTTCACAAAAACTCTGACATTACATGTTGGCACATCCTGTCAAACTCATTGCCAAGATCGACCCACTGAAATATCTTCTCAGCAAAGCAACTCTCACAGGTCGACTAGCAAAATGGGTTATGGTTCTTAGTGAGTATGATATAGAATATGTGGACAGAAAAGCCATCAAAGGACAAATCATCACTGACCAACTGGCCGAGGCACCATTACAGGACACTTCACTAATGCAGTTTGAGTTTCCCAATGAGCCTCTATTCACTCTGTCAACATCACCTTGGAAACTCTACTTTGATGGATCTTACACCAACCATGGATCGGGGGTAGGTATCCTATTTATCACTCCCCAAGGTGACACAATTCTGAAGTCCTACAGGCTGTTATTTCCATGCACAAACAACATAGCGGAATATGAAGCCTTGGTAATTGGTCTCAAGATGGCCACTGAGTGGAAAATCCAAGCACTATGTGTCTACGGTGATTCTCAACTTATCATAAATCAGGTCAACGATGAGTATCAAACCAAAGACGAGAAGCTCATCCCATACAAACGGATAGTCAACGACCTCAAAGAACACTTTAGGACCATCTCCTTTGAGTAAATACCCAGGATAGAGAACAAAGTAGCAAATGTAATGGCTACCATAGCCTCTCTTCTAGAAATTCCTGAATATGAGTCACGGTATGAGTTCTTAGTGGAAACCATCCGGCAACCGGCTTATGATCTCCTTGAAACCCATTCCATTTGCCTCCTAGTCGGATCTGATTCACCTTGGTACGGTAAGACTTACACTTACCTCAAAGATAATATTCTCCCACTAGACCTCTCTTCCAACCAAAAATAAACTTTCATCCAGCAAACCTCCCGTTACACCATCATAGCTAATACCCTTTACCGATGTGGTCTGGATGGTACTCTACTCTGTTGTTTGGAACAAGAAGAATCCATAACTGCCTTGCGAGACGTACACGAAGGGATATGCGGAACACACTCCAGCGGCCCTTCCTTAGCCAAGAAACTCATGCGTTTGGGTTATTACTGGCCAAATATGGAAATGGATTCATATCAGTTTGTCAAAAAGTGCAAATAGTGCCAAATACATGGGAACCTGATCCATGTACCTGCTGCTGTGGTACCTGCTGGGGTGGTGGCATCTGCACCTACTGTAGTATCTGTTGCTGTGCCACCTGTCCTAGCACTGCCTGCTCAGCCTGACCTATCCTCCTCCGCTGTCTCGGCCTCTCTCCCGCTCTACCACCCAGTCCTCCTCGTCCTCCTCTAACTCCCCTCCGCCCTAGGCCAACCTGTCCCTCCTCCTCTGAGTTTGCCTCATCAATGCGAGGCACCAGCATACCGGGTCCTGAGTATCTCAGGAACGGATGTGCTGTCATCCAATCCTTGTAATCCTGTGTCACCCCTACATCTGCTATCTCTCTCCTCATATCCCATGCCACATAAGGAGTCTGCTGGAACTCTGCTAGGGCCTCCTCATACGAAGCCATCGGCCCCCATCGGACCCTCTCTGCATGTGTCTGTGCGAAGTGCGCTTGTCCCTGTGGCATGCCCTACCTCCTGCTGAACTGTCTCAACACTCAGCCCACCATCTGTCTCTCCAGGATATACCATGTCCGGCCTATCAGCCACCTAGTCTGAAAGCAATACGGTAGCTCGTCTCCCTCATCATCCCAGGGCTTGCAGTCCAGATATGGTCGCCATACGACCACATCTACTCCATCCAAGGTGTGTCGCCAATACTCTAGCTTCCCCAGCCTGTGTTGGGAAATCACTCTTGCATAGCCATAACTGTATGGCTCTCCTCGCTGCCTCGCAAAAACACATATCGGCCTAGTCACCGCTATGTGCTCCCATAGCCAAAACTATAGCAATAGTACACCAGCCAATAGACTCGTGCTGCGGTGGTACACCACCTGATGCATATCATGGTACAAGTGGGCCAGTACACAGACTCCCCATGCATATCGGGTGCCCTCGGTCAGCATCTGCTCCATAATCCTACCCCATCCAATCGAGAACCCATGCGATCTCCTGTCCGGGCATACAACGCCCCCGATCAGTCCAGCCACAATCCCCGGGAAGTAGTCATAACAATCATATATATCCTGCCACGGGATGACCTATCCAACCAGCTCGGGATCATCGAACACTCGTTGGCACTCAGCGAGTCCCACATCCCGCTATGTGTCATACTCCACTAACTCACCCACCACGGGTAGGTGCAGTATCCGGTAAACGTCCTCTAAAGTCACCGTCATCTCTCCCGTAGGAAAGTGAAAGGTCCCGTCCTCACTATGAAATCTCTCCACAGCAGCTGTCAGCAGTCCACGGTTTGCCCGCACCTCAGGCATGAAGCAAACATAATCTAAACCCATGGCACCAAGCACCACTCTGTTAGTCTCTGTCAACATATATCTCTGCAATAGGGGCATGGGAAACGTCTCCCTCGACTGCAGTGTGTCTCGAATATCCTCTGGCAAGCAAGCAAGGCACCGCGTTAGTCTCAAATGCCATATACCATACTAAACATACCTACTGAACCATATCAACTAAACTTAGCATTTCAAATTGATCAAAACAACACACTACATCTCTTGACTAGATTCCTGCAATCTCGGAGATAGCTCATTGATTACCGCGTCAAACAGGACGCTAATCGAATCAATTTGACTAAGTCCTTTGCTATCCAAAGCAAATGCACCACTACCGGTGGTAAAAGTGCCGTTTCTTTATAAAAGTGCCATTTCTTGATATATGCGCCGCCAAAATAGGCATATGCGCCGCCTAAACGCAGATGCACTGCTACAATGCACATATGCACAGATTCAACACATGTGCTAGAATGTTCGGCATATGCACCGCAATATCATGGAAGCGCCGTAATATTCGACATATGCGTGGCATTTAACATATGTGCCGCTACATTACACATATGTGCCGCTTCATTACCTATGCGCAGCCTAATTACAGAAGCGCAACTACAATGCACAGATGCGCCATTTTCATGCATGCACCGCCGAAACCGACATATGCACTACGAAATGACAAAAGCACTGCTTCGCGAGGCATATGCGTCGTTCTGCGCTTCGGCGCATCTGTTTGCCCTATTTTCTACATGCATTTATGACACCTAAAATCGACCCTAGGAGAATTTTTTCGAATCACATACCGGGGGCCCTACCTCTGCTGGCCGCCCGAATCGACGAACTCGCTCAAATAGATGCTCCTCGCGGGGAATGTCTGTTGCTCTAGCTGCCATGCTGCTCCAAGTTGGTCTAGGCTCTCTCAATCCAATCTAGAGCAAACAAGTGTACAAATGACTATTCTTGTGGACCCAGCTCCTATTTATAGCCTCCAAACCCTAATTCTGGCTAGGTGGTGACTATGACTACTTCCCATGCCCGTTTTTCCTCCCATTTTCTTCTCGTTTCCCTGAAACGCGTCCTTTTTCCTCTTGCTTATCCTAACCGCTTCGTCTTCGTGAGATTGTCCGTCTACGATTCTTTCGCACTTTTCCCGTCCAATCTCCCGAGGGGGCATCCTATCATCAGTAAGCCTGTACCAGGAGCAAACTGGGGCATGTATCATCATTCAGACTATCGACTTCTTTGAAGCAACGCTGTAAACTGCATTGCATCAAAGAGGGGCAAAATGTATACGCCTAAAAATGACACAAACCATCCTAAATAAATATTCTAAATATTTATTCCATTCTTCTATTAATTAAATAAATATTTCCAATTTATTTAATCGATTCACTGTTCCATAATTAAATAAATTCAATTTATTTAATTAAAATTTTTCTAAATGTCCTACATAATTAAATAATCATAAATTATTTAATTAATCCAAATTCCTCTATCCTAAGTTCTAAATTTCAAAAATCCACCTCACATTTACACCTCACCTTTCCACCTCATCAGGTTGCACACGTAATTAAATATATTTAATATTTAATTATCTTATTTTCCCTCACCCACATGGCCTATTTCTTCTCAAATTAGTGGTTAGTTAACTAATCAATCAAAAGTGTTAACTAACCTGTCAATTGAGTCAATTCATCAATCAAGTTAGTCAGTTCCACAATCCACTCTTCTAACTGATCAATCAAGTCTGTTAATTGTTCAGTCAATGGAGTTAACTCTCCAATCAATTCAGTCACATCCCCTCTTTCATGATGGAGCTGGGACACTTGTCACATTTCTATTGGTTGCACATTCCTCAACCATCCTCAGCCGTTGATCCTCATATCCCCTCTCAACTGTTGATTCTCATTCTTCTGAGTCTATAAATGAAGCTTCATCCCTCCATTCTAATCATCCAGGCTTTTGACATCGTTACTCTGCAGAAATATCACCAGCGTGCCTTTGGCACCCATTTACCATTCACAAGCTTGAGATCACATACTCGCATTGGAGCTCATCTTCATTGCATATCACCATAGCCATTTACCATTGACTTCCCACAAACAGCTAAAAGAGTGCACTCTCTGAGGGCTCACTTCATCTGCAAAAGGATGATTGTAATAGGCAAACAACAGAAGCATCGATTTCGGAGAAGGTTTGCTTTGTGTTATTCATGGCTATTTTTGTTTAATCTTCTTTGTTATCTCCTATTCTGTTGATGTTTGGGTCATACATTATTCATTTGATTGATCAGCATTTTACCCTTACAGTAAGGAATCGTCTAAATCAAGAATGGAGATTCTAATGTTCAGCAGAAAGATGGACATAGAAGAAGTCATCAAATGGGTCGAGGCTTTGAACAATTACTTTGAGTACAAGGAGGTACCAGAGAATAGAAGAGTCAAGTTTGCAAAGATGAAATTGAAGGGTGTGGCACTCACGTGGTGGAACTACACCCAGGGAGAAAGGGTGAACAGTGGCAAGAGCATGATCTCATCCTGGAGTCGGATGGTAGAGAGGATCAAGGCTCAGTTCCTACCAGTGGATTATGAAGTGTAGACATATAGAAAAATGTAGAACCTCAGACAAAAGGACATGGATGTATCCACCTAGACAGAGGAATTTCACAAATTGTCTCTAAGGTGTGGGCTTGCTGAGGATGAAAAGGGAAGAATTGCCAGGTATATTAATGGCCTGAAATATAGCATACAAGATGAGATTACCATCTTGACACCAGAAACCATGGACAAATGCTTCCAAGTGGCACTAAGAGTAGAAGAGAAGTAGAAAAGAAAAGGAGAACAACAGAAGGGCAGAGGTGGAAGGAACTTTGGAGGCAGAAATAGTTTCGGTGGCAGAAATCAGTTCCAAAAGAATCAAGGGGAGTTCAGTCAACAAGAACACAGTGGAGAATCTGGTTCTAGAGGGGGTTTCAGAGGAAGGAGACCTAATGGAAGATGCAGATTTGGTGGACCAGGCAGAGGTCCTAATGTCTTCATAGGAAGATGTTATAATTGTAACCAAATTGGGCACACGGCAGGCAAGTGTCCAGAGAAAGCCTCAAGCTTTTATGGAGGAGATAGAAGGAGCCAGCTGATTCAAGAAGAAGATTGTCAAAGTGTGAACTCATCTATGGGAAGCGCAGCTCTAGCACAAGATGGAGAGAATCTCATGACGAGAAGGATGATGCTGAAGGTACCACAAAACAAAGAACCACCGCAGAGGAAGACACTATTCAGAACTCTGTGTAAAGTTTCCGGCAAAAGGTGTAAGGTAATTGTTGATTTTGGCTCAACTAAAAATTTAGTTTCAGTACAAATGGTAGAGAAATTGAATTTGAAAAGATTGCCACATGTTAGTCCATACAAAGTGTCCTAGTTGAACAAAGGGCAACAAGTCTTGGTTGATGAACAAGCTTGGGTAGAATTTCAAATAGGGGAATATGGGGATAAACTTTTGTGTGATATAATTCCCATGGATGCATGCCATTTACTATTAGGTAGACCTTGGCAGTATGATGTACAAGCCCAGCATGATGTAAATCCAATTCTTTTGTTATCACCAAGAATGGTAGACAGTATAAGATGGATACTTTACCAGAAGAGGGTGTGGACAAGAATGTAGGATCAAGTATCATGTTAGTGAGTGGGAAAGAGTTTCTCCATACTCTAAAAGAAGAGGGAACCCAGGGGTATGCTCTGATTCTAAAACCTAAAGACAATTCTGATTTGTCTAAAAATAGCAAGGAAAAAGTCCCTAAGGAAGTGCAGGAATTGTTAGACAAGTATAAGAGTATCATAGTGGAGGATATGCCCAATACACTACCCGCTGTGAGAGACATAAGTCATCTGATTGACTTCATCCTAGGATCCACAGTGCCAAATAAACCAGCTTATAAAATGACACCTAATCAGAATGAGGAGATTGCTAAACAAGTTCAAGAATTGTTGGATAAGGGCTTGGTGAAGAAAAGTCTTAGTCCGTGTGTTGTACCTACAGTTTTAGCTCCCAAGAAGGATGGAAAATGGAGGTTATGTAATGATTCAAGAGCCATAAATAAGATCACCATCAGATATAGGTTTCCTATGCCCAGAATAGAGGACCTCATGGATTGTTTGGGTGGAGCTTGGTACTTTTCTAAAATTGATCTCAAAAGTGGATACCATCAGATTAGGATTAGACAAGGGGATGAATGGAAGACAACCTTTAAGACTAATGAGGGTCTTTATGAGTGGGCGGTGATGCCATTTGGACTGTCCAATGCTCCAAGCACTTTCATGCATCTAATGAATGAGGTATTGAAAGATTTTATTGGCAAATTTGTTGTTGTCTATCTTGACGATATTCTAATTTTCAGCAGGATAAAGGAAGAACATTTGCAGCATTTGGAAGAGGTGTTGAAGAAACTACATGAGGAGAAACTGATGATCAATATGGAGAAGAGTGTCTTCATGAAGGAAGAACTCATATATTTGGGATTTGTGATATCCCAAGGTAATTTGAAAATGGATCCGGAAAAGGTAAAGGCTATTCTGTCTTGGCCAGCACCTAGGACAGTAAGTGATGTGAGAAGTTTTCATGGGTTGGCAACTTTTTACAGGAAATTCATAAGAGGATTCAGCCATGTTTGTACACCCATTCTGGATACCATAAAAGGAGGACAGAAAATTAAGTTTGTTTGGAATAGAGTAGCAGATGAATCTTTTGATATTCTTAAATAGAAAATAGCAGAGAAACCCATTTTGGTTTTGCCTGATTTTAATAAGTTGTTCACTGTAGAATGTGATGCCAGTAACCTTGCCATTGGTGCTGTCTTGAGTCAGGAAGGTAGACCTGTTGCTTTCTTTAGTGAGAAGCTGAATGATGCTAAAAGGAAGTATTCCACATATGATCTAGAATTGTTTGCAATGGTGCAAGCATTGAAAAAATGGAGATATTATCTCTTGCCCAAGGAATTCATTGTTTATACTGACAACCATGCTTTGAGTTTTCTGAATTCACAGGAGAAACTAAATCATAGGCATATGAAGTGGGTCGAACAACTCCAGGTGTATACTTTTTCCATCAAACATAAGAAGGGACAAGCTAACAAGGTGGCAGATGCTCTGAGCAGAAGAGTGTACACTATACAGGCAATCTAGTTACAAAGTGTGGGAGTGGATTCTCTCAAGAATATGTATCAAGATGATGAGGACTTCAAGGAGATATATGCAGTTTGTTCACAGTTTTCAGATTCCTATCATTCTAATTTTTCTGAATATTTGTTGCAACAAGGGCTACTGTTCAATGGCAGCCAACTGTGTGTACCTAGGTGTTCCATGAGGGAGAACATCATAAAAGAGAAACATTGCAGTAGTCTTGGAGGTCATTTTGGACTAGACAAGACATTGGAACAAGTGAGAAGGCTTTACTTCTGGCCTAAGATGCAAACAGATGTCAAGAAATTTGTGGCAGGTTGTAACATTTGCCAGAAGGCAAAAGGGACTTCATCAAATGCAGGTCTCTATCAACCACTTCCAATTCTACAAAGGCCATGGGAGTGCATCAGTATGGATTTTGTTTTGGGCCTTCCCCAGACTCAAAGAGGATTTGACAGTGTGTTTGTGGTTGTTGACAGGTTTAGTAAAATGGCTCATTTTGTGCCATGTAAATGTACTAATGATGCTTCACATATTGCTGGTCTTTTCTTCAAGGAGATAGTAAGAATTCATGGTTTGCCATCGAATATTGCTACTGACAGAGATCCCAAGTTTGTGGGACATTTTTGGCACACATTGTGGAAGAAATTGGGCACCCAATTGTCTTTCACGTCAGCATATCACCCTCAGACGGATGGACAAACTGAGGTGGTGAATAGATCACTAGGTAATCTTTTGAGGTGTTTGACTCAACAGCATGGAGAAGCATGGGATATGATCATCCCACAGGCAAAATTTGCATATAATGATTTTGTTAATAGGAGCACAGGAAAGAGTCCTTTTGAAGTTGTATATGGGATTCATCCCAGGGGAATTTTGGAGCTCAGGGATCTCTAGAACATGGAGAAAAAGAGTGCATAAGGAGAAGATTTTGCAGTAAGTATGAAAGATATCCATGATGCTGTTAGAGGAACTATACATAAGAACACAGGGAAATACAAAGAGAGAGCTGATCAGAAGAAAAGGGATGTCTAATACAAAGTTGGAGATTTAGTGATGGCATATCTGAAGAAGGAAAGGCTTCTGAAGGGACAGCCCACAAAGCTTCTTATGAAGAAGATAGGTCCATGTAAGATTGTACACAAGTTTGGGCCTAATGCATACGAAATTGAACTCCCTCCAAGTTTCGCAATATCACCCATTTTCAATATGTCTGACCTGTTTCCATTCAGAGGAAACAATGTTGCTGGTTCAGATGTGACAGAAGTAGGGGATGCAGAATGGATTTCTAATCTTCCACTGAGTCAGCCAGTGTAGCTAGAATGTATTTTGGACACCAAAGTTTAGAAGAAGACCAGGCATAAAACCTACAAGCAGTATCTGGTCAAGTGGCATGGTTTACCTGATGAAGATGCTACCTGGATGAGCGAGGAGGACATCATCAAACATGGGGTTAATGTTTCTGACTTGGTTCCTCAAGGGACTTGAGTTCTTTTACACCCCGGGAGTATGGTGTAGGGGCACCTAGATACCTTAATTAATTTCATGTTCTTTTGATGTTTTAGAGTTGTATAAGGTCCACGTGATCAATTGTAAGGCCTAGTGCGACGTGTGAGTCCGAGTGGAATAGGACAAGTTGTAGGGTCTGGTAGTGGAAGAGCAAACACATTGTAACTGAATAGGTTGACAGTTGCAGAATGGTTGGCATTCCCACCGATGCAAACTGTCAAGAACAAGAACATGTATAAATAGTTCAGTGAAGAGAAGAAGAGTAATATAGAAATTGGGTGTGATTTGTGGTAGAATAACAATAAGAAGATAGAAGAATTATTTTCAGTGCAGAAGTTCCCAAGATAAGTAAAAGGTCCTGTTTTGTTTGTGTTCTTTCACCGTGTCACTGTAGTTAGTTCCATTTTGTCATTCGGATGGGTTACCGAGCCATTCCACCGACGAGATTTCTTTGAAATCGATGGAATGGGTCTGTTTGTACAGTTAGTGTTCTTTTTGTTTTTGTTTATGTTTAGTGTCGAATCGAGTGTGGGATGTGCTGATTGAGCCTAGCATCTCCATGTGCTAGGATTCGGCGAAGGCAGAGAGTGTCTGCGTTGCAGAGTTTGTCTCTGACAGAACAATAACTGTCAGAGAAGGCCCAGACGATGGTTGTCTGGCCAGAAAAACAAGAAGAGCTAAGTCAAAAGCAGTAGTCTACCCGAAGGGTAGTCAGAGTAACCCAGTGCATTGGCATAAGATTTGTGTTGTTTCACCGGATATACTTTATGTGAGTATATCGCAGTTGTATGTTCGTGTGTATGTCGTGAAATTATATCAGGTGAGATACAAGGAAGGTCAATGGTCAATTTTTGAATGCATGTTCTAAATGTATGTGGAGAATGCATCTCCCGAATGTATATTGAAAATATACATTGCGCATATACATTGTGTTGGATGCAAGAGGCGATCGACAATGACGCCGAAGGAAACCAATGATCACAAGTCAATGGAAGTATATACAGTCTTTTGTTAAGTTTTTGACGCTTCCTCTATGCGCTCTGCATCAATATTTTCCAGGAGGGTGGAGTGATGTCATTATTGGAATGCCTTCAGGGGCATGATGAAAACTTATCCATGTAGTTTGCGCGGTCGTGGATAGACAAACATGTCAAAGTTGGTGGTGTTGGTTTTGAAGTGACCAAAGATGTTATTGGGATGGCTACGGGCATGTCCGCAGATGGTGTGAAACACAAGAAGACTAGCGAAGTCTCTGAGCCAGAGGGTATGGCTTTGTTTTTGAAAAAAAGATGAAGTTTTGCATAGCCTACAAGGAGGGTTCGACAGAGCTTAGCTCCCCAAACTCTGGGATGACATGTGCTATATGATCATCAAGTATTTCACACTAAAAGGTAGGTTTCACTAGTTCTTCCACTACCACTTTGTTTTACTGAATCACTTTAGATGCAGCAAATTCATTAGCTTTCCTTTTTACCTACTTTCTTCGCTGGAAGTTTCTGTTGAGAATGCCATTGAACAGCACAAGAATGACCCTGAGAAGCCCACCATTCCGCTCCATCATAGGCTAATTTATAGGCTTTACAAGTTTCACTTAGCCCTGTGTCCAACCAAGAATATCATTGCCACCCGTGTTGACAGCCCCTCTGAAATGCCTAAACCCAAACTGAAACCCACCTGTAGCAACCCCATGATCATCACTGAAATAACCCCTGAGAAATACACCCATTCACACAAAACCGCCAAGTCTTCTTTTGCCAAAAAGAAACCCCTTGTACTGATTAACCCTGAAGCTCATAATGTGGAACAGATTGACCCTAAGGCGACTAGCCCTAAATCCACCAAAAGGAAGCTTGATGTTAGTGATGTCAAAGGCGACAATCCCCATAAGAAGGTTAAGGAGGGTAAAGACGAGAGTAGCCTCTCTATGAATTTTGAGAATAACCCTAGTATAGAAGTTCACAATCTGGAAGAAGAGGATGAGGATTCTGTGGATGGTGGGGATTGTAGTGAAGATAAGATGGACAAGGAGTATGTTATTCCTCAGAGTAAAGGAAGGGTTCCATCAACCATAAGATCAACCAAATTAGCCGCTAAACCTACCCCTATGTGCAAGGAGCAGAAGTATATTGTTGAGTCAGAAGGTGCTGAGGAGAACCAGGACAGCGAGTCCAAGGCTAAGAACCAGGAAGACACTATGGTCCTGGAGACTGTGGGCAAAGGACCAAGCAATTTCCCCAAATTCAATGCCCAGATTTTGAAGACGGATAGCTTAGAGAAGACCAAACAGGATACTAGAAAAAGAAAAAAGGGTAAGAAGACTACCACTAAAGGTAAAGAGACGAAAGACATCAATAGCAGAATGACAGTGCTGGAGAAAAAGTTTATGACGCTGGCAAGATTCACCTCTAAAGTCATGCATAGGTCTGCAACTACTTTGGCTATGTTGCAAGCTATTAAACTCACTAGGCATGGCATGAAGGACAAAGAGCTTAAGGAATACAAAGACATGTACCAATTTCTCACTAAGGATTTGGAGCAACTCTTCAACTAGCCCGTGGGGCTTTTCTGTGTTTTTCTTGTTCTTGTTTACTGTCTGTCGGCTGTTAGACTGTTGTTTCTAGTTTTTTGGCTTTGGTTCCTTTTTGCTGTGATGGTTTTTTTATGTCTCTTTGGTGTCCCCTTGGAGCTAATATGTAATGGGTTCAGCACCCTTGGTTTGCTGCTTATCTTATCAAAAACACCCTAACATACAATTCAAATGTTTTACGTTTCAAGTTGGCTCATAACAATTAAATGGAGGGAAATGTTTCGGTCCAAAATTACAAATTTTAAAATTTTAAAATTGAAGTCATTTTTGCAAATCATAGATTTGACATAGGTCACATGTGCAAATCTAGATCTATATCCTAGGTGGAAAAATAGAAAAACTAAGAATCAGATTTGTATTCTAGATGGAAAAACAAAAAAACTTAAGATCAAATCCACACCCTGAAGTGGGAGCAAATGAAATCATATAATTACTTTTCAACTTACATACAAAATACATCATCTTACACAATAATTATTACATTAAAAACAAACAATAATCACTACATAAAAATAAAGAAAGTGAATGTCTTCAAACTCCCTCATATTTTATCCTTCAATCATAAAATCATTCTTAAACTCCTTTAAAAAGATACTTTTCATAGAAATAATAATCTAGCAGAGTAGAGATCGAATCACTAAAGATGACATTCCATATGAAAAAACATAAATTTGAACACTAAATTGAATTTATGTATAGCAACAGGTTCAAAAATAGAAATTGATAGGAAAACATAAGCAAACATGACCATATTACGGTAGTAACTTGGTTGAGACCACGAGCATAGCAACCACCAAAGTGAGGACTTCAAATTTAGATTCTAAACTAAACATTCATCTTTTTTTACTTCATGTGCGACCATGAGTTCTTCTATGGCCTAAGAGAAGCCTTCTATTCACATAAATATATAAAATGGGAGTCATAACTTGAGTCTAAAAGGATTTTTTTTGAAATTATAGGATAGGATAAATATTGTAGAGAGAGTTTAGTTGTTCATTAAAGGAAATAAGTAGAAGTAGAGGGAAAATTGATGAAGCTCTTTTTGTTGTAATTACTTTCCAAACATAATAAAGAAGGTATCAAGGCCATTATCACTAAAGTAGAAGTTAGTTTTCTTTCACATTTGAGGTTTCCAAGATAAAATTTAAGTTTTAGGTGAGTTTGTTTACGTTTAATTTCTATTTTGTTCACAATATTTCTTTTAAAAGTAAATTTAACTTGTATACAAGTAGTAAGTAATTGATTCTTAAATTCTAAATAAAGAGTTTACGGAGTTAGACACCATCATGGAAGAAAAGTTAGTAATCATCAAAGTATAAAGAGGTATCCATGATGATGTTTAGATCCAATAAAATGATTAGAAAATTAGAAAATAAAATAGATATGAAAACCCTATTGTAGAAGGATTAAACCTTGAGCACAAAGCTTTGGAGGGTGCAAAAATGTCAAATTCATCAAAATGTATACAAATAAATAACTCTTAAATATATATCCTAGGGTAAATCAACTGAGTTTGATAAGAAAATAAACTCTAGGAACAAGAGCTAGGATTAATTAATATATTTAAATAATGCATAGAATTTTACATAATAAAATAATGGAACTAAGAGGTAAAAGTTTTGTGTCACACTTTTATAAAGGAAATGTCCAACACAAATATATTTTTTTTAACTTGGACCACCTAAAAGATGTGTCTGTTATGTAGTTTATGTTTATAATTTTTTTTATTTTTTAAAAATTAGTTAGATATAGTTTTTTTATAAATTTAAAAGAATAATTTTAATTGCTGAAATTTTTTGAAAAAGGTGAGGTTGATGGGGTGTTGCAAAAATATAGCAAATTTAATTTTTTTCACATTTAGATAAATTGAAAATTTAGAATTTTTTTCTTAGATTTTTTTCCTACTTAGATAACTTGAAAATCTAGTGCATGAACAAAAAAATCAATTTTTGATGAATATTTTTTTGTAATAATTTTTTAAATCAAATTTACTCAAAATGTCATAGTTTTGATGAGAGACCAGCTTTTTCTCTCAATTTTTCATCATTAAAAAATTATACCCTCTTGGAGAGGATTCTCTCCTCTAGTGGGTCATATATTTTTTAAAATTTTTAAATATATTTTAATTTTTTTAAAATTTCTAATCAGCATCATGTTTGATTATAATAACCTACTTGCAATAAATTAAAAAAAAATAGATTTTAGACGCCAAGCTCTACAAACGGGTATTTTCATATTTTTATGAAAATACCCTTAGTTGGAGAAATCTAGAGTTGAAGTTGATTTTTCCTCAAAACAAGGGAACTAGGTTGTGACATGGGCTGCCACCTAGACATTTTCAAGTGAACAAGTTTAAGTTGAAACTCTTTCGCCCTAAACCTTTTCGCTCAAAACTTTTTATATAAATAAATATGTTTTTCAAAGTTGACATCGAATTATATAGATTCAATAGCCTCAGTTGAAACTCTTTATGCCATGAAGGGGTCACATGATTTCAAGTGAAACTATTCCACACAAAACCATAGTTGGCCCAAAGTGTGACACAACTATGAATTTTCACCCTAATCTCTTGGCCAATGTTGACTTCAACTCTACTAGGTGTTCCCAATTGATTTGTTCCTACATCAAAAATTAGGGCTTGTCAATTTAAAGCATTAAAATTAATCACAACTTTACCTAACAACAAGTGTCACTTCTAGATTACAGAAATGATATGTGGAATCGATTGTGTGACTACAAATCTAAGCCTTTTGTGTGAATTTTATCTTCATTGATTCCTAGACCTATAAGTTGCTCGCCTTTGCTTCTATAACTTACATAAAAATTTTGGCATAGATAAAGGACATTGCAAGGGATTGCAAATATTTCTCCATTTTATTAAAACCCTCGATACTAATTTAACGACTTGGTACAATCATCAAAGGCAATAAAATTAGTCATGTATTACTCCAAGGATGCTATGTAGATATCAATGATCTAAAGATAGTGTAATGAACAATAAAGCTTTCTCGATAGATGTTAGATGTGTAAGATGTGCACTAGAAGTTCTAAATGAATTAGGGTTTGTCATTTTTATACAACACCCTGGCGTGCAATACAAAAGTTTTGTGTTTCAAGTTGGCGCATAACAATTAAATGGAGGGAAATGTCTCAATCCAAAATTTTAAATTTGAATAATTCAAATTTGAAGTCATTTTTATAAGTCATAGATTTGACCTAGGTCACCTGCGCAAATTTAAATTTATATCCTAAGTGGTAAAACTAAAAAACTAGGGGAGAGGACCCAATTGTTGATCATGTTCCAATAGGTGTGATAGTATTTGTGTATTTAAGGCCCAATATTTTTAAAAGTTTAGCACTAGTAGTTGTGACTTTAAGGTTGTTAGTGTTACTATAAGTACTTATAATTGAACGAAATGTGCTCATTAGATTTAAAAAGCAACCAATCATGTGATGCCACATCAACGCACTAACAAAACATGACTTAATGGACACCTATCGGTCCACCCTTTTTTGGGGGAACTATTTGACACCTTCAACAAAAAGTGTGTTGATGTGGCCCTAAAACATTAGTTATAAGTAGGGGCCTTGCCAAATAAACTGCTGTAAAATTTTGGAGTGATTCAAAATTGCCACGTGTAATTTTAAAAGACATGAAGTTAAGGTGCTCAACTATTAAATCCGTACCCAAAAAATAAAGAAAAATGAAATCATATTCAAATCAAATTACTTATCAACTTACATATAAAATACATCATCTTACACAATATTCATTACATAAAAAACAAAGAAAGTGAATACCTTCAAACTCCCCCATATTTAATCCTTCAATCATATCATTCTTAGACTCCCTTAAGGAGATACTTTTCATAGAAATAATAAGCGAGCAGAGTAAAGATCGAATCACTGAAGAGGAGAATCCCTATACACTTAAGAGGAATATTGTAAAGCTGCATTTACACGGATAAGCGTATGAAATCTTAAAGAATATTAGAAGAATAAAGTGAGGTTTTACGTTGAAATCTTAAAGAATATTAGAAGAATAAAGTGAGATTTTACGTTGAAATCTTAAAGAATATTAGAAGAATAAAGTGAGATTTTACGTTGAAATAGGTATATGATGCTCATTCGATCGTATAATTTACCGAGGCCAAATTTATACTGGGAAATGGGATAGAAACATATTTTTATTATCAAGTTATAATGTAATGAAATCTAGCGACCCAAAAAGAGCCCCTTTTTAAAATTAAGCAAACACCATTTTAAAAGTATAAAAGTTTCCAATTGTAATGGTGAATATTGCATACTTTTTTCTATTGTTCATCGTCTTGGTTTAGATTTGTGGGTATAGAATTGACTCAGGTCAATATCATATGTGCAGATTTGAACTGCAAACTTTTAATTTATATTTTTAATCGGGCCCATGTTTGTCTTCCTTACTAACCATTATGAGTCAACTAAAGCACAAATTGTTTCAAATTACACACTTGGGTGGTGTATGTAGGCACATATTGTAGTTTATTTTAAATAGCACACAACATGCAAGATCCATCTAGATCTAAGAGCATTCACATGAGAGCATCATAGAGCATCTTAATTACATTATTAACTTGCATCATCATCTTAGGCATAGTGCGTGTGTGCCCATTGTCATTGATCTACGTTCATCGTTGTTGAATCAACCCATCTAGAGGCTTGAATAAATGAGAATTAATCATTTCCTTACAAGTTCTCAAATAGTGTCTATCAACACCACTCCTCTAGACATAGGTATAAGGCAAGGCAAGCAAATTCTAATTATCATTTTTTAGTCCAAATAGATCTGCGAGCAAGGTTCACTTCCTCTCATTAGGTTCACTTCCACAAGCATAGATATGAACATGCATATTCTAGTTAATTTTTAAGTTCTAATGTGGTTGTCTATCAAGGCCTAATTTTTGGTTACCATGGCGAATTGATTTCTGATATTTATCACAATGGTTTCTTCATCGATTCTAGAGCTAAGTGCATTTGTATATATTTTAGTATTCACTTATCATTCCCAACTTTAAGTCCTAGGGTTTATTTATTGCTCAATTAATCGATCCTATAATATTTATATAAGAAGATATTTTATTTTCATTACATCAAAATGGTGAACCTGACATTCCTACAACCCCGTATGGTTTTGTCATTAGGGTTTATTCCTTGTCTATTAGGGTTTCATATCTACTATTTTAGTATATACCTTTCATTTAAGATCTTATTCGAGTTTGGGTCTTCATTGTTCATATCTATTTGATCCCTTCCCACCCACCCTTTGTTGTGCATCAAGGATACATCTTTTATCATGGATTCTCATCGTCCATTGTCTTTAGCCTTTGTCCATGCTTATGTTATAAATCTTGATATATTTCTATGCTTTGTTACCTATGTTTCTTCCATCCTTTATACTCTTATGTCTTTTTATCCTATGGATGGGAATCTCTTTTCTATGGAGACATTGTTTCATCACATGTGATTTTTCTCCTTCTCTATTAGATACACTTACTTCACTTGTCCATGAGCTTCAATATACCTCTACTCTTCCTATGACTAGTGATAATAATGTGCATGAGCATAGTAATGTTTCACCTTTGCACATATTTCCTTCCCATGCTTTGGTTCATATTGATGATAGTCTTGAGGGCTAACCTCGCATGATACATCTAGGGATATTCCACATATGATGATATACCTAGTGAGCATATCCTTTATACATCTCATGCTAGCTTTGTTCACTTATGAGTTCTCCTACTTGTTCCTCTCTTACTTCATCTTTCCTTGAGGATCTTAGTGATGTAGATACACATGTTCCACCTTCACATGAGTTTGTTATCTCTTCTCTACTTGTTGGCTCATGGTCTAATGATAATATGTTTAGTTATGAGCACATTACATGTAGTGATAGTTCTTTATCTTCTCAAGATGTTGATGGTGACTCTTTGTTTCATAATGATTTTATTCACAATGCCCATTCTTATAACATGCTTATGATAGAGTTGTTTAGTGGTAATGAAGATGCAAAGTTCCATGTAAAATCCTTATCTTCATAATATGCTTATATACATGATGATGATACTTTGATGCATGCATTTGGTATTATATTCATTGGTAGAGCTAAACAATGGTTTAATTTGTGTCATGTGTATTATACATAATTCCATGCTTTGTCATGTGTTTTTATTGATTACTTTACTTATATCTTTAGAGCATGTTTTACTCATAATTCTCATTCTTCTTTTTGTATCGATCCTTAGTGATTCGTACGGAGTTTTATGCATTATGATAATATGCCACTTTTTAATATCCATGGGAACTCTCCTTTGGATCCATCTATGCTTTCTTATGATGTATCTTTGAGTGCTTATACAAAACATTCTACTCTAGATTCTATTGAAAAATACATGAATTATACATACATACTTGGATGAAGAACAACATGAGAATATTCTATAATTTTTACTTGGTATATGTAAGGATAATGTGCCTGTAGTTGTTAATAGATCTTTCCCATCCTTTCCCACTATTACACATGACATGCATACACATATGGATATGTAACATGTTGCGAATGATATATCACCTTATTTGTGATCAATGAGGATGTACCTAATGATGATCATCATGCTTATATCAAACCAAAGATATTTAGAGAGTTCACTACATTAGAGGAGCCTCCAAATTGTATATTGGGAACAACTTTTGGAATACAATCTTATCACTTTACCTCTAATTAAGCCAATGAATGTGTATAATCTTGCACAATAAAAGGCTAACTTTTTTGTGCTTATCATTGTAGACATGGGCATTCTACATTTCTACATAAAGATGCATCACATTGAAACATAAAGTTAAAGCTCTTATGGTATCATAGGATGAGGATTCTTCTACTAATGAGTATATAGATCATTGCACACTACATGTTAAGGTTACACATGAAATAAAAAAGAAAACACACAAATGTAATATCTAAACTGGTACTTTTAGAGCATATATCACACTTGGCATCTTTACATCAAACTTTATTTCATGGGAGCACATTTCATGATGACATGGATAGTCCCATGGGGTATTATTTTTAGTGATATATTTTTGGAGCATATTATAGACACACATGATGGGGATGACTTCATTGGTTAGATATCCTCACTTACTTCTCTTACTACTAGCCATATTTTATGTTTTCTTCATTGTTGGCTTTATGTTATTTTGTTTCCATGTTCCTAGTTAGCATGCGGATGATGCAAAGGCACCTTCTATGATGTATGATGACACAAGTGACTTCAAATATGTGTTTTTTTATTCATGTCATTTATTCCTTGTGTTTTGTATCATTTATACTTTAGACTTTTACTTATGCCATGTATGTTGTGATCCTCCTTGATTAATCTCCTATTTACTTGTATGTCCTTACACTTTCACCTTTTGTTTATGCCATGTTTTTGTGTATCTCCCATTCTCATTTCACTTCTTATAGTATGTCTTACTCCTTGTTTCCCCACTTGGCTAACCTTTCCTTCTTCTTCTTCATGTTTAGATCCTATATGTTCCTTGTTAACTCTTGGAATTTCCTACATTCCTTCTTTATCTCCTATGCTTTCCTATGTTTCTTGTTTAGCTCCTATGTTTTTTCTATATTCCTTGTTTCCTTGTATGTTCCATGCTTAGTACTTATATTTTCCCATGTTTATTTTTCTCTTGTATGTTTCTATGTTCCATTTATATGATGTTCCTATGTTCCTTGTTCATCTGCTCACTTTCCTATATGTTTTGTTCGGATCCTATATGTTTCTTTTATTCTTGTGATCAGTTGCACCCATGTTTTACCATGTTCTTATGTTACATGTTTATAATGCCACTATGCCTCCTATGTTTCACTATTATGTATTTAGCTCTTATGCTATCTATATTCCATGTGTATCATTCTTATATTTATTATGCTCCTAACGCTCACACATACCCATTTTATCAATTCTACATGTTTATCATGTTACACGCTTATGCTTATCATGTTTTGATCTTATGACAGTTACATGTTCTATGTTTATGACATTTACATGTTTTCATATGATTATTGTGAATCTTATGATATCATATATATCCTTAACATCTTATTTGTGATTACATTTTCCTTATCTAACATCTTGTTTTCCCTCATTACATATGTTTTCAAAATCACGTCCTACTAATACACCTACATTCTTATCACATGATACCTTTAACCTTTTTATTACTTTGACATGCTTTATCATGTGGTTATATCTTTTTCTCCTCATCTCTAATTCTCTGCATCCTTTGTATAAAACCATTTAGAGGGGGCATATATGTCATTAATGTTCCTTTGGTGAGTGTGTCTTGCAATGACAAGCTCATAATCACTTTCTACTAGAGATTTCTATTACTTTCTATAAAGTCAGACCATTTTTTGTTTAGTTGAAGCCCTACTACTTTTTCACTTAGTCAAAATCCATGCCACTTTCTACTTAGATAGAATCCCTCACCCTTTTTTTAATTTTACTATTTTTGAAGATAGTTTCAAGAAAGTTATATTTAGTACCTATTTTAAATGTGTGATAGATGTTACTCATTGCATGATTTTTTGTTCTACAAGTTTTCAATGACATCCATTGTGAGAGAGTACAATAATTAACATCCATAACTATATCCTTTGAGTTTTTGAAATATTTACTTCCCTATTGACTACCTATTTCACTTTGACATGCATCCTCATAGTAGTTCGCATGCACATGAAATTTGGGGCAAACTATAATGGTGAAAATCACATACCCATGTCTACCTACATAGATGCCTTGACCTAAGGTGTGTGTGCCCTATCTTCACATGTAGATGTCTTGACCCAAGGCATTTGCACCTTGTCTTCACACATGCTTGTCTATACAGATTCCTAGGGCACTACACAAATGTCCTAACCTAAGGTGTCTCTACCTCTCCTTCATTTTCCATCCTATGTAGATGCCTAGGGCATCTACACAAACAACACACCCCTACGTAGACACTCCCTGAGTTATCTTTGCTTTCCCCCCTAAACAACCTAAATTTGAATAAAAATACAAAAATCACTAGAAGGATATACCACTTACTCATGCCCCTCACCCCGTAGGTACTCTAACACACACACACTCTAATGCACTGCTACTAGATTCCTCTCCATTCTCCTCTTCTCTTGAAATCTCCTTTTCACTCTATAGGAAGGGTAACATTGAGCTTTTACCCTCCCCTTTTCCCTTTTTATACCTCTTTCCCCCCAAAAAACATAACTTTTCCCTTCCTTTTTTTCACTTTTTCACTTTTTCTTTTTCTTTTTTCAACCTCCCAAGCTTTCTTTTTCCTTTAAAGAGAAACCCTAGACCCCATTTATCCCATCAACTCTCTTTAAGGGGCATCATTACACTATTTCCTCATCACTGTCCTTCTGAGTGGTCGGGGTTGCTCATCGCCAATTTTCTATTTTTTGTAAAATTTTATTTTTTTTGAAATGATGGTACTTGATTTAGTCATGACGATGTATCAAAGAGGGGAAAAATGTGGACATCCTAAATATACTCTAATTTCCTGCTTGTTGATTTCCCACAAATCAATTAAATAAATCATTATTTAATTAATTTGGCTAATTATTCCAAAACTAACCATTCATTGCCATGAATTAGTTAATTAAATAATTAATTTGACTAATTTAATCAACGAATCCATGTCTCAATTAATCTCCTTCACAGATCCCTAATGTTGGTTAATTAAATACACTTAATTATTTAACATAAGTCCAAAAATTCCACCAACCAATTAATTAGATAACACATGTTTTTCTAATTAACTAGGCTAATTAATCAACGTCTTCCATTTCCTCCAATTAAAAATCCAACACTCTCCACTAAGTCTAAAAGACTTTGTCATCCAATCTCCACCACCCATTTCAAATTTTAGGAGAAATATAGGCCCTACACCTTCATACATGCTTTCTCAATCCACTTGTCCCCACTTCTTGCTCACACGTATGTGATCATGCAACATGGAAAAATCTTGACCCTCCATTCCAAAACTCAATCTCCTCCATCCACTTTCACCCTCCATCTATTCCCACTTTCTTGCATCTCATTCCATCCTTCATTTTAAGGAAATATCATGCCTTCATAAAGCATGTTGCACCTCCTCTAACCACTTGTCAAGAGGCTAGCTTGCACACCTATGCAAGGCAATCCTAGCCCTTGATTTCATCTCTAAATCTCAATCCTTCATGTCCAACTTGGAAATTCTATTTAAAGGGATTTACCCAAAGGAAATTCATCATCTTCATCCATAGTAAGTACATGATTCCCAATTTGGTAATCATCATGTAATTGAGAAACCACATTTTATCATAGCACATCCACTCAATCCTTGGAGCACATCTCAAAGAACAATGGAGGTATAATGCACTTTAGTTTATGTTTTGCATTGTTGTTTGTCTTCAATTATTGCTCAAACTGAAAGTGAATGCTAAGTTTGGATTTGAGTTTCTTGGGTTGGTATTTGCATCTAACTCTATTTGTTTTGGTCCAAATTTGATGTCCACAATCTTAAAGACAACAAACTGTAATAGCCAATTTATGCAAGTTTACCCACCACTTATGTAGGGTCAAATCAATTGGACACATCAATTGAATCAATTGGCTTATCAACAAAACCAGCATGCAGCCACTTACACAACTAATATGAATTCTTATGGAGCCTACATTGTTGTTCTAATTATCCATAGTGAAACGAGAGAAGTTTACTCATCCAAATCGAATGATGACTTAGATTGTGAGATTATCAATGCAACCAAGGAAATTGGAAACCTTCCAAAAGTGATTGAAAATAATAAAACAACAATTGATACAAGTGATTATAAAGGTATTTTGGATTAATGCAATAAAACAATGGAAGCACATGCATCCATGATCAAGGAGTATAGCAACTTAGAGATGCATACACCTTTTCAAAATAAGATAAGATCCATATGAGGGGACTAATGATACTTTTCTCAACATTTAAACTGAAAAATCTCAACAAATGATATTGAAGCATGTCATGAGCACCTAGATCCCTAATCTAAACCTTGTCAACTAGCCATGCCATGTTTTGAATTGGATATTCCAAAGATAATAGAGAAATTGAACCATGATATGATAATTCCTAGATTTTTAGAAACATTCGAAGACATGAGTTTATGTGACAAATACTAGCTCCATAATACAACTAAGCATGGAGATGCTACTTGTCTTGAGTTTCTCATGAAATTGGATGGCCTTCAAGGTATGATGAATTATATGTCATCCATGGTTGATATGGATGATAAATCAACTAATTCATAACCTAAAAGTTGAGAGGATGATGTCATTCCACTTGATGAAGAAGGTCATATAGACTCAAATCAATGAAACTAAGGCATATCATGAGCACACAAATTACACATATAAGAATGATGATTTACGCCATCTCAAAGTGGAAGTTACAATGTAACAACCCATGATGTTGAATGACCATGTTTTGGAGTTGAAAACCCAATTAAATATACAAAAGGATAGGATCTTGAGAAGGAGGATGATGGTTTATTTAATGTTAGGTTTGTCTCTCAAAATGATACTTTCGATTTACAACCCTTTGAGTAAGAAACTAAAATAACTATCCTTAGTAAAATTTATGAGTCATGTTGGAAGTGTTGAATTTAACACTAGGAATACTTGTAATCATGAAAATTTGGAATCAACATCTTTGCCTGAAGATGGAAATAGTGATGATATAATAGTTGAAGAAATGAGTATTAGTATTTTCCTTAATGGAGAGACATGCCCCCCTTACAAAATGGGAGTTTTGATTTACTGGTGCCTTTTAAGAAATAATTTGAAAGATCCTATAAGCTGATCATCACCAATTTGCTTTACTTTGAAATGAGTATGCATGTTGAAGAAGTTTGTAGCTTGCCTTTGGTAAGTGAAGGATTTGACAATACTCAAGATGAAGAGACTAAAGAAGAATATAATTGTTTGGATGACATAGACAGAAAGGGTGACTTTATGGATGAGCCTATGGGTTATGCTAGGGATACTATTAAAGGAGTTTGGTTGGTTGAATATAAGGATGATTCTATGAGAGGAATTTTAATCTCCTTGTAGACAATTGATATAGCTTACACTGATACACACAAATATTATTATCTTGGAGTTCAATCCAACTTGGACATTGTTGATAACATGAAATAATCATCCTTACAACTTTCATAGTTTACTAACATGACTGATACATATTTTAGCAATCAATTTGATGATGAAATGCATCCAAATTTTGAAACTCATGATATTGATGTGTTGTGCTTTACAATTGAAAATACAATTGAGTTGTTAGATGATCTAAATCATAAATTGAAACAAAAAAATCATAGAGGATTTAGGATGGAAGATAAAGTTAACACGAATGGTTCTCTCTATTCAACTTTGAAATATGTGATAATCATATATTAAATGATGAATAAAGTGATATTAATTCTAAAAAGTTTAATATAACTATTGAAATTGATATGCTTGTGGGGAAAGACCTTAGTAGATAATGTGATTTTATCATATTAGAGCTACACATCCATGAATTAGCAAGGAATAATAGAAAAAATGTCTACAATGACCATTAAGTGGACCATTCATGCTCATGAGAGATGGATTTGTGTGTTCATCACTACTCCTAAAATATGGATCAATGAGTTTGACTCAAAAACTATGCAGTTGAATCTTGATAAAACATCATAATTTGATACTTGGCATTGGATGAGCTCAAGGCGATCTATAATGAATAGTGCATAAGGCACAACACTTGCTAAAGGTTTTAAAAATGGGATAACAAGTTAAGTGGGATTGAACTTGGGAAAAAATCTATAGTTAAGCATGCTTGAGTCAAATTAGTACTAGGATGGGTGACCTCTTGGAAAGTCCTAATGTTTCAACCCTATGAGCATTACCCAGATCAAATAACTGCTAAGTGGACCATTCATGCTCATGAGAGATGGGTTTGTGTGAACCACTGCTCATGAAATATGGTCTGGCAATGAGTTTAACTCAAAAATTACATAGTTGAATCCTAATAAAATATCATAAAAATACCTCTTTGTCAATTTCACTTCTAGATTGTACATAATTTCTTAGAAAAAATAGAATTATGGTTTTTGATAGCATTTGAAGTTTTGTGGCGGCATCAACCCATCATGGTAGCATCCCTACTCTATGATTTTTAAGAACCCATGGAGGGTCTGTTAGTATGCTTTGTGTTCTTTTGTTTGACTAAAAATGTTTTTTGTGGACAAAGACATTAGCATTTCTTTCTATAACTTGTACATGTACCAACCACTTTTAAAAATGTGTTATGATGATCTTCTTTACATGTTTGGGAATATTATTGGATGCTTGATTACTATTTTATCTATTATAGTCATTTTGTTAACCTACATTAAGAAAATTATCTAAGCATTCTTTACTACATATATTTAAACTAGATCCATTGTCAAGCAAATGTCATTTGATTTGTATACCCCAAAATTGGTTCATAATATGTAATATTAAGTTCTCTTGGATAACTTGGGGACTAGGCAAATAATGACTCTCAAATGAAATCATAAAATAATTGGTGTAGATAAATTCAAATGTAGTGGATATTTTGGTGCGATTAACATTAGATGGTACA
Source organism: Cunninghamia lanceolata (assembly GCA_027924645.1). Lineage (NCBI taxonomy): Eukaryota > Viridiplantae > Streptophyta > Pinopsida > Cupressales > Cupressaceae > Cunninghamia > Cunninghamia lanceolata. The sequence continues at coordinate 272,111 of BSBN01000064.1, forward strand.
ATGATCTTTTTCAAAGTCTTTTACAACACATCATGATATAATTTGATGTATTAATGAGGTTCTAAAGAGATATTTTTGATGAAGTATTTTTAAGGTGATCAATAAGTTAAGAGGAGATTTTAAACCTTTTAATGATGTGAAATGAATATAGAATAGAAATCTAAACTTTCTAATAAAGCAATAATGATTAGTTTAAACTACCACTATTATGTATATTTGTTTAGAGATGCTATGTTTAGTCCTATACAAATATACTATGAGTTGGGTTTTAGAAGTAGAAAAGCTTAGCTAAAAGAATGGAAATTCTTAAAGGACAAAGAGAGGGTAAAGGAAATGTCCATAATTTGAAGTTTGATATAGAACATGCTTAGTAGGGAAGTGCAAATAGAATATAGATAGGCTATGAAAGCATTGTGGTGTTGACTAGGTACTAAAAATATGAAATATACATAGAACAAGAAGACACATAGATTAAGGAAAGATTAAAATAGTTATGGTCCCAACCTATCTATAGTGCTGATAGGAATAGTGTAGTGACAACCTCTAAGTGGATGATTGTTAATTTTTTGAATAACTTGTGTGATAATCTAATGTTTATGTATCAAGATATTAAGTCTAGGACGAGAAAACACATCAGTTCTAGATGGTAAAATTGTTTGGTTATATGTAATTTTTTACCTCTAGCCATTTGTTGATAAGTCTACCCTATAGAATGATAGATTGAGGAATTAGATGTTCCATGAAAAGGGGGATATGATGAGGTAAATTAGTTAAGGCATGAGCTACAATAGGGGGAAAATATGGAACCATAATAGAGGTAGCACCACTCTTTGAAGATTTATAAGGAAAAACACCATGAAAATTATGAAAATGAGCATCCAAGGGAAGAGTTTCTTGTAATAATGTGAAGACCTTTGGAGTATGATCGGAACAAGAGTAAAACAATGAAGCACAAATGGATATCATCCTATGCCTTTCAAAAATGATAACAATGTATATGCATAGCATGGTATGATAAAATAAATGAGCACACATATATAGTTAGTGATCTAGCATCATGTAGAGGAAATACACTAATCAAAGTTCATGCATGTGTAAATATCCTAGTTAGGGTTAGAAAAACACATATGAATGAGTAAAATGATGCACCTAAAAAGGTACCTTAAGTAGAGATGGCATAAAGAACCAACATCAATAGAAAATCATTACAAGTGACATTAATCCATATTAGATTTGGAAAATGTATAATAAATAGAAACTTAAATTAAATCAATTAAGTTTACGTATAGAAATAGGTTCATAAACAAGAACTAATAAGAAAACATAGGTGAATAGGACTACAATCATAATAATGACTTGGTTAAGATTGTAACTTCTATAATGACCATTAATATTAAGCACTTGAAAATCAAAACAAAATAGTCACCTTTTAACTTCATTTATGCTCGATAATTCTTCTAGGGCTTACTATTCATAGAAATATATAAAATGGGAGTTGTAACTTGAGCTAAAAAGGATGTTATTTAGAAATTGGAGGATATAATAATTATTGTAGAGAGAGAGAGAGAGAGAGAGAGAGAGAGAGAGAGAGAGTGTCCCAATTGTTGTAGTTAATAAAGAAGCTCTCAAGGCTATTGTCACTACCATATAAGGTGGTTTTCCTCCATATAGGGGGTTTTTAAGATAATATCTAAGTTTTGTGTGAGTTTTTACAAGTTTAATTTATGTTTTTATCAAAATATGTCCTTCTCTAAAGTAAACTTCATTTGGATTAAGAAGTAGAAAGTGATTGAATATATTTGTTGATTCTTGAATTCTAATTAAATAGTGCAAATCAAATTCAATATCAAAAAAACTTGATTCTTGTAGGCTTGTACATTTTTTGCACAATGGTTTCAAAAGGAGATTAAAAAGAAGCCATGGAAGACTTGAATACAAGAGTGATTGCACTTTAGATCCATATAAAGGGCATCACTAAAAATTAGCAATGGTTGGAACAACAAGAAGAGCATATGGCTAGACACTAAGGTAAAATGATGCAAGAATAGTCTTTTATAAGTGATTTAGTTATTACCAAAAAATTTAGAATTGGTGAAAATGAGGATAAATAAATTAAAGTTGAATATTTCTTAAAAGCAACAAATGAAAATAAATGAAAAATACATATCTAATTAAAGTAGAAACAAAAGCAGAGTTTGCATTTTTTATGGACAATAAATGTAGAATTATTGGATATTTGGATTAAACAACTTGAAGTCTATTTTAGTGTGTGTAATGTAAGTGGGACACATAGAATTATCTTTGTGTACCTTAAAATAGAGGGTCGTGTTCTTGTATGATGGTAAAATTATATTGCTAATTATGAAAAGAGGAATAAGCCTATTGTTAACAAATGGGAAGAGTTTAATTCTATCCAATAGGGCATAAAATGGATCAAAGTATAATGAACTTGCAAGATAAACCACCCTGATTGGGAGAGTAGGATCCTATTGTAGGACGGAAAGATTGGCCCTTGTCTGCATCTAAGAGCAACACTACTAATTGGTGTGATAACGAGGAGAGCATGTAATTGAAGTTGTTGAACTCTACTTTGGATTCCGTATGCATTTGATCAAGGTGGTCATTAAGAGAGTGTAGGGAAAGATCCAAATGGTCCAAAGAATGGTGACCTACCACCATTCTTAGGAGTTGGAGTAAGAAAAAAAAAGTGACTAAAGATATATGGTAAAATGATTAGGAGGCAAAGATGACTGCAATCATGAAGGTGCCTAAAGGGTGAAAAAGAGTTTATCCCAAAAAAGGGTTAGCTAGATTTATATAGTAGATTAACTAGGTCAAAGAGATGAGCATAATGGGACAATCTACTAAGGGGGGTAAAAGTTGGCCCTAACCTATTTTTACTGTTTAGATACCCTCTGGGTTGAATTTTCCATCAAAACTGACAAATTATTCTTGGATTATTTTAGATCTAAAATTAAGATGGAAAACTAAAATGACAATAGAAAAAATATAGATCTAGAAGAATACTCTAGGATCTAAAGATGTGTTGTTATGTAGAGAGAGAATTGCTAGTTGTCTAACTAATGCCAAATACCCAACTATAATCTCCCGATAATGGGTTAGAGCATTAAAGAGTCATTAATACAGTCATTAATAGATGAGGTGGCAAGCTCAACAACATGTGACAAAGGAAGGTGGCAAGTTTCTCTTCATGCATGGGGAGGCATGTTTTTGAAGGCAATTGCCTTTCTTGAGAAGTGGTCTTCGGTGGGCTCCTCTCTTTGTCTTTGCTCTGTGTGTGGTTTTGTTTGAAATTGGAGATGGATTTGGGGAATGCTAGGGGCTCTAGCACAAAGGGAAAGGAGGTGAAGCCTCATGTTTCCTGGCGGAGACAAATCCCCCGCTCTGGTAGTAACAATTTTGTGGGTGGACGTTTGAAAAGAAAGTATACTCTACGGAAGAGATTGAAGAAAATCCCAGTGGAGGCTGCAATGGAAGGGTTTTTGAAGTGTGTGGAGAAGGAGGTAAGGAATCCATTACTACGGGAGTGGCTATTTTGACTGTTAAAGATTGCGAAGGAGGTCAATGGTCAGGAAGGGGTTAATGTTCGTGAAGCCATGGCTCATTTACTGCTGGACCCAGGTATGTCCAAAGGTTACTGGAATATTTTTGGTGCATCTCAATCCATAGCGATGGTGAACATGTTGTCTGTGACTGCAGCTTCGATGTTGACTCATGAGGATTTGGTGGAGTCATCTAACCAGATAAGGGAGAACCACGAGGTTTCCTTGGGACATTTACATGACATTCTTCTTAATGTCCTAGAAACCAGGAAGCTAGTTGAAAGTGTTATTGTCAAACTTGATGTTTTTGTTCTGGCTTGGGCCAAGCCAATCTATACTTGTGCCTATGATGAAGAAGGAATTGTCGACTTGGAGGGAGATGGAGATAAGTAGGAGTAGGGTTTAATGGCTCTGTTTTGTTTGCTACCATGTTATAGACTATTAGTTTTGTTAGTTTTTTTGTTATCTGAATTGAGAAGTATGGGTTGAGGTAATTTGCCCTGCTTCTCTAGCTGTTAATGGTCTATTCTGTCAAGACTGATATGGTGTTCTGATGTATAAACTGTTGTTACAAACTGGTGGGTTCGGCCCTATTTTTGACAGGTCCCTGGTCCCATAACTAGGTTTATTACATAAAAAAAAAATACCCAACTATAACAAAAATATAGTTTAGTCGTATTCAAAATAAGCAACACACAAGTAGGGATAAAAGGCAAGGCACTATAGGGTGTGTCTAGTCTATGAGCTCATGAATACACTTATACAACTTATAAATAATCTTGGCTCACTATTTTAGAGTGTTAACAATGGAGGATTAGGACTGTACCCATAGCTCACTATCCCATCTCTAAGGTACGTGGTGAGTAACTTCCCAAGGATAACCACTTATCGATGTATCACATAATTTATATGTTTGAAGGTTACCTAGGGCTAGGTTAAAAAAATCTTAGGGGGTCTTATAATATACCCATGGGCATGTCAAAGCTTGTGGCCATATTCATAAGTTGTTTGAGGCTTGGGTATTGGACCAAAATACTCCTCAATTCACTAAATCCTTTATGGGAAATCTATCTTATCCAAAAGTGATAGCTCTTCTTAGGATATTTGAAAACCCCCAACACAAGGTTTTTAACCTAAAAAGAGAAAAACTACCTACAAGGGAAAAAATTAGCATAAACTCAAGTAACAAATTTTGTGTGACTGCAACTATAACCACTTTTTGATCATCAAGATCCCTCTAGGGCAAGGTGATAACATACAATGGATAGTTATAGATGGCCCTAAAATAGTAATTCTACCTATATAAATGACCCTATAAAGAGCTCCCATACCACTTGTAATGAACTTGCAAGATACAATAAACTAGACACATATAAATGAGAGAAATAGAATTATTTTATTATCTTCCCAATGCCACTTTGAGGGGGAAACCTCTAAATAGAGCATACACTCCAATTAAAAATATCCAAGATGCTTTCTACCTGGGAAGTCATTACAATAAATAGAGTTTTGCCAAAAGCAACTACTACCATCCCATGCATGGGATAAATACTTTATTCTAACAACTAATGGGATGACTTACAAAGCATATGCATCCTCCTTTATTAATACTACCTAACGGTGAATTACAAAGCATATGCACCCAACTATTACTAGCTAACATATAGTAAAATGGGGTTCATAACAAAAATATTAAATGAATATACTACAAACAACAAAGTGATCAAAGTGCATAGTATTACACAACAAAATTCCATCAACAATTCATGGTGAATGATATGTATTTAAATAAGTAGGAAATGATCATAAAGTATCTCGATGGGATCCATTCCCACATTCGAAGGAGGGCAGTCACTACCAATCCAAAGGACTTGGATGATGCATGTGTCCAAGCTTACTACATTGAGGAGAAGGAGAAGAAGTATGAAAGCAAGTCTTCCAAATGCAAAGGTAAAAATAAGGGTAATTGGAAAGTAAAGAAAACTAACTCTATAGTGAAAAAAAGGCTAAAAAGGACACAAAATCATGGGTCATTGTAAGATAAATGGACATATTTATTTAAAATGTTAGAAACTTCATCCTGAACTACATTATAAAAATAAGGATAAAGATAAAGAAAATGATGAAACTAAGAAATCTATGTTAACCATCCAAGCTGATGGCATTGAAATGGAGGATAGTTCAAATATAGATGACAAACTTGGATTCATGACGACTAAGGAAAGAGATGAAGTTTAGGAGATGAACAAACCTTTTGTTTTAAAGTTACAAATTAAAAAAACTAGAATAACTGCATTGGTTGATTTTGGTTCACAAAGTAATATCATTTCAAAAAATAGTTAAGAGACTTGGTTTAAAGACACAAGAACATCCACATCCATACCCATTGGGGTGGGTGAAAAGAGGTGTAGAAATATAGGTAACAAAAAGGTACAAGGTTAAATTTGGGGTTAATAAATAGTACATAGATGAGATTGAAGCAAATATAATTCCTCTTCAAGATTTTGATATTGTTCTTGGTAATCCTTATCTTTATATTGGAGACATTATTTTTATGATAAGGGATAATAAGTACAAATGGGTCAAGGATCGAATTAAGTACATAAACAACGGACACCAAATCTATTGGCAAGAGACACTATGTGGCTTCATGAGTGTTGTCATTGATGGCAACAAAGTCCATCCCACTCATCCACAGCACATAGTATGTCTATATCGGAAGTCAGATTGAAGAGTGTTTTGGTTCGGTGAACAAAAACAGAGCATGCAGCAAGGTCTGACAATCAGGTCTGGATCTCTTAGAGGAAGTATCTCAGCAAAGTACAAACTTGGGGAAGTCATTAGGAGTACCATGACTACTACATTCCAGAGATTGAGCCTCTGGTGATGAAAGAGAGAAAAGATATGAGCATCTAAGTGTTGGGTTCCTGACAGGCAGAGCAGACTGAGGAAAAACCAATCGACAGAGCATCAAACTTTAATCCAGATGAGAAATTGATGGTGATCAAGCTTCTTGAGGGATCATTCATGGTTGGCCGACATGATTGATGACTGCTATAACTATCTTTTTGATACGCATCACTTAGTAAGCATGGATTCAGCCAATAGACCAGAGTTTGGGAAAATCTTGAGTATTCCAGATGCTGACTAGAAAGATGTTAAAATCCTTGGTGCGGATATATATACCAAATGGATTTCAATGAGGAGTGTGTTGTGTGATATAGTGTGTGAGGAAAGGTAGAGATAAGTGTGGAAGCAGGAATACAAGTCCGGTATGTGACAAAACAACAACACTAAAATAGAGGAAGAATGAAGTGCAGTAGATCAGTATATTGAGCCTAACCAGAACTGAACCTCAACATATGTGGATGCCTTTGATCAGTTCAAACACATGGTTACCTTCCTTAACTTTGTAGATAGTGAGTGTCTTGTAGGCAGTGAGCCTCTTGTGAGCAGTGCGCTCGGGCAGTGAGCCCTAATTGGCAAGTGCCATTTTGTACTTCTATTCTTTTAACAGAGAATACAATCTTGGGTTAGTCATCCCGTGGTTTTTCCCTTAACAGGGTTTTCCACGTAAAAATCCTTGTGTTATGTGTGTTGATTTCATTTCTGCTCTTATGTTCATTTATGCTTATATGTTATGATAATGCACTATTGTTAAAGAAGAAAAGAAAGTTAAATTATTTAAGATAACTGATTCACCCCCCCTCTCAGTTATCTGCCTTGTTTCCAACAAAATCATGGCTAAATTAGCTATGGTTTAAGTTCTAATCAAGCCATTAAGTTTTAATTCAAGAACCAAATAATTTTGTTCGCTTTTTCTTAAAGATAAGAAAGAAGATGAAATAGGGATTTCTACCATGAATAACTCTAAATTCAAAGGCTTAGATAAAGTATTATCATATTTTTAGGAAGTGTTTACAAATCCAAGAGGGTTACCACTAATAAGGGAGATGGAACATGAGATTTAACTAGTACCAGAATCTCCCCTACTAACATCAAGTTGTACTGAAAATCACTACTAGAGAGAAACGAGGTCAAGAAGCAACTTCGAGAGTTATTGGAACAAGGGATTATTCATCTTAGTACTTCACCTTGTGGGTCACCCATAGTGATTGTGCAAAAGAAAGATGGTTCTTAGAGATTGTGTATTGATTATATACCTCTTAATAAAATCATCATTAAGAATATGTGTCCTCTTCCAAGAATAGATGATTTGTTAGACCAAGTATAACATGCTAGTTATTTTATTTTTGGATATTAAGTCTAGTTATCACTGGGTGTGAATAAAATAAGACACTTGGAATATTACTTTTAAAATAAAGCAAGGTTTTTATGATTGTTTTGTACTTGATTTTGGTTTGAATAATGTGAATGTAACTTTTATGAGATTAATGAATGATGTTTTAAGGGATTTGACATATAGTTTTGTGATAGTGTATCTACATGGCATCCTAATTGTTAGTGCAACTTAGGAAGAACATCATGTCCATACTAAGCAAGTCTTGAAAAGGTTGAAAGAAAAATAATAACCATGCAATCTTAATAAATGTGGATTTAGAAAAGAAATGGTTTATTTGGGGCATGTGGTAGAAGGAGAAGAACCAAGAATAGACCCATCTAAAATTGAAGTAATTGTTATTTGACCTACACTGAATAGTACTACTGAAACTAGGAGTTTTGTATAGGCTACACAATTTATGAGAAATTTTATTCCTTCTTTTTCCTCCATAACCACACCATTACATTAAATTACCTATAAGGTAAGGGATTTTCATTGGGGGAAAGAACATGATAATGCATTTGAAACACTAAAGTATAAGATAATTCATGCTCTTGTGCTTTCTCCTCCTGATTTACAAAAGCCATTTGAAGGAGAAATTGATGCAATTGAATATGCTATGGATGTCATATTGCTTCAAGGTGGTAAACTTTTTTGTTATAATTTAGAGGTTTTTACTTTAGTAGCTAGAGGATATCTAGTGCATGAGAAGGAATTGTATGCACTAGTTTAGGAAATTAAAAAATGAAGGCATTACTTGTTTGGTAAAGATACTATGGGATTTCTACAAAATATTCATCTAGTCATTAAATATAAAAAGGGAACTAGTACAGGGGCACTAGGTGCTTCATTATTGCTCTTTTTTGGTATTAGAGCTAGAAGACCCCGAGAGTGCAAGGTATGCACCACGACAAGAGAGTTGTGAGAGAAAGTTTGTTGCAGGTATGAAAGAGAGCCGATGACTTATATCCTCCAATAGTGATGAAACTAGGTAGAAGGTGTGCAGATTTCTTCCACTGAGAGGAAGTGGGTAGAAGAGGTCTTGGAGAGTGCATCTTCCAGAAACCTGTTGGGTAGAGGATAGTTGTGTGTGTGTGAAGGTATTGGATACCAAAAGAATGGAAGTGTTGAGGAGAATAATCCATGAAGACTTGAAGAGTAAGAAGTTGTCAAGCAAGCAACAAGAGATGAGAAGAGAAAGGAGTGAGATGAAGAAGAAAGATGAGAAGACAAAACAAGTAAGTATTCAGCAAGAGATAACAAGGCTACGACAAGATTTGGAACAAATGCAAAAAACATTTGAAGAAAGAATACGGAGTATAGTAACAAGTGTGTGGAGTTGGAACATCACTATTCACAAAGTTGTCATGTGATCGATAAAGGAAATTGTGGAAAGAAGAAAGAGGCAGCAATTGAAAAGGAAGATAAAAAAGTAATCAAGATGATGGAAGAGCCAAAGCCATCCAAGGAAGAGGAAAAAGATGAAGAAAATGAGTCCATTAAGACTCAAAATTTTGTTTCTAACAATATTTGTGAGTATGTGTTTACAGGTGCAATAGATGAAGATGGAAAAGAGTATAAAGAAAAAGGAGAAGTAAATGCAGTGTATGAAGATTGTTATGCAAATGTAGCACAATATGGTGAAGAAGAGGTTGCAAAAACAATAGAGGTACTGGTTGTATTTTTATGATTTTATGGATGATGAATATGCTAACAAATTGTATTCAAACGATGAAGATGAAGACATGGATAGTGGTAATGCGGCATATGAACAAGAACTAGAGTTTTGGAACCTTGAAGTTGAGAAGATGCTAAGTAATAGACTATGCAAGAAGAAGAAGAAAGACCTAGGGAATGTCAGGAATGCAGAACATACAATAGGGTGTAAGGAGCATCAGCTTTTGGAAATGAATTCCCAGTTGAATGACAAGTGGCAGAAGAATTTGAAGACCAGGAAGAAAAGAAGACCTACACTCATGTGGGACTTGATTATTCTTCCCCTTGGGTGTATGGTGCAGGGGCACTAGGTGCTTCATTATTGCTCATGTTAGCAATTGCTTTTTTCTTTCGTAGTTTGTTATCTCATGAAAAGTCACAAAATGACACAAAAAGTTCGACAACAAGTTTTAAGGGGCTTTTCTAATGTTTGGACATGTTGATTTTATAATATATTAAGTTTGAATGCAATTATAATTCACTCACAGGTGTGAATTTTGTTATTTAAAATTTTGACACATCATCGCAATTTCCCACACTGTACATGTTCTCCTCAAAAAGCTCGACAATGGGTTTATAGTAATATTTTAATTTATTCCCAATGATTTAAAGTCGTATAATACATAAATGAAGTTGTGTTGGTTAATAATCAAGCAGAGTCAAAAAAAAATTAGCACAATTTACAATTTGCCATTTGTAATTTGCAAAGTCGTAATTCACAATTTGTAATTACACATGGGTTGTAAATTAATATGACTTTACTAATTTCAGCAAATTTAAAACATACGATCAACTAAATTACTTGGTCGGCAAATGTTTACACATTCCCAAATTTTTAAAGTGAGAGGTCAACTTAATCTAGTGAATATGTACTTTCCACAAATTTACAAAGTGTTAGTGATAGACTGGTTCATAATTTAAAGTATCTAGCACTTCAATTCAATTCATCAAAGTTATAGAATTTTATCCTTCAATCATAAAATCATTTTTATACTTAACTCGCTCGGGAGATACTTTTCATAGAAATAATAATCCAGCAGAGTAAAGATCGAATCACTAAAGAGGAGAATCCATATATACTTGAGAGGAATATTGTAAAGCTGCATTTACATGGATAAGCGTATCATATTTTAAAGAATATTAGAAGAATAAAGTGAGATTATACGTTGAAATATATGATGCTCATTCCTTCGCATAATGTACCAAGGCCAAATTTATACTGGAAAAGCGGATAGAAACATATTTTTATTAAGTTATAATGTAATGAAATCTAGCGACCCAAAAAAGGCCCCTTGTTAAAATTAAGCAAACACCATTTTAGAAGTACAAAAGTTTCAAATTGTAATGGTGAATATTGTATACTTTTTTCTATTCTTTATTGTTTTGGTTTAGATTTGTGGGTATAGAATTGACTGAGGTCACTTTCACATGTGTAGATTTGAATTGCAAACTTTAAATTTATATGTTTTAATCGGCCCCATGTTTCTTTTCCTTACTAACCGTTATGAGTCAACTAAAGCACAGATTATTTTAAATTACACACTTTGGTGGTGTATGTTCAGACATGTTGTAGTTCATTTTAGATAACATGAAACATGCAAGATCCATCATCTAGATATAATAGCATCCACATGAGAGCATCATAGAGAATCCTAATTGCATTATTAGCTTGCATCATCATCTTAGGCATACTACATCCATGCCTATTATCTTTAATCTACATTCATCATCATCGAATTGACCCATCTAGAGGCTTGAATAAAGGAGAATCAATCCTTTTCTAGCAAGTTCTCAAATGGTGTCTATCAACACCACTCCTCTAGATGTAGGTATAAGGTGAGGCAACCAAATTCTAATTATTATATTTTAGTCAAAACAGAGTCACAAGCAAGGTTTAGTTCCACTAGTCGAGTTCACTTCCACATGCATGGAGTTCAAATCCACAAGCACAAATATGAACAAGAAAAATTCTAGACAATTTTTTAGTTATGATTTGGTTGTCTATTAAGGCCTAATCTTTGGGTACCATGGTGAATTGATTTTAGACATTTGTCACAATGGTTTCTTCAACAGATATAGAGCTAAGTACATTTGTCTATTTAATTGTTTTCCTACATTTATTTCTATTTATTTAAGTATTTATTTGTCATTCCCAACTCTAAATCCCAGGGTTTATTTATTCCTTAATTAATTCATCCTAGGATATTTATGTAAGAAGATATTTTATTTTCATTACATCAAAATGGTGAACTCGACATTCCTATAACCCCTATGGTTTTGTCCTTAGGGTTTATTCCTTCTCCATTAAGGTTTCAGATATGCTATTATTTATTGCATACCTTTCATTTTAGATCTTATTAGGGTTTGGGTCTACATTGTTCATATCTATTTGATCCTAACCTACCCACCCTAATTTGTGCATCATTATCATGGATTCTCACCATCTATTGTCTTTAACCTTTATACATGGTTTGTTACCTATGTTTCCTCCATCCTTGACACTCTTATGTCTTTTTATCCTATGGATTGGGATCTCTTTTCTATGGAGATAAGGTTTCATCATGTGTGATTTTTCCTCCTTCCTAGATGTAGTTATTGCTTTTCCTTCTCTCAGATACACTTACATCACTTGTCAATGAGCTTGATTACCTCTACTCTTCCTCTAGCTAGTGATAGTAACATGCATAAGCATAGCAATGTTTTACCTTTGCATATATTTCCTCCCATGCATTGGTTCATGTTGATGATACCTTAGCCCTAATGGGTAAAAGCACAAAGATGTGTCCATTTTTCGTGAAAGTTTTTGGAGCAAGAAAAAATGCGACTAGAATGGGTGCCCACTTTGAAAATAATAGGCACCCATTTAGGAACAGGAGCATGAGCCTAAATGGGTGCCTGTTAAGGAACATGCTCCCATTTAGGATCAGTCTCTTGAAGCCAAATGGGCTCCCGTTACAAAATGGGCACCCGTAAATGGAATGGGTGCCTATTTTTAAAATGGGCACCCATTTTCTAAAAGTATTTATTTTTTAAAACAGACCTGCGAGCTCATTTTAACAGTCACAAACCGCCGGCAAAGATGGATTTATAGCAACAAAAAATGGGCACCCCTGTCGTCTGACCCCCACTACATGCCTCCAGGACCTCCCTACCTTCTCCAAACTAACTGTTAGCTATTGCAGGTAGGTGGTTTGTTACTTTTGTTATTTTCTATTATTTTTTGTCTTGTTTAGTTTACATTTCATTGTAAACCCTAAATTCATAATTACTTGTTTTTTAGATACATAATTAGATATTTTTTCATGATATTAAACCATAAATTGTAAACCCTAAATCGTAAATCCTAAACCCTAAATGTAAACCATAAACACTAAACCCTAAACCCTAAACACTAAACCCTAAACCCTAAATAGTAAACACTAAACCATAAACCCTAAACTCTTAAAATTAAAACTCTAAACAATTCAAATTAAATAAATTTGAAATGTTAGACCTTGCATAGGTAAATACTAGATTGTAAATTAGGTTTTGAAAGCCATGAACTCATTAGAAATATTTAAAACATGTCATTTTACCTCAGCCACCTCAATTGGATTAAAGTAGTCAATAGGAGTGGAGGTGGATGGGACCAAAATTTACACAAGGTTACATTGGACAACTTTGAAAGGACTGCGAGGTGATGGGAGAGAGGATGCTATAGGCAGGGATATTTTTCTTACTAACATAAGGGAATGTTCAACATGGATAACTAGATTATAGGATTTGGGAAGAGTCTTAACCTATCATCTTAATCATCATTCCTATTTTAGAATCAAGAAATTTTAGATAATAACTGAATGAAAAACTTGGTGGACACACATCAATAAATATCCTTTCCCAAGTCAAGTATTGAATATATCTATTTGTAATCATCTTTGGATTCTATCAAGACTTACTTATGGTGGTGATATTCTTAATAAAACAAAATTTATCTACCTTTCCCTTGAACCATTCATGTTAAATGAATCCCAACTAATCCCAGTTGGAAATGAGTGTAGGTGTGAGGCCTCAAAACTAGTTCAAAGCTTCACCTTTGAAAAAGATAACTACTAGTCTAACCACACAAGTTATTTAGTTGCAATATGATGAATCTAACACATATAATAGATTGTATGTGATTAGTTCATAGAACACTAACTCATCTCCATATTACATATATGGAGTGCTCACAAAGTAGATTGTAGAATACAATCCCTTTATTGTGGTAGTTGTAGACCACCATAATCCAAGGAAACAAATTGAATGTTTCTTGTATTTGCTAGATCACACTTTCATGCAAATTTAAATGGACAAAAAATGTGTGCTAGATATAGTCTATTGAAATAGAAGAATGGGGTTTTATGACTTGTAAATTCTCCAAATGGATGATACATTCTTTGAAGAGTTAATTTTCATATGATTCTCCACCAAAATCATAATATGTGGAGCTTGACTTGTTTTGCAAAATGAATCAAAATGATTAATTTCCTTGGATTCATCCCACCAAACATACTAGAAACTAACGTCACTTCGATAGTGGAACCACTTATTACATAAGCTAGGTGTGCCCTATACTAGTGCCATGGATTGAGTGCAAAAAAGATAATTCATTTGAATGTTTGAACTCTAAACCTAAAATTGTAAAGTTTCGTAAACCCTAAAATTCTAAACGATAAAACTCTAAACTTGAAATCCTAAACCCTAAACTTGAAACCCTAAACCTTAAAGGATCAAGTGCCACGGTCATGCCTCTATATTTCTGTCCTAGACCCCCTATTTTATTTCTCTATGTTGCACTTGTATAAAACTACATATCTCAATCAATGTAGGCTTGTTTAATATTCTTGGTGACTATATGCTTACTCACTAAGTCTTATTTCCCCATGGGAAAATTATCATATTACTATGTTCTTTGCTTCTAAACCCAAGCTTCTTATATGTTGTAGTTCTGACTCATGGATTTGTGTCAATAGATCCTTGAACTTGCTCTACCTTGACTTTCCTTTGGTCTCATATTTATGCATAGAGAGCTTCAAATATTCAAAAAATTGTCTAGTTTATGTAAAGTTATGAGTTAGCACTACATAGTTAGTTTATAGATGGGAACATGGACAATAAATTTTTTATGACATGTCAATTTCTTATGTGCATGATATATGTTTTTGACTTACATCTAGGTCTATTACCTCCATATGGTGATACATATCTAGTGATGAGTTTGGAAATTATTGCCTTACAATTTGATATCATGGAAGTTCCTTAGTGTCTCTCTTCCTATCAGATCATTAGCTTCTTTTTTTTCATGATGTCCACATATTATTAGGAAACCTATCTAGAATACAATCTTATATTTCATAGAAATTCTTAGCACAATAGTTCATTTCTTGGATAAACTTATGGAGATATTTTATAACTAAAGCATAAAGAAATTCCTTGGAATATTAAAGTATATATCTAAGTGAATTAACTATGTTACAAATTCTCTTTTCTTTAACATGATAATTAGTAATGGACCATAAAACATGGTAACTTGTTTAGTTGGAACCAAACCTAGAAATAAAAGTTACTTGGTAAACATTGGGTCTTTATGTCATCTTCAGGTATGAAATCACCACAACTAGTGACATTAGGTACATATAAGTATAAATTCTATATACATAAGCATGAACTCATCATTTGCAAAATGTATTTATTTAAATTTATCTTTTTGTAATTGCAATTGCAATCATGTATTTATTTGTAAAATGTATTTATTTAAAGGAAAATGTATTTATGGAATTAAACACAAATTTTGATTTACATTTTCTAACTTTTAGAATTTTCTTGGAAAATGTCACTTGGTTGAACATATATATGTACATTGTTATGTAATTAAATGTTTTAATGTATTGTTTAAACCATGCAAATTTATATATTTCCAAGTTTTCAATATATGTATTTAAATTTATGTTGTACATGCAATTTTTTTTTATATACATTCCAATTCCTAATTGAATTTTAATTATTATTTTTGTAATTGGAGCTCTACTTCTACCTAATTTATACACGGTTGACCCCCCAAGACCCCACCCAAAAACCACCACCCCCACCCCCACCATCTAATGAGGCTCGCTTACGAGCAAGCATCAATGAAAACATTAATACATTACAAGCAAAATTTAGTTTTTTACAAAATCATATGCATGCTCCACCACATATATCACGGTGTGCATCTACAATGCAAACTATTATTGATTCAGTGAGAGAAACTCGTATTGATTTAGACACATTCCGCTCATGGCGGGAGGAGAGGAGGCAATTTTATGAGGATGGTCTCTCTTATAAAGAGATCAATGATTTGCATATTACAAAAAATACTATAGCCCCATATTTCATTGATCCCTCAATAGGCTAGCCAATAGCACCAAATAAAAAAAGAATTTCAATAAAATGGTGCACACATGAGTAGATAGCTCAAAACTTCTGAGAGTAGTGGTGGATGGTCTTTGATAGGCGTCCACCTTGGCCACATGGCCATTATCCCACATCAAATGACACTTGTCCTTTTGCACATATATCCCTTACATCTGTCATACATGGCAAATTTGACTTTCCCAACATAGGAGCGCTCCATGCTAAAAATAGACTATGACAGATGCTCTTACGCATCTTACAGTTGTCATGGATTTTCCCAAGATAACAACCTTAAATGTTGTAAGAGAATCCGTCATACAATGCTAAATATAGCATATTCCTCTTACAACATGTCATAGCCCAACTTGGGCGCCCAAAGATGCCTTTCCCTCATGCAAAGATCCTTACCGACACTTGTCATAGGAATCTCCAAACTTGGCTCTTACACATCATAGATTATGTCATATGGAATATTGTCTTCCACACACCACAAGATGCCAACACATGGCATAATAGTACCACCTCAAATGGGACACCCAAATCCATGTAGGTTTGACTTGACCATCCAAGTCACATTCCAAGTAAGATGACATGTCACCATGCCACCTCACTAGGTGACCAAATTGAATGTGCAAGTAATTACAACATTAGGCAATAAATAAATATACAAATAAATAAATAAATAATTCTAGGAATTTGCAAAGGTTGAGACACCTTAATTACCAACATTCTCCCACTTGCCGAACACATTGCAAGAGCCGAAAGAAATGACAAGATTTAATTGCTAGGGACCAAGAGGCCCATAGACTCTGAACACCATCTGAACTTCTCTGTGCCCACTGGTTTCATCAATACATCTGCAACATTCTTCAAAGTGTCTACTTTCTCCAATATCACCTTCCCATCCTCCACCATGTCTCGTACAAAATGAAACTGTACATCAATATGCTTTGTTCTGGCATGGAAAGTCAGATTCTTTGCTAAGCAAATCGTACTCTGACTATCATAGCAAATAGTAATCTATCTTGCATCAACACCAATATCTGAACACAACCTCTTAAGCCAAACGGCTTCCTTACAAGCATGAGTTGCTGCCATATACTCATCTTCTTTCATGGACAAAGCAACCACAGGTTGTCGCTTACTCATCCAACTGATTGCACCACCAAACAAAGTGAACACATAAGCACTAGTGGATCTCCTGCTGTCAATGTCACCTACCCAATCAAAATCCACAAATCCACGAATACATACAAAATGTGGAGGTCCTGTAGGATGACCATGATAACATAGGGAATACTCAGAAGTACCCCACAAATATATAAACACTAGCTTAATTGCATCCCAATGTACCTGTCCAGGATTAGCCATAAATTGACTAAGGACTCCCACTGCTTGGGCAATGTCTGGTCTTATACATACCATAGCATACATCAAGCTGCACTAGCATAAGGTACTCTGCTCATATCCTTCATCTCAGAAGGAGACTTTAGACAATCATTAACAAATAACTTAGTCCCCAATGAAACAAGAATAATCAATGGTCTATAATCTACCATGATGAATCTATCCAACACGGTCTTCACATACTTACTCTGGCTTAACCAAAGTTTTATGTTTTCTCTATCTCTTCTGATCTTCATTCCCAGAATGTACCTGGATGCCCCTAAGTTTTTCATCTCAAACTATGCTGACAACTGACACTTTAAATCAGAAATCATATTCTTACCATTCCCAATTAGCAACATATCATCAACATATAGTGCAATAATGAAAATACGATCATTGTTAATCTTATAATACACATAATGATCTAATTTTGATCTCAGATATCCAATCAACAACACAAAGGCATCAAACTTCAAGTACCACATCCTAGGAGATTGTTTCAATCCATACAAAGGCTTCTTTAACTTGCAAACCAAATTTTCTTTACCTCTTTCTATGTAATGCTCTGGCTGTGACATATTAATCTCTTCCTCCAAGTCACCATGAAGGAAAGTTGTCTTCACATACATTTGTTCCACTTCTAGATCATAAGCAGTTGCAAGAGATAACAAGAACCGAATAGATGTCAGCATTGCAATGGGAGAGAAAATTTCACCATAATCAATTCCCTCCACTTGTGAGTACCCCTTCACAACCAATCTAGCTTTATACTTTTCAATACTACCATCTGCACCAAATTTCTTGTTGAAAACCCATTTGCATCCAACAGGTTTCCAACCAACAGGCAAAGGCACCAAGTCCCAAGTTTTATTCTTTTCCAAAGAAGCCATCTCATCTTCCATGGCCTCCTTCCAAGAACCTGCATCTTTCATGCCCATAGCCTTTGTCATAGTTCTAGGCTCATCAGCATTAGTAAGCAAAGCAAAAGCACAACTAGAATCAAGCAATGTATAACCAAACCTCTCAGGTTGCTTCCTGATTCATGTGGACCTCCTCAAAGGCTAAGGTGGAGGTTCTACTTCATCTTCTAAACTTTCAGATCTCTCCTCATCATCACATCCAATAGGGTCATTCGGTTCAATCTTCTCAGGGGTAGAAGGAAACTGAACCACATCCTCTTTCTTTTCTTTCTCTTCTGGCTGTAGAATAGTGGAAGAAGGTGTTAGCTCTCTAAAAATAACACTTCTTATATACAACACTTTTTTATCCACATGATCCCAAAGCTTGTATCCTTTCACACTGACACAATAGCCAATGAAAATACACTTAACAGCCTTGTTCTCCAATTTAGACCGTTTCTCCCTAGGCACATGTGCATATGCCTCACAACAAAAAACATGAAGATGTTTAACTGAAGGCTTCTTACCAGACCACACCTCCATAGGTGTCTTACCAACAAGAGCTAATGTAGGAGACCTGTTTACCCGGTAGCAAGCACTGGCTACAGCTTTAGCCCAAAACTTTTGTTCGAGGCTTGCTCCACTAAGCATACTCCTAGCCTTCTCCAACAATGTCATGTTCATCCTCTCTGCAACTCTATTTTGTTGCGGGGTGTATGGAGTTATCTTATGTCTATCAATCCCTTGCTCTTTACAGAACTTATCAAACTCTACCAAACAAAACTCACCATCGTTGTCAGTTCTCAAACACTTAATCTTTTTACTAGTCTAATTTTGAGCAAAAGCTTTAAACTCTTTGCTTATGAGAAAATAAATCCATGTCCTTCTACTGTAGTCATCTATGAAAGATACAAAATATAAAGATTTAGAGATTGAAGGAACATTAACTGGACCAAACACATCAGAATGAATAAGATCCAAAATACTAGAAGACTTATGAGAACTCGAGTAAAACTAAACATGATTTTTCTTTCTATAAATACAATGTTCGCAAAACTCAAACTCAAGATTACAATCATTTAACCCCTCAACGAGGTTTTTATTTTTCAGGGTTCTAAGACCCTTCTCACCAATGTGGCCAAGTCTCTAATGCCATAACATTGTCTTCTCAGTAGGAAGCTTAACTTCCAAAGCATGAGCACCCTTAGGTACCCAAAATGCACTACCATCAGAATTTGGTGCAACAGATCTTTTAGTTGCTGGTTCCAATGGTGGAAATGAAGTGACTATAGCTCTTTTCTTCGAGTTAGAAGAACTATTGCATTGTGAAATGCATGCCTCCAACTGAAACAAAGTACCTCTCTGAGTACCCTTCACAAGCACCATAGCTCCTCTAGTCATCTTGCATCCTTCTTTTGAGAAGACAACTTGCACGCCTACATCATTCAATTTACTTACAGAAAATAGGTTCTATGTTAAGCCTGGGATGTGCATAACCCCAGAGATCCCCTTCACTCATCCATTAGGGAATCAAATTGTGACTCTTCCACAGCCAACTATCTTCAGATGAGAGTCATCACCTAGGTACACTCTTCCACCATCGAACTCTTCATACTTCGTGAATCAATCTCGATGCAAGGTCATGTGGAAAGATGCACCAGAATCAATCAGCCACACATCATCAGATGCATGGGTGGCCAAGGCTACAATGAAGGCATCACCATCATCTTGTAACTTGTCAGAATCTCAATCAGGGACATTCTTCTTTTTCTTCTTTTTCTCCTCTTTGCATTCCTTTCGGAAATGCCCAGTTTTCCCACAATTCCAACATAGCACCTTGGACTTTCTAGGAGATTTGGATCTCCCATGGGATTTGGATCTATCCTTCTCAGCTTTCTTGTCTTTCTTTTTCCCTTTCTCCTTGGGTCTTCCACAAACCGCAAGAGCTTCTTTGGCTGACTCGGATGACTTTCTCCACATCTCTTTAGATAATAGTGAAGACACCACATCTTCCATTTTGAAAGTGGATGTGGTACTCCTGATGGCTATAACAAGATTATCCCACGAATCTGGTAAAGAACAAAGAAGGGTCATACACTGATCCTCCTCCTCCATCTTCACACCAATGGATGTCAATTGTGCAACCAACATATTGCAGGCATTCATGTGATCAGCAACAGATCCTCCATCTTCCATCCTCAGAGAATATAGTTTCTTCCATAGGAACAACTTGTTTACCAGGGATTTAGCCTGATAAACATCACCAAGTTTCTTCCACAAAGCCTTTGCAGTTTTCTCTTCATGAACATTTAACAGGACGAAATCAGCCAAACAAAGTCTCACAAGACCCTTGGCTTTACGATCTTTGAGATCCCAATCATCTTGGGACAATTCCACTAGTTTTACACTAGAAATTGCTTCCCATAGGTCTCTATCAATGAGCATGTCTTCCTTTTTGAGTTTCCACAACTCAAAATTGTTGCCATTAAACTTTTCAACCTCTATCCTTCCGGATGTGCCTGCCATCTCCTTCATGCAACAAGATTTTAGAATACTCTGCACAAACTCCCACTCAATCTAAGATCAGTACAAAAAACCCCTACCCAATAGCTAAGACCAAAACTAGCCAATCTCTAATACCAACTGAAAGGAAGCTAGGTGTGCGGAAATCGCTTCCTAAACTAATCTAATGAGGCGAGAGGTATGCAAATTATTTACAACCTTTACAATTGTAGCAATATGAAACATATATCAGAGATATTACAGTAGCAAACACAAAACAAGAATGTAGACATAGAGAAGTTGACACAAGATGTATGTGGGGAAAACCTTTTTAGGTGAAAAACCCCACACTCTAAAACCTACACAACATATTATCTGAAACAATTACAGTTTACAATACACTTGCAATGCAAGTTCTTCCAAGAGTCTTCAAATGTTGATTCTGGAGTTATTTCGGTAGCATAACAGTACCTATAAAAACACTATACAACTATAACTCCAAACTATGCAATATATAGGGATTACAAGGCAAATATTGAGAGCATCTTGGGATAGGCATCCACCTTGGCCACATGACCATTATCCCACATCAAAGGACACTTGTCCTTGCTACACATACATCCCTTACATCTGTCATACATGGTAGATTTGACTTTCCCAACATAGGAGTGCTCCATGCTAAAAATAGACTATGACAGATGCTCTTACGCATCTTACAATTGTCACAGATTTTCCCAAGATAACAACCTTAAATGTTGTAAGAGAATTCATCATACAATGCTAAATATAGCATATTCCTCTTACAACATGTCATAGCCCAACTTGGGTGCCCAAAGATACCTTTCCCTCATGCAAAGATCCTTACCGACACTTGTCATCACTTGTCATAGGAATCTCCAAACTTGGCTCTTATGCATCATAGATTCTGTCATATGGAATATTGTCTTCCACACACCACAAGATGTCGACACATGGCATAATAGTGCCACATCAAATGGGATGCCCAAATCCATGTAGGTTTGACTTGACCATCCAAGTCACATTCCAAGTAAGATGACATGTCACAATGCCACCTCACTAAGTGACCAAACTGAATGTGCAAGTAATTACAACATTAGGCAATAAATAAATATACAAATAAATTAATAAATAATGCCAGGAATTTGCAAAGGTTGAGACACCTTAACTCCCAACAGAGGAGTCCTTTTTAGCTACATTATTCGCTCCTATAGAGGTATGTATGCCACATTTAATAAAATTAAAAATTTAATATAAAAATATAGATATATTTTAAAAAATCAATTATCAATCTATTTAATAAATTGTATATATTGTGTTGATTGGTACAGATGACTCCATTGACCACTACATCTTGGTTGGACCAGTTAGTGTCAACAACTGTAGAGATGGGTAGACCTTATATGATAGAGGTATAAATTGCCCTCAACTATCTAGCTCATTCATTAAATACAATGTGCATTTAAAAATTAGTATAGATTAAAATTGGATAGAATTATAGAATAATATGAAAGTGTGATGAACCTTTGAATTAATTTGTACGTGAGGGGGAATGAGGGATTTATAGTTTGGATTGTTTACACTTGATTCTTAGATAGATTGAATTTGATTCTGAGGCTATGATCATCCTTCCAGTTCATCTATGAGAGATCCCATATATCCACAAAGGTTTTTACACCTTTCTTGAAAAATATTCCCCTTTATTTTTTGATAAGAGAAAGCAAGTTATCATCCAAGTGAACCACTCTATTCCACCACATTGAATAAGTTGGGAAAGTCAAACCATTATTGACTGAATTGTCTTACTAGCAAAAAAGAGGTAAAATAGACTACCAATCATTCTAAATACCTTTTAATTGTTCTAAAGTCCAAATATTGAAGTGGCATGCTATAAGAATTTTATCTTTCCACCAAGTAATTCCAATGCTTTTGAGGCTATGGTTATGTAAATTTAGAAGAAAATAAGATCCTTCTAGTGATTTGATCCTTGTAACAATTTGAATATCCATTTTTCTTTTAGACACATTCCTTGCATGTGTGGATCAATGATACCTAGACCATAATATTCTTTAGGTTGAATGCAATGGGACTAAGAAAAAATAGGTATCCCTTTTTTCACATCATTTGGCCTACAAGTAGCCTCTAATAATCTTTGTGAGTTGATGGTAGAATGATTTAGAGGGAAGCCAATATGAAAAATGTAAACATGCCTAGCTAATAGAATTTTGTTCGCAGCTTGAATTCTGCTCACCATTGAAAATTTATTTTTTCAAGACAACAATTTATTTTTTTAGTTTTTGAGATACCATTTCCACATATCCTTTAATGAAACTCCTAGAACAAAAGGGTTTCCCAAGAATATATAAATAGAAACATGTTTAAGGAACTTCCATTCTCAAGGGATCCACTATGATGGAGGTCTAAAAGAAGTCATAAAGTATTATGTTTTGTTCATTGATAATTGAGATCTAGAAGCAACACAATAAACATCTAATATATTAATATTGTTAGATATTTCTTCTATTGAATTTTGCAAGAATAACATACTATCATCTACAAAATGGGAGTTTATTGCCACTTCATTACTAAGAAACAAAATGCCTCTAATTAGATTATGCACACAAGAATGTATTACGAGATAACTAATGGCATCATCTATAAGCATGTAAATAGAAGGATCCAATAGGCATCCCTGTCTAATGGACCTTTGAAGAGGGAGTGATTTAGTCAAAAAGCCATTAATGGTTATTTGAGCATTAAAATATTTTGAGATGAGTTGAATGTGAGAGATAATGATTTGACCAAATCCTAACCATCTGATAATTTTACAAGTGAGCTTCCATCTAATTCTATCATAGGCTTTATCAAAATCTAATTTTGCCACAAGAGCATTTTGTGTAGATTGTTGTTGCCCATTCAAATAAATCCCAAGCTAAAACAAGATTATCCAAAATAAATCTTCTGCCTAAGAAAATGGTTTGTTCTAGTTGGACAATTGTTTGAATGGTGGTCTTAATGTGCCTTGCTATAGCTTTAGCTATGATCTTGTACATAGTATTAAGTGTAATTGGTCTCAATCCTAAAATAATGTCAAGATTTAAATTACCTTTAGGAAGAAGTTTAATTAGCCCCTGGTGAATGTTTGTCCCAAGAGAACCATATTCAAAGGATTCTAAGTACATATCAAAAAAGTCCATTCTAATATAAGGATAAAAAGACTCTGAAAATTAAGTAGGGAGTCCATCTATTAATGGGTTTTTCTTATTATGCATGGCCTCTAAAGTTGCATCAAACTCTTCAACTATAATGAGTCTATCTAGGATCTATTGTTGTTCCTTATCAATTTTGGTTGGAATACACTTTCTAACAACCTCAACAATTAAATCATGTAAAGGATCACTTTAAGAGTTATCAACAAAGAGTTTCTAAAATGAGCATAAAAAACTTCTTTAATTCTTTTACTATATATGCACAACTAATTACTCATTTTATTAATCACTTATATATGTTATTTCTTTTCTTTTTTATCTTGGAAATTGGAAGAAAATTTGTGTGTCTTTGTCTCTATTTTTTATCCAATTAAGTCTAGATCCAATTTGAGCCCCTCAACCTTTGTATTCCTCTAATTTCCTTAGATTGTACTCAATAGTTGTCACCTTCTTTTGGATGCCACTATTAGTATAAGATGTAGCCAAAAGTTTCTAACCTTTTCCAAGTTGTCCTTGGAGAGGGCATTCATATCTCTTTCTTTTCTACGCTAATTTGTGTCCATAGGAATGAAGAAAGGTGGTGCAATGGGTGAGGGCTTGTTAGAATATACCTGTGGCCCACAGAGGAAGGTGGATTGATCATACCAATAAAGTCAAGCCCCCATTGAGCAAAGGGGCGTACCTCCATGACTGGTTACAAAGGCATTGTTGCATTCCTTTCCCTAGAGACAACAATCTGACAAACATTACAGGTCCGAACATGTGCATGAGCATCTTTGAAAATTGTAGGCTAGTAATACCCTGCTCAGAAAATTTGGTTTAAAGTGGAAAAACCAGAACCGTGTCCTGTACCAAATCATTCATGAAAACTTGCCAAAACCTAAGCCACTTCTAGTTTGTTAAGACATCTCAAATAAATTTCCTCATGATTTTTCTTAAATAGCACGGAACCCTTAATCATAAAACTACTGCTTTTCAACCTCAAAGCCCTTCTTTGGACCGAGTTCAGGTGAGGAGGACATTACTGATTGAGAAGATAGAACAAAATGTCATTGTAAGTATGTACCAATCATCCTGAGATATGTCTTCTAGCACATATTGTTGAGAAACCAAACCTAGATCAATCTTTGCCATTGTTTTAGTGAGGGCCTGCCCTCTTACCAACTTCATGAGTTGTATTTCTAAGTCAAGCCTAGTGAAATCTATCATTAAAGGTGCTTATTAGCTCACCCTCTACCCTTCGAATCTCCACAAAAGACCAATAGAGATCAGTAGGGGATGTTGGCATCCTGAATCAATCCAAAAATGCATCCTTAAGGACCTGCCAGGAATTGATAGAGGCTGCAGGTAAATTAGGAAACCAGTAGTAAGCCTCATCACGTAGGGTGTATGGAAATAGTCTATAGGCTACATCCTCAAATTGGAACTACAACATGTACATGTTACCCTTAAAGGTCTTTATGTGTTCATCTATAGTTCGCTCGGGATCATTAGGATGAAATTTAGAACATAACTTGACAGGATTTTTGGGCATGTCATGATAGTTGGCAAACTAGATAGAGGAAGGTTTTGTAGCCAACCAAGCTATATTGAGAAATTTTACTTGAACTGTAGCGGGATTCCTACGAATGGACTGTGATCTCAGAGTTCTAGGTATCCCTTGATCTCTTCTTATTTTTTTGAACTAGGTCAAAAATAGGAGATCCTCCCCAACTAAGAGGGATCTTGTGTGTCTATGTCTAGTCTCTAGCCTTGTTTATCTAAATAAGAAGGGTTGAGAATGAACACAACAGGCCCTCCTTCGAGCACCAATCTATTGGTGGATGTTTTTGCACACAACAATGCAAGTGAAATGTAGGATAACTCACCTCTCTTGAAAGGAATCCTATCCCAGGAAACCTAGAATAAGACTACCCCAAGGTTTCTAATGCCAGGTCTTGACTTGTAGGATAACTTAATTGGATATGATTTATTGTTCCAGTCAAGGGGGCTTACATTCAATGTAGGGTTTATGGAGTATGATAGCAGTAAGTGCTTAGAAACCCTAAAATGATCTAGACTATTAAGTCTGAAATTTATCAGTTGATGATCAATACAATGTTGCTTCAACCTAAATTTACCATTTTTGTAAAGAAAATGCAAAAGGATTAGGGATAAAGAGATAAGAAATAAATCCTAAGGACATATCATAGTGCTGTAGATAGACAAATGCCCTAAATAAACCAATTTCTTCTTAACCAAGTTAGAACCACAACGCTGCAGAAATAGTGCAATCTCTAATGGAAGCTAAGGATTTTCAAATTACATAAATTCATAAAACACCCAATTACTGGGGCAACTTAATCAATGTTATGTAACTGAACTCAATTCATTCAATAAGGTTTAGACTATCCATGCAAAGTTACTTACAATCAACAAGAAATAAATCGTATGAACTAGAGCATTCATCAAATATCTAAGTATTCATTCAACTGCAATTGTACTTTATCTAAATCCAAATTGAAATGAACCATGAAATCCAAAATCCCATAACACAACAAGACAATTTGCAGTAACACTTGTAAATATGTTTTGTATTAAGTCAAAATTTTGGTAGAGTCTCAACAATTCACTATTCCAACCTTACAAAGAGAGAAAATGACTTCCCTTATATAAAGGAGTAGGCATACTGAGTTTTTCAATGAATGGTGAGGATTAAACCAACACCAAGGGCTCAGATTCAACAACATTTAATTTTGGACAGTGAGCAGTTACAATCCTGGAATTGACTTTGTTCATTAGGAAAAAGATGAAATTACAACTTTATAGCTCATGAGAATAGGACAAAATAGTCACTTTTTGAGTTGTCTAATGAGACAAAACACTTTTACAATGCATAAATTAATCAAAAAATTCATGTGGCACATTTTTCAGTAGTGGGCACCTTGCTAGTTTTGACATTTGACTTATGCCCTTGCTGAGTCAGCCTTCTGCTGGTCGCTGTCATCTATCACCACTCTATTTTTCTGTCTCCTTTTTCCTATATGCCATTAGTGCCTCCAATGATGGATTAATTTTTGTAGGAGTGGGATCTTTACCAAAATCTATCCAGAACTTAAGAGTATCAATAGATTGGGATAAATTATGATATGTTACAAATTTTGCTCTTCTACTCTTTTTAAACTCTTTAAATTGTGCCTGCAAATCACTTACCCTATTCATATATGTTGTGTTAAAAGGTGAAGAATCCCCTTGTATCAATATCCCCAGCTATTTCCTACATTCTAGAACATCAATAGGAGTAGTGTCACTAAGATATAAACTTGTAGCTCTGAGCAAATCATTGAAGCTGTAGATTGCTTCCAAAAGTTGAGTCTTAGCAAACTTTCCTTCAGTCTTAGCTTTATCAAAAATTTATGTCCTCAGTTTTATCATTTCCAACCAATGTTCCAGCATATGTAGTTTGTCTTGCACCAAAATATTCTCCTCAGTGAGAACTTCCTCAGGGGGTTTGCTCATTGCTAACACTCTGGGATGAATGTGGGAATAGTAGTCATCATAACTCTTGTCGTCTTCCATCACTTCTTCTCATTTTGCCTTAAGGGCACAAAAATCCTTGTGCATTTCAACAACTTCATCAATTAGTTCACACCCATTTGCATATACCTCTGAGATCCATTCTTGAGTGACTGAGGTAATTGTCCTGATGTTATCAAAAGCTTCTAATTCTTCTTTTGAAAGAATAGAAGGTGCCATGGCAGTTCCATCCTCAGTGTGCATATGTTTGATCAAATGCTTGATGCAAGCATGTAGTTATTCATTATGTTGTCTAAGCTGCTATTTAGTGAGCTCATCCTTATTCATTCTGTTCATGATATTTGAAACAAAATCTTTTAACTCCTCAATTTCTTGTGTCCTAGAGGTTGGGCCAAGGTTTATGGTATAAACAGTATACTTTTATGGTCTAACATCTTCCTTATTTGCTTGTGTAGGAGGCACTGCAATTTCAGCCACCCTTGACCCAGAAGCATCTTTGTAGATTCTAGAATGTACCTTCACTTTCTTTTGCTTCTTTAGCTTCTCGAGTTGAGCAAGGAAACTGTTTAGATTCAGGTCTACAACATCTACCTAAGGTTGCTTATTCTGAAGTCTCTACTACAACCAATCTGGTGTTGCCAAAGAATTGATAAAGGAACTAATTTGGTCTACTCCTTTATTCAAAGAATCTTGAATACCCACATTATCTGTTTCTATCCCTTTATTCACATTATCCTCCCTAGAAGTACCTGCATCTGCTTTTGGAGGAGAACCCAGTTGCTCCAACTATTTACCAATGTCTTGTTCAGCTTTATTAAATGCAGTATCATCTGTTTTGTCCTTAGGAGGATTGTCATCAATGTTAATAATCCCCACCGTGCTTAAGTCCTCGAGAGGACTATCTAGAGCATCTTCTATATGTACTTTCTCCTCAGTGACTATGTTCATCTCTACACAAACATTTTCAATCCCTTCCAATAAAGGCACTTGTGGAGATGGTAGCTTAAGAGCATCCTTAGTGTTTCGAAATGGCCAAGCTAGGGTGTTGTTTATTACCGTCAATGAATCAATTGCAATTCTAGGGAGCTGCACCCTAGAAAGGTTTACGAATGCAACAAAACCTAAAGAAGGTGGAATGGAAGGAAGAGGAAAAATGGAAGAGAGGACAATGGGAGTGAAAAGGCTAAGAGGTGGTAGAGAGAAGGATGGAGGTGAAAGGATAGTAGAGATAGGTGGTAAGGACATAATAGTGAAAGTAGATGAAATGTAGAAAATAGAGAAAGAGATGGGAAGGGAAAGTAGAGGTGATGAAGAGATAGGGATATCCATGTTTGACAGTGAAGGAGAAGGTGGAGAGGAAGAAAAGGGTGTAGCTGGGGCA
Organism: Cunninghamia lanceolata; assembly: GCA_027924645.1. Classification (NCBI taxonomy): domain Eukaryota; kingdom Viridiplantae; phylum Streptophyta; class Pinopsida; order Cupressales; family Cupressaceae; genus Cunninghamia; species Cunninghamia lanceolata. The sequence continues at coordinate 300,997 of BSBN01000064.1, forward strand.
ACAACAGGAGAAGGTGGTATAGTGGGAGCAATGGAAGTGGTAGGAGGAGGCTATGAGCTTATTTATGCAAGAGAAGAAGACACGGGAGTAGCTAGCACACTAGATGTAATAAGAGGGACAGTGACAATAGGTAAAGGTACTGAGGTTGAGGTAGCTGTAGCTAAGGAGTCCAATACTATTTTGAGGGTCAGTGCTCTCTTTGACACCTTAGTTTTCTTTGTTTTAGATCCTTCTACTTCCCTAATCTGCACATGTTTCCTCTTTGATGTCCTTGTCTACACAGGAGACACACTACCCCTTATTGACTTCTTCATAGGCTCCTTAGGTGCTTTCCCTTTACCTTTTCTATCCATAATGGGTGTTGGTTCCCAAAAAAAATTGCAACCCAAAACTCTAAGACATTCTTAAAACACCCAGGCCAGGGATTGTCGTCAAGGTGAAATGAAGAGGTTTATCAACAAGAAAAGGGGAATCTTGGCCAACTATAGGAGTAGGTAAACTCCTCTACTCTTCAGACTCAGCTAGACCTAGGAGGGATATTACTAGAGGCATGAAATGAAATACAAATGAACATACATAGCCATACCCAATGTACACTTGATCCTAAAGCTGTCACTAGATCAAGACAAACTGGTTGCACATGCCTCTCATTAAGTTGATTCAATTGTACGAATGTACACGCACAGTAAGATGGTTTTTACCCTGAACCACAGGTGAATGATTTGTTTTATTTATAAAAGTGTTTGATCCCTATCCAATATGGACTGGTGCCTACTCTATTGGTAAACTAAGTCATAAGCAATAAAGAGGGAAAAAAGGATTGAACCAGCATCAACAGAGTACCAAAATGTATTCACATACATTTCTCAGATTATATTTCACACATTGGACATACTAAATAATCCAGAACCAAACTACAAAGACCCATTTACAATGAAGAGATGACTCAAAACAAAGCTTGTATTGACTTTAAATGCTATCACACATTATTAAATCTTTATTATAATCACACCAGCAAATGTGGTGAAGGAAAACATACAACTGTGATTATACATCCCCTTGAATCTTTACAAATGGCCATGGGGACATACCAATGCATAAAATATGCTTTACAATTCATTCCTACGTTGCATCCAAAACACATTCCTCCATTTAACACATAGACTAGCTTGATTTGAAGCCCTGAAACTCTCCTGAGGTATTGCAGACCAGACAATTGACTCAATGACCAACCCTAAAAATATCTTTTAAAAATGTATATATAGAAATTCATTTCTATGAAGCTTCTGGGTGTTAGGAAACTAGTCAACAATAAACCCATGCTGCATTAAACTCAAGCCCATGTCCTCTGTCAGAAGATCAGCACGTTGGAAGGAAGATCCATTCTAATATAAGGATAAAAAGACTTAGAAAATTAAGTAGGGAGTCCATCTATTAATGGGTTTTTCTTATTATGCATGGCCTCTAAATTTGCATCAAACTCTTCAACTATAATGAGTCTATCTAGGATCTATAATTATTCCTTGTCAATTTTGGTTGGAATACACTTTCTAACAACCTCAATAATTAAATCATGTAAAGGATCACTTTAAGAGTTATCAGCAAAGAGTTTCTAAAATGAGCATAAAAAACTTCTTTAATTCTTTGCTATATATGCACAACTAATTAATTATTTTATTAATCGCTTCTATATGTTATTTCTTTTCTTTTTTATCTTGGAAATTGGAAGAAAATTTGTGTGCCTTTGTCTCCATTTTTTATCCAATTAAGTCTAGATCCAATTTGAGCCCCTCAACCTTTGTATTCCTCTAATTTCCTTAGATTGTACTCAATAGTTGTCACCTTCTTTTGGATGCCACTATCAGTATAAGATGTAGCCAAAAGTCTCTAACCTTTTCCAAGTTGTCCTTGGAGAGGGCATTCAGATCTCTTTCTTTTCTATTATAATTTGTGTCCATAGGAATGAAGAAAGGTGGTGCAATGGGTGAGGGCTTGTTAGAATATACTTGTGGCCCACAGAGCAAGGTGGATTAATCATACCAATAAAGTCAAGCCCCCATTGAGCAAAGGGGCGTACCTCCATGGCTGGTTACAAAGGCATTGTTGCATTCCTTTCCCTGGAGGCAGCAGTCTGACAAACGTGACAGATCCGAACATGTGCATGAGCATCTTTAAAAATTGTAGGCCAGTAATACCCTGCTCGGAGAATTTGGTTTAAAGTTGACAAACTAGAACCATGTCTTGTACCAAATCGTTCATGAAAACTTGCCAAAACCTAAGCCACTTCTAGTTTGTTAAGACATCTCAAATAAATTTCTTCATGATTTTTCTTATATAGCACGGAACCCTTAACCATAAAACTATTGCTTTTCAACCTCAAAGCCCTTCTTTGGACCGAGTTCAGGTGAGGAGGATATTATTGATTAAGAAGATAGAACAAAATGTCACTGTAAGTCTATACCAATCATCCTGAGATATGTCTCCTAGCATATATTGTTGAGAAACCAAACCTGGATCAGTCTCTACCATTATTTTAGTGAGGGTCTGCCCTCTTACCAGCTTCATCAGTTGTATTTCCAAGTCAAGCCTAGTGAAATCTATCATTAAATGTACTTATTAGCTCACCCTCTACCCTTTGGATCTCCACAAAAGACCAATAGAGATCAGTAGGGGATGTTGGCATCCTGAATCAATCCAAAAATGCATCCTTAAGGACCTGCTAGGAATTGATAGAGGTTGCAGGTAAATTAGGAAACCAGTAGTAAGCCTCATTATGTAGGGAGTATGGAAATAGTCTGTAGGCTACATCATCGAATTGGAACTGCAACATGTACATGTTACCCTTAAAGGTCTTTATGTGTTCATCTATAGTTCGCTTAGGATCATTAGGATGAAATTTAGAACATAACTTGATAGGATTTTTGGGCATGTCATGATAGTTGGCAAACTGGATAGAGGAAATTTTTGTAGCCAACCAAGCTATATTGAGGAATTTTACTTGAACTATAGTAGGTTTCCTAGGAATGGACTGTGATCTCAGAGTTCTGGGTATCCCTTGATCTCTTCTTATTTTTTTGAACTAGGTCAAAAATAGGAGATCCTCCCCAGCTGAGCTAGATCTTATGTGTCTGTCTAGTTCCCAGCCTTGTTTATCTAAATAAGAAGGGGTGAGAATGAACACAATAAGCCCTCCTTCTAGCACCAATCTATTGGTGGGTGTTTTTGCACACAACAATGCAAGTGAAATGTAGGACAACTGACCTCTCTTGAAAGGAATCTTATCCCAGGAAACCTAGAATAAGACTACCCCAAGGTTTCTAATGTCAGGTCTTGACTTGTAGGATAACTTAATTGGATATGATTTGTTTTTCTAGTCAAGGGGACTTACATTCAATGTAGGGTTTATGGAGTATGATAGTAATAAGTGCTTAGAAACCCTAAAATGATCCAGACTATTAAGTCTAAAATTTATGAGTTGATGATCAATACAATGTTGCTTCAACCTAAATTTACCATTTTTGTAAAGAAAATGCAAAAGGCTTAGGGATAAAGAAATAAGAAATAAATCCTAAGGACAGATTATAGTGTTGTAGATAGACAAATGCCCTAAATAAACCAATTTCTTCTTAACCAAGTTAAAACCACAATGCTACAAAAATAGTGCAATCTCTAATGGAAGCTAAGGATTTAGAAATTAGATAAATTCATCAAACACCCAAATACTAGCGCAACTTAATCAATGTTATGTAACCAAACTCAATTCATTCAACAAGGTTTAGACTATCCATGCAAAGTTACTTACAATCAGCAAGAAACAAATCATATGAACCAGAGCATTCATCAAATATCTCAGCATTCATTCAACTGCAATTGTACTTTATCTAAATCTAGATTGAAATGAACCATGAAATCCAAAATCCCATAACACAACAACACAATTTGCAGTAACACTTGTAAATATGCTTTGTATTAAGTTAAAATTTTGGCAGAGTCTCAACAATTCACTGTTCCAACCTTACAAAGAGAGAAAATGACTGCCCTTATATAGAGGAGCAGGCATACTGAGTTTTTCAATGAATGGTGAGGATTAAACCAACACCAAGGGCTCAGATTCAACAACATTTAATTTTGGACAGTGAGCAGTTACAATCCTAGAATTGACTTTGTTCATTAGGAAAAATTTGAAATTACAACTTTATAACTCATGAGAATAGGACAAAATAGTCACTTTTTGAGTTGTCTAATGAGACAAAACTCTTTTACAATGCATAAATTAATCAAAAAAGACATGTGGCACATTTTTTAGTAGTGGTGGCGGCCTTGCTAGATTTGACATTTGACTTATGCCCCTACTGAGTCAGCCTTCTGTTGGTCACTGTCATCTATCACCACTCTATTTTTCCGTCTCCTTTTTCCTATATGCCATTAGTGCCTCCAATGCTGGATTAATTTTTGTAGGAGTGGGATCTTTAACAAAATCTATCTAGATCTTAAGAGTATCAATAGACTGGAATAAATTATGATATGTTACAAATTTTTCTCTTCTACTCTTTTTAAACTCTTTAAATTATGCCCGCAAATCACTTGCCCTATTCATATCTGTTGTGTTAAAAGGTGAAGAATCCCCTTGTATCAATATCCCCAGCTATTTCCTGCATTCTAGAACATCAATAGGAGTAGTGTCATTAAGATATAAACTTGTTGTAGCTCTGAGCAAATCATTGAAGCTGTAGATTGCTTCCAAAAGTTGAGTCTTAGCAGACTTTCCTTTGATCTTAGCCTTATCAAAAATTTATGTCCTCAGTTTTATCATTTCCAACCAATGTTCCAGCATATACAGTTTGTCTTGCACCAAGATGTTCTCCTCAGTGAGAACTTCCTCAGGGGGTTTGATCATTGCTAACACTCAGGGATGAATGTGGGAATAGTAGTCATCATAACTCTTGTCATCTTCCATCACTTCTTCCCATTTTGCCTTAAGGGCACAAAAATCCTTGTGCATTTCAGCAACTTCATCAATCGTTTCACACCCATTTGCATATACCTATGAGATCCATTCTTGAGTGACTAAGGTAATTGTCCTGATGTTATCAAAATCTTCTAATTCTTCTTTTGAAAGAATAGAAGGTGCCATGGCAGTTCCATCCTCAATGTGCTTAGGTTTGATCCAATACCTGATGCAAGCACATAGTTCTACATTCTGCTATATGAGCTGCTATTTGGTGAGCTCATCCTTATTCAGTCTGTTCATGATATTTGAAACAAAATCTTTTAACTCCTCAATTTCTTGTGTCCTAGAGGTTGGGCCAAGGTTTATGGTATAAATAGTATACTCTTATGGTTTAACATCTTCCTTATTTGCTTGGGTAGGAGGCACTATAATTTCAGCCACCCTTGACCCAGAAGCATCCTTGTAGATTCTAGAATGTACCTTCACTTTCTTCTACTTCTTTATCTTCTCAAGTCGAGCAAGGAAACTATTTAGATTCAGGTCTACAACTTCTACCTGAGGCTGCTTATTCTGAAGTCTCTACTACAACCAATCTAGTGTTGCCAAAGAATGGATAAAGGAACTAATTTGGTCTACTTCTTTATTCAAAGAATCTTGAATACCCACATTATCTGTTTATATCCCTTTATTCACATTATCCTCCCTAGAAGTACCTGCATCTACTTTTGGAGGAGAACCCAGCTGCTCCAACTATTTACCAACGTCATGTTCAGCTTTATCAAATGCAATATCATCTGTTTTGTCCTTAGGAGGATTGTCATCAATGTTAATAATCTCCACTGTGCTTAAATCCATGAGAGGACTATCTAGAGCATCTTCTATATGTACTTCCTCCTCAGTGACTATGTTCATCTCTACACAAACATTTTCAATCCCTTCCAATAAAGGCACTTGTGGAGATGGTAGCTTAGGAGCATCCTTAGTGTTTTGAAATGGCCAAGCTAGGGTGTTGTTTATTACCATCAATGAATCGATTGCAATTCTAGGGAGCTACACCCTAGAAAGGTTTGAGAATGCAACAAAACCTAAAGAAGGTGGAATGGAAGGAGGAGGAAAAATGGAAGAGAGGACAATGGGAGTGGAAAGGCTAAGAGGTGGTAGAGAGAAAGATGGAGGTGAAAGGATAGTAGAGATAGGTGGTAAGGACATAATAGTGAAAGTAGATGAAATGTAGGAAATGGAGAAAGAGATGGGCAGGGAAAGTAGAGGTGATGAAGAGATGGGGATATCCATGGTTGATAATGAAGGAGAAGGTGGAGAGGAAGGAAAGGGTGTAGCTGGGCAACAACAAGAGAAGGTGGTACAATGGGAGCAATGGAAGTGGTAGGAGGAGAAGGTTGTGAGCTTATTTATGCAAGAGAAGAAGACACGAGAGTAGCTAGAAAACTAGATGTAATAAGAGGGACAATGACAATAGGTAAAGATAATGAGGTTGAGGTAGCTATAGCTAAGGAGTCTGATACTATTTTGAGGGTCGGTGCTCTCTTTGACGCCTTGGTTTTCTTTATTTTAGATCCTTCTACTTCCCCAATCTGTACATGTTTCCTCTTTGATGTCCTTCTCTACATAGGAGACACACTACCCCTTATTGACTTCTTCTTAGGCTCCTTAGGTGCTTTCCCTTTACCTTTTCTGTCCATAATGGGTGTTGGTTGCCAAAAAAAATTGCAACCCAAAACTCTAAGACATTCTTAAAACACCTAGGCCAAGGATTCTCATCAAGGTGAAAGGAAGAGGTTTATCAACAAGTAAAGGGGAATTTTGGCCAACTACAGGAGTGGGTAAACTCCTCTACTCTTTAGGCTCAGCTAGACCTAGGATGGATATTACTAGAGACATGAAATGAAATACAAATAAACATACACAGCCATACCCAATGTACACTTGATCCCAATGCGTCACTAGATCAAGACAAACTGGCTGCACAGGCCTCTCATTAAGTTGATTCAACTGTATGAATGTACATGCACAGGAAGATGGTTTTTACCCTAAACCACAGGTGAATGATTTGTTTTATTTATAAAAGTGCTTGATCATTATCCAATATGGACTGGTGCCTACTCTATTGGGCAACTAAGTCATAAGAAATAAAGAGGGAAAAAAGGATTGAACCAACATCAACAGAATACCAAAATGTATTCACATACATTTCTCAGATTATATTTCACACATTGGACATACTAAATAATCTAGAACCAAACTACAAGACCCATTTACAACGAAGAGATGACTCAAAACAAAGCTTGTATTGACTTTAAATGCTATCACACATTATCAAATCTTTATTACAATCACACCAACAAATGTGGTGAAGGAAAACATACAACTGTGATTATACATCCCCTTGAATCTTTACAAATGGCCATGGGGACATACCAATGCATAAAATATGCTTTACAATTCATTCCTACTCTTCATCCAAAACACATTCCTCCATTTAACACATAGACTAGCTTGATTTGAAGCCTTGAAACTCTCCTAAGGTATTGCAGACCAGACAATTGGCTCAATGACCAACCCTGAAAATATCTTTTAAAAATGTATATATAAAAATTCATTTCTATGAAGCTCCTAGGTGTTAGGAAACTAGTCAACAATAAACCCATGCTGCATTAAAATCAGGCCCATGTCCTCCGTCAGAAGATCAGCGCGTTGGAAGGAAATCTCGCACCTTGAAACTTGCAGGTGCCCACGACTTGGCATCCTTCACAAATGAAAATACCTGCAGAAAGATTTGTCTGTTGAGAAACTCCATCCTTGCATTTAATTCTGGTCCTTTTGCATTAAACTCATCTACTATTCCATCTACCTGTAACTGATAGATCACCTACAATCATGGCATGTTTTCAAGTAGACAGGCGCTGGAAATATGATCCACTGAAATGCCTGTGTAAAGCTCTTTACACTATTCTAAAATATTTTGAACCATGTTTAAAATATTTCAAACTATTACATTTATTATTTGCTTTACAAAACATTTGGTCTTTGTTTTAATTTTCTACCTCTAATCTCTATTTTTCTCTTAGTCGGCGAATCTTCATCTTCAGAATCCTCTGCGCCTTCGTCATTTTCCTTCCTTTATCTCACTGCATCATCCTGGGCTTTATTTTGCCTTATCAACAAAATAATACTTTCTTGAACTTGGCTTGTCTTCTCCTTCCTATCGGCAATTTCCCACTCTTTCGAACCTTTTCTTCTTGCTCTATATTTGCCTTATTGGCAAATCTTTAATTTTCCAAACTTATCTATTAGTTGTTAAAATCTTGTTTTCTCAAACCAAGCTCAATGCCACCTTTTTCTGCCCTTCTATTTTGCCTTGTCGACAAAAATGTCATTTTTTGAACTCTCTTTTTGCTTTCTTTTTTACCCTATCAGTGAAATGCCCTTATCGATAAACTTGTCTATTCTTGAACTTAGCAAGCTTGGTCTCAGTCCTCTACCTTCTACTTTATCGACAAAAGGGCATTTTACTGAACTATCATGTTTTTGCCCATTCCACCTTATCAGCAAACTGTCAATTTTTTGAACTCTTCAATTGCTTGCCTTTTTCCCCTTATCAACAAAATTAAACTTTTCAAAACCATTCCTTGTAGTGCCTCTTTTTGCATATATCAGCAAAGTTGCCCTTTATTGATCCTCTAACTTTTCTTCACTATCAGCAAAAAGGCCTATCGACAAACTGCCACAACTCTGAACTAGTTCCTTAGTTCAACCATCCACCGATTTGCCGAGTGAATACTCTTTTCCCCTTTATGCCTTAGACACTTTTGCCTTTATCAGCAAAATGAAACTTTGTAGAACTTTGTCCTCATTCTTTATGCATCGCTTTTGGCAGTGAAATGGTCATCGGGAGAACTCCCTATCAGTGAACCATCGGGTTCTTGAACCATACCGTTCGCCGATAGAAAAGCCCTTTTCACCTTTTCTTTACTTTGTTGACTGAATACTTTCCCTTTGCCCTCCATCACTTTATCAGTGAATTGGCTAAAAGCCAAACTGCTTAAAAATTAGGAAGTTCAGAAGAAGCTCGATTTGCCGATAAAGGAAAAACATGAAAAATATTCTAAGGGAAAGACCAATTTTTACTAAGGCAAAAAGCACAAGAACTAGACTTTGAGGAAGCATAACTTCTTCATTTTAAGGAATTTTAACATGGTTCAAAAGGTAAAGTTGCTCAGAATTGAAAAATATATCCAATGGTGATATCTGCTAGAAATTTTACATAGGATTTCTGGATGTTTTGGGGGCAAAACATGCACAATGGGAACTGGTTTTTCTAGGCTCCAATAATGGGCACATCATCCTCTATGTCTTCACTATCAGCATTGTCTCCCTCAGCTACACCTCCTAATGTCACAGGTAGTGGCTCTTCTTCAACCTCAATAGGCTATCCTTTTCATTATCACTTTCCCTATCCTATTGAGGTTGAGTGTAAGTTAGGGCTACTCCAGTAGCAGTAAGCCGAGCCACTTGGTTTCTTACCCATGCTCTGGTGTATCTTATTGGGGCCTTCATGAGCTCCTCAAGGGAACTATCTTCTTCTTCAGCCCAATTGGGAGGTGGGATTGGCTATCCAAACACTCTCCTCCATTCAGCTTCCTGTACCACTACTCCATCATCAGTCAATTGGTCTGGCACTTGAGCAATTTGAAACAAATTGATAAAATCAAAAGATAATATTGAGCATTTCCTTCTTCTAACTTCATGCTCAGCAAGGCAATTTTCCCAAAATTCATCTAGATGCTCCTTGTGAAAGCGCTTCTTGCTCACATACTTCTCCAATGTTCCAAAGGGATCAAAATGTGTTCTTACCTTGTAGAAATTTAGGTGTAGTTTCTGTAATTCAACATCTAAGTATTATGTTGCACCGATGGTGATGCAAGTAAACAATCCTTGACCCAAGACAATAGGGAATTTGATGAAGGCTCTGTTTAAATTCTTCAACATACCATGACAAGCACACAATTGCCTTGTCAATTCCAATAAGACTATCTTGTCTGTAGGGTACTTGGGCAGCCTATAAGGAACTCCTTTAAACCCTTGAACCCTGAGATATGTGAATTTAGAAAATTGAATGTACCATCTACCATAGTTTTGGACTACATTAGCAACCTCAAGAGATATTCTTCTTGACATATCTCTCTGCAACATCCTAGTCACTAGGGATTGGACAAGTTGCAATTGGGGATAACACTCATGTACTTTCATTTGTCCATCGACATTTCCAACTACTCCAAGCTGAGAGATTCCAGGATAAGCAAAATTTTTGGCCAACATATAAACTACATAAGAAGTCTAGTGGAAGTTCTTCACCTCATTTAAGGTCAGGAATGCCTCATGGATATTGTCACTGATCAAGCGGGCCCAATGTATTTTCCTATCCCCTTTGAGGATCTCCTCAATATAACCAAACATCGATGGATCAAAGGTGGAGGCAGAAGGCAGTCCCATAATTCTACTCAAAAGTATAACTAAATCTCCCACTTCATCCTTGAAGTCACTCCTATACAGTACATGAAGGACCTTTGACATTATTGTCCTCTTTTTCTTCATCCAAGTGTCATTTATGATCCTTCTATAGGCTTATGGCCCCTAATCATACATATTTTGATTCCGAGCCTTTGTATCAACAGTCAAAGTGGGGAAAGGAGGGATGTCAAATACTTCTACAAGGTCCTCTACAGTGAAACTTGCAACCACTCTCCCATCCTGAATTACCATTGACCTAGTGGGAGCATGGTATCTCTCAGCACAAGCTATGATCAATTCAGGGCACTGGACTAATGTGGGGAACGTAGCAGCCTGGACAATTCCATTATCTCTTATCCTTCTTACTCAATTAGTTGGGTTGTCACCAAAGATTCTCAGTCTGAAGTCATCTAGGTCAATGTGGCCCAAATCCATATCTCCTATGTTGTTCCATACTAAGGTGATCTTGGAAATGGGAGGGATGCCTTTGAATTCATACTTCATGGTTACAACCCTTGTAGACATCTATCTTGCAATATAGTACCCTAATGAATACCCTAACTAAATACTAATCCATATGCCTAAATCTATTGATTTGAACATGAGACTTACACAAATCATCAATATATTACATTTACATGAGTTCCTAATTGTTAATTTCCATTTAGGCATCAAATTGGACCAACTGCAATGAAAAGAGGGCCTTTGCCCTCCTACAAGATATCAGCATGTAGTACTATAAAATCTAATATTTATATCAATTACAACAAATAAGGCTTTAAAATTAGTTAAGTGATGCAAGGACATAGTCATGAGATAAGCATCTTTAGACTTATTTAGGGTACCATGATTATTTTATACTAAATGCAGGTTTTCCAGTCATGATAGGATGGAGCGGGATTTTTGGCCTTTGTTGGATAAGCAGGTAAATTTGGCTTCATAGGATATGTGGGAAGATCAGGCTCCATAGTACATATCATGCATACCTAAGTTTCAATGCAAAAGAGCTTAGTCTCCCCAGGTGGAGGAATTGGTACTCACCGGATAAGCGGGTCAAATGGACCTCACAGGATAAATCTGGCATCATGCAAAATTAGCACAAGGTATCTTTTGGTGGTCCAAAGCGGTGAAGTAGGTGAAGTGAATCTCACCAGAGGAGGTGGGAGTTTGGGGGGTCAACGGACATGTCTGACACCCCTCAAAATCAGCGTAGACATCATAAACTAGAAATTCCTAAGGGTTAAGACAAGTGGTAATCAACTCATGGGACAGGGGGGCATTAGAGCCCCTGGTGGACATATCTAGCAAGGCTTAAAATTCATGCTAAGCATATTTCTCTGCCCTACAGCACGCTTTATATGTGGGTATTTGAAAAAAAAATCTAAGTTAAAGCACAATCTTATTACCCTAGATTGACCCTTTCCCAAAAAACACATTCTAATCAACCCCCCTAAGAAATACACCATTCAATCAAGATCAAAGATGTGAAACCCCCTTTCTACATAGTCTTGTGAAACCTAAGCACTCAAACCCCATACTTACAAAACAGGAACTAAAAGAACTAGGGTCTACAAATTATACCATTCATTACTACGAAACAACAAGAACTCTACCAAAATTCAAGTGGAATTCAAGAGGATAAATAAGAAAATTCAATCACAAACAAAAGAAAAAAGAAAAGGAACCAACCTAACCTTTTTTCAAATAGAAATATCAATACTCAGGCTGATAGCTAGATTCTCTTCGATCGTCGCTGCGTAGTCTTCAATCGCTCAAGAAATCATTCTACAAATTGTCAAAATTGTCAGAGCTCTAGGAGTAATGGAAATTTGAATGCAAATGGTGAAATGAGATCGAATGTCAACTTTTAAACCCCTTTGACACATGCCATAAATGCCTCTGATAGGTATGACAGGGTGTCGAGCACTCAGAGCATGGGAAGCGGGGAAAGGTAAGGTCACTAGATATGTGGGAGAAATGGGAGGCACCAGAGACATGTGTCATGTGGGCCCTAAAAGTCATGTAATATCTGGTGAAGGGTGAAAATCCTGCTTTCACTCTAAAGGCACTTAACTAATTGCTAGCGAAACTTTGAGAGGTCACAGGACACATCCTGTAACAATAGTTTTAGCGCTATGTTTGGTAGGCCTTAATTTTAGCACAGAAGTCGAAAAGACCCACTTCTCATGCATAAAAATAATCAAAAATCTTTTCTAATCAAACATGAAAAGCACCAAGTAGACCCAAATCATCACAACTACCAAATTTGAAGCAAATCTCCCAACTTAAGCATGACTTCACTTTCTCATCACCATAAGGAGGACAAGCTGAGACTCAGCCAAAACAAAAGAGGGGGTCTCCATTTGACAAAATGAGGCATGTGTGCAGGGCACAACAGACATTATTTTTCATTTCATTGGGAGACAAGGATAATTTACCCCTTAATTCTTAGTTGTTAAGCAAATCCAAGAGTTTCATGTTTCCAAATTCATCCATGTTACAGTGGATGTATGCCCTAATATCCTCAACATGCAGTACACCATGTGGAACCTCAAAAAATGCGCCGAACGGTTCAATTTCAACTGATTTGTGTGGATGCTTCTTAAATATTGGTTGGGGTCTTTCAGTTACATTAACTAGAGGTGTAGCCATTTGTAAAAATTGAGAGCTCAAGAGATTTCACAGAAAACAGAAAATACCTTGTTACACAGATTAGGAATTTTGCTTGAAAATCCTTCTCGCTTCTAAATCTTGAGAATTCTCAGCTTTAAGTTCATCCACTTCTTTCTTCTTGTTTTCTCCTAATGCAAAGTGTTTCAAATGAGGAATGAATGACCCTTTTATGCTTCGTATCACCTAATTTGCCTTTGTAATAAATGCTTTGCCCTAGCACATTTGGTAGCTCTATTTTTGAATAGTCTTTAATGTATCACTCTGTAATTTGCCATAATCACTTCCTTTCTTCCGAAATTCCTTCCAAATTTCATGAGTTAATTCAAGGTACATTTTCCCATTGTGCCAAAACCAGGCACTAAACTACTGGCTTGGGGAATTTGATTTATAATGTTGCTCCCCTTGAGCCAAGGCTCCCAAATCAATTCTCAAAGGAATTTTCAGCACCGAATTCCAGTGCGGATCCATTATTGTCATCCATAATTGTTTTCTTGACCCATATCTTGTTTGATTCATTCTGAGTCTCATTTGTATCAATTTTTTCTTTGCCTTTGTTTTGTCTCTACTCATCCAGTTTTCTGTTTACCGGAGCACTTCTTCCATTGTTCCAACTTCTTCAAAATCTTGCAATATGACCAAATTTATTGCAGTTAAAGCACACAACATTTCTTTTCTTGTAAACCTGATTTTCTCTTGATCTGCATTGATTAGCCATGTGTCCAAACCCATTACAAACAAAGTAGTAACCATTGAAAGAATTGCTAATTCTTCTATTATTATTCATTTTCATACTTCTACATTCATTTGATCTATGACCATACCTCTTACACTTCAAGCATTGACCGGAGAAGAATGGACCATTTTGATTTACTCTTCTTCTGCACTGAGTAGATCTATGACCAAATTTGTTGCAACTAAAATAATTTCCATTGAATGATGGATATCTTTGAGCATTAGGTTGTCTTACTGGAGGTTTTCTAGTTTTGTTTCTCCCATTCCTAGGTTGAAAATTTCTTTGTCCGGATCTAGAGCTTTCACCTTTCTCATATCCAAGACCATGCTTGTTATCAGCCCTTTTCTGTCCTTCGAGTAGTGCTTCAAGTTTTGTTGAGATTATTTTGAACTTCTCCTTATATTCATTTGCAACATCTAGGTCAAGTCTAAGAATGATAATTTGCCTTTCAAGTTCTCTCTCATTGTCTCTACTTTCTTGTAGATCAGACTCTAGATGACCAGCTATTCCATCTAATTTGCAACATTCTTCAATTGCTTCTTTTAGTTTTTGATTCGGATCTTCTTTAATTTTCTTCCTATCTTCACTTTCTTTGGTTTGCCTCATCACCTCATATTCCATTTCAATTTTTAGAACTTCTTTTGATAGCTTTTCACATTCCTTTGTCTTTTCTTCCAAAGCTTCATTCATGCTATTTTCTTTAGGTAAACTAGATAGCTGCAGAAGTAGCTCCTTTTTCCTTTGCATAGATTTCTTTAATTTATCTTTTAACATTTCAATGGTATCATCAGCATCTTTAAGTTCACCTCTCAGATTACTGATTTCTGTTTTAGACTGAACAAGCTCTTCTAGGGCCAACTGAAGTTGATCTTTGAGTGATCCCATTTAAAACTTCTTCCAAGATCTTTTCCTCAAGCTGTTAGGCTTCTCCAAGGAACCTCACACTGATACCAATTGTTGGAAATAGGACACACAACTGAGAGGGGGGGTGAATCAGTTGTATCAAAACTTTGTATCTTTTTGCAGTTAATTCTTTTTTTTGCTACTTATTAACAATTCAATAATTTAATCATGAAAACAATCAATCATAAGAGTAAGAGCAGAAACATAATAACACAATTGACACCAAGATTTTTGATGTGGAAACCTGGTTAAGGGAAAAACCACGGTGGGGGTTAACCCACAAAAATTAATACCCTATTAAAAATATTTTACAAATGGGAATGCACATGTATTCAGGCTCACTGCTCAAATGGAGGCTCACTGCCTATGGATTTATTACAATAGAATAATAGAGATTTGAACTGATTAATAGTATCTACCTAAGCAAAAGTTTCAATTCCAGTTAAGTACAAAAACTGATCTTACACATTTCATCTTTGCTCTGCTCTTCTTACTGTTCTACCTTCATTCACACTTTGGATTTTTGCTCTTCTTACACACACACTCTTCGCATACTCACACACACTAAATCATCCAATTTCATTGGCTATATATGTCTGCAACATGATCTACAATTATTCTATCATTTAGCTTCAACAACACTTAGAACTATTATGAATGCTCTGCTCTGTCAGCTAGATCTATGCATAACTTAACGTGCGGACCAAAACTTGCTCTTGAAAATCATCACTCATGTTGGCCACTATCACTGATGATCATCATTTGTCCAATAAACAACTTCCATACATCCGGAATCAAGATCTTCTGCAAGGTCGGCCTGTTCTTCTTCTGTCTGTTCTTACAAACTAGAACCCAGTACTTAGAGGCTAATATCTTTTGAATCCTTCATCACTAGAGGACAAAAATCTGGATTTAGATTGTCTTGATAATGCATATAACTCCCCTAGATCCATAGCTAATCATGACTTTCCACTGGAGAGATCTGGACCAAAATATCGGACCCTGTCACTTGTTCTATTCCTGGCTGCCCTGACTTAGACACATTCTGAATCTGACTTCCAGTATGAACATATTGTGTTATGTGGATGATTAGGATGATCTTAGTTTCCATCAATGACAACTTCTATCATGCCTAGCAGTGTCTCTTGCCAATAATCTCCCCCTTTGGCATTGATGGCAACACTTAGTGAAAAATGACTAAGTGTCTAGTTCAACTCCCCCTTTTTCTGTACACTCGTGTACTTCACTTATTTTGGTGCTTCCCCTTTGCTAAATGCCTCATTTTTCACTGGCCTTCACTCCCCCTTTGACATCAATGGCAAAGGGCGGGGTCCACAAACCAAAATTTCTATATACATTGCCACATTTGTACAAGTAATAATTGGGTTCTATTCACATGAACTTGAGAATGTTTGCAAAACTGGCTTTTATTTGCACAAGTTTGGAGGCCCAAGTACTCTTCATTCCATCCAAAATTGAGATGTGCCCACTCAACAAAAATGCATAAGCTTCTACCTTTGCTAGATCCAGAGGATCACTTATCTGAAGTGCATTCTGGGCTTTGGATAAGGCATTATGCATGGATTCCAACTTGGGGGCAATCAATCCATGGAGTTCACACATCCTCTTCATTGTATTGCCTTTCTCTTTTACTAGTCCCTTAATTTCATCTGTCAAGCTAATAACCTGACATTCCTGCCTTATAGGAGAGGCAATTAGAGGATCAAAATTTTGAGATAGAACTGATATTTTATGTTCTTGTTCATTTATCTTCTTCTCAATATCCTCATCGACCTTAGACCATGATAGGCAAAACTTATATATATCTCCTCCATCTCTTAGAGCATTCTGAATTCTCTTTATGCTAATGCCCAATATCAACCTATCACTCCTTATCAGATTCTTAACTTGACTAAATTTCTTGTTCAAGAACTTTTTCTAAACTTTTGCCTCCGCAAACTTTTCAAAAGACTCAAAATGTCAGTTTACTGAACTTACAAGATTTTTTAGATGTCTGGAGGGGGAATCATTTTGATTCTTCTGATAGGTTGGCATTATTTTTTCTAGAATTCTAGTTGCAAGCCCCAGTAGCTCATTATCCTCCATGTGGGACTTTAACATCTTTTCTCTAGCCTTTACTTCGGTGAATGATGCTATTTTCATCAATTGAATTAGAGAGAGAGCATCTGGATTGGCTAGACCTTGGAGTAACTCAAGCTCATCAAGTTCAATCATTTCTTTTTCAAGAAGACCTTTTACTGCATCTGTAGTGTCTCTTGCAACCATTTTAGAACCATCCTTTTGTTCATCTAATTTCTTAACATCTGCTTTAGGTGCTTCAACATTTGCACCATCTTTTTCTACCTTATCTTCCTTTCCTTTTTCTTCCTCTTTCTCTGTTTTACTCTTCTCTGTGTTCTCTTCTGAGGGACTCATTCTTGTTTGCTCACCAATTGCTACCTAATCCAGAGGGCTCTATGTGGTAGCAATATCCTTTTCTTTCCCAGAGTGATTAGGTAGAGAAGTTACCTCTGCATCAATTATTCTATCTACCATTCTATGTCCTCTTGATTGACTTGTTCCTTTTCCTGAACTTCTCCAATATTTAAATTTGATGAATCAAGTTCCAGAGGATCTAGAGTAGTACTTTGGTCATTAATTCTCTTATTAGTTTCTTCTTCAGGAGCTTCTTGTTCAGGAGTAGAAGGATTGTCTTCTTCAACTTGTTTTTCTGAAACAATGTAGTATTTATCTTTGTCTAAAGCCTTTCTCAGAATTTCCTTTGTTTCCTTTGCAATTTCCTCAGTCTCACCAAGCATTAGCTTGTTCATCTAGACCTTGCTTTTGAATTTGTCTTTAACTTCTCTGAGGATTTTATCTGCTTCTTTTCTGGTCATTATAGGGCAAAAAGAGGAGAGAACATACTCTCTGAGTTCTATGTCTTTATCCTTGTCTGCTTCTTTCCTCATTTCCATTACTTTCCTCAAAATTATGGGAAGTTCTTGTAAGATTTCCAATAGGGCTCTATTGAATTTATTCAGATATATGATAATGGCATCTTCTAAAATTTTCTTATTTGCTTGATCAAGGTTACCATAGTAAACTCTGATAGGTTTTAAATTTCCATGAACAGTGACTATTTTTACAATTTAATCAATAGTCATGGCGACCTTACCGGTTACTTGCTTTTTGTTGGCCTTATTGCTTCTGGAAGGATGGTCTTCAGAAGTCTTTGAAGTTTTGACCTTCTTGGATCTTATTTCTTTCACTTCTTCATCTGTCTCTGTCTCCTCATCATCTTTTGTGCTTGTGTGGGTTCTTGTGGTCTTAGTTTTCTTCCTTTTGCCTCCATCACTGGATGGAGTTGTTGCAAGTATGGGCTTAACCGGTGTTGTCATTGATGTCAATATACTCATGTTGCATTAATGAGAAGGATTAGATGAGCTGTGTGCTGAGGATATTGAGAAAATGAGTCTCAATCAGGAACAATGAAGAATAGTGATGACAAGAAGGTAAAAGTCCTCAATAGGTTGAGGATCAGAGGATGCGGTTTAAAGGGTTTGTAGATATAAGTCTTGAGATGCTCCAGTCAAGTTTTTAGAGGTCCACATGAAGATCTGAAGAAGTTATGGTCACTCAAGTAGAACTGGTTCTGGCAGGTGTTCAGAGGTGACAAAGTGCCACAGATAGGTCCGATGAGATACGAAATTTCATTATCCCGTTCTGCAGATTTGAGGGAGTGTTGAGGATGTTCTTGTGAAGTATCAACTAGATTGGTTCATGGGTTGAAGGTCTGGAAGAGCCTATTCATTTGTGACAGTGATGATAGACTGTGTTCTTGAAGCTCCAGATGAAGGAGAGAAGAATTCCAGTAGGATGATGAAGTGTGGATGTTCTTGGTGATTCAGGGAAGGGTATGATGATCGTTGGATCATGTCTAGTTCATGTTAGTGGTCCACATTGAAGTTAAAGTTTGCATTTGAAGAATAACCACGGATATTGGTGTTCTTCTTGAGACTGGCCGACCGAATGTATTATACATCTTGTGGATGTTCTTGTAGGTGTTTGCCGACTTAGATAATTGTTCCTAAGTCAATGCCTTGTATAAATAAGGGATTGTGAAATCATTTTGAAGTGTGTCTTGAGGTGATGAGTGTGTGGTAGCAAAGAGAAGTGTGAAAGGTAGAGTAGAAGTATTGGGCTTAAATGGAACTAATTCAAGCATGCTGAAGATGTTATTCCCCAGTTCATAAAGGTGATACTTATTTCTTTGTAGACAGTGTGTCTCTTGTAGGCAGTAAGCCTCTTGTGAGCAGTGTGCTCAGGCAGTGAGCCCTAATTGGCATGTGCCATTTTGTTCTTTCTATTCTTCTAACAGAGAATACATTCTTAGGTTAATCACCCTGTGGTTTTTCCCTTGACCGGGTTTTCCATGACAAAATCTTGGTGTCATATGTGTTGATATGTTTCTGCTTTTGATTTGAATGCATTATGGTTCATGATTAATATTATGCTAATCACTAAAGAAGATTCAAGTGTTTAATTTGAGAAAGTTTCATACAACTGATTCACCCCCCCTCTTAGTTGTATGCCCTAAGTCTAACAATTGGTATCAGAGCTAAGTTCCTCTAAAAGGAGCTTAATCGCTTGAGGAGATACAGGATGTCGTCATACAAGAAGGATAGTCCGAAGTTTGATGGAACCAACTTTTCTCTTTGGAAAGGTTGCATGAAATGTCACTTGCAGTGTATGGGAATGGCATACTAGTCCATGGTCACAAAAGCGTATGTACCTCCACAGGGTGGTCTGACAACCCTAAATGAAATCACAAATGCTGAAAATAATTTGTGGACCAAAGAGGCTCTTCTAAGCGCATTAACTGACTCAGAGCTCTCAAATGTTATTGACCTACCAACTGCCTATGAGATCTAGATTAAACTAGAACTTCTGGATGAAGGAGACGAGTATGTTAAATGTGCAAGGTTACAGAGTCTAAAAGGGAAATTTGAAAAACTGAAGATGAGAGATGATGAAAATATTACCACTTTTATGCCAAGAGTGAATGAGCTGGTTTGTGGAATTAGAAATTCTGGTGGAGTCTTGGATGAAAATGAGATTGTTGGTAAGATTCTCAGATCCTTTCCTGCCTCTTACAAAATCAAGGTTACTGCCATTGATGAATTCAAAGCCCATACAACTATCACAAGAGAGCAATTGGCTGGCAAACTGGCTACTTTTGAAATGACCAGATTTGGAGATGATCCCCCTAAAACTAAATCTGCATTCAAAGCCAGTGCCTCTGTGAAAGGTAAACAAGGATTTGATTCGGGAGAGAACTCATCAATGAAATTGTCATGATATGGAAAAGCAAGAAAAGACCTGGAAGAAGAAGTAGAAACTGCTCAACTTGAAGCCCTCATTGCAAAGAGACTGCCAAGAGGATCCAGTAAGTATGAAGGAAAATTGCCTTTTAAGTGTTTTAACTGCAATAAGATTGGTCATTTTGCCTCAAAATGTCCGGAAAGATTTTCAAAGCCAAATCCTAACAGATCAAGGTTCCAAAAGAATTGTTACTATGTTCATGAAGAAGATGATAATGAAGGAGTAACAGATGATGAATCAGAGACAGGAAACAAATCCGGAAGTGAATGGGTGTTTATTGCCATCAAGGAAGAAGAACCAATATCCTCTGTATCTATCAATCATAAAGTTGTAGAAAGAGCTCTGGCTGCCCAAGTTGAAGAAAAGAATGATTGGGTCATTGACAATGGTTGCTCTCACCACATGACAGGTGACAAGAATAAGTTCATAGATTTGGAAAGGTATGAAGGAGGAGTGGTGAAGTTTGGTGATAATTCTGCTGGTAGAATCAAAGGAAGAGGAACTATTTCATTTAATGGAAGAAACAAAACTGGTGATGTACTGTATGTTGAAGGTTTGAAGCACAATCTTCTCAGTGTTGGACAGTTGGTGGACAAAGGCTATGATCTCCGATTCAAGGATGGAAAATACAAAATCTTTGAAAGATCCAGAACAGAGATTGCATCCAGTACTCAAACTAAAGGTAATATCTTCCACTTGGTTGGTACTGGTAAAAGCTACTTATTTGTTCAAGTTGATCAAAGTTGGTTATGGCATAGAAGGATGTGTCATGTGAATTTTGATAATATCATCAAGATAAGCAATACTCAAGCTGTAAGAGATCTTCCAAAATTTGTGAAACCTACTAACAGCTTGTGCAAGGAATGTCAATTGGGTAAGCTGAGCAGAGTCACATTCAAAAGCAAGGAACTGTCTTCTACCGGACTATTGGACTTAGTTCACACTAATCTTTGTGGTCCGGCAAGAACCAGAAGTATTCAAGGTGATAGATACTTCATGCTGCTAATAGATGACTATTCCCGGATGATGTGGGTAACCTTTCTAAAGGAGAAATTAGAAGCTCTTGAGAAATTCAAAATATTCAAGGCTATGGTAGAGAATGAAACTAAATTAAAATTGAAATATCTGAGGTCTGATAGAGGTGGAGAATTCACATCTGGTGAGTTCATAGAATTCTGTGAGAAAAATTAAATTAAGAGACAATTGTCTGCTCTGAGGACTCCACAGCAGAATGGAGTAGTGGAGAGAAAGAACCGGACCATCCAGGAAGCATCTAGGACTATGATGATGGAAGCAAATGTTCCTCAGATCTATTGGAGAGAAGCTATCAGCATTGCAGTCTATACTCTTAATCGAGTTCAAATCAGAAGCAATACCGGTAAGACCCCTTATGAACTTTGGTTTGGCATTACTCCTACTGTAAGATATTTCAGAGTCATTGGTAGCAAATGTTACATCAAAAGAGATGAAGATTTAGGTAAGTTTGATGCTAGAAGTGATGAAGGAATATTCTTGGGTTACTCTACTCAAAGCAAAGCATACTGGTGTTATAACAAGAGACTAAGAAAGATGATAGAAAGTACAAATGTAAAGGTTGATGAGGGAATAGAGAAACACTCAAGGTTTTATGAATATGATGAAGATGATCAGAATGGTGTTCTAGTTCAAGCAGCTCAATCCTCTTCTGAAAATTAGATTCAGACTGATCTGATAAATCAGGAAGGAGAGATAGGTCTGAATGAACCTGATCAAGAAGCAGAAGTGCAAGAAACTCCCAAAGTTCCAAGGTATGTAAAACTGAACCACTTTGAAGATCAGATCATAGGTGACAAAAGCAAAGGTGTGCAAACTAGAAGGAAAATTGCTCAAAATTTAGATGAATATTGTCTGATTTCAAAGATTGAACCTAAGACAATAAGTGAAGCCTGCAATGATGAAAACTGGACCAAAGCAATGGAGGAAGAATTGATGCAAATTGAGAAAAATCACACTTGGGATCTTGTTCCTAGTCCTAGAAATAAGAATGTGATTGGAACCAAATGGGTCTTCCGGAACAAACTAAATGAAGTTGGTGAAGTAATTAGAAATAAAGCTAGATTGGTCTGCAAAGGCTACTCTCAAATAGAAGGAATTGATTTTGAAGAAGCCTTTGCTCTGGTGGCAAGAATTGAAGCAGTCATATTATTTCTTGCATTTGCTGCCTTCAAGGATTCCAAGGTGTATCAGATGGATGTCAAATCTGCTTTCCTGAATGGTGACTTAGAAGAAGAAGTGTACATTGAACAACCAGATGGATTTCAATTATCTGAGCATGGTGATATGGTCTGCAAATTAAAGAAGGCACTGTATGGACTAAAGCAAGCCCCAAGAGCATGGTATGAAAGACTAGACAAACATCTTTTGAAGATTGGTTTCAACAAAGGTACTGCTGATAGTAACCTATATTTCAAAATTGATCATGAAAACATCTTGATTGTTGATGTATTTGTTGATGATATCATCTTTAGAGGAAGAGACAGTATGTGTAAAACCTTTGCAAATCAAATGAAAAGTGAATTTGAGATGTCAATGCTTGGTGAAATGAATTTCTTCTTGGGTCTGCAAATTACTCAGACAAAGAAAGGAATCTTTATTTCTCAGACCAAATATGTGAAAGAATTCTTGAGGAAATTTGTAATGGAAGATTCAAAGCCAATGAACACTCCCATGGCAACCGGATGTAAGTTGAGCAAAGATGATGACTCTCCTAAGGTAGATCAGACAAAGTACAGATCAATGATTGGAGGATTATTGTATCTCACTCAAACTAGACTAGATATAATGCAGGATGTTGGTCTTATGGCAAGATTCTAGGTTGATCCCAGAGAATCTCATGTCATGGCAATCAAAAAGATTTTTAGGTACCTAAAAAGAACAGTTGAGTATGGTCTATGGTATCCTAGAGATCATAATTTTTCTCTTCATGCATATACAGATGCAGATTGGGTAGGAGATGTGGATGACAGGAAGAGTACCAATGGAGGAGCATTCTTTTTGGGAAAAAGATTGGTTTTTGGCTAAGCAAGAAACAAGAGGTAGGTAGAATAAATTGCAGCAGTAGGTAGTTGCACTCAAGTGTTGTGGATGAAGCAGATGCTAAGAGATATTAAAGTAGAATATGAGGAGCCTATCATAATTTTCTGTGATAATTCAAGTGCAATAAATATTTCTAAGAATCTGGTGTTGCATTCTAAGACTAAGCATATATCTATCAAGTTTCACTTTCTGAGAGAGCAAGTGAACAAAGATGAAGTCAGATTAGAGTATGTTCCCTGCAAGGATCAAATTACAGATATCTTTACTAAACCTCTTCCCAAGGACTCTTTTGAGTATCTCAGGGAGAAGTTAGGGGTTATTGCTCCTTCGGTGATGAACTAGGATGCACTGATGTGCATCAATCCGGTGGATATCACAGTCATACCTTGTGATCTGGATTGATGATAAGGGAGCTGCTACTTAGGGGGAGCAGCTGGTATGTTATGAAGTAATGAAGTTGCAAGTATGAGCCCTTTGCCATTGATGTCAAAGGGGGAGAGAAGACATGTGAAAAACAAGTGGTTGCTAATCAAAGGGGGAGAAATAAAGGAAGAGAAGACAGGTGAATAGTTGTTGCTGTTAGGGGGAGTTGTGACAGCAAGGAGAAGTTCTTGTCTTGATGGTTTTTCACATCATATGTTGCCATCAATGACAAAGGGGGAGATTGTTGCAAGTATGGGCCTAACCAGTGTTGTCATTGATGTCAACATACTCATGTTGCATTAATGAGAAGGATTAGATGAGTTGTGTGCTGAGGATATTGAGAAAATGAGTCTCAATTAGGAACAGTGAAGAACAGTGATGACAAGAAGGTAAAAGTCCTCAATAGGTTGAGGATCAGAGG
Organism: Cunninghamia lanceolata; assembly: GCA_027924645.1. NCBI lineage: Eukaryota > Viridiplantae > Streptophyta > Pinopsida > Cupressales > Cupressaceae > Cunninghamia > Cunninghamia lanceolata. The sequence goes on from BSBN01000064.1 coordinate 325,087, forward strand.
ATACGGTTTAAAGGGTTTGTAGATATAAGTCTTGAGATGCTCCAGTCAAGTTTTCAGAGGTCCACATGAAGATCTAAAGAAGTTATGGTCGCTCAAGTAGAACCGGTTCCGGCAGGTGTTCAGAGGTGACAGAGTGCCACAGATAGGTCCGGTGAGATCCAGAATTTCATTATCCTGTTTTGCGGATTTGAGGGAGTGTTGAGGACGTTCCTGTGAAGTATCAACTAGATTGGTTCATGGGTTGAATGTCTGGAAGAGCCTATTCATTTGTGACAGTGATGACAGACTGTGTTCTTGAAGCTCCGGATGAAGGAGAGAAGAATTCCAGTAGGATGATGAAGGGCGTATGTTCTTGGTGATTCAGGGAAGGGTATGATGATCATTGGATCATGTCCAGTTCATGTTAGTGGTCCGCATTGAAGTTAGAGTTTGCATTTGAAGAATAACCATGGATATTGATGTTCTTAAAACTGGCCGACCGGATGTATTACACATCTTGCGGATGTTCTTGTAGGTGTTTGCCGACTTAGATGATTGTTCCTAAGTCTATGCCTTGTATAAATAAGGGATTGTGAAGTCATTTTGAAGTGTGTCTTGTGGTGATGAGTGTGTGGTAGCGAAGAGAAGTGTGAAAGGCAGAGCAGAAGTATTGGGCTTAAATGGAACTAATTCAAGCATGTTGAAGATGCTATTCTCCAGTTCATAAAGGTGATACTTATTTCTTTGTAGATAGTGTTTCTCTTGTAGGCAGTGAGCCCTAATTGGCATGTGCCATTTTGTTCTTTCTATTCTTCTAACAGCAAATATATTCTTGGGTTAATCATCTCGTGGTTTTTCCCTTAACCGGGTTTTCCACGACAAAATCTTGGTGTCATATGTGTTGATATGTTTCTGCTTTTGATTTGAATGCATTATGGTTCATGATTAATATTATGCTAATCACTAAAGAAGATTCAAGTGTTTAATTTGAGAAAGTTTCATACAACTGATTCACCCCCCTTCTCAGTCGTATGCCCTAAGTCTAATAGGAGTCACTTCCAGCTTCTTGGTGGAAGTGGACTTGAGTTGCTCAGCAAGAGTTACAGAACTCCTTGTCTTCCTTGAAGAACTTGGTGGGATTTCTGGAGCGACTAACTGCTGACTTTCTTCTTTCTCTTTTGTAGCTTGCTTAGTGCTCTTGTTCATCTTTTCAATTCTTTCTTTGTTCTTCTTTACTACCTCCTTGGTTAGGCCAATGCTCTCAACATACCTTTCAACTTGTCTTTGCACTTTCCTCTTGGTCTCAAGTTGTCTGAGCTCCACATGTAATTTTAGACTTAATTCCTTGTAGGTTCCAAACCTTTCCATAGAGGTATCTTTAGGTGTGCTCAGAAGATGCTAAGCATACATATCCAACACTCTTCCATCCACCTCATAACTCATAGGTATTATCCAAATTGTCCTTGGTTATACAGCTTCCATCAAGCACTGATCTGTGTCAACCATAAAACATATGTCTTTTTCATACTTCTCCACAATTGTTTTAGGGATTCTTTCCCTTGCTTGCATTAAACTCTGGAAGTTTTTGAAGTAACCCCAAATGGTAGTCTTTTGGGCTTGGGAATCACCAAGATTGAGAAGGTGATCTCTTATTTGCCATGTTACTGGTCTGTTAGTTGTCCAAAGCACACTTTGAATTCTAGGTACTTCATTCATAAAATAGAAGAACAAGCATATAATCAAGGAACCATATTTGAAGGATTTTTTCTTATCTTTCTTTATCTTGTTCAAATTCTGAATCAACTGATTTTGTAGCAGTTCACAAAGATCATAATCAACATTTTCTTTTAACATTTGATAGGCTGTATAAATTGCAATTCTAGAGACAGAGTTTTCTCTGCTGGAGTGGTAAATTTTGTACCCAATCACCATGGAGGTGAATTTGACATTTGGTTCTATAATATCATTGATGGTCATTTCTGTTCAGTCAAAATTGGCACCGGTAGCATCAGTCACTGTCTATTTTTCACAGCTTTCAGCATGGGTAATTCACCGGAGGAGTTTAACCCAGTTACAATCTTGATAACATCCTTTGTAATCTTGAATGGTTTCAATAGCCATATGAACTCATCATGTATCTGGCTTAAGATATATTGAACCTATTCATTTTTATCAAATATCAGAAACCTAATGACTTGCAGAAAATGTTTCCTTTCTAGGGCTTTGTATTATGGTTTTAATTTGTGGCTATCATCCGTCAAGTAGTTGTTAAGAAAATCCAAAAGTTTTAGGTTTCCAAATTCATCCATGTTATAGTGGATGTATGCCCTAATATCCTCAACATGTAGTACACCATGTGGAACCTCAAAAAATGCACCCAACGGTTCAATTTCAACTGATTTGTGTGGATGCTTCTTAAATATTGGTCAGGGTCTTTCAGTTACATTAACAACTAGAGGTATAGCCATTTGCAAAATTTGAGAGCTCAAGAGATTTTGCAAAAAATAGAAAATACCTTGTTACACAGATTAGGGTTTTTGCTTGAAAATCCTTTTCTTTCTTCCAAATCTTGAGAATTCTCAGCTCTAAGTTCATCCACTTCTTTCTTCTTGTTTTCTTCTGATGCAAAGTGTTTCAAATGAGGAATGAATGACCCTTTTAAGCTTTGCATCACCTAATTTGCCTTTGTAATAAATGCTCTGCCCTAGCACATCCGGTAGCTCTATTTTTGAATAGTCTTTCATGCATCACTCTGCAATTTGCCATAATCACTTCCTTTCTTCCGGGATTCCTTCCAAATGTTATGAGTCAATTCAAGTTACCTTTTCCCATTGTGCCAGAACCAGGCACTCAACTACTGGCTGGGGGAATTTGATTTATAATGTTGCTCCCCCTGAGCCAAGGCTTCCAAATCAATTCTCGGAGGAATTTTTAGCACCGGATTCTGGTGCGGATCCATTATTGTCATCCATAATTATTTTTTTGACCCATATCTTGTTTGATTCATTCTGAGTCTCATTCGTATCAATTTTTTCTTTGCCTTTATTTTGTCTCTACTCATCTAGTTTTCTATTTACCGGGCCACTTCTTCCATTGTTCCAACTTTTGCAGAATCTTACAATATGATCAGATTTATTGCAGTTAAAGCACAAAACATTTATTTTCTTGTAAACCTGATTTTCTCTTAATCTACACTGATTAGCCATGTGTCCAAACCCATTGCAAACAAAGCAGTAACCATTGAAAGAATTGCTAATTCTTCTATTATTATTCATTTTCAAAATTCTGCATTCATTTGATCTATGACCATACCTCTTACACTTGAAGCATTGACTAGAGAAGGATGGACCATTTTGATTTACTCTGCTTCTACACTAAGTAGCTCTATGACCAATTTTTTGCAGTTGAAACAATTTCCATTGAATGATGGATATCTTTGAGCATTCGGCTGTCTTACCAGAGGTTTTCTAGTTCTATTTCTCCCATTCCTAGGTTGAAATTTTCTTTATCCGGATCCAGAGCTTTCACCTTTCTCATATTCAAGACCATGCTTGTCATTAGCCCTTTTCTATCCTTCGAGCAGTGCTTCAAGTTTTGTTGAGCTTATCTTGAACTTCTCCTTATATTCATTTGCAACATCTAGGTCACGTTTGAGAATGATAATTTGCCTTTCAAATTCTCTCTCATTGTCTCTACTTTCTTGTAGATCAGACTCTAGATGACCAGCTATTCCATCTAATTTGCAACATTCTTCAATTGCTTCTTTTAGTTTTTTATTCAGATCTTCTTTAATTTTCTTCCTATCTTCACTTTCTTTGGTTTGCCTCATCACCCCATATTCCATTTCATTTTTTAGAACAACAACTTCTTTTGACATCTTTTCACATTCCTTTGTCTTTTCTTCCAAAGCTTCATTCATGCTATTTTCTTCAGGTAAACTGGATAGTTGCAGAAGTAGCTTCTTTTTCCTTTGCATAGATTTCTTTAATTTATCTTTTAACATTTCAATGGTATCATCAGCATCTTTAAGTTCACCTCTTAGATTACTGAATTCTTTTTTAGACTGAACAAGCTCTTCTAGGGCCAATTGAAGTTGATCTTTGAGTGATCCCATTTAAAACTTCTTCTAAGATCTTTTCCTCAAGCTGTTAGGCTTCTCCAAAGAACCTTGCTCTGATACCAATTGTTAGAAATAGGACAGACAATTGAGAGGGGGGGTGAATCAGTTGTCTCAAAACTTTGTATCTTTTTGTAGTTAATTCTTTCTTTTGCTACTTAATAACAATTCAATAATTTAATCATGAAAACAATCAATCATAAGAGTAAGAGCAGCAACATAATAACACACTTGACACCAAGATTTTTGATGTGGAAACCCGGTTAAGGGAAAAACTACAATGGGGGTTAACCCACAAAACGTAATACCCTGTTAAAAGTATTTTACAAATGGGAATGCACATGCATTCAGGCTCACTGCTCAAATGGAGGCTCACTGCCTATGGAGTTATTACAATAGAATAACAGAGATCTGAACTAATTAATAGCATCTACCTATGCAAAAGTTTCAGTTCCGGTTAAGTACAAAAACTGATCTTACACATTTCATCTTTGCTTTTCTCTTCTTACTGTTCTACCTTCACTCGCACTTTGGATTTCTTCTCTTCTTACACACACACTAAATCATCCAATTCCATTGGCTATATATATCTGCAACATGATCTACAATTATTCTATTAGTCGACTTCAACAACACTTAGAACTATTATGAATGCTAGGCTCTGTCAGCTAGATCTATGCATAACTTAACGTGCGGACCAAAAATTGCTCTTGAAAATCATCACTCATGTCAACCACTATCACTGATCATCATCATTTGTCCAATAAATAACTTCCATACATCCGGAATCAAGATCTTCTACAAGGTCGGCATGTTCTTCTTCTGTCTGTTCTGACAAACTAGAACCTGATACTTAGAGGTTAATATCTTTTGAATCCTTCATCACTGGAGGACAAAAATCTAGGTTTAGACTATCTTGATAACGCATATAACTCCCCTAGATCCTCAACTAATCATGACTTTCCACCAAAGAGATCAGGACCAACATACCGGACCCTGTCACCTGTTCTATTCTTAACTGCCTGAACTTAGACACATTCTGAATCTGACTTCCGGTATGAACAAATTGTGTTATGCAGATGATTAGGATGATCTTAGTTTCCATCAATGACAACTTCTATCATGCCTAGCAGTGTCTCTTGCCAACATTAAATTCACTAAAGCTAACATGAGAAGGAAGAGAAGGGAAACATTTTCATAATACTTGATGTTTTATTATATGCCACCATCTTCAAGGACCACATCTCAAAAAGAAGCAGGTTTAAGAGGTGCTAGCTCCATGGGTGGAGGATTAGAAGTCGAAGACCCATGATGAGAGTTGTGTGGGGTAGTGAAAGAGGCTCATGTGAAATTAGGAGAAGTGGGTTTGTGAAGAGGAAGGGTGGAAGAAGGTGATTGGGGACTAGGGACAAGGAAGTATGATTGAGGGAATTTATTCAAATGAGAGGGTTGTAAGGATTGAAGAGAAGATTTTTTTCTTAGTTGCATGTTTTTGCATAATATATTAGGTATGGGTGGAAGTATGTTTCTTGTGGACAAGACAAACCCTAATTAGGTGGTCATCCTTTCTAGAATAAAAATGGGCATTTTATTTATTAGGTAAGATATGACTTGATTCACAATGAAACTAGAGATAAAAAGGGTTATAAAGTTAGGCAGGAGTTGTCACAAATCTAACTCAATGCACACATGTGGATGCACTCTTAAGCTAGAAAAGTTATTGATATTATTTTTGCACTAGACCAAAAGGCCTTATCGCAAACCAGCTATATCCTTGGGAAAGGGATGAAGGCTAGGTTTAGGAATAGAAACTCCACCTACACTAGGTATTTAGATTTAGAAGGTCCCTCAAGATGGAACTCAAAGTCCCAAGCTTGCATCTAAAAAATTTGGCCACATATTATCCATGAGTCATATTGAAGCACAACCTATGAATGTTCAATTGAACCAAAGGTGCAAGAAATTTACCCCTTTCCAAGATCCCTAATGAACTATAAAACTCAACCCTTCTCCCAATTTGATTTGGCCCAACTATAGAATCCAAGTTCATTTGGAACACCTCTTGAAAAGAAGAGAATAACATATCTTAAATGACATTTATCCATTACATCTATGACTATTTGATAAATGGAATCCAATTATTTTACCTCAGATATAATTTTCTTAATGCTTAGTTGGATGATATGTTATTTGCTAGTATCAGCATGTCTACTGGTTGGAGGATGTTGGTTATTGCTCCCTTGTTGGTGCATATTGCAAGAGCATGGTAGAGAGAGAACAAGTAGAAGAACTAGGGCTTGTGCATGCCACATACTTTGGGCAAGATGATGTCATTGTCACAAGATTTTAACTTTGATTACTTGGAATCCTTGATATCTTTGTTGAGAAGAGTTTGTGTAAAAGAGAAAAAATGATGGCATTATGTTTTCTTCAATTTCTAAGTAGTTTAGGCCCTACCATGTGGACTAGATCTTATAGATCTTTCATTTCCTTTGTTGACTAAAGATTGGCCAACATATAAGTTTGAAGGATTATTGAGACATAGGGGATGAGTAGATCATTGATTTTCCTATGCTTTGTAAGCCTCAATATGGGTCAACTCGGGTCATGAATAAGGTTTATCCCTAGCTTTATGATAGAGAAGCATTAGAATTATGGAAAGGTAAAAATAAACAATATTGTTCACTCAGGAGAAGTAACCAATAGTGTGGAAGCCATAAGAAATTATATGTAAGGATTCAAATAGTTAGGGTTGCACAACTAAGGTTTAAAGCTATGATCAAGCATCATAATCTTCCTTGTCTAGACCCTTGAGTGAATAGCAAAAAATAATAAACAACTACAACCCTAACCTACATTGGCCCGTTCCAAGGATTCATAGGCTTCCAAGCCTACTTTGGTAGGGTCCTAGTCCTCACTAAACCCACATGTTGCCTTAATGAAAAAATATAGAGAAGAAGGAATGTATGAGGATCCTGATGCTTCCAATCGGATTGAGACTACCCTCTCTATCAACCAATCTTGTTCCTTCTAGGACACTTAGGTGAACAACACCAAAGTAATATATATTATAGCTTCATATTAATTAATGACTAACCCTAATATGCTATTCTCAGCTAGTACTAGTCTCCCCTCTGAGAACAATGGCAGTCAACATGATGACTACATAACCCCCAAACTTCTTGGAATAAACACCAACAAATACCAATAGTCGACCAACCCAACTAGAGGTAAGCCCATCTCTTTGAGCTATCCAATGATATTGTTGATGTAATAGTAGATTATAAAACAAGAATCATTTTATTTTGCTTAAAGGAATCCCCTCTAAACAATACCTTTTAAGTGGACCTATACAAACTAGGAGCAAAAGGGATAGATAATTGAATCATTTAGGAGATTATGTCTCATGCACCTTTGTGTACCTAGACCACACCAAAGCTTCCCTCCACTACAGGGCATGGATTATTTATGGTTAGACATGCTATTTGTAGGCATGGGATCTTAATTTTTATCTAGAAGGGATCTCTAAATCCAAATATTTGATGTGGGTTGAACTACCCTTTCTCAACCTTGGATTCTTCCCCTTTGTACATGATATAGCATCATAGCTATGTAGTGTTATTTAATACAAACCAAACTTTGATAAATGGGATAATCTTAAAGTTTAACCTAGAAATTGCATTGAAATGGATTTAACATGGTCACTTCTTGAAACCAGTAAATATTTGGGTCCCTAATTTGAATCCAACCAGTGAATCAATTATATTAACAATTTGAATGCTTGTTTCTACTATCATAGGGAGGGTCACCATATGTGAGATTGCCTTTTCCACAAATAGGGTCATCTACCTTCCTCTTCCAATGGTTCTCACCTTCCCAACTGTACTTTTGTTGGTGAGTCTCTAAAAATTCCTACCTCCACTCATCCCCAACAACCTACCCCTTTTTTGTCCCCCACTATGATTACCTCCTCTCTTAAACTATCCTCCTCTCATCATTATCCACCCCTCCCCATCCCATTATCCTACAAAGATGTTTTAGATGAAGAGAAGAGGCTTCCCAAGAAAAGGAAGGAATCCAAACCCACATCCCATATCTAACATCTTATCCTCTAATGCACCCTCTTAGCCTATTAGTCTAATGAGAACCCCTCCAATTACCCCTATGAGATCTTCCTCTTATCCAGTTAGTCCTATGAGAACTCCACTAGCAAGCCCCATGAGATCACAATCTTGAACCACTTCAAGGGAGCAATCTCCTCTAGACATTAGTCTAGAACCATATGCTCTCATTTTAACAAATCAGTTTAATACTCTCCTGACAGATAAGGACATCCTTTATTCCCAATGATTTGGCATATAAAATCTTGGAATGTAAGGGGATTGACAATCCATCTCAAAAATATCATGTTAAGAAGTCTATTCAGAATAACCACACAGATGGCATTATGCTACAAGAGGTGAAAATTAGTGATGTCTATCTTGATGCCTCCCTTGCTACCATTTAGTAAGAGGCCAACTTCTTTCACACTAAGCACCCTGAGGGTAATGGAGGGGTTGTGTTGGGTCTTGTTTCTTGGCTTGCTAAGTCAATTATTACTTTTGGAACTAACCCCCACAATTGTTGTGTATGGGCTATTGTTCTTTTCCAAGGTAACTTCATTTTTTCTTTGTTTACACCCCCAATTCCCCTTCTAATAGATCCATTTTGTCAGAGTGGTTGTGTCTCCATATTCCTAATACAAAGTGGGTGCTTGGGGGTGGCTTCAACATGGTGGAACACCTCGTTGACCATCACTGGGAGAGCTCCTCCCTAATATCTCAATAGGAATTTGAAGCTTGGACCCTTACGTGAAATTCCTTAGGTGTTTAGGATCCTATAATGGACAAAATGGATTCCCATGGGCCTTAATGGTTCACTTGGTGTAACTATCATGAAAGATTCTTGAGAAAAATGAGCCACTTGGACAAGTTTTACCTATCCCCTAATTTGCATATCTCACCATCCCCTTTTGGCTATTTAGTTCATCTTGACCTAGAAGCCACCCTTTCTGACCACCTCCTCATCTTCATCACCATAGATCCTCTACTCTCTCCCATGAGCTTCCCTTAAAATTGATGTTCTCCAACTTCAAAACCAAGATTTCATTGATGGCTTTTTAGCTCAACTTGACAAATGGATTAGTTGGTGGGAGAGAACAATCACCCATCTTACTCTCTTTCTTTGTGACTATGGTAGGAGGGTTGCGGCTAAATGTTAACGACTTGAGAAATCGGTTTAATGATAGCTTGAACATGGTGAAAAAATCCTAGATAGAAACCCTTTAGAATCTCCCTCCAAAAATCAGTTGCTCACACAAAAATAAGGGCCTATTTGCAATGGATTAAAGATAGCAACAAGAGCTCCATTTTTTTTCTAGTTTCTTCAACATAAACATAAAAAGGCACACATCTCAATCATCAAAACTATTTATGGCTCATCTTAGACCCTCCATGACATGATTATGAAAACCTTCCACAAGCATTATAAAAAGTTGTTCACTAATGACTCAATTAATACTTTTCTTGATCATTACCTTTCTTTGGAAGAGATTGAAGAAGCTATGCATAATATGGCTTTGAAAAATAGCATGAATGGATGGCCTTCCAATTGAGTTTTATTGAGTACTTTAGCCACATATTCAAGAAGATTTCTATAATGTGTACCTTGAGGGTATTTAAACTAGATCTGTAGGAGTTGTCATTAATCAGGGATTGATTAAGCTCTCCCAAGGGCAAACAAGAGGACATGATGAATGGTTGGTGTCCCATCACCTTTCTTAATACTTCATATAAGATCATTGAAAAAGCCTTGGCCAAAAGAATCAAACACATTACTCAAGAAATTGTTAGGCCCAAACAAACTACATTCATAGGTGGTTGATTTATATTGGATAATTTGATGTTGGCTTGAGAGACATTTGAATGGGCCCAACAAATAGTTCAAGATGTTCCCATTATTAAAAATGGTTTTGACAAGGCTTATGATCACATTCATTAGTCCTTCATTCTCAAAATGCTTCATTGGTTGGGATTTGACCCCAAATTTTGTGTTTGTGTTAGAATGTTGTCCATGGATGTGAATGCTAGATTGGTAATTAATGGATCCTTTTCCCCTCAATTTCCCCTACAAAAGTCCATCTGCTAACCTTGCCCTCTTTCTTTGTTCCATTATGTTTTGTAGCTGATACCCTTAGTTATCTCTTCCGACATGCTCATACAAATAATATTATATGGGACATCTCGCTTCCTTGTAATGCTAAGGCCCTCAACACCCACTTTGTTAATGATAGCATAATTTTCATTCAAAATTCTGAAAAAGAAGTGAACAATACACTAGATACTCTAGAGTACTTATGTGCAATGTTGGGCTCTCAACTAGCAATGCATAAAATAGAATTCTTGATGACATATCCTGACCCTCATGTCACGGATTCCTAAAGAATGGAAAGAGGTGAAAAATGGTATCATTACTAGATACCTTGGTATCCCTTTTGGTATTGGTGAGTCTTTGAAGGATACGTGGACTTGGTTTTTAAGTACTAGACAAACCAATTTTTGTTTATGGTTGGTCACATTTAGGTGGAAAATAAAATCATCTTAGCAAGCCATGTTTATATCACATCGTACTAGCTACCTTCTAAAGCATGTTATAATTAGCTAACACAACTCATCTGAAACTGCCTACATGCCAAAAGGGATAATAAAAAGGGCATGCCCACCACATCTTGGTCACATTACATCCTTTCTAAGAACAAAGGAGGTTTGGGTATCACTAATCCTTACACTCAAGGGGTTTGTCTTTTAGCCAAGTGGATTGTGATAACTTTGGAAGGGGATGCTCCTTGGAAACACTTGATTTGTTTTCACATACAAACTATTATTGCTAGTAACCCACATAACACAATTAATTGGAATTATAAGTTCTTGCTAGCTCTCTTATTCAAGACTCATGGATTAGCCCCCTTTAATAGCATTTGGAAGGCTTGGCAGCTAGTCTCATAGAAGTTGTCTTGGTTTGACCAATCTTTTAGTCACAGGATTAGCTTTGGTACTTCATCTATCTAGTGAAACTAGTTGATCCAACTAAATGGAAGACCACTAGTTGTGATTCCTAGTTTCAAAGTTGAATACCTTTTCAAAAAAGGCACACATGTGTTTTGGGATCCATGGGATGTAGTGAGCTTCACTTGGAAATCATGGAATCAACTTAAGGTCTACTTCAACCTCAGCTTCAAAGACAAGGTAGTTGTGTTTGAAATTCATAATCTTGTACCTCCAAACCTCTCAATCTTTCTTTCCACCTACTACCTTTCTAATTTCCTTAAGAATTGGAGGTGGCTTAATAGTCATAGCATCTGGACCTTCCCCCTCAAGGTGATCTACAAACAACTCTTGCATGCCTCACCCCTTGCTCATCATCTAAACACAGTTTGGAGGTGTAAGTTCAACCAAGCTAAATGAAACAAACTCAACCTTCAAATCTAGTAGTCCAAGGTTAACTCGCAATCCCAACTCACTACTTGGAAGCTTCTCCATGCCAAGCTCCCTGTTAGGAAGCACCTCATGTTCCTTTACCTACCACCCTCTTGCCCCTTTTGTGCCAAGATTGAGTCCATACAACACTATGTCTAGTTCTACTCACATTCTAGATTGCTCTAATCCTCCATTATGACCACTTTGCCAGCCATATTCCAATTTGCATGGTCCTAGAAAACAACCCTTCTAGGTTTTTTTGTTTCTCACAATGTGATCACTAGCACCTACCACCACATTATTATTAAACACCTTTGGAAGCTCCAGTGTTTGGTTTCCTTTTCTCGGTCCTTTGTTCCTTTGGAGATTGAAATCCAAATGATTTGTTCTAACTTATCACTTCAATTGACCAATATGACCTCTGCAATCAAGGAACGACTCATTATCAATAAGGACCTCACTTAACAGCCAGTAGTCTCCAATCTCAGTTACAAAAATGGAAGGGTTTACATTATTGTGATTTTGCTTGCTGGCTTACTATGCACATTAGCCTCAATTTAGAATAGTCTTCTATTCTTCATTTTCCTGTGTTCCTAAAAACTTGCTTGGTTGTGTTACTCTATTGCAAATAGTTCCTGTTGTTTTTTATTAAGTAAGTTGGAAAAAAGGGTACAGATCCCTTTACAAAATCAGCCAAAAAGGCAGAGCAAAAAAGGCCCACACTGGCCAAAAACAACACATCAACAATAGATTAATAGCCGATAATACAACTAGAGTTAATAGCAGATATTAAAACTAAAGTTCAAAGCAAACAAACAATACTTAATCAAAAACATGAAGCAACAAAGCAGGTGAAACTAAGGGCAAACATTAGCCCTATCTTGAGTGAGGAATTTAAACATTTCCTCATAGTCCCCCATACAATCAACACTGATGCCATGTATATTTGTCTCCAGCTCCTGCATAACCAAGAATGAAACTTAGCAGAATGATGCAACACTTTAGTAGTGAAGCTCGCCATCACCTTCCATTTCTTCTCCATATTTGTCACCTTGGTCTTTAGACCAACAATCTCCTTGGCAGTTTGCTCACACCTGTCATAGTTCTTTTTCTCCATTGGTTGCACTTGGACATCCGCTTCCTCTAGTTGCACCTGGATATCCTCTTCCTCCGACTGAACCTGGACTTCCTCTTCATCCTCAAAATAAAAAGTATTCATTTTAGGGAATAAACTATTGCCTTCCTCCTCACGAAAGACTTCAAGAGTGCCAGAGTCCTCTTCCCCAAACATTTTCTCCTCAAATTTAGAATTGCTAGACACATCCACACTCTTAGGGTCATTAGATTGAATACCTAAAATACGGTTGGACCTTCTCACCTGTGGAGTTTTCCTATTTTTCACCCCACTGGTCTTCCTAGTCCCTTTATGCTCCTGTTTAGCAATTAAACCCATATCCACAAATTTTGAATCTGCCACCACATACTGAAACCCTTTGACCATCCCTTTCATCTTTTTATGAGTCTGAATCTCATCCCCCTTACGAATTCTTTTGACAGAGGACGTTTCACCCTTTTTGAGAATACCCTGACTGGTAACTTGGGATTTTTTCTTACCTTGGGTTTTAGGAGATTTACCTTTGGGTTTGACATTGGGTTTAGGATTAGGGGACAAGACCAATGAAGTATCCTCGGGTTCAATCTCTTCAATCCTAGGCAAGTTGGAAGGATCATTAAGCAGGGGGGCCCTAGGAGAAGAATCCACCTTCTTTTGTAAAGACACAAACTTCTTGCTCTTTCCCTTAGCACTCGAAGGAGTAACTGCAACATAACCAAAGGGTTTCCTCCAACACATTGACTTTGATGGCCCTTGGGGGGCAAAGGGCCAAGTGAAAATAATAAAGACGGAATATTAACCCTTGGTGAAGGGGAATAACAAGGATGTCGGATTTTTATCATGGGTTTCCCTAGCAGCACGGATGGAGTTCTCAAGGGACGATAACATGTAAAAAGAAAAAGTTATCAGAGCCTTATGCCTAAAATGATTCAATAAGGTGAAGTGATACTGAAAGTAAACCGTGAAACAACCTTCTAAAGTTATATATTTCATGATAATGAGACAAACCTGGTCCCAGGGTTTAGGGAGTTTCTCTCTTTCGAAGTCCCCCTGCAACTTCACCATGGATTCTCCTTCCTTGAAAAATGCAGTCATGCTGTCAAGGTCAGGAACCTTGCTCTGTCGGCAAAGCTTTTTCCCTTTACACGACAGACCCGTTGCTTGGCCAATCACCTCCTCTGTTACTTCAAAGCCAATGCCACCCAGACGAACATGGTGACTGTCCCAGGAGTCAGCGAATTGCCAAGAAAGGTTCTCGTCATAGCCATTCAACACTTCAAGAAAAGATGACACATTACCCTGGCTATCTTCCTTACAGCTGTTTCAGCTTCTATGGCTGTACTCCATTCAAGCTCGTTATCTCTATATTTCTTTTTAGCAGCTCTGCTTCTTATGATGAGAGTTGGCTTATGGCTGTTCTTCTTACAGCTGGTTGAATGCTATGTAATTACGGCTGTTCTGCAGTGATTGTTCTTTGAAAAAAGAAAATAAAAACCGTAGTGGAGTGCAGACAAGGAAGGGTACAACAATCTTTGTTTAAAACTTTTTCCAAGCTTTAAAAGATACCTTCACATGTGATAATGAGACCTGATTGGAGAGACTGAATTGCACAGCATATGACAAAATATCAACACCCATTACACGGGTGATTTGTGCTTTCCCCTCACACAGTTGAGGAGTCACATCAGTGTAAACTGTGTATTATGTTTAGATATTGCCTTGGCGGTTTGACAAACATAATGACTGTGCTCCTCCATGGCAGTTTGCAAGTTGGCTGGTCAGCAATTTGTTTGATGTTGTTCAGTAGTCAGTTTGTTGTCTGATCATGTCTGTTTCTATGTCTGTTTCTATGCTGTTTCTATGCTGTTTCCAGAGGTAAAATTTTGGGAGAATTTGAACTTTAGTCTCTATCATGATAATTAAGTGGTCCAATTACTTGAGTACACCCCACAAATCTGTTTTTATGGGATTACCTATTTCGTATAATTTCTTTGCTTTAATCCAATAAAAATAATAATTTATTTGCTTTAAATCCAATAAAAGTAATAGTCTTCCTTCTACATATGTGAATATATGCTGCTTTGAAATTTTCCATATATTTCCACAAGATGTGGATATATGCTCCCTTCTTTACGTTTCTTGTGTAGGTGGAGTTCCATATCATTTCCCCACACCAGTCAAGTCAATGTAGAGTAGAAGCCACTCTCTAGTGGGAAATCAAGTATTGGATTCCAAAGAGAGGGGTGACTGGTTACCCATCAACTCCAAATGAGTAGGACGCTTGACTTTTAGCCATGGATGCCCATAATCAAATATTCAAAGCGTAACAAGAACATTAAAGTGGAGTACATAGTTGGCAAAGGTCTTTTAAAGAAGAAAATAAATATAATAATAAAACAAAATAAAGGAATGGTTGGCACCTACCACACCAACCTAACAAGGAAGAAATGCCTCCCTTGTGAGGAAAAAGAAACCCAATAAAACCAAAACTACCACTTTAAATATTGAAAATATGAGACTGATTCAACTAATATGTCTTTTTTTAATATTATAATAAGCCTTAAACATTAAGATTAATAGATGGGGTTGTATATGACAGCATGTTTACAAATTGTTTAAGAAAATATTAATCAAGACGTCCTTAAAGTTGGAAGGTGTGTAAAAAATGACAATATGTCCATTAGAATTGGAATATCTTGAGCTTTAGAATGATGCATAAGGATTAATAGTCAGTGTCACATTACTTATTAAAGATAACGATATTTTTAATTACAATATATCTATCGAAATTGCAATATCTTGAGTTTTGGAATGATACATAAGGATGAATAGTTATTCTCAGCGCTGCTTATTAAAGATACGATGTTTTATAGTTTATTACAATAAAATAGAATGTTTTTGGTAGAAAATTGTGTATAAGTTTTTTTATCAATGTTTCCAATTATGTTCTCGGATTTATTACGAGTACAAGAAAATCAATATCTTTTTCCTCTTCTTAATAATAGATTCGAAAATATGATTTGAAATGTTATATAAAATTTTACACAAATTTCTATCAAAAACAGTATATTTCACTAGCATTGTTAATAAATATTCTATAGAGATTTTGACTAATTACTTAAGAATGTTCCCTACAAGAAATGCATGCCCAATTTTTGTTGAGGTTGATTAATTGAGTGCAAATGTCATTGGTATCCTTTGGACATAGTCACAATCTATATTAGTTAGTTGCAAGTTTCCCTTTTGAAGGATAAAGTTGACGTGTTTTATAATTCATGGCATCTTGCAAATTCTTTATTCTTTAGAAAGCACAAAGTTTATGGCCCCTTCATAGTAATGCTAGGATACAAGTGATCTATATGTTTGAGCATATATGTCATCAAATATGGCACGAGGGGCTTGAAATGTAAATTATAAGTATAATTCGATCATTTTTTATTGTATATTTGGGCTAAAAACGATTTGAAATTTCATAATTATTTTTAAGAGAGTGATTTTTGTTTTGGTTTTTCTTGTTTGACTCGCCAATTTTTTCAAAGACTTTGTAAATTCCAATTTTTTCAAAGACTCTAAATTCCAATTTAGAGGATGTTATGTATTATGAACTAACATTAAAAAAATTAAATAAAAAGAAATAATATAAATATTTATTTAAAAAAATAGATCATTTAAACATGGAGGAAATGGTTAGTCTTGTGATTTTTGTTATTTAAAGATGGAAGAAATGGTTAGTTTTGTGATTTTTATTTTTGTAAGCAATGTCGAGAATTTTATTCTTTTCAAAATCTTAGGTCATTTTTCATTTTTTTTTAAATCAGTTACGGATGAAGACAGGCACCTTGATGATACTTCTTATAAAAATCATCTTCTCAAAGAAAATATTATGGATGTAGACAGACGAATCACTTGTTCTTTGAAAAACATTAATGTTTTGGTCTAATTTTTTAATTAGCGCAAGTTGTAACCTTTTGACTTGTCTCTATTTGTCTTATTTCTTAAGCTCATTCCAACACATTAACTTTGAGGCATACTTTCATACCACCTATTTTTAGATTAATCTATAATATTTTTTTAAGCAATATAAAAACTTTTCCTTATATATATACACACTAAAGACCCATAATATTGATTGAGTGCTTTCTAAGTGATTGAGCACACGAATTCCTTTTTGTTTGTTAAGTACATTATAACCTCACCCTCCTCCATTTCTTGGTTGAGTATATTGAGAATGCCTAGTATTCATCAACCTAAAGGTTAAGAGTGTAAATTCTCTAATTTGTACACTAGAATTAATAAGATGAAAATTAGAAAATATTTTCTATTACAATAAAAAAGAATAATTCCAAAAGGATTGGAGATAAACTTTTTGTAAATGTTTACCATCAACTTTTTATTATATATTTCCTTATTCTAACAAGATATTATATACTATTTATAAGATAAACATTATTTTGATTAAATGTTATATACTATTTATAAGATGCAAATTACTTTGATGATGTTATGATAAAAAAAATATATGTTACAACTTTTTATTATCTTTTATACTATTTTAAGAGTTTTTATTTGCATACATTTTTATTTCTTGTTTAGCTCTTGTTTGCACTTAGCTTAGACTTTTGTTTCTTTATTTATTCTTATGTATTTGTATTAATTTTTTTTGTGTTTTTGACCCTTCTGTATGTTGGAGCAGCCAAGATCAACAAGCAAAAATTAGAATCACTTCCACAAGCTATAAGCACACAAATAAGCCAAAACATATATTCAAAAGCTAATTAGAATGTACATAAATGTCTTGTATAAATAGGCATGAGAGAGGAGGTAGGAAGGTAGGAATCAACAACTAACTACCCCTCCAAAAGTGCCACACTTGTAAGCTCAAATGACAAGTGTTTGAGCAAGTGGCAAGTAACCATGCAATAGGTTTCTCAAAAGGATGAGGACACATGTCTCAACCATATGAGTTGAGACAAAACTCTAAAAATTCCTTAAGTGGACATAAGAAGTGTGAATAGGACTTTCGACTAGGTAGAATAAAAGTTAACTAATTAGATAAAGCCACTATATACACTAACAATGTAGGCCTTGTGTATCCTTCCCATGCAATGTTTATCCTCTCTTTCTAACAGTTTATTTGTCTGGGTCCCCTTTCATGTGTAGTAAACCCTTTCCTTATTTCCCTTGTTTCTCCCTCCTTGTGGATCACAAAGACTTGAAACTAGATCCACCCATTTCTTCTTGGTCCCATTAGCCTTCCCTAGATATTTGTGATTTTTAGCATCAAAGGACATCCATAGCATTTGCACATCACTTATCTAATGGACAAAGTAGCGAGTCTATCTTTTGCTTATTGTGCCACAAAAATTTAATGTGAGACTCATTTATTACTTACCTACCCATTTCTCATGTTTCCTAACCTAAAACCCCTCCAAAAACTTATAAATAGACCCTTTCCCCTCCCATTTCAAACACCACATCTTTCCAATCTTTGCATGTTATCCATCTTACAATCTTCATTTCTTTTGCTTAAGAGTTTATGAAGCTATTGGAGTCTTGCTAGAGCTTGGATCCAATTGATATTTTGAAGTCTTTTGGATCTTTGGTCTAGCCCTCCTGTGGCTTTCTTCATTCCCTTTTGCTCCCTTATGGTGTCCATGTGTTTTCTCCCCATTAGAAATCCTCTATCCTTCATGCAATCCCCTAAGTTTGAATATTTTCCATCATATACATTGCCTCATCCAAACCCTTATAATCCCTTCTTGTATATTTGTAATCATTATTTTCCATCTCCTTGTGTCTCCTATCCCTTTTTTGAACCTAATGTTGTATTGAACCTCCTAGAGTTTTACTTTTCTTATCATCATTGCCATTGTCATAGCTAAGTCTAAAGCAATTGGTTTTCCATATTTGTGCATGTGGATTTTGTTGGAAAACCCACAAGGGGGTTAATTGAGATAGACTCCCCTCTAACATTTCCATTTTATAAGGTCTCTTGTCAAGTTCTTTTGTAGGTTATTTATAGGAGAATCTACGTGTATTCAATAGTTAGAACATACTAGAAAAATGTGTAAATTTTCAAGATAAAGAATCCCTAAATTTTTGTAAGCATCCTAAGTGTGCACCATTTGCACCTATCTAGAGCCATTGTCAAGGTATTTGTGCTAGACACAACACTCCTTTGCTAGAATTCAATAGTTACAGTGCCTAGAATTTGCCAACTTTCTCCAATCTCCTAATAATGTAGTCCTAGTTTAGGGAGTTCAATTAAAAACTGCAAAAATTAGTAGCCAATCACAAACCAATATAAACATTTATAGAATAGAGACAATGGGATTAAAAGATAATAGTTTTATTCCCTTATGTATCTCAATACAACATGCTTGAAGGAGAAATAACACAATGATGAATCTTAACACTATTATAGGTGACTTTACAACACATATGAGCCTATAACCTTCCTACAGAATTCCCAATCAAGCAAGTTGACATAAACCACAAAATGACAAACATACAACAAAATGTAAAAAACTAAAAAAAAAACACAAATATTTTTTGGTCACATAGGATTGCTCATGAACTAGGATGCTCCTACATCAAACATGTTGCATAAGAGAAAATGTGTCGTGCGTGTGAGGCTCATGAACATTTTACAAAATCTAGAATGATGATTCCATGTGCAACAACTTTGAATGTACTCATCTAAGTTGCTTCATCTATTGTTATATTTCTCCATTTTATTAAATATTCTCCATATTCTTTTCCCCTAGCCCTCTTAACTAGTCAAAAAAATATTACTTAATTTCTTCCTTCTCTTTCTTTGGTATCTATTGTATCCAATCTTGTTCTATTAAAAAATCTAGAACTACATCTTCTCCTTCACTTGTATGCTCTTCATACCAGTAATGGTACAAATCAGCAATATTATAAATTAGAGATATATCTACTCCGTTCTATTTCATATGTATTAGATGTAAACTTTCTTAAAATTTTGCATGGTCTAATATTTTTCCATTTTAATTTGTTTTAGGTTCCTTGAGAAAAACTCTCCTTCCATAAATGAGCTAAAACTAGATCATACTATCTTCTTCTAAGATCATCATGTTGTTTGTTTTCTCCATATTCTTTTCCAAGTTCTTCCTTACTTCATTAGGTAGCTCCTATAGGTATTCAACAAAATCTTCCATTATAGCACTCTACCTTCCGAATCTGTAGTATCTCTTAAATCACTTTCCCCTCTTGGTTTGTAACCATACACTATTTAAAAATGACTCTTGGTTGTACTCCTAAATTGACTGAGTTATTGTAAGAAATTTTCACCTGTGCCAATACTAAGTCCCATTGATTTGGCTTCTTTCTTGTCAAGCGTCTTAATAAATTTCCAAGGCTTCTATTAACAACCTTCATTTTTACATCAATTTGCGGATGATAGACTAAACTAAAACCCAACTTAGTATCCAACTTCCTCCACAAAGTACAATAAAAATGGTCTACAAACTTTGTATCCCTATTCAAGACAATTCTCTTTGGAAAACCATGTAGTCTAACCACCTCTTTAAAGAATAATATAGCAACATGTGTTGCATCATTTGACTTCTTACATAGAATAAAGTGTTCCATATTTAAGAATCTATCCATTACAACAAAAATAGAGTTATTACCTCATTGAGTTCTTGGAAATCCAAGAAAAAAAATCCATGCTTACATCCACTCATGATCTCTCCAATATTAGTAATGGTTGATATAAACATGTGTTTTGACTTTTTTCTTTGGCAAGCTGACAAACTCTACAACTCTACACTATATTCTTCACATCAACACTCATCCTTGGCCAATAATAACCTACACACAACTATGTCAATGTTTTATCCACTCAAAAATGTTTGGAAACATCTCCACTATGCTTCTTTCTTATTAAGTTCTCCCTTATTAATCCTTGAGGTATGCACAATTGTTGTCCCTTAAAACAATAAACCTTCTTGAATGAAAAATTCTAGCTATAGAGTACTATCCTTCTAATAAAATTTGTACACGTTGCACATGCCTCTCTAAAATCTAAATCTTCCTCATATAGCTCCCTCATAAAGTCAAAACTAACAACCTTTACTCTTATCTCTTTCAATAAAAGACATCTTCTACTTAATTCATCAACTACCCGATTTAATCTACCACTCCTATGTTTTAAAACAAATGAATAGCTTTGAAAAAACTCAACCCATTTCATATGATTTTGACTTAACTTATCTTGGCTATTTATAAACTACAATGCATGATGATCCATGTATAAAACAAACTCGTTGGGTAGCAAGTAGTGCCTCTACTTCTTGAGTGCTTGAACAATAGCATAAAATTCTTGGTTGTGGACTGAATACCTCCTCTTAGCTTCATTTAAATTCTCACTAAAATAAGAAATGGGCTTACTTTCTTGACTCAAAACTCTTCCTATCATTATCCCACTCACATCATAATCCACTTGGAACACTTTACAAAAATTTGGAAATGTTAGAACTAGTTGTTCTATTACTTTATCCTTCAATAGTTGAAAACTCTTTTCTATTGTAGTTTTCCATTGAAATTATTTCATACCACCCTTCATTGTTTTCATAATAGGTGCACAAATGCCACTAAATTTTTTGATAAATTTCATGTAGAATCTTTCTAATTCATGACAAAATTATTGTTTCAAACATACTCCTTGGTGATGGCCACTTCATAATAGCCCTTGCCTTTTTTGAGTCCATCTGTAAACCTTCTTGTCAAATGATGAAACCCAAATACAGTAACTCTTCTTTCATAAAACTACACTTTTTCAAATTGACCTCAAATGCATCAAATTCTCTTCTTTTGTTCTACTATAAATCAAAATATCATCTAAATAAAAAAATCCCAAACTTACCAAGAAATGGTTTTAGCACATCATTCACCAACCTCATGAAAGTGCTTGGTGCATTGGTCAGCCCAAATGACATTACTAGCCACTCGTACAATCTATCCTTTGTCTCGAATGCAGTTTTTCACTCACCCTTCTCTCTAATCTAAAATTTGTGATGCCCACTTTTCAAATCAATTTTTTTAAAGTACTTAGCTCCACTTATATAGTCCATCTAGTCATCCATTTAAGGGTAATGGAAATTTATGCTTTATTGTTTATATTATTGATGACTCTTTCAAATCCATACACATACACCATTCTTCATCCTTTTAGGTGCTAATACTATTGGAATAGAACATAGACTCAAACTATCCCTTATGAAACTTTTATATAATAGCTCTTTAACTTGCTTCACCTCCTCACTCTCAATCAACCCATCTAGCAACTCCTTTGAAAGTATATCAACATATTCCCCAATACTTCCTTCACTTTTAATAGAACTTCTTCAATCTTATCTACTTTCCTAACCTCCATAGTCTTAGGAATAAAAACATAGCATGCCTTCTCTCTTCTCATCTTCTTTAAAAATTATGTTCCAAAAATCAAACACACTTTTGAACTGTTGTCCACTTCTTCCCATTTGTCCTTCAATGCACTAAATGTAGATTATTTTCCATCCTTCACAATGGTATAAGTACATTCATTCTATTGTCATGCACAACCTTATTATCTAACTACCACAAACTTCACAATAGGACATAACGAATTCCCATGGGCATTAAATCACACATAACTTCATCCTTATATGCACCAATCTAAAAATTAACCATGCACTACTCACTTAGCAAGAATTGATGCCCCTTTTGTAGCCACAAAACCTTGTACAAGTTTGGTGTTTATTCTTCTTAAACTTAAGTTTCTCCACCCTTTCCTAAGACACCAAGTTATCAATACTCCCACTATCCACAATGACCTTATAGAATTTTCCTCCAAATTCACATAGTCCTAAATAATTTTTTCCTTGTATCGACTCATGCTCTTCTTTATCAAGTTTTAACAACACTCTTTTAATAACCAATAACTCTCCTTTCTTAGGTTATTTTGTACACTTAGGTGAAGCTACGCTTTCTTCATATGCTTGTGCAACATGATTCCTTGCATCATTTAGTCTCCAGCTATTCTATTGTACCTATGGACATTCAAATTCCCTATGACTAACCTCTCCACATTTGTAGCAAGTGTTGGTAAATCCTCTTCCTCTTCCTCTTC
This sequence comes from Cunninghamia lanceolata, assembly GCA_027924645.1. NCBI lineage: Eukaryota > Viridiplantae > Streptophyta > Pinopsida > Cupressales > Cupressaceae > Cunninghamia > Cunninghamia lanceolata. The sequence continues at coordinate 347,949 of BSBN01000064.1, forward strand.
AATGGTAACCACTTCCTCTATATGAGTCTCCTTTTCCTCTTGTGTTTTGACTATAATTACTACTTTGTGTTATGTTGGTGTTGGAAAGAAATGGAGAGAGATACCAGTCTGGAGATCCGGTCCTCAGTCAAGTCTTTGTAGTCATTTTATACCCTAGTCAAGTAGTTAGAGATTGATAGAAAAACACAAAGAATAACAGAGTATCACAGACAAATAACAAATCAAAGAATTATCCAGAACCCATAGATCTCCATATATATGTATATCAACAGCAATCATACATCATATATCCATCCTCTAGCAGGTCTAAGTCTATGATTCATCTATTTACATACATGACTTCTATGTCATTCTCATATCAACATCTATATATCATCTTATCTAAGTCTATGCTTCATCTATTTACATACATGACTTCTATGTCATTCTCATATCAGCATCTATATATCATCTTATCCTATATCATCATATCCTATATCTATATATACTATATATATCACATATAGGGATGTGTTTTGTAGCATCTTCTGTCATCCTACAGCCTCTGCATAGTGTATGCGCCAACTTCTGATTAGCTCTACTCCATGCTCTGCATCCTGCTAACATCATCCCCCCTTCAAAATTATGTCTTGTCCTCAAGACATGCCCTACTTTGGTTGAAAATATTTAGAGTCTGGCACCATTCACATATCTAGCTGATACTTGGCCCTCCATGTTCTTTAGTTTGACTACTCTGAAATCTGCAATTGCTTCAATTGTAGAACGGTCCTAGCCACCTTGTCTTCAGTTTTCCTTCTTAAAATTGTTGTCATATAGGAGTACTAAGTCACCTTTCTTGAATGTCTTGTTCCTCATATTTCTATCATGCAAGGTCTTCTATCTTTTCCTTTACAGGTTCATATTGTATGTTGCCATCAATCTGTCTTCCTCCATTTTCTCCAATTATTCTTTCCCTTATGTGAGAAAGTCTTCTTCATTTAACTTGAGGGTACAGGCTATGCAGAAGTTTGGCAGTATGAAGTGTACTAGTATTGTAGCATCTATTCCATACACCAATTCATAGGGAGTGAACTTAGTGGTTCTTTTGTAAGTTGTTATGTATGCCCATAGTACCGCATGTACTTTTAGATCCTAGTTTGTCTTGTTACCATTGCACATCTTTGTTAATGCTACCCCAATAATCTTATTCAAAGCTTCACTTGATCCATTTGCTTGTGGATGGTATGGTAAACTCTTGTTATGTGTTATCATGAAGTTATCTAATAGTTATGAAATCATCTTATTTACAGAATGTTTACCTTAATCATTGGTTATGTTCAACGGATAGCCAAACATGGTAATTATGTTCTCATATATGAATTTGGAAGTAGTTTTTGTTGTGCAATCTCTAGTTGGTTGTGCTTCTGCCCACTTAGTTAGGTATTCCACTCTGGTAATTATGAATCTAGCTTTTGACTGCTTTGGCGGTGGGTCTATAGGTCCAATGAAGTCAATAGCCCATTTTTGAAAAGGTAATTGTGCTAGAACTAATCTCAATGGCATCTCATCTCTTGTGGTAGGTCTCCCTGTTCTTTGACATGCATCACAGTTCTTCACATATCTCTTTGCATCTTTGAAATGTGTAGGCCACCATAATCCGGCTAGTTTGAAAGCATATTTTGGATTCATTGTTATGATTTTATGGTTTTTTATAGTTTCCTAGATCATTTTTGGGAGTTTGTAGTGATTTATTAAAAATTCATCTAATTTCTACATTCCCAAAACTTTTTTCAATTTGCAAGCTATTGTATTCTGCTAGTTGATTCTGAAGTCTAGTCACATTTCTCACTTTTCTTACAATTTATATTTTTTGTAAACTACACCTATAGTCTGAACTCTAGCCACAGTCTACATTTCTAAATCATTTTGTAGTTTGTAACTTTTTGTAAACTACAACTAGACTTTGAAGTCCAGTTGCAATCTGGGAATCCAAATTTTTTTGTAGCTTGCAAGTTGCCACTCATTACAAATCAGATCTGGTTTTTTATCAACACTTATAGTTTACTTGCTATTTGCAAGTTTTTACAAACTACAACTAGGTTCTAAAATTCAGTCATAGTTTACAATGCACTTTTATTTTCCAGTTGAACTTATTGCTGCAAAATGCAAACCAAACCTAAACAATACTAACTTGCAACTTGCAATTTTCTAGCAAAATTTGAAAGTCTCCTTAGTAGTTCTAAATGTATAAAATTTTGAGGAAAAAGGATTTTTATTCGTTTTTTCATTTTTCTAACCTATTTTAAATGCAATTTGATAACTTATGGATAATTTTAGCATTAATTTCATTTGGTAAGATAACGATTTATTTTGATACTAAGGTGTGTCTGGTTGTGGCAGGAACTTTAATTAGGGATGTCTTCACCACCAAGAATGAAGTATGAATACAATGGTGTGGTACCACCTTCAAAGTCGGTATCTGAATTGGACAACATCTCTAATATAGATTTTGGAAATGTGAGACTAGAAGCTTCACAAAAGATTACTAGAAAGCGAGAAGACCAAGATGCTACAAAATATTGAATTAAGAGGCCTTGTTGAGGCTTCTTTCTCTCTAATTTCACTTCAATATCCAAATATTTTCTTAACATGTGCAAGATTTTATAATAAAAAGGATAGGTTGGTTAGAACATTTCATGGCAAGGTGATCATGCAAATTCAACTACCTTATATTGAATAAAAATGTTGAATCTTCCAACAAAGGAGGCCTTTGTCAAGATATCCATGAAATCTTCTAGAGAGTATTTTGAAGCTCATGCTGACCAATGCACAGATGTCATTAATAAAATTTGGCTAGCTAAGTTGAGAGCGGTAGTTTTCAGGTTGTCAAAGAAGTTGTTTCGCAATAAGTTTAAGGAGGAAATCAATGATGTAATTAATCTCTTAAGTTGAGTCACAGGACTTGATATTACTAAAGAGTTTCATCCATGGATGTTTCAATTCATTACTAAAGTCATTTCTAGAAAAGAGTTCATTAATTGGGCAACTCTCATAAGTGATAATCTTCATAAGCAATTATGTGAAGTCATCCAATCAAAGAAATTTTATATGACTTCATATCTAGTGTATGCCTTAGCAAGAAGGCAACATTTTGTGGGTGAAAGCACAAAGATGAGTATAGATTTCGCAGAAGTCTCCCACGGATGAAAAATCTCACTTGGAATGGGTACCTGTTTAGGATCGGACTCTTGAAGCAAAACGGGTACCCATTTTCAAAAAGTTTTTATTTTTACATGCCTATGGCTAATTTTTTATTTTTTAGAAAAGGGTACCTGTTATTTTTAAAATGGGTACCCGTTTATAACAGGCACCCATTTCTAAAATTTTAAAATTTCAAACCCGCCAATTTGCATTGGTTTTGGGCTTGGCAACCCAAGCCTTAGCTTTGGACCTACAACTAGGAGACCATGAAAACAAGAGAAAATGCTAGTTTCATCACTGTGGCTAACGACTTTTTTTTCAGAATATTTAATGAAATTAAAACCCATTATAGATCTAAAAGTCTAGTTTTCAAATATGTATTTTTTTCTACTATTGAACATAATTTTCTATTTATTATTTATTTTCCAAACTGTTGGATTTAAGGCATACAACTGAGAGGGGGGGTGAATCAGTTGTATAAGACTTCTTCTTCTTTCAAACACTTGATTCTTCGTTGTTAGTTAACAGCATATCAATTAATCATCCATGAAAGCATAATACATAAACACAAGAGCAGATAAACATCAACACATTGAACACCAAGATTTTGACGTGGAAAACCCGGTTAAGGGAAAAACCACGGGGTGATTAACCCAAGGATTATTCTCTGTTAGAAGAATAAGAAAAAGAATGGCACTTGCCAATTAGGGCTCACTGCCCGAGCACACTGCTCACAAAGAGGCCCACTGCCTACAAGGAGACACACTGTCTACAAAGTGATAAGAATCACAATCTTGAACTGGAGAATGACATCTCTACTATGTCCGGACCAGTTCCATTTAAGCCCAAAAACCTCTACTCTGCCTTTCGCACTTCTCTTCGCTATGCCACACTCATCCACACAATCCACACTTCGAAATGAACTCACAAATTGTTATTTATACAAGACATCGACTTAGGAACAAACATCTAAGTCGGCAAACAACCATAAGAGTATCCACAAGATGAATAACACATCCGGTCGGCCACCACAAGAACATTCGCAGGATGAACAACTCATCCGGTCGGCTAAACAGAGCAAGAACTTCATCCGGAAGAATAACTTCAATTTCGGGCTCTACTATCAATGCGGACCAACAACACAACCTCAACATGATCCAAGAACCTTCACAAGCCTGCCTGAATGACCAGGTACATCCGCACTTTCTTTACTTACTGGAATCTCTTCTCTTCCTTATCCGGAACTTCAAGAACACTGTCTGTCGCCACTGTCATAATGCAAGAGGTACTTCCAGACCTCCAAATCATACACAACTTGAGATGGCACATCACAAGGACATCCCAAAGACTCCTTCCAATCCGTAGATTAGGATTATACAGTTCCGGACCTCACCGGACCTTTTTGTGATCATCTGTCACCTCTGAATACTTGCCGGAACCGGTTCTACACCGACAGCCATAACTCCTTCAGATCTTCATGCGGACCTCTGAAATCTTAACTGAAGCATCTCAAGACTCATATCTACAAACCCTTTAATCCACATCCTCCGGTTCTCAACCTATACAATACATTTGCCTTCTTCTCATCACGGTTCTTCACTATTCCTGACTGAGGCTAATTTTCTCAATATCCTCAGCACACAGCTCATCCAATCCTTCTTGTCAATGCAATATGAGTATGTTGACATCAATGACAACACTGGCTCACCTCATACTTGCAACAATCTCCCGCTTTGTCATTGATGGCAACATATGATGTGAAAAACCATCAAGACAAGAACTTCTCCTTTCTGTCACAGCTCCCCCTATCAATAACAACTTTTCACATGTCTTCTCTTCCTTTACTGCTCCCCCTTTGATCATCAACCACTTATTTTTTACATGTCTTCTCTCCCCCTTTGACATCAATGGCAAAGGGCTCATACTTGCAATTCTCATACATCAAAATCATACCAGCTGCTCCCCCTTAGTTGCAGCTCCCCATCATCAATCCGGATCACAAGATATGACTGTGATATCCACCGGACTGATGCACATCAGTGCATCCTAGTTCATCACCGGAGGGGCCATGACCCCTAACTTCTCCTGGAGATATTCAAAAGAGTCCTTGGGAAGAGGTTTAGTAAAGATATCTGCAATCTGATCCTTTGAGGGAACATACTCCAATCTGACTTCTTCCTTGTTCACTTGTTCTCTCAAAAAGTGAAACTTGATAGATACGTGCTTAGTCTTAGAATGCAATACCGGATTCTTAGAAATATTAATTGCACTTGAATTATCACAGAAAATTGTGATAGGCTCCTCATATTCAACTTTAATGTCTCTTAGCATCTGCTTCATCCATAAGATTTGAGTGCAACTACCTGCTGCTGCAATGTATTCTGCTTCAGTTGTAGACAGAGATATTGCATCTTGTTTCTTGCTTAGCCAAGAAACCAATCTCTTCCCCAAAAAGAATGCTCCACCACTAGTGCTCTTTCGATCATCCACATCTCCTGCCCAATCTGCATCTGTGTAAGCATGAAGAGAGAAATCTGGATCTCTAGGGTACCATAGACCATACTCAACTGTTCCTTTCAGGTACCTAAAAATTCTTTTGATTGCCATAACATGAGATTCTCTAGGATCAGCCTGGAATCTTGCCACAAGACCAACAACCTGCATTATATCTAGTCTAGTCTGAGTGAGATACAACAATCCACCAATCATTGATCTATACTTTGTCTGATCTGCCTTTGGGGAGTCATCATCTTTGCTCAACTTACATCCGGTTGCCATGGGAGTGTTCATTGGTTTTGAATCTTCCATACCATATTTCCTTAACAATTCTTTCACATATTTGGTCTGAGAAATGAAGATTCCTTTCTTTGTTTGAGTAATTTGCAGGCCCAAGAAGAAATTCATTTCACCAAGCATAGACATTTCAAACTCACTTTTCATCTGATTTGCAAAAGTTTTGCACATACTATCTCTTCCTCCAAAAATGATATCATCCACAAACACTTCAACAATCAAAATGTTTTCATGAACAGTTTTGAAATATAAGTTACTGTCAGCAGTACCTTTGTTGAATCCAATCTACACAAGATGCTTATCCAACCTTTCATACCATGCTCTTGGGGCTTGCTTTAGTCCATACAATGCTTTCTTCAACTTGCAGACCATATCATCATTATCAGACAATTGAAATCCATCTGGTTGTTCAATGTAAACTTCTTCTTCCAGATCACCATTTAGGAAAGCAGACTTGACATCCATCTGATATACCTTGAAGTCTTTGAAGGCAGCAAATGCAAGAAATAATCTGACTGCTTCAATTCTTGCCACCGGAGCAAAGGTCTCTTCAAAGTCAATTCCTTCTATTTGAGAGTAGCCTTTGCAGACCAATCTAGCTTTGTTTCTGATAACTTCACCAGCTTCATTCAGTTTGTTCCGGAAGACCCATTTGGTTCCAATCACATTCCTGTCTCTAGGTTTGGGAACAAGATCCCAAGTATGATTTTTCTCAATTTGCATTAATTCATCTTTCATTGCTTTAGTCCAGTTTTCATCATTGCAGGCTTCATTTACTGTTTTAGGTTCAATCTTTGAAATCAGACAACATTCATCCTGATTTTGAGCAACATTCCTTCTAGTTTGCACACCTTTGCTTCTGTCACCTATGATCTGATCTTCAGAGTGGTTTAGTCTTACATACCTTGGAATTTTGGGAATATCCTGCACTGTTGCTCCTTGATCAGGTTCATTCTAACCTATTTCTTCTTCCTAATTTACTGGATCAAGTTGATTCTGACTTACCGGAGGGGATTGAGTCCCTTGAACCTAAACACCATCTTGATCATCTTCATCAAACTCATAAAATCTTGAAGGCTTCTCAATTCCTTCATCAACTTTCACATTGGTGCTTTCTATCATCTTCCTCAATCTCTTATTGTAACACCGGTATGCTTTGCTTTGAGTGGAGTAGCCCAAGAAAATTCCTTCATCACTTCTAGCATCAAACTTTCCTAGATCTTCATCTCTTTTAATATAACACTTGCTACCAAATACTCTAAAATATTTCACAGTAGGAGTGATGCCAAACCATAGTTCATAGGGGGTCTTACCGGTATTGTTTCTGATTTGAACTCGATTGAGAGTGTAGACTGCAGTGCTGATAGCTTCTTTCCAAAACATCTGAGGAACATTTTCTTCCAACATCATTGTCCTGGCAGCTTCCTGGATGGTCCGGTTCTTTCTTTCAACTACTCCATTCTGCTGTGGAGTCCTAGGAGCAGACAATTGTCTCCTTATACCCTGCTTCTCACAAAAGTCAATGAACTCACCAGATGTAAATTCACCACCTCTATCAGACCTTAGACACTTTAGTTTCAATCCGGTTTGATTCTCTACCATAGCTTTGAAGATTTTAAACTTCTCAAATGCTTCTGATTTTTCTTTTAGAAAGGTAACCCACATCATCCGGGAATGATCATCAATTAACAACATGAAATATCTATCACCTTGCAGACTCTTGATTCTTGTCGGATCACAGAGATCAGTATGTACTAATTCCAACAATCCGGTAGAAGACTGATCTTTGCTTTTGAAAGAGACTCTGCTCTGTTTACCTAGCTGACATTCTTTGCACAAACTATTTGTAGGTTTCATCAATTTTGGAAGGTCTCTTATAGCCTGAATATTGCTTATCTTGATGATGTTATCAAAATTCACATGACACATCCTTCTATGCCATAACCAACTTTGATCAACTTGAGCAAACAAACAACTTTTGTTTGAACCAACCAGATGAAAGATATTACCTTTTGTTTGAGCACCAGATGCAATTTCAGTTCCGGAGCTTGTAAAGATTCTGCATTTTTCATTTTTGAATCGGAGATCATAGCCTTTGTCCACTAACTGACCAACACTGAGAAGATTGTGCTTCAATCCTTCAACATATAGTACATTACCTATTTTGCTCTTTCCATCAAAGGAAATAGTTCCCCTACCTCTGATTCTGCCAGCAGAATTGTCACCAAACTTTACCATTCCTCCTTCATACCTTTCCAAATCTAAGAACTTATTCTTGTCACCAGTCATATGGTGAGAACATCCACTATCAATAACCCAATCATCCTTTTCTTCCACTTGAGCAGCCAAAGCTCTTTCCACAACCTTGTGATTGACAGATTCAGAGGATATTGAATCTTCTTCCTTGATGGCAATAAACACCCATTCATTTCCGGATTTGCTTTCTAGTTCTGATTCATCATCTGTTACTCCTTCATTGTCATCTTCTTCATGAACATAATAGCAGTTCTTTTGGAACCTTTGTCTGTTAGTATTAGACCTTGCAGATCTTTCCAGACATCTTGAAGCAAAATGACCAATCTTATTGCAGTTGAAACACTTAAAGGGTAGTTTTCCTTCATACTTACCAGATCCTCTTGGTAGTCTCTTTGCAATGAGGGCTTCAAGTTGAGCTGTTTCTGCTTCTTCTTCTTCCATGTCTCTTCTTGCTTGATCATACCATGACATCTTCCTTGATGAGTTTTCTCCCAGATCAAATCTCTGTTTGCCTTTCACATAGGCACTGGCTTTGAAAGCAGATTCAGTCTTGGGAGGATCATCTCCAAACTCGGTCATTTCAAATGCAGCTAGTTTGCCAGCCAGTTGTTCTCTTGTGACAGTTGTGTGGGCTCTGAATTCATCAATGGCAGCAACCTTGATTTTGTAGGCAGCAGGAAGGGATCTTAGGATTTTGCAGACAATCTCATTTTCATCTAGAGTTCCACCAGCATTTCTAATTCCACATACCAGCTCATTCACTCTTGGCATAAAGGTAGTGATGTTTTCATCATCTCTCATCTTCAATCTTTCAAATTTCCCTTTCAGACTTTGCAACCTTGCACTTTTGACAAACTCATCTCCTTCATACAGAAGTTCCAGTTTAGTCAGGATCTCATATGCAGTTGGTAGGTCAATAACATTTGAGAGATCTGAATCATTCAATGCGCTTAGTAGGGCTTCCTTGGTCCGCAGATTATTTTCAGCATCTGTGATTTCATTCAGAGTTGTCGGACCACCTTGTGGAGGTACATATGGTTTTGAGACCATAGCCAAGTATGCTTTTCCCATACATTCCAAGTGACACTTCATGCGACCTTTCCAGAGAGTGAAGTTGGTTCCATCGAACTTCAGACTATCCTTCTTGTATGACGACATCCTGGATCTCCTCAAGCGGTTAAGCTCCTTTCAGAGGAACTTGGCTCTGATACCAATTGTTGGATTTAAGGCATACAACTGAGAGCGGGGGGGGTGAATCAGTTGTATAAGACTTCTTCTTCTTTCAAACACTTGATTCTTCGTTGTTAGTTAACAGCATATCAATTAATCATCCATGAAAGCATAATACATAAACACAAGAGCAGATAAACATCAACACATTGAACACCAAGATTTTGACGTGGAAAACCCGGTTAAGGGAAAAACCACGGGGTGATTAACCCAAGGATTATTCTCTGTTAGAAGAATAAGAAAAAGAATGGCACTTGCCAATTAGGGCTCACTGCCCGAGCACACTGCTCACAAAGAGGCCCACTGCCTACAAGGAGACACACTATCTACAAAGTGATAAGAATCACAATCTTGAACTGGAGAATGACATCTTTACTATGTCCGGATCAGTTCCATTTAAGCCCAAAAACCTCTGCTCTGCCTTTCGCACTTCTCTTCGCTATGCCACACTCATCCACACAATCCACACTTCGAAATGAACTCACAAATTGTTATTTATACAAGACATCGACTTAGGAACAAACATCTAAGTCGGCAAACAACCATAAGAGTATCCGCAAGATGAATAACACATCCAGTCGGCCACCACAAGAACATTCGCAGGATGAACAACTCATCCGGTCGGCTAAACAGAGCAAGAACTTCATCCGGAAGAATAACTTCAATTCCGGGCTCTACTATCAATGCGGACCAACAACACAACCTCAACATGATCCAAGAACCTTCACAAGCCTGCCTGAATGACCAGGTACATCCGCACTTTCTTTACTTACTGGAATCTCTTCTCTTCCTTATCCGGAACTTCAAGAACACTGTCTGTCGCCACTGTCATAATGCAAGAGGTACTTCCGGACCTCCAAATCATACACAACTTGAGATGGCACATCACAAGGACATCCCAAAGACTCCTTCCAATCCACAGATTAGGATTATATAGTTCCGGACCTCACCGGACCTTTTTGTGATCCTCTGTCACCTCTGAATATTGCCGGAACCGGTTCTACACCGACAGCCATAACTCCTTCAGATCTTCATGCGGACCTCTGAAATCTTAACTGAAGCATCTCAAGACTCATATCTACAAACCCTTTAATCCGCATCCTCTGGTTCTCAACCTATACAATATATTTGCCTTCTTCTCATCACGGTTCTTCACTGTTCCTGACTGAGGCTAATTTTCTCAATATCCTCAGCACACAGCTCATCCAATCCTTCTTGTCAATGCAATATGAGTATGTTGACATCAATGACAACACTAGCTCACCTCATACTTGCAACACAAACAAACTAGCTCATAAACTTATAACATAGGTTACTATTTTTTTAATAACTTTTGATTTTGAAAGTTTCTTGAAAAAAAAAATTATGTCTGACCAAACTAGACATCATTCTCTACATGATGAAAAAAAATTAGTGAATTGATTAGTTTAGCTCAAATTATGTTGGCCGTACACAAGAGGTTTTAAAAAATACTAATTAGGGCCATTACAAAATTAATGAAAAAATATATTTATCAAAAAATTACAAAAAAAATATCCTGACTAAAATTCAACATCCTGAGAATCTTTCCACAAAAGTAATTAGAAAAATACATTAATTTAGGTCAAATTATGTTGGTTGTACACATGCATGCTTTTGCAAAAAATAGGGGACTTTTAAAAAACCACTTTTTGTACATCCAATAAAAAATCAACTTGCAACATCTGGGTATTAGAAAAAATTACATATTTGGAAACTAGAAACAAAATCCTACATTTCTTATTTTTATATCATCTTAATATTTTATGTACAGGTGCTTCAAATTGTCACTCCAAGTATGACAAAATTTGAAAAACAGGAAAAACACTTCCATTTTTTGGCCAAAAAGTGTACTCATCTTCTTGCACTTACCCTTGTTGGACTTGAGAAATTAGCATCATGGGTTTAGGTCAGCAATTGGCATACCAATACTATCCCTAATTGGAGATGAAGCAAAGTCTCAATCATTTTAGGAGGGTGAATGATGCCTTCATATTCTATATCATAAGAATGCTTGATAATGATAGGGCAAAAAATGTCTCCAAAAGCCATGGAGCAGATTCAGAAATGGGGAAATTGGTACTACCAGATTGCCACCTTTACTTATATCAAAATTGCAAGATTAACAGTGGTTCCACTAAGACTTCTTGCTTATGTTAGTGATTGGGTAGCTTTAGAAAAAATGTGTAGACAAGGTATTGAAGTTCATAAGATTTGTTCTGAGAAAAATGTTAAAGGTCTTCCTTTCCCTTTATCGATTGGGAGATGTACATGTCCAACAATGCAGGTAGCTAGGAATGCAGAAGCACAATTGTCACTCCTAACATTGAGACCATATGAAGCAAGGCCTTCTTTCAACCTTAAGAAATGCATGTAAGGGTTGAAATCCACCATTTTTTATAAACCCCATCTTGAGGACTATTGGGAAAATTGTGTTGATGACATAGAGGTTCACAAGAAGTCATATTTGCAAATGACAATACTACAAATGAAAATATATCAAATAGATTAGTACCTCAAGGATTACTAGATAATGGCAATGTTCTAAATCCTTTGTATGATTCCAACAAGGTTTTTTATCAATCTCTACGAGCACGTGATTGGACTTCAATATAATTCAAGAATCTAGAAGCAAGAACCTCTTCAGTGATCAAAAGGAGTAAAAGATGGCTTGACGAGACATTAAATAATTTTCATGAAAGAATTTATCTTATCATAATAGTAACTATAGGTAGAGATGAAGAAGAACCACAAGAGGAGGAACATGTGAAGCTAGTTCTTGAAAAAAGAAGTCACCTAAGTTGAGGTTTTCTTGTTCAAGTTTGAATCAACCTATGCAAGTAAAAACACAAAATATGGATAATTCCCTAGTCACCACAATGTTCTTTCTGAAGCTCCTTCTCAGGTTGTACAAGCTAAAGTAACCCAAGTTAATAAGCCTATACCTTTATCTCTAGAAGAAATTTTTAGATCACCATCTCAATCTCCCCAAAATTCTCCTCTTATCATTCAACTTCCAAATCTTTCTATAATTCCTCCTAGATATGTGTTTGAGAAAACCCCCATCTAGTCTCTAGAGAAGGTATTTGATAAAGCTCCTTCTCCCCTTGAAATTCCTTCCTTGTCTCTTCTTTCTAATGATCAAGACAGACCACAGTAGCCACAATCTAGTATCCTAGTAGGAGAAGTGCAAACTACGAATACACCATAGTGGTTTGATCCAATTATTCAAATGAGAAAGATGGTTATGAAACCGACTCTGGATGATCTTGCTCAGCTAGCCACCTTGTTTCCAAAACCTAGTCTTCAGAAAAGGGCTAGAATAAGATAATCTATTACAACTAACAATTATGGAAATAGACAAGCTCAGATCATTACACCATTGTTAGACATGCCCGAAGGTGATATTCAACCATCATATTATACAACGACCATTTCTTTGGGAAATCCATCAAGAGAGGAGGGGAAACAACTGGATAGATCTTCAGTAGATTGGCTCATTCAAAATATGGATAAGGATAAGGATACTAAGGAAGAATTGAAGGGCAAAGTTGTGCACCTTACAACCTACATTAAATATCTAGTTGGTCTTATTGGTTAATCTCCAATAGAGGAAATACCCTAGCATATTCTTAGTACTGGAAAGGAAATCCTAGTTGTGGGGGAATTGGGGAATGTAATGCGAGTCATACATGCTTGGAATGTAGAGTTGGTGAGCTTGGGTCATAGGATAATGGAAGAAATAATTTAAATCATGGTAGAATTATGTAAAGGAATGGAAGCAATTGAGACTTTGATGACAAGGCTAAATATTGAATTAGAGGTAATAGATAATATATTTCCTCAAATAGCTCAAATGGAAGATATTGATTTTCTGTATTTGGTACATGAAGGCATTCTTAATGATCACGAGCCTAATGTGCATCAAAAGTGTAAGTTGGCTGATAAATTTTGGATTAAAATCTTGAAGTGTCAGAATAAGAGTTAGAAGGCATAGTCTCTAGTCCAAAATGTGTATAATGCCTTGAGTGACTTTATGGAAAAGTTAGGATTTTCTTTGTTTGATGAGGATCGAAATATCGATCCACTACAGGTTCTAATGGATTAGTTTCAAGAATTGGTGAAAAGGGATCTCCTAAGGACCTAGGCTTTGCTACAAATTTTGTCAACAATTTAATGAAAATAAAGGGTACTTATGAAGGTTTTGAGCTCAAAATGGTGGAATTCAAAGATATTCAGAAGAAAGTTCATGATATTTTTATGAAAATCAATGTTAAATTCACCCATTCAAATGGCCCTAATCTTCAAGATTAGTGAAGGTAGTGTTGGATAGTTATGTTGCTTATTTGCAAGAGTTAGAGAGCAAAGTTGCTAAGAGAAACTAGCCAAAGATGTTGTATGATGGTCACTTGCATCTGAAATTTTGTTTGGACATAATGGAGTGAAAGGACAAAAAAATGCTACAAGACAAATGTTGATAACTGAGAGGGGGGTGAATTAGTTATCTTGATTATTTCAGCTTTCTGAAATTCTTTATTAATTAGTGCAGTATCAAATCAAATAAGCAAACATAACTTTGAAAAGGAAATAACATCAATACATATGACACAATGATTTTGACGTGGAAAACCCTATTAGGGGAAAAACCATGGGGTGATTAACCCAAGAATGTATTCTCTGTTAGAAGAATAAGATAGTACAAAATGGCACTTGCCTATTAGGGCTCACTGCCCGAGCACACTGCTCACAAGAGGCTCACTACCTACAATAGTTTATATAAGAAAACTAGTTACTTGAACTGATGAGAAGCATCCACATATGCTAAGATTCAGTTCCGATTAAGCTCAATATACTGATCTGCTACACTTCATTCTTACTCTCTTAGGTGCTACTGTCCTGTTACATTCCGAACCTGTCTTACCGTCTTCGCACTGCTCTACTGCTTTTATTCGCACAAATACAACACACCACACACCCCTTCATACCGAAATTAATCTAGTATATATATCTGCACCAAGGATTTCATCCACTTTCTAGTCGGCATCCGAAGTAGTCAATATTTATCCAAATTCTGATCTGTCAGCTGAATCCTTACTTATCAAGTGATGCGTATCAAAGAGATACTTATAGAAGTCATCTAACAAGTCGGCCAATTTTGAATGATACCTTAATAATCTTGATCACCATCAAAATCTTATTCAGAATAGTGTTTGATGCTCTGCCGGTCAGTTCTTCCTCTGTCTGCTTTGCCAAACAAGACCCCAATACTTGAATGCTTATAACTCTTCACTCTTTCATCATCAAAGGTTCAAATCCTGGAATCTACCAATCAAGGTATTCCTCTTGACTTCCCCAAGTCCACACTTTCCAAAGATACTTCCTCTTAGAGATCCGGACCTGACTGTCAGACCTTTCCACAACACTCTGTTCTTTCTTGCCGGACCACAACACTCTTCAATCTGACTTCCGGTATAGGTACACTATGTCCTGCAGATGTGTGGGATGAACTTTGTTGCCATCAATGACAACAATCATGAAGTTCCAAAAATCTCCCCCTTTGGCATTGATGACAACACTTAGTGAAAAATGACTAAGTGTTATACTATACTCCCCCTTAGTTGATGCTCTCTTCTAATGTACATTTTTTTAGAGCTCCCCCTTAGCTGGATTCCACATTTTTCACTATTCCTCACTCCTCCTTTGACATCAATGGCAAAGGGTAGGGTCCGCACACCAAAATTCCAAAAATTGAACTATACTTAGCCGTATAAGTATATAAACAGGTTATACTTACATATGTTGCAGTATGTCTACAAAAGTTGTCTTTAACTGTACAACTTCTATCACCCAACTCTGCTTCATTCTGTCCAAAATTGAGATGTGACCACTCAACAGGAATGCAAAAGCTTTTGCCCTCTTGAGATCTGTCGGATCACTAGTTCGGGCTGTGGTTTGAGCATCAGTTAGAGCCTCATGCATGGCCTCTAACTTAGGGATAATGATTCTTCTAAGTTCATTCAACCTACTTATTCTGTTTTTCTTCTCCTTCTCAAGTTTCTTCATTTCATTTATGACTGCAATAATCTGACACTCTTGATTTACTATGGAGGAGGATAGAGGATCAAAACTTTGAGATAAGCTTAATAGTTTATCCTCTTGCTCTTTTACCTTCTTCTCAATGTCCTTGGTCACTTTAGGCCAGGATAAACAAATTTGTAAATATCACCGCCATCTTTGAGAGCATTTTCTAAGCTCTTTAACCCAATATTCATAACTCTCCTATCATTGGTTATTAACCCTTGTACTTCTGATAATCTTTTTACCAAAAACTCTTTCTGGACCTTATCTTCTATTGACTTCTCTAATGAATCAAAGTGTGTGCTAACACTATTTACTAGAGATTTGATATTACCGGATGAGGAGGCTAAGGGATCCTTCTGAAAAGATGGCATGATCTTTTCTAGTACACCGGATGCAATGTCTATGATCTTGTAATCCTCCATATGAGACTTTAGGATTTTTCTTTTGCTTTCTCCGAAGTAAAGGATGCTAGCTTTATGGTTTGAACTGGGGAGAGGGAGTCAAAATTGAGCGGTCCTTGAAGAAGTTTTGGTTCATCAAATTCCATCATCTCCTTGGTTAAGAATTCTTCTACTGCTTCTGCTGTGTCTCTTGCTGGTGATAGGGTTTTGTCCCCTTCTGCAACCTTACCACATTCATCTGTGGCCTTTTCTATTGGAGTTTTCTCTTCTTCTGCAGCCTTACGACTGACATCTTCTTTTTGCTTCTCTTCTGCTTCTTGACTGATTACTCTTTCTTCTCCTTTAGATCCAGAATCTACAGGGGAAACCGGAGGAGAGATGTTTGCTTGTTCATGGATCTCCTCTTCCAGAGCATTGAATTCTAAGTCCTTATCCTTTTCCTTTACCTCTTCTGCTACCGTCTCAATAGATTCTTCTTTGTTATCCATTCCCAAGGGATCATTACCTAAATCCTCTATAACAGGAATATTGAATCTTTTGTAGGCATTCCGCAGGATTTCTTCTATTTCTTTTGCCACTTTATCAGTTTCTCCAAGCATGAGCTAATTCATTCTAGCCTTACTCCAGAACTCATCCTTGCAATCTTTGAAGATCATATCCATTTGTTTCAGAGTAATTGAAGGATACAGCTGAATAGCTATCTGTTCTCTAATCTCTAAGTCCTTAGCCTTGGCATTTTCTTTTCTCATTTCAAGTTCCTTTTCTAAACTTTTAGGAATTAGAGAAATTATTTCAATAAAAGATTTATTGTATATGTTCAAGTACTTAACAGTGGCTTCCTCCAAGATTTTTCTATCTGCATCATTAAATGCATCATAAAATTCTGTTATTGGTTGCAGGTTCACATCCATAGTAACTGCTTTGACTACATCATCTAAGGACAGAGTGGGCCTTTCAACAAACTCTTTTTCTCTACTTTCTTGTCTTCACCAGACACTTTCTTCTTCTTTTTCATCTTCTTTACCTCCTCATCTGACTCAGTCTCTTCATCATCCTTCTGACTGATGTAAGACCTTGTGGCCTTTGTCTTAGTTTTTTTCTTTGCTTTATCGAATGATTTTGCTTCCGGTTTTGATGCCTTTGAGCTTTTAGCAGTTGTAGGAGCAGAGGTCTTAGAGGATCTGGTCCGAGAGGGGACTTCCACCGGAGCACCTTCTTTCTCTTCTTTTTCTTTTTCTTTTTCTGTGCTTTCTATCTTTTCTCTGTTTGTATTAAGTGCCTCCTTGGATATCCCAAATTTCTTAGCGACTTCTTCAACTTCCCTTCTTACTTTCCTCTTTGTCTCCGGTTGTCTAAGTTCTACATGAATCTTTACACTCAACTCTTCAAAGGTTCCAAACCTTTCTGCCTTGGAATCCTTGGGCTGACTTAGCATGTGTTGAACATGCAGCTCCACAATTTTCTCATCCACTTCATACCCCATAGGCATGATCCACATTGTTCTTGGTTCCACTGCCTCCATTAGGCATTGATCAGTGTCAACCATGAAACATACTGTATCTTTGTACTTCTCAACCAATGATTGGGGAATTCTTTCTCTAGTTTGCATCATATTTTGAAAGTTCTTGAAGTAACCCCATAGAGTTGTATTTCTAGCCTTAGTATCCCCAAGCCCATGCAAGTAATCTCTAATTTGAATTACAACAGGTCTGTCATTCTGCCATACCCAACCACTGGATGCGGGTAGCTCATTCATAAAGTAGAAAAACAAACATAATACCAATCCACCATATTTAAAAGAGTTCTTTTTGTCCTTCTTTATCTTTTGTAAGTTTTCCATTAGTTGTCTTAGAAGGAGTTCACAGAGATCATAATCTACATTTTTTCTCAACATCTCATAAGCAGTATACACAGCAGTTCCGGATACTGAATTCTCCCTCCTGGAGTGATATATCTTGTAGCTAATTATCATAGATGCAAACTTGATATCCGGATCAGTGATATATTCTATGGTCATGGCTCTCTTATCAAATTTTGATCCGGTAGCCTCAGTCACAGTTTGGTTTTTGACAGATTTGAGAATAGGTAACCTCCAGAAGAGTGCAAACCGGTTACTGCCTTAATTGCATCCTTGGTGATCTTTAATGGTCTATTCAACCATAAGAAGTTATCATGTACTCTGCTCAACACATACCAGACCCACTCATCTTCTTCAAAATAGGGGAAATGGATGTACTGACCGAAATGTTTTTCCCGACTGGTCTTATACTGAGGTTTTAGTTCAAATGAATCATCTATTAGTTCCTTATGGTAGATGTCCATCAACTTGGATTCACTAAAGTCTTCAATGTTTGCATGAATGTAAACCCTAACGTCTTCTACATGCAAAACCCCATGCGGAATGCTGGAAAATGCTCCTAAGGGATCCACTTCTAAAGATTTGTAGGGATGTCTCTTAAATTTGGGGTGAGGTCTATTAGAGATCTTTACAACATTTGGAGTAGACATCTCAAAGATTCAGAGAAAGTTTGATCAAGAGTGAAAAATACCTTTTTGCACTTCTAGGTTTCACGGGATGATCTGGATTGGATTGCTGGAAGAATTGTCTTTTGTGATTGATCTTTGAGAGACTTGAGACAATTTGTTTGCAAAGCTCTTTTTCTCTTCTTCTCGAGTGCGAATGTGTAAATGAACCCTTTTATCTCTTAGCAAATCCTAATTCCACATTGCAATAAATGTGCAACTTAAGTTATTTCGGTTGCTCTGTTCTCCTTGTCCTGAGAAATTTTTCTGGATCACTAAAATGCACTTAAAGTTACTCTTGGTGGATAATAACAAATTATCTTACTTTCACCAAACACTTGATCTATCCACAGAACAAAATGCCTCGAATTTGAATCATGTCGGATTTAACTGTGATAATCCTGTTTCACCGGATGACTGTTAAACCAGATCAATCTTGGAAGATTAGACTCTTCAAATCTTTCTGCGGATCTTCCATATCTTTACCAAGCTTTCTTTTAGATGTTTCTATGAGAAGCCTTTTACTCCGCAACTTCCCATGTGCCAATTTTAGGCACCAATTAACTGGCTGGGGGAAAATGTTTTTCCTTGTGTCTCCCCTTGAGCCAGAGCTCACTTTTTAATTTTTGAAAGGAATATCAGCACCAGATTCTGGTGCGGATCCATCCCCTACATTATCTGTAATTCTCTTCACCCAAATCTGGTTCATCTCACTTTTAACTTCATTCGCATTCACTATTCCTTTTCCTTTGTTTTGATTCTGATTATAATGCACCGGACCCCTTTTGTCCTGTTTCTTGCTTCTACAGAATTTGGCAATATGACCGGATCTATTGCAATTGTGGCAAGTAACATTTCTTTGCATATTTGAATGATATCCTCTTGATCTGCATTGATTAGCCATATGTCCCATTCTATTGCATGCAAAGCATCTACCATTTAATGAATTGTTCATTTGCATATTTCTGCATTCATGAGATTTGTGACCATACCTTTTGCAGTTGAAACACTGTCCGAAGAAGGATGTATTTGTCTGGTTCATTCTCTTTCTGCAATCATTAGCTTTATGACCAAAGTTATTGCAGTTGTGGCAGTATCCATTGAAGGATGGATATCTTTGAGCATTAGGTTGCCTTACCAGAGGTCTTCTAGGCCTGTTCCTTGGATTTCCTGATCCAAAATTCTTCTAACCAGATCCGGAGCTTTCACCTTTCTCATATCCCAAGCCACTCTTGTCATCTACCCTCTTTTGGCTTTCAAGAAGAACGTCAAGTTGAGCAGAACTTACCTTGAATTTCTCTTTGTATTCATTTGTTGTTTGAAGATCCTTTTTAAGAGTATTAATTTGATCCTCAAGTTTTTCTTCATTATCTCTAGCATCTTCAAGATCAAATTCTAGATGTCTGATTATTCTATCCATTTTGTGGCAGTCTTCTGACTTTTCCTTGAGAGATTGTCTTAGATCATCTTCAATTTTTATTTTCTCTTCAATTTCTTGGGTGAATTTCAT
The DNA here is from genome assembly GCA_027924645.1 of Cunninghamia lanceolata. Lineage (NCBI taxonomy): Eukaryota > Viridiplantae > Streptophyta > Pinopsida > Cupressales > Cupressaceae > Cunninghamia > Cunninghamia lanceolata. The sequence goes on from BSBN01000064.1 coordinate 367,941, forward strand.
AACTCCTGATTCCATTTCATGTCTTACCATAATGACCTCTTTTGATAACTTTTCACATAACTTGGTTTTCTCCTTCAGATCTTCATTTGTACTATTGTCTTCACTTTGACTTGCCAATTGCTGAAGTAGATCTTTTCTCTTTTTCATAGAGATACTTAGTTTCCCTTTTAGTTCATTTATGAAATCATCAGCCTGTTTGAGTCTTTCCTTCAATTCATTGACTTCAGAGTTTGATTGCTCAAGATCATCTAGGGAAGACTGAAGTTGTTGCCTCATACCATACACATCCATTTGAGTTCCCAGATCTTCCTCAAATTGTTAGGCTTTGTTTGGACGAACTTAGCTCTGATACCAATTGTTGATAACTGAGAGGGGGGGGTGAATCAGTTATCTTGATTATTTCAGCTTTCTGAAATTCTTTATTAATTAGTGCAGTATCAAATCAAATAAGCAAACATAACTTTGAAAAGGAAATAACATCAATACATATGATACAATAATTTTGACATGGAAAACACTGTTAGGGGAAAAACCACGGAGTGATTAACCCAAGAATGTATTCTCTGTTAGAAGAATAAGATAGTACAAAATGGCACTTGCCTATTAGGGCTCACTGCCCGAGCACACTACTCACAAGAGGCTCACTACCTACAATAGTTTATATAAGAAAACTAGTTACTTGAACTGATGAGAAGCATCCACATATGCTAAGATTCAGTTCCGGTTAAGCTCAATATACTAATCTGCTGCACTTCATTCTTACTCTCTTAGGTGCTACTATCCTGTTACATTCCGGACTTGTCTTACTGTCTTCGTACTGCTCTACTGCTTTTATTCGTACAAATACAACACACCACACACCCCTTCATACCGAAATCAATCTGGTATATATATCTGCACCAAGGATTTCATCCACTTTCTAGTCGGCATCCAAAGTAGTCAATATTTATCCAAATTCTGATCTGTCGGCTGAATACTTATTTATCAAGTGATGCGTATCAAAGAGATACTTATAGAAGTCATCTAACAAGTCAGCCAATTTTGAATGATACCTTAATAATCTTGATCACCATCAAAATCTTATTCGGAATAGTGTCTGATGCTCTGCCGGTCAATTCTTCCTCTGTCTACTTTGCCAAATAGGACCCCAATACTTGAATGCTTATAACTCTTCACTCTTTCATCACCGGAGGCTCAAATCCTGGAATCTACCAGTCAAGGTATTCCTCTTGACTTCCCCAAGTCCATACTTTCCAAAGATACTTCCTCTTAGAGATTCGGACCTGACTGTCGGACCTTGCCACAACACTCTGTTCTTGCTTGCCGGACCACAACACTCTTCAATCTGACTTCCGGTATAGGTACACTATGTCCTGCGGATGTGTGGGATGAACTTTGTTGCCATCAATGACAACAATCATGAAGCTCCAATGTGTCTCTTGCCAACAACAAAAGTGTCTCTTAAAATTTCTTTTATTTTCAAAAATTGGGAGGGAATGGATTTTCACTTTTCCCATCCTTTGGTCTATAAATACTCTTGTATTTGACATTGTAAAGGGTTGGAAACTCATTTATTAGTAATAGAATTTTTCTTTCATCTTCTTTGTAGTTCTGTTTCCTTTTTATTCAATTTTTCTAAACTCTATGCATGTACTTATATTTCATGTGCTTAGTTCACTGAATGTTGATGAGTTTGAGATGTATTAGAGCCACTAATGCTTGGATGATGGTGAGGTGTTCTATGTTGTAATTTGAAATGCATCATTGTGCCAAAGTTTGTAAATTTTATCTTATTTGCACAAATATTTCCTTTAAATATTGTACCTTTTTACATGGCGATTGTAGTAATAGGTCATGCGAGGAATGGTTTTATTCAAATTTGTCCATTCAAAGAATGACACATGAAGGATAGGGATTGCACACTTGGATCTCTTTTTCCTTTTCTTCCTCCCTTCTCTTTTCCTTTTTTTTTAAATCACAGTTAGAGTAGGAGTAGTTTAGGTTTCCTTGCATTTTTGTTAGCTTTAGGGTTTGTATAAAGAAGGTCATTGATGAGCTTTAATGTCAATAGCTTTACAATTTCATGCATTGTAAATGGGTCATATGAATTTTTAGATTTATTTTGTGGGTTTCGTGTGGATTAACTCATGAAACATCCTTGATCAACTGTGATATAAATTTGAGGAGAAAATGATTTATTTTTTAAATTTCTTGATTTGTGACTTCATATTCCTATCATGATTTTGATATTCTGATGAATTATTGATTACATGAATTGTTGAAATTAGGTAATGTGGCTAACATCAAATCGTGGAAGTTCTTTGTGGGTGATTATTATTAGAATTTGTTCTTGAAATTGAAAATTTAGACTAGTGAAAGTTATCCTAAAATTTTGGATTTTCCTCTTTAAGTTTAGAATCTTTGAAAACTTCATTGGAACCCCTTGAATGAGATATCTTGAATCTCGTCTGTTGAGGTATTTTAGTCTTTTATTGAGGGATTATTAAAAGAAGACTCTTGGGGCATTTCACCATTCAAGTAGGGGAACTTTCATTGTTCCAACTTGTTGGTGTGCTAAAACACGCATCAACACTAAGGACATTCATCTTCTATTTATGACACTAGATGAGATTTAGATGTTGCATTTTTAATTGTTGGCCTTTGGTGCAGTCTACTAAATTCTAGGGTTTCAAGCAATCCTACCCTTAGGGGTGGTGTGGGATCATAATGTAATCTAAAATAGACATGGGCATACCCATAGTCCTCTTCATCACATGATCCAAATCTAATATTTTCTTCCTTGTCCTGTATCATTGGGTAATCTTCTAAAATATTTCTATCCCAATTCCCACAAAAGATACACTAGATACCCTTGGGAGTCTCACCAAATTCTATTCTCAATGTTATGACCCACAAAGACCCTTTAATGATTGGGAACCCATTTCAAATATGTCTTTCATTTGTACAATGAATGCACCATATCTTTTTTCTGTATGGTAGTGGTGATCCTCTATGGCTTTTTCCCTTTGCTAGTATCTCCTACTTGAGCCTTAATTGCTCCAACTCTTGCCATGGCTTCTCTATCTGTGATTTTCCACCAATATCAGTACTCCTCTATGATTGTGCCTCAATCCTTGAAGCTAAATCTACCTCTTTAATGTATGAGTTCCAAATATCTTTTCATCTAAGGCTACCCTTATCATCAGTAGTAATATTGAAATAAATTATTCAACCCTTTATTTTTTAGTCAAGGGTTCCTCCAATTTCATCACTACACTTTTGAATATTTTATCATAATATTCTATACTTTTATCTTTTTTGAAGCATGTCCCTCATCTTGCTAATGCTTTCTGATGGGACTTTACAAGATTCAAAGTTGTTCAGGAAGCTGACCTTGAGATCGGCCCATTCTTTGTTATGTAGTGGCATACCTTTATTTACTATTTTAAGGCTTCATCTCTCAAAGTTTTAACAAAATCATATAATTTAATTTTGTTATCTCTGATTCCCATTCTCCTCCATGTGGATTCTAGTACAACTAAATGTTCAGAGGCCTCCTTAGTATCCTTCCCAAAATTGGGAAGTTTAGTATGGTTTTGTTTGTTATGGTCCATCTATGCTACTACTGTGGTAGGTTTATCTGACTTATCATTCTTTTCTTATGGTTATTTTGTACTCTTCTCTTGGTTGTTTTCCTATTTTAGTCTAGGATCACTAGATTCTACCTTTTTTGGTTCTTTCTTGCCTTGAATAACCACTTACTATATCACAATTTTCCTTATTCTACCCTTGTCCTTGGATAAATCAACCTTAAAGAAATCTTCTTCTAAGATTCCCTTGCACACACTCAAAAACTTGGTTTCATATTCACTCCTTACTCTTTCCACTTCCTCCTTCTAAAAGGGTTCACTATATATCTCTTTTATAGAGACTCTACTTACCTTATTTAGCATAGGGGTTAGTCTTGGTTTGGAGGGCTCATCTCCTCATGGGGTCTCTTGAGCTTCGAGGATGTGTCCCTTGATAACTACTTGTTAGTTAATAAAATTTCATTAATAAAACTTGAGTTATCATCTTCTTCTTCTTTGTTGCATTCCTCTTCAAATGTTTTTAATGTTTCCTGGCATATTTGAGATTTTTAAAAATTTCATCTAAGTTTTTGCTTTGTTCCTCCATATTTTCTTCTTGTAAACTTAATGTCCTTAACTACCTATCTTTGTGTAAACTAACATTCCTACTAACCACATTATTGAAATAGTCTACACTGAAATTCAGAGGTCTTAACCAAGAAATTGGGATTAGCAATTCCTCAAACCCTTCTGTCATTGTGGCCTTTAGATTTGACAACCCTAGATTAATGGTTGTCTATCGAGTTAAAACTTCATCAATTGGTTGAGCACTCTTGCTTCTAATCCCTAGATAAGCACTACTACTTCTAAGCCCTCCCCTATCTAACTCTGTTGATTCCTCATATTCCATAAGTTGTTACGCCATCCATGTCAAATTTTATTTAGCTTTTCTTATTAGGGTTATAGATTGTTTTGGCTCAAGCTTTGTACACACCATCTTAATTATTGATTCCTTTGATTCAAACCTCCTAAATTTTTAGCAGTAGCCTTCTTGGTGCTCTCCATTGAGGATTCATGAGCCTTCTCAATTATTCTATGGTATCTTTCTTCCCTGTCCCAAGTTTGTTTCAATTACCTCTCCTTAGCAAGGTTCATTTTGTTGCTTTCCTTATAAGCCAATATGATTTCCTCAACTACCTCCCTCAACTTCTTGCTATCTCATCTTGCCATTGATGTTTTGATTTAATCATCCCTAATCTCTTCTTATTCATCCTCAAAAGTTTAGACCAAACCTAACTCATCAATTGCATCCTTTTAGGATCCCCCCAATTCCATTGTCACCCCCTACGTGCCTAACCCCCCTGAGCATTAGGACCTAGTGTACTACCACATATCATCACAATTTTTTCCATTGCTATATATAATCACTCTTCCTTGTGGTCTCACTTACCACAACACTTTCCCTAGGTTTGGTCCTCCCCTTATCCACCAACAATTGAGGTCTCAACAATGGAACTAAATGTTAACAAGAAAATACAAACAAGTGGTCTGAGTTTAATTATGTGTTGTAGTAGTTACCCTAGTGTGGTACATAAGGAAGAATATTATAACATATGTGGTAAGATTACAAATTAACACAAATGAAAATACATATATAATTCATTCACCATATACACATCCAAGAGATATAATCAAGTCTCCATTGTATCTATCATAAATATATTGTATGTCCTTCATACATTGTATCGCATATGTCTTATTTACATTCTTTCTCTTTCCTTCCTTTCTCTTCTATATCTCTCTATTTATTCTATGACTACCTACCATATGTAGTACATGTATGTTGCTATTATAGCCATTCTAAGTATACGGATGTGTCCCTAGGCTTGTGTCCTTGTAGTTGTGCCCTTCTAGAATCACCACATAGCTATTGATTGTACTATCATGCCATGTTCTGGTTCTTGTGGTGATCTCTATTTCATTTGCCCTTGGTGAATTGGCTTCTATGATTCCATCCTTTAGTGCCCTTACAAGTTTTCACCATTGGCCTCCATTAGGCCATCCTTTTGGGCTTTCAACCTAATGGGAATAGATCAACTGCCCTTGCAAGTTTTCAACTGATCTAGATTGGAATCCCAAATCGACTTCTAAACTTGCCAACATGTGACTTGTAGACTTTTTATTGTGGAATGTTCTTAGTGACTCAATCCAATGCTCTGTGACCAAATCTATGATTGCACTTCTCATGAGATTGTTGGATGGCTTACACTCTACTTTGATTGAAAAATGATCTTTGTGCTTGCAGATTTGACCCTCGTTTGTGTACTCAACCTATGTGCACTTGATCACCTAAAACTTGTTTGCCTCAAGCATTTGAATGTGTTATTGGAACTTGATGGTATCTATAGATACCATTCGAGTTTGTTATATAAGGGATTTTTCCTCAGTAAAACATGTTGGACCAATTTAACAATTTGAACAAGGACCAAAGACACATCAAATAACTATGCAATATGTTTAATCTGTCGCTAATGATGTAGATGTAAATGCTAGCTAATTTTCCCAAATGTAACAATGTGATAAGTGACTAAGATAGGTCTAGAATGGATGGATCCTAAAAGTGAATTAGGATTTGTCCTTTTATGCAACACCCTAGCATATAAATCACACATTTTACACTCAAGTTAGTAAGAAATTGCTAGTTGGAAGAGGGTTGGCTTGAGCCTAAGACTAAATTTGAAGTTACAAATTTGGAGGTCAAATCTACGTTACAGATTGAAATAAAGTTCAAATATATACCTATTAATTTGTTCCAAGATAAAGAATAAATAATTTACAAATTAAATCCAAACTCTAAAAATATATAAAAATAAATTCAAATTATTTGACCAACTTTTACGGAAAATATATCATTTATATATTAATTATTAAGTCAAAATAAATCCAAAATAAATCGGAAAGTGCTAATTATACATGCCGAGTGTGTTAGGTCTTGACTAATAAAGACTCACTAGATTTTCTATTAAACACGCGTATTTGACTCACTAGTCACAAATCTCCAATCCTTATTGGGATGTAAAAAGTCTCAATCTTTACCTAAGTTTCCATCTCTCACCAACTACACCAAACGCGTGGAGTCACGTGGAATTGGTGGACCCGCACGAATCTTGACTTTGGACCAATCTATTAAATTACCCTAACCTTTTCACATTAAATTTAGGCAACTCTAATGTGATGTAGAGTAGCTTTGTCCCCTTTAAATTTTTAGTTGGTGTTTAAGATGTGAAACTTCAAAAACATTCTCTCCTATTCGTAGAGGAGAAAAGTGTAACCTTTTTTTGCTTTATGTTATTATAGGTTGATGTCTTTAATACATGATTTTAATATCTAATTTGATTAGCTTAACATATTTATTGATTTTAAGATGGAACTTTATATTATAATATATAATACCTTACCATCCGTAATTTATTTGATCTAGTTTTCATCAGTTTAATATGCTTTTTTTTATTACAATGGTTTTATCACAATTGTGGTGGCTTTGTCTTAGTCATGGTGGCTCTATCATTATCATATTCATACCATTTTGATTTTGGTTACTTTGTCACAATTATATTGTGTTACTTACATTGGCTCCATCACAACTATAATATTTCATATATGACGACTCTACCATATACATACTATTTTATAAATGGTGGCTCCATCACAACCATACATTTTGAGTTATGGTGGCTCTATCATAGCCAAAACCCTATGCAAGTCGCACCTTTATATCCATTTCTACCTCTTTCATATATTGGCTCACCTATAGCCCCTTTTTACACTTCTTCCAATTACATGATCCTCCTTGGATCATTAATGTTGCTCATTAGATTTAGCAAAATGGAGACAACAAATTGTTGAATGTGTTTAAAACTAGACTTGAATAATTGTTATTAACATGCACTTATTTATTTCGTTTTGCCTAGTTTGTAAATTTGGAGCAAAGCTCAAGCAAAAGACAAATGGTGAAGAGCAATGTATTTCAATATCCTTTTGCATGTATCCTTTATTAAAAAAAAAATTAAAAACAAAATTTACAAGTACTTTGGATTGCTTAATTTACTCTAGTTCACAACCCTGCTAAAGTGCAATGCAAAATGTAGAGTTGAAAGATGCACACTCTGCACTTTTCACTTTATGTTTTGTACATATTAGTGTCCATCTCCCTTAGTCATGTTTAGGCTTTATTTTGACCAATTTTGGGCCTAGAATCATTCAATTATGTGCCAAGTTCCTCAATTAGGACCTCTTCTACTATTAGGACCTCATTCTTCCATGTTTTCATGGTTGTGTCCTCCAAGACATTAGTACACCCATGCTAGTGTCCCCACTAGTTTTGAATTTCAATCTTCCACAAACATTCATAAAAAACCCTAGAATTGCCTTACTATTCAAATTGATCGCTTTTCTACAAAATCATATTTAAGGGAACCTTTCCTAATTTGGAAACTCCCTAATAGTTTCTAGCATTCTCTTCACATTGTTACTCTCTCTTGCACTCTCTTGCAATTTCCTCCTTCCTATAGTAATATTTTCCTCCATGGCATCTCTCCACTTGTAGGGATTCTAGTGGCTACCTACTATTGGGCCCCAAAATCATAGTTCCATAATCCTAGAGTATCTTCAAGGCCAGGGATTTGTCTTCATGAAGATAGAATAGGGACTCATCAACAAAATGCATATGATTAAAGGCCAACGCCTAAGAGTGGTTATTCTCTCCTTCACTTCAGGCTCACATAAACCCAAGAGGGTGCTCCTAGAATTATCCTTAATTGGATGCTTGGAAGAAATGATATAATAAAATGCTACAACCAACAACTATATCTAATGTATGATAGACCCCAAAATTCATCACTAAGTCTAAGGCTTACTAGCTACCTACAAGACCTCTCATTAAGATGATAACAATAACATTGCACATGTGCAAGATGAGTGTATATGTGACATGATTCTCCAAGATAATGATTATTATAGTTCACTAAGAATATTCCTAGGTTGAATTACTAGATCATGATAGTATGTAAGATCCTAACCTACCTCTAAACTATTGATAAGGATAGATTTTCTATTTAGAAATGCAATTGGTCATTCACCTCCAAGATAGGTGCCTATTCTAATGGGTAACAAAGTCCCAGATTGCAAAGAAGAATAAGACACACCTACAAATCACAACCAAAATTGGATTTGTCTACACACACAAATCAAAGATGCTATGTCATACAACTTAGCATACTTAATAATTCATATAAGCATTGTAAAAATCCACATGAAATAGAGTAATGACCACCATAAAAGACTTGTAATGATTTAAAATGCCATCACATTCATCAAACCCTTGTTAGATTCATGCCAGCAAATATGGCAAGAGGAAACCTATAACTAGGTTCAAAGATTTCCTTGAAGATTTACAAAACATTCAATTACAAACATAATTGTTATTTGAAACCCTTTCTATGATTTACAAAAATGTGTTGTCCAACTTACAAATTGGACTTGTAGAAATTGAAACCCTAGACAACTCTTTAACACTTACAATCTCTAGAAGGAAAAAAATGATCAACCTTTTTTACATCTTGCATCCCTATATGGTGTGATTGTCAAGGAATTTAATTTGCCATCACAACCTCCTGCAATGAAAATATCCTTAGATCTAGTGATAGATGACTTGGGGTAGCTAGAACATCATTCCCATGTTTAAATAGTAGCTTGGTACCTATTTATAGACCTACAGTAGCTAGGGTTCCATTTAATGTGTTGAGGTGCCCATACCCATTTTCATCACCTTCACATGGCTATGCATGTGGATTTGTGCATTTGATGGGCTCAATGTTATTTTGGAAAGATTTAAGGGAGTGTATATGTCCATAGCTATTGATTTAGAGCATTAATGGCATCTTTGAAAGAGCAGGGTAGGTAGGTGGAACAACACACTTGAACAATAAGGGTTTCAAAAAATACATATATGAACAACTTGTATCAATGGTAAAACATCTCATAGGCCTGATGGATGGGAGTTAGAGAAATTGTGTCAGGATACCAAGGAGGATCAGGAGGTGGGGTTAAGGAAATAAAATGCCGAGAAAATGGGGAAGGTAAAGTCCATGTGCTCAGGGAAATGGAATGAAAGGACAATGGGATTTGAGGGTTTAAAATGTCAAATGATGGTTTGCTTTAGGTAGGTACATGAGTATTTAGAATCCTAGAGGTCTACAAGAGGAAGGTGTGAAGAGGAGTAGGCATTCACTAATTTACATACCTACTATCATTAGAAGAAATTTAAGAAGGGAAAGGAAATTCCAGACGCCCAAGAAGAATGCACGAATGGGATAGCAGGGGTCAAGTTTCGAGACTACGAGGTACTTAATGCACTTTGGGGAGGAGGGGATAGAAAGGCCTAAAAATTTAGAATAGAAGTAAAAGTGGATGAGGATTGAGGAAAAGGAATACTCAATATCAGTGGTGTGATGAAAGGAGAATATGAATGGGAATCCCATAAGGTATTGGGGATCAAGAATGTGTGATACCACATACCATAAGGAATGGTGAACAAAAGGTTTTGAATACCTATGAATGGCTTTGGAGGACCAACAGGGAAGCGGGACATTAAGAAATCTGATACCAAGTGCTGGGGGAAGGAAATTTTATCAAGGTTTAGGGATCAAGCTTACCATCTACAATGTATAAGATCAGCTAAATGTCTGAAGGTTCAGGACCAATAACATAAATATAGTGGGAAGTAGAGAAAGCAAATGTGTAGGGAATGGAAAGTAGGGATATCAGTAGGCAAAATTTTGAAACCCTAATGGGTAGGAAAAGGCAAGGTAGAGTTCAAGAAGTGGGAGTTCTTTTAACTAGGTACTCAAGTAAAGAAAAGCCCAATCCCCTGACAACTTCCAGAAGATATAAAATAACCCTTAAGACAAATAATTTTGCACTTTTTAGATCAAGTGCCAACACTTAACATTGTTATAACTTTATTGAGGAGCCCATTGGCACATACTATAACATCTACATACACTTGTATCTCCTGCATCACAATAAACACAACACAATCATCTATAATCCATTAGGGTTTCCATTCACTCTTATGAACACATTATTAGGGTAAACTATTTGTTTTAATATCTTGTGTGTGTTTCCTTTGTATATTCTTATCTAAGTTTTGAGTGTTGTTTCATCTTGGCATGTTAAATGAATTTGTATGACTATAAACAAATTCATTTGAAGTGATTTGATAGTGTTTGGAGGTGTTAAGAGAGTTGGCAATAAAGATAATCATAAGTGATGATCACTAAAATACTATCTCCATTATTTTATGGATCAAGTGGTATTGGAGAAGTATTATGAGCATCCTAGAAGTATTTTATAGGTTATGACCTCCACTAGATCAAGTGAAGTGATAATTCGGTCCCTTATGAACCAAAAAATGGCATAAGAGAGTGGACCAAAGTAGCTAAGTCAATGGAAAGGGAAGAGGATGATAAAGAGGCTTGGTTCAAGGAGTTGAAGGATGGTGTTACAAGAATTTCCATTGTATCTAAGGAAAATTAGATAGGCTAGAAATAATTCTACATGTAATGATTGAGAAGCTTGGTATCTCCTGACCTCACAAAGAAGAAAGAGAACTTGAGAAAATCAAATTAGAACAAGGAGAATCATCCGGTGGAGGCTTCTTCAAAGTGGAAGAAAATATAGATACACTACCATAATGGAGAAATAAATGTTGAAAAGCTTGAATAATGGATTTATAAGATGGAAATATATTTTATCATTCATAAATTGAATCATCGTCAATAAATAGCCTTTATAAAATATTTAAGTTATCCAGTCACACATTGATATAGTATGAAATCTATGCCATATGTTTATAATACCACAAGGTTCCACTCATCAAAAATTTGAAAGACTTAAAGGGACTATTAAAAAATAATTTTATCTTGTTTTTTATGAAGAAGAGAGGTTGATGAAATAGAGCTAATTCCAACAAAGATAATGACAAAGTTTTCAAGAGTACACTAGTGAATTCCAAAAAAGAGTGGTGCAATTGGGGAAAGATGTCATGGATTAATGAAGTATATAGGTGGGTTGTTTGGACATGTGCCTAAAGAGGTAAGTCCTAATATAAAAACTCTAGGACATTGATGAAGAGTGTACCCAATCACACCATATTGAGTTGGATAAGAAGAAAACCTCCTCTTTCAAGTAAAAACAAAAAGATAAGGAACAATAACAAGCTAGGAAACAAAACTAGGATAAAAATAATGGAAAGAATAAGAAAAATTACAAATTCATCATTCTAAAAAAAGGATGAAGGTAAGGGTAAAAGGTAAATTCCATTATTCTCATTGTGATAAGGACAATCATATAGATGATAGATGTTGGAATCTACAACCCAAATTAGTACCATTGTGGAAAAAGACAAAAAAATACCACTTATGTGAGTAAGTGCAAAGAGATAAATTATGATTTTGATATGGATGAAAATCTTTCATGCACCATGGTACAAAAGGGATTGTCTATGGTGTGAGAAAGTTCCAAGGAGGAAGAAGAACTCACCAAGCTTTTCTACATCAAGATACAAGTCAAGGGTAATAAGATTGATGCACTTTTGATGCAGCTCATAGGCTAATTTAGTTTCCAAAAATCTCATTAGAGATCTTGGATTTCAAACCATAGATTATCCACAACCATACTCACTTGGCTAGATAATACAAGGGGTTGATATCTCAATCATGAAATAATGCTAGTTGACATTTCATGTAAATTCTAAGTTGAAGGATGAGGTAATTGTAGGTGTGATCTCGCTAGATGTGTGTGGAATAAATTTTGGGACTCCCTATATTTATGTACATGATGCCATCTATTTTAGGAGGGAAAAGTTGTATAGAATCTATTTAAGTGGTGAAGCTTTCATATTGAACTCCTAAGTGAAAAAACTAAGAGGTTTATGGTTAGTGAATTTCAAGAAAAATGGCTAATCAATACAAGTGGAAAATTTCTCTCTTATTTCTTAGAGGAAAGAGAGAAATATGGGTCTAAGATTAAGAACCAAGATGGGTTGCACACTCATCAAGATCATTGAAAAATAAGTGAAATTTGCAAGCAATTTTCAAAATTCTTCTTGGACTCTAAGGGGATACCACTTAAGCATGCTATAGAGCATGAAACCCAATTGTTGTTAGATTGTCCTTTGGCTAATAAAGGATTGCACTATCAAAGTTTGGTTGAATAAAATAAATTCAAATATTCAACTAAATGTGTTGCTATAACAAGGGGTCAAAAAACTAAGCACCCCCCATTGTGGTTATCCTATTGTCATAGTACCAAGAAAAGATGGAACATGGTGTATGTGTCTTGAATACTAGGCAGAAAATAAGACATGAAAAACAACATTTAAGACATCTAGGTATCATCAAGTTTGTAGAAAATAAGACATGAAAAACAACATTTAAGACCAAGCAAGGTCCCTATGAGTGACTCATTTTACCATTTGTATTAATTAATACTCCAGCTACTTTCCTATGGTTGATTAATATGTTATTGTTTACTTAGATGATATCTCGGTGTTTAACAAAACATGTTTCCCATCTTAATAAGGTGTTTCAAGTTTTCAAGGAGAATAAACTCATGTTGAATGAAAAGGAATGTGAATTCGCAGAGACCTCACTTGTGTACCCTAGTCATGTTGTGGGGAATATTAAGATAAGGATTGATCCCTCTAATATGGCTATAATGAATTGGCCAAATCTCACATCCATTTAAAAGACTAGGAGCTTTGTTAAAGTAGACTGATACCTCAAAAATTCATCAAATATTTTTCATATAGTACTACTTCATAGCATTCTATAATATGGAGTGGAAACAATTCTAATTAGGCTACACAAAACTACATGCTTTTAATGATCTTAAGCATTAAATCAAAAACTTATCACAGCTGGCTCTTCCAAATATTTAATAGTATTTTGAGGTTGATATAGATGCAAGTGATTATGTTACATGGGAGTGGATTTGCTACAAGGAGGTAGGATTGTATGTTATCATTCTAAGTTGTTAGAAGAGGCTATCCTAAGCTACAATACATATGATAAGGAGCTTTATTTATTGGTCTCCATAGTTATGAAGTGGAAAAAGTACCTAATGAGCAAAGAAATAGTGGTACACATGGACCATCAACCTTTTCAATATCTTCAAGAATAATCAAAACTCCAATAATACTATCACTAAATATGATTATATTCTTGCAACAATTTCATCCTGTGATAAAATTTAAGCATGGTGTGACCAACAAGGTGGTTAATATGATTTCTAAGCCACCTCTTCTCTTAATATGAGGAGAATTTTTGCATATAAGCCTTAAATAGTTTCGAAGAAGTTTTCTCCCCATAAGATAAAAAATTAGGCTACATCTACAACGTTTTGTTGTAGGCTCTCATCTCATCACAACAAGTCACCCTCAAAATATTTCATTCCTCACTATATAGCCTTAATCCCAAATACTCTAGTTTAGTTATACGAAGAAGCTAATGTTATATTTCTTATAATTCAATCTCAATTTGATCCCAATTAGAATATTCCCTTTCCATCAAAAAGAGTACCCCAAGGTTGGAAGAGGAGAAGAAATGGATAAAAGTTGGACCCTCTAAGGACACATTCACAATATTTCCTCAAGAAGCTCAAATGATTCTCATAGGTTCTTTGATTTCAAAGCAATTTCATTCATAGTAATCAGATCACTCGCTTGCCTAAGGACTATAACACTTTGTTATTGCTTCTTAGTTCAGTTTAAGTTTATTTATTGCTTTCTTAGGTAGTGTTAGATCTAGATTGATTATTTTCATTTATTGTGGTAGATTAGATGCATCATTTATTTTCAAGTACATCTCAAAATTGGAAATGATAAATAAGGTATAGCATAGACTGCATGAAAATTCATTTCAAAAAAGAAAAAAAAAAGAATTAGACTAGCTTTCTTTCTTGCATGCATATATTTTACACTTCATACAAAAGCATGAGAGAAAAACAAAAAGATAAGAGAAAGTCCTCAATGGAGCACTTAACAAGATGTCTTCAAATTGTCAAACAAAGCAAAACAACTCTTTCAACACAAAATGCAAAAGCATACAAAGAAAACTACAAAGCAAGAAATCATTAGTTTTTAGATTCTTTGTCCTTCACTTGGATTTTTATGCCAAATGTGTCTTGGAATTAAATAAAATTGGATTGAAGTGGTTCTTGATGAAATTTAAGAAAATGTGTGCATACGTTAGGGAAGTTAGAAAACTTAACGACTAGAGATGGATAAGAGAAGAATCTCACTTTCTTAGATGAGCTCATCGCACACATTGACACTGGACTTGCAGTGCTAGCAACATGAAGAGGACATTTGAACACTACAACAACTCAAGAAACAATTATTTTACATTCTGCACCTCAAGTCAACACCATAGTTTTCCACAAGGAACTTCTTCCTCGTGAAGTGAGTGAACTTGTTGTTGTGACCTGCATTCCACACAACTATTTTTCTACCATTAATGAGATCCATTGGATTCTCCTCTTCTTAGGCATATTTCTTTAGAGGAGTAGGAGTAATTTGATCCACTCAATTAACAAAGGTGCATCATCTTTTGTTGTTTTAAGTCCACCCCATTCACTTTTGTGGTAAGAAAATTTAGGCAATCATAGTGTTAGCTTCTAATGCATTGCAAAGCTTTTGTGATGTTCTTTCCTTTGTTTCATGTGGGTTATTGTTGTACTAATATAGATTTTTAAGCATGTCCAATTACATGAATTGTTATTTGTGATTTTTATATGTACACGTTTGGTTCCATTTATGCTCTACAGATGTATCCTTTTCTTCCTTGTATATAATGACTCTATTGCCCAATGGAGTAGGCGCCAATCTAGGAGGTGAAGGACCAAACACATCTCTTTTAAACATTTCTCTATCCTTAGGAGCTTAGGAGTAGATTAGGGTTCTACATGCTTTAATGATTCAGTGATAAACCTCAAGGAGTATTCTAAGTGACCTTAAACAATTAAGATTTTTAGATATTCATGTCATACATGCCTATACTTTGCACTTGTGTATGAAATGTTAAGTGGATTCGCTTGTGGGGATATTGTATTGCTACTATCTTAAGGTGCATGTGCAAGGATGTAGTTATCAGCTTAATAAGAGGTTTTACAAGGAGTTGGTTAGTCTTTGGCCTAGTGACAAGTCTTGAGGTCAAGTGTACATTGGGTATAGTTATTGCTAGCTTAGTCATGTTCATCATAATTTGATAGATGTCCTATTAAAGATACCTTTGGTAAATACCCTCTCGATTTTAGTTGAGCTCAAAGATGAAGGTGAGCCTACCCACTCACAATAATTGGCCCTTAGGCATCCATACTTTGTTGATAAGCCCATGACCTACCCCCTTGATGATAAATCCATGGCCTTAGAGATAGGGTAATAATCTAGGATTCAGGGACTTCAACTTTTGGGCCTAATAACACTAATAGGTGGGCATCTCTAAGAACTTGAGATAGACTATTACCAAGGTCCATGTCTTATTTCAAGTATCTTCTAGTTCTCTAGATAAGGTTTCCCCTTAGACATTGCAGTCATGATGGCTGTCAAAAGTGGACATTGTAGTTAAACAGAGAATTTTGCCTAATGGTAGTCATGCCCTTTGTTCCAAACACTTCTAGATTTCACAAGTATCTCCAAAATAGTATTTTTATCAACTTTCCTAAAGACCAATTCACTCTCTAGGTGCATTTGATACTCCTTTTTCTCTAATTTTTGCATTCCATTTCTATTTTTCCAAGTCCTACATGGATCCAAGTAGCAAAGTTTGTCCCATTTTTAGTCTAGTTGCCAATCCTAGCTCAATTGGTTGTAAATTAAAGGTAGGTTGGTTGGAGATAGTCTTAGGTAGCTTTAATTTGCACAGATTATTTGTAACCTTAATTTACACACACAACCACACTTAGAAAAGAATTGGTCGAAGTTCTATTTTTAGTTTTTTCAATAATACAAAAAGAATGAATTGAATTTTTAAGATGCCAAACCTAATTGATTGATTTATATGGTGGAGTGTTTTTTCTCTAACTATTTTGTTTGTGGCGCAAGAGGCAACTAATCCTACTTTTCCCTCTCCAAGTCCTTGTAAAACTAACTTCCATTACAAGCTCCAAATGAGTTGAAGAATTTATCTGGGGTCAATTAATTCTACTTATTGGTCAAAGACACCTCAAAAAATTGATCCTATTGTACTTGAATTGGAATGACCTAAAAATCACAACAAATTTTTAATTGCATATTAAAAAGCTAATTTTTTAAATTTCATAACCTTGGATAAATTAAATCGAGTGAACATGTTAAAATAGTAACTTAATTATTTAAATTTCAAGGCTAAATAGAAAAATAAGTTGGCACCATGTATTTCCTCAAATGCTAGTACTACCCTTTTACCACTTTCAATGGGCCTAGGCTAATTAAGCATTTTCATCACGATTCATAATTAGTGGAAGATCGGGTCACTTATTTCTCGCTAGATCATGCGTGATTAGTTCTAGGATAGGTTGTGATCTTGATACCACCATCAGGGGACTTAATCCCATTATATTTTTTAAGTAGATTTCCTATGTACAAATTACTTAGCTAAATATGAATAATTAAAGTTAAATCTATTTATATCCATGGTACTTCATATCTAGTTGCTCAAAAGACTACGAGGGATTATAAAACTAAGGATTCTCGTATCATGAGTTAGATATGTAATTTATTAACTATTTTGACTCGTACAAAATTGATCTTATTAAAAGAAAATATAATAAACATTTTGATGCCATTGCTAGTGCCTCATCATTGGTGAGCATGGTTAATTATGGTTCTCATTTTATGTTACTTATTTATAGATTACAACAGTGAAGAATGATTCCATGATATTTATAATTATTTTGAGTAAAGGACCTTTCCTCCCAATTGTTCTAAAAATGTTTGCATAGGGGAGAGGACCCAATCGTTTAGCATGTTCCAATAGATGTGATAGTACTTATGTATTTAAGGTCCAATATTTTTAAAAGTTTAGCACTAGTAGTTGTGACTTTAAGGTTGTTAGTGTTACAATAAGTACTTATAATTGAATGAAATGTGCTCATTACATTTAAAAAGCAACCAATCATGTGATGCCACATCAGCACACCAACAAAACATGACTTAATGTACACCTATTGAACCACCATTTTTTTGGGGAAATATTTGACACTTCAACAAAAAGTGTGTTGATGTGGCATCATATTTGATGATGTGGCCCTGAAACCTTACATATAAATAGGGGCCTTGCCAAATACATTGCTGTAAAATTTTTGGAGTGATTTGAAATTGCCACATATGATTTTGAGAGGCATGAAGTTAGGGCGCTCAACTACTAGGTCCTCTCCCCTACATATTTAAAAATCAGTTGTGAAATACTTTATTATTGTTGGGCTACTCTAAATACATGGATATAATAGCTTACTACTTAGATGTCTTGATGGTGATAAGAAATCTATTACTCTTCAAGAAGCTCATGGGGGCATATGTGGAGGCCATGTTAGCACTAAAAATTTGGTTCAAATTTTTTTGTGCATGGGGTATTATTGGAGTAAGATGGAGTGTTACATCCCCAATTTTTGTCTTGATTATACTTTTTACTTTTTTACTTGGACATAAGTAAATTTATTATGATGTTTAGATTAATGTCGAGGAAAGACATATTATATCGAATGTCATATATGGAATTATGGAAATGAATATTTTATTGTTGATTTAATATTGCATTATGAGATTTGGCTTATTATTTGAATAATGATGCACTGATCATAATTTGTTGGTTACAAGTTTGATACAGGATTACAAGTTTTCAGATGACTCTCAGAGAATAGAGAGAGAGAGAGTATCTTTCAAGGAGAGAGATATAGATCTCGGGTTAGGAGTGGTCAATTTGCCAAGACGAGTATGTTGTGTAACAAGAGTATGAACCTATGTGTCGTATGAGGTAAGTTTTATCTTGTCAGTTTACTTAGAAACCCAATCGATAGATAGTCGATCCCTTTCGAATCTTTGAAAGTCGTATTAAGTCATCTTAGTCGTAAGTGATGTTAACGACGTTGTTTGAATGTGAATTGAGACCATTTACGTCTAAATTAAAAGTTATGATGTAATTGTTGTAATAAGTGGTGTTTTTATTTTGGGTCACTTAGTGGTTATTTGTCGACCCTTAAACATCTAAGAGAATTTCATCAAGTTAGATTGACGTGTTTTTAACGAAGGAATGTGATGGGGAGGTAAACTTGACCCATTCACAATATCTGTAAATCATTATTTTATTGCTATTATTCTTATTGATTTAAATCATAACCATCGAATGAGAACGATGATATGTAAGTCTTATTTAATATAAGCCATAGATGTATTTATAAACCAAAGAGGATAATACCTCACATTATTTAATAAAAGTTATCCATCGAATAACCTTGGGCATGTTATTTATGACACCCACATTAATTCGAGTGATGGAATTTGGATCACTTAAAGTGATCAGCCATAATAACCATCCACGGTTATACTTGTGTCGACCTCTTTTAAGAGGGAGTGTGGTATTATGGTTGCATACATTGAATCTTTCCACATTTTGTGCCTCAATCGAAACATGTGTTTATCTTTGTTGAATAAATGGGATCGGTTGTAAACCGAATGGGGGAGTGGTCTGTTGCATTACCAATTACCTTTCAATTGAGGGAGTGGGAGAAAACTGTTTCATAAAGAGCTTTGAAGAGTCATTAAATGGAATGACTCATCATGAGTAAAGGGGATATAGAATTCGTAGTTAGGGGAGAGTCAAGCACATACGAAGATCACTGGAAAAATAGAGAGAAGAGATCGATGCCATAACACAGGCATGTAGGCGCCATCATACATGTTGATTGAATATTATACACAGCTGTAGATAACTCATTGAGCCATCGCCAAGTATCACTCAATATCTATGTGATGATAACAGTAGAACTGTATTGATTCATAATGTCTTTTGATTGCATGTTTAGAAGAATCGATATTATCTTCTAATATGTCTATGATATTCAATTCTTAAAATAGCAAACCTTTATAATGAGTGTTTTCATTATGTTTTAAACCATTTGGAGTAAATGATTGTCACCATTATCACTAGCTGACCGACTCTCTCAAAGGCTAAATAGCCTGAGTCGAAAATCATTGCATTGTGTCGAAGTCTATTATTAAATGACAAAATTGTAGAATGATATTTGGTTCTTTATATTCCAATACACCGTAGAGGGTATTCTTTATAAGTGGTCAATTATGTAGAAAATACAGTCAATTAAAGAGAAGGTTCGATATTAAGATAGACCGAGAGTTGGTTTTGAGATATTTTATACCATTCTCATACATATTAAGTACCATGAAGAACTATGATAGGTTTGTAAACATAGATGAGTAAGATGCTTAAATCTTTGAGGTGGTTAATGGAAGTATAATACCATTTCTTGTTAAGTTTACGAATATCTACTATGGTTGTTTTTCCAAGAGAACTTAGAAATCTTATTAAGCTTGGGAAGCCACCTTTTATATAAATTGAGTGATAACTCATTGGAAATGTTATGATAGAGACATTAAGGTCCATAGGACTATCATTACAACATATTCTATAAATGAGAATAACTTTCTAGTAAACCATTATGACATGATTAAACTAAGTCTAGCTAGATAAGAACTTGAGTGGAATCATATATGAGTATATAAGAAGTGATGGACAATGACATCACGTGAAGGTAAGTTGAAAGAATTCATATTCCTTTGTATAGGATGTATTTCCTATTACAAAACCATAGTATTCTTAACCTTGGCTGAGTTAAACCAAAGGTCCTTTATAAACCACAGTCTTGAAGTTAAGAGATAGGGTTATTTTGATATAATGGATTATTCAAGGGTTAAATAAAACCCTAGTTTAACCTAGAAGGGTTAAATATTATTTGATAACACATTTATGGTTATAACCCGTTTTAGAGATTATATGGGGGTAGATAATAAAGGGTTGAGAACCCTAAATAATAAATGTTCATATTTATCTTATTGAAAAGAGATTTGTTATTAATCATTGATGTTTAACCTTAGGTAGAGAAACCTATTTGTATGGTTACAAGTTGACTTGAGATATAAGTCATAAGCCTTGGGTTTTGCAAGCATGCAAGAGGTACCATTAAATGGTTAGTCAAACATAAAATTTGTTATACCTTTTGGTCACAACTTCTCTTAGCTATTACTTGTCGATAAGTGATGAATCTCAAATGTTGCAAAGATGCAAAGAGATACCCAAGAATACATAGTCATTTCATAAGGTCTATGGAGCAATGATAGTGTCTTGTGAATCCACCTAAGTCGTAAAGACTAGATTGAGTTAGATAAAACTCTTTAGTTAAACCTTAACTTGACCAAAAAAGGTATTTATTTATATTAAATCATTGTGATAATTATATAGATCGTGATTGAAGGGACAAGTACCCTAACTATGTTATTTATTCTTATTTGTAAGAAAGGAAATAATTTCCTGGACTATGATGCTTAACTTGGGGTAGGTAACCATCTTAGTCATTATTAATCGATTTAAAATTCTTATGAATCGAAAAGTCTTGGATCTCAGGTATTGCAATGATGCAATGAGAATCCTCATAAAGAAAGGTAGTCGATAAGGTCTATGGAATATAGACAGTGAATGTAAACTTGTCTAGGTTGGGAAGACAAAAATATTGAAATTGTCATGACTTCATAAGTTAAACGTAGTTGACCAAGTCAAACTATAGGAATATGATAGTATCCAAGTCGAGTTGGGGTGGGTGAGCAATTACGACAACATTCATTGCGAACGTCAATTTATATTGAAACTATGGCCATAGTAATGCATGTCTCTACATGCATTGTCGGTTAACTGTATCTAGATTGCATAACCTATCAGAAATCATACTTAGCTAGAGGGCATCTAGGGTTGTATGATTGATAGAGTTGTGTAGGATACAACACTATGTACTCGCGAAGGTAATTTACCACTAGTCACTTTTGGTCTATATCCCTCGTGAAGGGTAGGGCCACTTCCTATGTGGAAGATGTGTGTGTTGCAAATATGTGCCTAAGTGATGTTGTCATTGATGTCAACATACTCATGTTGCCATTAGTATCAATTGTTGATGTCTGTATAGAAGACTAGATTGTTGAGCATATTGAGAAAATTAATAACAATCAATTCTTGCGGACCATATAGCTGTGTAGAGGATTGTCAGAGGTTGCTCTAGTTAAGATTTGAGAAGTCCACATGAAGATTTGAAGGAGTTATGGCCATCTGAGTTGAACTGATTCCTGCAATACTCAGGAAAGAGGTCCGGATCTGAGGGAATGTTTGGGAAGTCAGTGTGTATCATCAACTCCAATGGTTTGTGGTTTGGAGGTCTGTAAGCTATCCTTCTAGTTTGACAATCATGACAGATAGTATTCTTGAGGTTCTGGAGGAAGATACAAATGATTCTGGTAATTTGGTTTAGAATGAATGTTATTGGTAATTTCAATGTGCTTGTGGAGGTCTCTGGATCATGTGGCTACTATGTTGGAGGTTTGCACTGAAGTTTGAGCTTGTTGTTTGAAGATTTCTTCTTTGAGGTTGATGTTCTTCCCAGTCTTGGCCGATCGAATGTTCCTAGCATGTTGCGGATGATCTAAGAGCATTTTTATGAAGTGTGGCGTGTTTATAGAAGAAGATTCAAGTATCAATTATGTTTGGCCGACAGTGTGATGATTTGCATCAAGTTTAGCCGACCTTGTTGATCATTCCAAGGTTGATGAAGTATATAAATACTTGTTGAAGAGTTATTGAAAAGCATCCTGGTACACAATGAATTAAATCTGAAGAAGGGATCAAAAGCAGAGCAGAGAAGAAGAGGAGCGAAGGGAGTATAGAGTGAAGAATCTGTGAAGAAGAATTTAAAGATAAGAGCAAAAATATTGAGCCCTCAAAAGGACTGACTCAGGCATGAATGTAGATGTTATTTCTCAGTTCATTATTTCTATATAAATCATAATTTCTTATAGGCAATGAGCCTCTTCTTGAGCAGTGAGCTTTGGGCAGTACGCCTGAAGGTATGTGCCTTCTATTTTCTTAAGTACTTTTAACAGGGTACGCATTTTTGTCGGTTAACCCCCACCATGGTTTTTCCCTTAACTGGGTTTTCCACGTCAAAATTCTGGTGTTGTGTGTTCATGTTGTTTCTGCTCATATGTTGATTTATGGTTAAATGTTTTCATCATTAATCTTATTACAAAGAAGATTTAAAAGGTTTATAAAAGGTTAAAGTTTAGAGACAACTGATTCACCCCCCCTCTCAGTTGTCCAGACTATTTCCAACAATTGGTATCAGAGCAAGGTTCCTCTAAAAGAAGCCTGATCGCTTGAGGAGATCCAAGATGTCAATCTACAAGAAGGAAAGTCCAAGATTTGATGGAACAAATTACTCCCTCTGGAAGGTACGCATGTAGTGTCATCTAGAATGTATGGGTGATGGCTTTTGGACAATTACCAAGAATGTGTATAAGATTCCAAAGAATGGACCTTCAAACATAGATGAACTCAGAGATGTTGAACGCAACACTCAAGCCAAAGAAGAATTGTTGAGTGCCCTGTATGATATCGAATTGGCAAATGTCCTAGATTTGAAAAATACTCATGAAATCTGGAGTAAACTAGAAAATCTATATGAAGGTGATAAATATGTTAAATGTGCCAAGCTACAAAGCCTGAAGGGTAAATATGTAAGATTGGTAATGAGTGAAGATGAAAACATTACTTCCTACATGCAAAAAGGAAATGAACTTGTGACCAGTATCAGAAATACAGGTAGAGTATTGGATGAATCAGAAATTGTTGCCAAGGTGCTCAGATCCTTACCTGCAACTTACAAACACAAGGCTGCAGCCATTGAAGAAATCTGGATAGTAACAACAGTCATAAGGGATCAGTTAGTTGGCAAGCTTTCTGCATTTGAAATGAGTGAGTTTGGAGATTCTCTTGCTAAGTCTAAATCTACATTCAAGGCCAGTGTGTGTATGGAAAGCAAAGATATGATCCGGGTGAAAGCTCTTCTGCAAGATTAAACAAATTTATGAAGACAAGAAAGGATCTTGAAGACATTGAATTAGAAACTACAGATCTTGAACCTCTCATTGTCAAACGGATGCCAAGACCATGATGATGGAAACAAATGTTCCTCAAGTTTATTGGAGGGAAGTTGTGAGTATTACTATCTACACTCTTAACCAGGTGCAGATCAAAGGAAATTCTGGTAAAACTCCTTATGAACTATGGTTTGGTCATCCTCCTAGTGTAAGATATTTCAGAGTTTTTGGTAGTAAATGCTATATCAAAAGAGATGCAGGTTTAGGCAAGTTTGATGCAAGAAGTGATGAAGGAATATTCTTGGGATACTCTACTCAAAATAAGGCTTATCTATGCTTTAACAAGAGGTTGAAAAATATTGTTGAAAGTGCTAATGTTAAAGTTAATGAAAGAAAAGACAGTTATTCCAAGTATTGCGGATATGATTCAGATGATCAAGATGAAAGTCAAAGTCAAGGAAGGCAAGATCAAATACAGACACAGATCCAAATTGATCCGACAACTCCAGTAACTCAAGAGATTTGTGCAGAAGATGAGGAACCAGTTCAAGAAACAAAAGTTCAAGCAATTCCCAAAACCCCCAGGTATGTAAGAATGAATCAGCCTGAAGATCAAATCATAGGAGAAGAGTTGTTGAAGATCAAGAAGAGATTTGTTTGATTTCAAAAATTGAACCTAAATTAGTAAGTGAAGCTTGCAATGATGAAAACTAGGCTAAGGCAATGGAAGAAGAATTGATACAAATTGAAAAGAATCACACTTGGGATCTTGTTCCCAGACCTAAGGACAAAAATGTGATTGGAACCAAATGGGTCTTTCGGAACAAACTGAATGAAGATGGTGAGGTTGTAAAAAACAAGGCAAGGCTGGTATGTGTTGGGTGAATATTTTGTCTTCAACTAACTGAAGGCAAAATGGTTATATCAACCACAGTGTAATGAGATAAATCTCTCCTCTCAGCAAGGGGAGGTTCCCCATCAACTATCACAAACTTATTTAAACTAAATACTAACTTAGGGGTGAGACTATATCATCCATTTCTCTTTTTTCAGAAATGATGTTTACAAAATGAAAGAGCACTTTCTCAATACAAATTTGAATAACCAAGAAGCCCATGAGAGCACAAAGTCTATCATTGCTCCTTTTACTGATTTATAATTTAGAACTAAGTAGAATAAGGTGTAGCTCAAAGTCTTCACTGATTGCTACGATAAAACATATGATCACAAAAGATAATAGCAGCTCAAAGTCTTTCCAATATCTTTTACTTCAAAACATAAAATCACAAACTAAAGATAATTGTTGTAGCACAAAGTCTCCACAATCAGCTTTAGAACATCTCCTAAAGTATTCACACTCAAACTACAATTTGATCAAGCAGATAAGATAGTATTAAGAAAAGGACATAAGAACAATTTCCAATACACCACAAGTTATTCCAACACAAAGATTGAACGATCACTTGCTTTTCTATTCACTTGATAAAATTTGATTTATAGTTTGAACACAAAGTCTCAAAATGCTCTTCAATTTGGCAGAGTTTCGCTTCAACAACTAAAAGATAAAATTTACAATAGAGGCCCTCTTTATTTATAGGGAGGAGCCTGGAGCAAAAATAGGAAATCCCTAACTACTTTGACTTATTCAAACAGAAGAGTCCTATGTGACTTAGGACTTCTTTTGCCTCATATGTAATTATATTTTAGAAAATTACATACGAATATGTCCACAACAAAATTCAATTTACATATACAAGAATAAAATAAACTAAGGTATTAGCTTCCTCCATCATTCTGCTTTAGAAAATTTTGGTACATGGCCTGTATAGCCGCCATTTCACATGCATCTGGTTTAGCCGTATTTTTTGAGATAGTGCGGGCCTGAAGAATTGCATCTTTTATTGCCTTTATTGCCTTCTCATGTTTCTCAAGATTGTCCTTCAGGTTCTCAAAAGTCAAATGCTGATCATAGAGATTATCCATGGAAAGTACTGAGGGCACCTCCTCTTTGAATTTCCTTTGAACCATCTTTTCAAAGGAACTTATCATCTCATCTATTGAAAGGAACTTATGATCTTCACCTGTGAGGGTGCATGGAAGTTCTTCTAGCCTGTGTAGAAGTGTGACATCACAGTCTTCATTGTTTTCACAAACTTGGCATAAGTTGTCAAGTAAACTTTTTACTATATGAATACAATGAACTAGAGACTCCTTAGTCTTAAGACATGATTCTCGATTGGCAATGACCCCAATGGTAACCAGATTCTTTATCTTTATCTTTTTCATCTTTATCTATTCCTCCAAGCTCTCTTCCTGATCATGTAGCTCTCTGGAAAGTAAGTCAACCATGTTATCAAGCTCAACTTTAGCTTTATCCATCTTTTCTTTTCTATCTACAGTGGTCTTGAGGAGAACTCCCCCTTGAGCTAGCAAACATTCCACAATATCTCCTACCACTCTCCCTCTAGCCTGAGCTTTTTCAACCTTCTGGATCAGGGGATCTTCTACAATTACTGCCATGGGTTCCACAATTTCAGATGACTTAACTATTTTTTGAAGAGCAGCAACAAGTTGTTTTGCTTTAGCCTTATACTTTTCTTTCTCTTTTTTGACTTCATCATATTTTTCAAGCAAGGTACTGGCAGTAGTTTGAAAATCTACTTTTATGCCCTCATGAGTTATCTTGCCTAACTCAACCCTTGAAATGACATAATCATTCATGTCAAAATTGTCAACAGTAGCATCTTCTGGTGGTTTAGCAATCTCTGCATATTTGATTCCTTTCTCATTGATAAGCCTAGAAATAGTCTTAGGCTTCTTCTTCAGAGTTTTTGATTTTACAGGTAACAGCTTTTCAATATCAATCTCATTAGGTGAAATAGATTTCTTCTTCCTCTTTGGAGTATATGCAGACAACCATGGGGGAAACACAGAAGCACCAACAACTGGAGATGAGTCCACTACTTATTTCACCAGATCCATATTTACACCTGTTATGGTCATAATAGGACCAGTGTTGGTAAAAAATGCACTTGTATCAACAACCTTCTCTGAACCATCCAGAAGATTTTCTAAGACAGATTGTTCACCAATGTCAAAAGATGGAGAAGATAAACTTGGGATAGAATCGAAAGAATAAAAATGGTCCCAAAACTTGTTCTTATAGAAATAGGGGCATTATCAGAAGAAAGAATGAAAACAGGTGAAAGAGGAACACTTGAAACTACTGGAAAACTACCAGAAACCGGAGCATGAGGAAGGGTGTAGAAACTTGTGTTCCAGTGGGAAGATCTTTCTTAGGGGACTGATGTGGATCACCAAGTTGTTCCTTTTCTACATCTTCATCCTTGCCTTGTTTAGTTTCATCTTCCTCATCAGATTTATCAAACACTTCTATTTGTTGGGCATCCTTAGATCTCTGAATATTTTTCTCTTCAGCCTCAACATCTTCAATCTCCATTTGATCAACATTTGTATCTTCAGCACCTGATTCAACGACATTAGAGGTTTCTGCCACTTCTTTCTTCTTCCCTCCCTTGGATACAAACTTAATCTTTGGTTCTCGTATTTTGGAGGGAGAAGGGGTGTCACTCTTATTTTTGGTCATGTTCTCTACTTTCTTGCCCGTTCGCTCTTGTGCTTTAGTCTCTGCTCCTGTGAGAAATTCCTTCAATTTGATCCCTTTGCTTTCCAGCCATATATTTGTATTGGCCAGGATTGGTTGAAATCTTTTCCTTATGGATGTTTCCTCTTTAACTAACCATTTCACCTCTAGAAGAGGTGATACTTCAACATTCTTAGTGTTATATTTAGAATCTAGAACATCCCCATCATCCTCCATTCTGTCTGGAATATCAGCGAGGCCCAGCTCTTCTATCTGACTCAAATGAAGTCTGCAGTAGTCTAACTTCCTGATCTCATTTTGTGTCCTGAGATCAGCCCAAATATCTTTCACCATAGGCACATGAAAGGTTGACTTCCTTTTGATCTTATCTTGAACTCTCCTGAAGTCAAAATGGTCCCTTTTCTTGAAAGTTTTCATAGTGACCAGCTGTAATTCAGAATCACTTGTTTTTGCTTTGTTAGTCGATTGAACTGAATACCTTCCAATCTCTACGGGAAACTTTATCCCTGACTTCTTCAGCTCCATCTGTTTATTATGCACTACAATCAGCTGTCTACATGACTCCATGAGAATAATACGGTCACTAGGATACCGTGGAAGAATATAAGGGTAGCCAGGATAATACCCTACCCTGAGATATGTGAAAGTGGAGAATTGTAAGAACAAGCAGCCAAAAGAATTCACAACCTCCCAAGCTTCATCTGAGGCCCTCTTCTGAACAAGTTCATTGTCCCATAAGCACATGAATACTGAAAAGAAGGCATCATTGACCCTTTGGAAATGATGGATTCATCCCTTCAAAGTAATTTGAGGATAATACTCATATACAGGAACCAATCTCCTATCACCAACTTGAGTCAAACCAGGAAAGCTTCTCATGCTAGCAGTAGCATATACAAGATATGAGGTCATATAGAATTTGAATGTTGTGTTGACCTTCACCAGTTGTTCATGCAATGCATTATTGATCTGCTCTCCCCAAAATATTCTCTGTGTGCCTCAAAGAATTACCTTGATGTATGTGTACATCCATTCTTGAAATTTGGAGGAAGAGGGGAGTCCTCTGATACGACTCAAGAGGGTGATCAAGTCACAAACTTTATCTACAAAATCACTCCTAGGGAGATCCTTCGGCCATCTGGTCAAATTACTTCAAGGAATTTTCAACCATTTATTGTTTATATACCTTCTTGCAGCTTCCACATCTGTATCATAGTCCTTTTGCCCTTGAGCAAAAGTAATCTGTCCAATGTTTACAATAGGTGGACACATGAAGATTTTATCAAGGAATTCTACGTCCAACCTCATGATCACATTCCCTTGAGAATCTGTCACAACCCTAGTGTCCATGTTGTAATGGCTAGCCACCTGAAGAATGAACTCGAGATTATGTACAGAAACTGGAAATGAGGCAACCAAGTGAATATGGATGTCAATGATCTTTTGCATATGTCTAGAAGGATTTGTCTATTTCGTTCTTTCCACAAATTCTGTCATGTCCACATGTCCTATTTCTGTATCCCTGATTTCATCAATATTCGACTGCACTGAAGTGATAGGGAAGACCCCTTGATATTTATACTTCATGATTTTGGCTTTGGATGGAGACGGCTCTGACATCAGCTCTGGAAGATATGTCTACCACAGACACTTGTTGAGAACTGTAAAAGGCCATGATCTCGCAGTTAGGGGAAAATGGATAAACTGGGATAACCGCGATTTGATGATCATGGACAAGAAGCATGCGTTGAAGGGCTTGCATGCGCGCAAATCAAGGTAAAGGGCGAAAGCGAGTTAATAGGCCTTCAAAGGTGAATTTTCCCAGTGTCAGGAAAAATTTAGAAAAATGTGCACGAGTGGTCAAAATGATCACTCCTACATGAGAGATTATTTACATATGCAAAGTCGGTGAAATGTACTGCCTTTACATATGTTTTTTGAAAAAATATAAGTTTTAGATGTAGGGGCAGTCAAAATGACCACCTTTACATCAGGGTAACATTTGTCATTGAAAAACCTACGAAGTCAGCGGATTGGACTGCCCATGCATGTGACTGAGAAAATTTGATGTGTCGTCAGCGAAATGGACTGCCCATGCATATGTTTTGGACATTCTAAGTTGTGTGAAGAAACGGGAGTTTTAGCCATTTATGCACGTTGGAAGATTCACATAAAGGTTATGTAAGGCAGTGGTTTTAACCACCCTTACATGTGGGAAAGACCACATATGTAAAGATGTGATGGCGGAGGAAAAGTCCACCAATGCATGTAGGAATACACAACCAAAGTTTTCAAAAGGCGGTGAAGTAAGACTCGACAAATCTGTTGCTATTCGAACAAAGGAAATGATGAAAACACACAACATTCTAACTTAGGGTCTCAAACTACACTTAAAATGTGCAAAACGATGACCAAAAATAGAATGAAAACGTTTACATAAATCTTAAAATGAAAAATGTCAAATAAACCCTAACAATATTAATCATACCATAAGCGGGAAAACGAAAGAAAAATGGAAAGTGAAGGTTTACCTGGAAAGGCCGACCCGAAACCCTAGTTCATGCAAAAATGGTGAAATACGCTTGAATCTGCAGGTGTCACGATCAAATGATCCCAAAGAGGGTTTTACTAGTTGAATATGAGGTTTGGTAATAATAAACAAAGAAAATGACTTAAAAGCAATTAAATAGGTTGTTAAAATTTGCATTAAAACATGGCACGAGTGCCATTAATGCAACTTCAAGTTGAGCAATTCACCAAGATTGTGCTCAAGTGGCAGAAAAGATCGTCACTACATTAGGCGATCAACATGCGCGGGTAGGGAAAAAGACCGCTCGAATATGTTGAGTAAAATGACTTGAAACATGTAAGAGCGGTGAAAACCGCCGCTATTACATGTTGGAAGTTTCAAATCACAAGCATATGCGAGAGCGGCTAAATCAACCGACTATGCATATGAAAACAACAACAAACATGCAAAAGTGGTGGATTTCACCACCAATGCATGTAAACCTGAGAAAAAATTCCAACACCCTAAAAACGGTCAAAATTGGTATTTTGACCAGCTTGTAACTTAGTCAATTTTCACAAACTTTGAGGAAATGACTTAGGGGAATGTTATAAACTAGTATATGGTGTCGAATGACTTCGCACAAGGGTAATGAGTATTTGCCTCGACAAGCGAACTTAGAGTGTAGTCTACGAAATGGACAAGTTTCGTAGGGGTTGTCTACAAAAATGAGCGTAGATAATTTTGAGAACAACAGTATGTAAAGGCTATTGTCAAGTGGAAGGAATTGATTTTGAAGAAACTTTTGCTCCAATGGCAAGGATAGAGACAGTCAAATTATTTCTTGCCTTTGTTGCTGTCAAAGATTTTAAAGTTTATCAGATGGATGTCAAATCAACATTTCTAAATGGAGATTTGGAGGATGAAGTCTACATTGAACAACTGGAAGAATTTCAGTTGTCTGATCAGAGAGATATGGTTTGTAGACTAAGAAAAGCCTTGTATGGACTCAAGCAAGCTCTAAGAGCCTGGTATGCCAGATTGGATAAGCATTTGCTTAAGCTACGATTTAGCAAAGGTACTGTTGATAGTAATTTATACTTCAAGATAAATCATGAGGGCATTCTAATTGTTGAGGTCTTTGGTAATAATATCATTTTTGGTGGAAATGAATGTATGGTAACTGGATGCAAGCTGAGCAAAGATGATGACTCTCCAAAGGCAAATCAAAAAAGGTACAGATCAATGATTGGAGGATTACTCTATCTGACTCAGACCAGACCTGACATCATGAATGCAGTTGGACTTGTTGCCAGATTTGAAGCTGATCCAAAAGAATCCCATGTTGTGGTAGTCAAAAGAATTTTTAGATATCTCAAGGGGACAATTGATTATGGACTATGGTATCCAAAGGATAATGATTTCACTCTTCATGCATATACAGATGCTGATTAGGCAGGAGATGTGGATGACAGAAAAAGTACTAGTGGTGGTGCTTTTTTCTTGGGGAGAAGAATGGTCTCTTGGATAAGCAAAAAGCAAGAGGCAATATCTCTGTCTACTGCAAAGGCAGAGTATATAGCAGCAGCAAATAATTGTACTTAGGTTTTGTGCATGAAGCAAATGTTGAAGGACATCAGAATTATGTTTGAGGAGCCAGTCACAATTTTCTGTGATAACTCAAGTGCTATAAGCATTTCCAAGAATCTGGTATTGCACTCAAAGAAAAAGCATATATCTATCAAGTTTCATTTCTTGAGAGAGAAAGTTAATGAGAATGAAGTCAAGTTGGAGTTTGTGTCTTCCAAGGATCAGATTGCAGATATCTTCACTAAGCCTCTTCCCAAGGATACTTTTGAGTATCTCAAAGAGAAGTTAGGGGTTATTACCTCTCCTGATCAGAACTAAGATGCACTAAGGTGCATCAGTCTGATGGAATTCACATTCATATCTTGTGATCTAGATTGATGTTAAGGAGGTGCTACTCAAAGGGGGAGTAGTCAGTATGCAAATATGTGCCCTTTGCCATTGATGTCAAAGGGGGAGAGAAGTCATGTGAAAAACTAGTTACTGATGTAAGGGGGAGCAGTAAAGAAATTAGTTGCAGAAGTGAGAAGAGAAAGGGAGAGAAGTTCTTGTCTTGATGGTTAAATTCAATTTTTCACATCATATTTGCCATCAATGACAAAGGGGGAGATTGTTGCAAATATGTGCCTAAGTGATGTTGTCATTGATGTCAACATATTCCTGTTGTCATTAGTGTCAATTGTTCCTGTCTGTATAGAAGACCGGATTGTTGAGGATATTGAGAAAATTAATAACAATCAATTCTTGCAGACCATATAGTTGTGTAAAGGATTGTCAGAGGTTGTTCCAGTTAAGATTTGAGAAGTCCACATGAAGATTTGAAGGATTTATGGCCATCTGAGTTGAACCGGTTCTTGTAATACTTAGGAAAGACAGAGTGATAGGAAAGAGGTCCAAATTGCTCTAGTAATATAAAAGTGTGATCTGCGGATCTAAGGGAATGTTTGGGAAGTTAGTGTGTATCATCAACTCCAGTAGTTTGTGGGTTGGAGGTCTACAAGCTATCCTTCTAGTTTGACAATCATGGCAGATAGTATTCTTGAGGTTTTAGAGGAAGGTACAAATGATTCTGGTAATTTGGTTTAGAATGAATGTTATTGGTGATTTCAATGTGCCTGTGGAGGTCCTTGGATCGTGTGGCTACTATGTTGGAGGTTCGCACTGAAGTTTGAGTTTGTTGATTGAAGATTTCTTCTTTGAGGTTAATGTTCTTCCCAGTCTTGGCCAACCGGATGTTCCTAGAATGTTGCAGATGATCTAAGAGCATTTTTATGAAGCGTAGTGTGGTTATAGAAGAAGATTCAAGTTCAGTTATGTTTGGCCGACAGTGTGATGATCCACGTCAAGTTTAAGTGACCTTGTTGATCATTCCAAGGTTGATGAAGCATATAAATATTTGTTGAAAAGCATCCTGGTACACAATGAATTAAATCTGAAGAAGGGATCAAAAGTAGAGCAGAGAAGAAGAGGAGCGAAGGGAGTATAGAGTGAGGAATCTATGAAGAATAATTTAAAGATAAGAGCAAAAATCTTGAGCCTTCAAAGGGAATGACTCAGGCGTGAATGTAGATGCTATTTCTCAGTTCATTATTTCTATATAAATCATAATTTCTTATAGGTAGTGAGCCTCTTCTTGAGCAGTGAGCTCTAGGCAGTGCCCAAAGGCATGTGCCCGAAGGCATGTGCCCGAAGGCATGTGCCTTCTATTTTCTTAAGTATTTTTAACGGGGTACATATTTTTGTGGGTTAACCCCCACCGTGGTTTTTCCCTTAACCAGGTTTTCCATGTCAAAATTTTGGTGTTGTGTGTTCATGTTGTTTCTGCTCATATGTTGATTTATGGTTAAATGTTTTCATCATTAATCTGATTACAAAGAAGATTTAAAAGGTTTATAAAAGGTTAAAGTTTAGGGACAACTGATTCACCCCCCCCTTAGTTGTCCGGACTATTTCCAACAGTGTGGGAGACCACCAATCTGTGGATGGAGGTAAATCACTAGAAAGATACTCTCTCTAGCAGAAGACATGCCGAGGCTTGTGATAAAGATGTCAGATTTCTGGATGCAGTATATCTTTAAGACTTATGTTTATTGAGATTATGAAAAACATTATCTAATGAAGATATTTGTAGTAGTAAAGACAAAATGTCATCTTTGAATATTATATTATGTTGCTTATTTCAAGAAAGAAATCTTGTAAATGTAGTTACTTGATTATATGTTGAATAAAAGAAAAATTTTCTCTATCTCATTTTTACCTTGTTGAATTACTATATGGTAAATTATGGATTTTATTATGTTATTAGAACGTGGATGTTACATGGAGAAAGATTCATATGACTTTATTCAAAAATGTGTAACATGTAAAACATAGTAACCTAAAACATACACCTTCCCATAAGTTCCATCCCTTTACTTTTCTCCTTGGCTAATCTCTAATAAGGATTAGACTAGGTGGGTAAGATTGCCTTGACCTCTTCCAATGGACACACAACCATTATCATTGATAATAATTACTTCACTAGATGGGTTGAGGACAACCCCTTAAAATCCACATAGACAATCAATATCTATTATTTCATCATGGGTAACCTTATTTCTAGATTCAATTTGTTATCCACTATAGTTACGAATAATGGTACATATTTTAAGAATAAAGATGTGATTTTTTAAGAGAAGTTTCATATTCAACAATTATTTTCTACTCCTTATCACCCACAAGGTAATGGTCAAGCTAAACCTACCAGCTAAACCATTAAATAAGTTTTGAGGAAAACTATTGATAAACATAGAACTATTTGGCATGCATAAGCATTCCCATGTTATGGGCTTAAAGAACTAGTATTCACATTTCCATTAGGTATACACCTTTTTTGTTGGTTTATGTATTGAGGTCATTATGCCCATAAAATTTCCTTTATTGAGAGTTCCCTTCATGAAAATATTGATGACAATACATACAAAGAACATAGATTACAAGAACTAGAAATATCAAAGGAAAGAAGAGTCAATACATTAAACAAACTTAGGGCATATCATTTTTCCTTGCTTAACCATTTTTGTCATAGTGCCAAGATTAGCTTTCCTTTCTTCCTTTTATCTTCTTTGGAGAACTCCATTCAAGTGGCAAGAGACACTCATGCCAAGAACCCTAACACCCCAATCATACCCCTCCATCAGGGCCTTATTTTTCATCTCTACTATTTCCATTTAGCCTTGTGCCCCCCTAAAACCATTAAAGTCAGTACTCTCCATGATTCCCCCCGAACCTTGTTGTTCCTAGTCCTATTGTTAAGGGCAAAGGGAAGAAATCTGTTGGTTTTCTCAAAGATGTGGTACCCCTTCTTGTGGCCCCGGGGATTTGCCTAGAATTGAGAAAGTCCAGGACTCCCCGTCGACTGAAACTCCTATTCCTAAGGTTGGTTATAAAACTAAAGGGAAAATCACCCCAAAGAAAACCAACACAAGCCCTAAGTCTCAAGCTACTAATGTCAAAAGGAGGCCTCCTTAGTTAAGAGAGGGATGGAAATGGAAGAGGAAGGAAGATCCTAGCCACATAAAAAATTAAAGGACGATAAGGAGGCTATCTTTTACGAAGTATCTATGTCAAAATTTATGGATTTGGATGTTGTTACTAAGCAAGGTGGAGGTGGTGATGGGTTGGGAATCGCTAGTAATTATGCGCAGAGGGTCAAAAAGTCCCAGTTCCATTACAGGCATTCCTTCAGCCAACCCTCAAGGTATCAAGTTGTCGGGTGAGTCAAAGTTTGTGGAAGACACCCTGGGAGAGGATGAAGGGGGCACTCTTGTGGAAGTTTGTGCAAGAGGAAGAGGGAACTAGCCATTGCCTTGAGATGAACACTCCCTACTTGAAGGATGAGGAGGATACTCAAGATCAAGAAGGGGACAAAGGGAAGTGCACTTTGTGTGAAAAAATGGTTGAGGATGTTGCTAATCTTAGGTCCAAGGTTAGGGAGCTATAGAAGAAGTGGAAAGTGATGTCGGGGTTTGCTGCCAAAGTCCTGCACGGTGCTACTACTATTTTTGTTGTTGTGAAGGAGTTTGATGACAAGATCAAGGGCATTGGGGTTGACAGCCTTGGGGATTATGAGGAAATTCTTAGATTCTTCACTAAGTATGGGATTGATGGTAATCCTTAGCTGGTTGTTTTGTGTCTTCTACACCTTGTTTTTGCTGAAAGTCAATTCTGTTAGGGTTTTAGTTTACTCTATGTTATGTTGTTAATCTGTTGTTAATGCATTTTTTTGGCTTGTGTGAGGCTTTTTCTCTGCCCTCTAGGTTGTTTTGTATAGGGTTCTGGACCTTTGTTTCCAACTAACTTTATAAAAAAATTAGGGCATATCAAAGATAACTAATGAAAAATTATAACAAGGGCACTGTTTATAAATACTTCCAACTGGGTGACTTAATTCTTCATGCTAACCCTAAAAATCCAAATGAAAAAAAGAGTCATATGGTAAATTCTATCCAAATTGGGATGGACCCTTCATCATCACTTCTCTATTTGGCATAGATGCTTTTGTCTTATCTACTCCCAAAGGAAAACTAGTAAAAGATCTCATCAATATCATGCACTTGTGTTGATACTAATATTGATTAGAAAGATTATGGGGTGATTAAAATAATGCTTATCATCCTTCTCATGCCCATATCCTTCATGTCCTATTAATACTTGCATGATCTTTATCTTGCCTTTATGGTCATCCTTATATTATTATTTGCATATATTGGGGGGAATCTTTTACACATGTCTTCATGCTTATCTCCTATCTATGTGCTTTCATGATTATTATATGATGAAACCCTTTAATATATATCATGCTTATTTTATCAATGGTCTATACTATGGGTAACCTTTTACATATACCTTAATGACTATCTCTAGCTTATGTTCTTACATGTTTACCATAAAGTGATATCTATCGTTATCTCACATGCTTTATCGTGTGCTTTTATCTTTTCTCCTCTCCTCCAATTCCTTACATCATATATATGCAATCGATTGAAGGGGCATATATTATCATTAGTATTCTTTCATGAGTTTGATTGAAATGGTGACAATTATGATAATTTTTCTAGTAGCAGATAAAGATTTATTATTGTAACTAGATGAAGCACATTTCTATAGAGATGGAGACCTTTTTATTGTGTTATCTATCAATTCATATCTTGTTTGATATCTCAATAGAGACCTTTGGCATCTTATTCATATCCAAAATAGAGTCCTTTTACATTTTATATAGTCAAATCTTTTGTAACACTTTCTATAACAACTAGAATCTCTTACCCTTCCTCTCTACTTTTTCTTACTTTCATAGATAGTTGGGTTTAAATAAAGTTATGGTTGTGCTTATTTAAAAATATGTGAAAGAAGTTACTCATTGCATATTTTTCTCTATTTACAAATTTTAATGGATTTCTCATGACAAGAAGAGTTGAATATTTGTTTACTTTATACAAATCAATATCCTTTTGAGTGTTTGAAAATATTTAATTTACTTGTTGATTGATTGTTTTACATGCATTTACCTAGTAGTTCACATACACATCAAAGTTGGGACAAAATGTAATGGTGAAAATACATACCTATGCCCCTTTGCCTTATGTTGTGGGCCACTTTGATTAGAGTGTTATAAAATCTAGTGATTAGGTAACAATTGGTATAATTTTGTGTGAAATTGTCACATGACATCCGACATCTCAATCCCCTTCATCGTTGATCCCCAATTTTATTATAATGATCCTTAAACCTATTTGTATTACCTATATTAGATTCATGGGTGCAAACTTGACCTAGGTTAGTTTTGAAGTCACAAATCTAATCCCTAAACTTTAAAATTCAAAGTTAAATTCATGCCTTGTGTACTATTTCACTAGTCATTATGAGTTAACTTAGTGTATATTATATGTTGATTTGTGTGCTTGATTATTGTATAATTTAAAGAAATTCATTTACTAATTTGAGAATCATGAGGACACCTAGAATCTAGGAGCACATTTAGATTTCACTTTGTGAAGGTGGATAAAGAGAATTTAGAGCATAATCAAATAACACTTCACTGTAGGCCCCCTACATGATTGCATATGATCCTTCACTTAGAGTTGTAAATCTAGTCTATACAAAGGTCTAACCTAGGAGAATGCAAACCTTGTGATCTAGTAGGTTCCCTAAGGGTGTTTATAAACACAACTCTGTTGCAAGTATGTGAAGATAGTGTTGTCATTGATGTCAACAAGCTTGTGTTGTCATTGGTGTCAACTATATGAGCAAGAGGATTGCAAGAGTGTGAGCAAGTTGGTATTATGTGGATATTGTCTCTGATGATGAGGAAGTGCTGAATTTGGTGATAATATGCTTCTGGTGCTTGGTTTCCAAGTGCTTTTGAGAAAATTTGAATAATAAAGGAAACAGTGTGTTGCAGAGTAGTGTTCTAGTTTTGCTCTGCATTTCTTATTTATTGAAGATCTATTCATGTGGTTTGAATATGTTGTTTATAGGTGTTTATAGATGCTACATTTGAGTTTTGGCATGCTAGATTGTTGAGTAGAGGGAGGTGTGTTCACCAGTATGAAGACTGTGATTTGCAGAGGTTTGCAGAGGTGTCCAGGAGAAATTTATTTGCTCCACATTTCTCAGCAGAGTGGTTTTAGGTCTTATGGTTCTAGAAGTGTACTTATAAGGTTCATATCTTTCTTCTATTGACGTTGTTCATGGTTTGGTGCTCTAGAAATTGATTTCTAGAGATACAGTGCATGACAAAGATAGTTAAGTATATTGGATAAACAGGATAAGGTTGTGCGGCAAGTGAAAGTTGTTGCAGAGGAATTTGTTGGATTTTAGGATGTTTTAGGATGTTCGCGTGGAATACTCTAGATTGTGTTGAAGCTTGGTATGTGGTCCACAAATTTTTATTTTGCCTTGAGGAAGCGTGTAATTAAAAGTTCATTATGTCAACACAAGTTTGGACAACCTTGGGTGTTTACACTAATTGCAAAGTTGCTTCGGTGATTGTGGAAGCATGGAGTGGCGTGCTTGGATGAATTTAGGTCTGAGCTAAGGTGTGTTGTGGTCCACCTTCATTCCTTTCCACCGTGGGAATATTTTGGTGCCGACCTAATTTGAATTTGTGAAATTAAGATGGTTTGCCGACATTGGAGAATGTTCTTAAGATTGAAGATGGTATAAATATATGTCAAGATATTGAAGGATAATAAGATAGAAGAGAATTATGTGTGTAGTGCGAATTGTTGAATCATAGAGTGCAAATTTGTGTGAACGCAGTGCAAACTTTCATGTGTTAGATTACTCGATGCAGTGAGCAGAAGGTGTCTATAATTCCTTAGTGAGACTGTGGAGGAGATGATGGTGTTGTGGTGGACTTCTCTATTATATTGAGATAGTTTTCTCTTTGTTACAATCTTCTCTATCTTCTTCTCTATTATGGCAATGAGCCTTTGGCAGTGAGCCTTTCTTTTGTGCAGTGAGCCCTTTGGCAGTGAGCCTTCTAGAAATGAGCCTATTATTTTTTGGTGCTGATATTACTTTATACTGTGAGCTAATCCTCACCGTGGTTTTTCCCTTCTTGGGTTTTCCACATAAATCTAGTGTTCTCTTGTGTTTGATGTCGATTTGATTTAGTTTCTATTATTTGCCTTCATGCTTAATCATCATAACAATTTAAGGGCTAATTGAATTGATGAGGATCTAAATTTGTTTGAGGGTTTTGGAATTATAAGTTACAACTGATTCACCCCCCCTCTTAGTCATCTTGTGCATTCAACAAACTCATCCTTACATCAACTTTGATATCAAGATCAAGGTGAGTGAACTAGATTGAGCTAGATCATGTCAAATCAAACCCACGTACAATAGATAAAGTTTGTGTAAAAGATAAAATCCACATGCATGGAAGTTAGTTCCATAGGCATAGAAGTAAACTAGAATAGTAGACACTTAATTTTTAGGATTAGTAATCTTTGTCACAGAGAGCCCTAAAAATTTGGAACCAAGGTAAATCAATTGCTAACATTTGACACATTATTTTCCCTTCATTAGTTCTCAATCTAAGTATCACATTAAACTTGTTACCTATTTATGCCTCTTGGTCCAAATAGGCAACTTGGATATCAAATTTTGTCTTGAAGATCCTTTTTTGTCATTATTGGTCGTTAGTTGTTTTCTCATGATATAGGTATGTAACAATCTTACAAGACACTATGCCATGTTTCATAAGATTAAAGAAGTTACCAATAGGAGTTTTATTGTGTTTTGAACTCTAGACCTTTAGATGTTATGTCCACATTGTTTAGAAGTCATAAAAAGGGTTTTCGAGTGATTTCTAAATGTTAAACTAGTCCAAATAACCTTCACCACATCCAAAAGGAATTTTTTCTACGTTGCGTGCACCTTTTTAGAGAGTCAAAAGGTCAAATAGGAGGTTTTCCACATAAAAGCAACCTTATTTCTTCTAAAAAGCTCATACCAAAATGGAGGGAATGTTTTTTCTATTTTGAAACTCATGTTTTAGCTTGTCTCATGTAGTTTGAGTTGAGTTAGGTCAAGTTTTGAGTGAGGTTGAGTCAAGTTTAGTTTGTAGTGGTCAATTTGGATTAGGTTACTCATGTTTTCTCTCTCTTTAGGGTTTTCTAAGTCTTTTATAGGGTTTCAAATGTGGTTTTGTAGGTGTTGAAGTTTGAAGATATCCTCAAAGACCATCAAAGTTGACAGGTGCATGGGTATCTTGGTAAAGATCATCTCAAACAACCATTTGTAGCATTTCAAGATTGTTCTCTTGCAAATCCAGAGTCCTGAAGAAACTCAGGTAACCCTTGAAGCTTGATGTATCTTTCCATGAAAAATTTTGAATGTTGAAGAATACTCTTGAGGATATAATGCATACAGACGGTTTCATGTAAGTTTTCAAATGGTTTGTGAAAGACTCAAACATTGAAGGTTTGTGATCTAGAAGATGTTGCAAGACTATGATGCATAAAGTCA
This sequence comes from Cunninghamia lanceolata, assembly GCA_027924645.1. Lineage (NCBI taxonomy): Eukaryota > Viridiplantae > Streptophyta > Pinopsida > Cupressales > Cupressaceae > Cunninghamia > Cunninghamia lanceolata. The sequence continues at coordinate 408,497 of BSBN01000064.1, forward strand.
TTGAGATTAGAAACATGACGAAAAGGAATCTCTTTCAAATAATGGAACCAAGGAGAACCTTGAGAGGGTTACATGGAACTTCACATGAAGTCAAAAGAATAATTCTTAGGCCTAGACAATGTTTTGAAAAGAATAGAGCCCCGTGGAAGTAGGTCACTATCACTATCTTTAGGGTATGAATATATCTCTATCATTATCCTATTCATTGCAGGTTTTACATGAGCATGCCAAGCATGCAGAGGTCAGAGGTCATTGCATATAGTCATATGGTGTATTATGGGCTCTTAATCAACCTAGAGGTCTAAGAGTAGTGTAATGAGAAGAAGGGGTAGTATGGTCATATTGAAGACCTATAGGGACAGGGATGAGGTGATTTAGGAGGTTAAGGAGTTTCTTGAAGTATATGGAGTTCTTATAAGGGTTGTGTGTGGACAATGTCATCATAAAGTAAGGGTTTGTGATTCAAGGATATGTTTTCATATTGATCCAAAAATGAAGAGTATTGAGAAGCTTTTAAAACAAGTCTTAAGTTATTATGAATTCTCCAAATGTTTGAGCCTTAAAACTATAACAAGAGAACATACAGTGGATAGACAAGAGACCCTACAATGAACAAAGATTAACCATGAAGAGTCAATGGTCTAAATATTGTGTGTATCTTCCTATTCTGGATGAATGTCTCATATTTCTATCCTTACAATAGGTTTTCTTGAATTTGGATATTGATGCTCCTAAGATCACAATGCCCACTAAGTTTTGTCCTGATAACATACATGAAGCTAAACTTCTACTTGATTTAGGTTACTTCACACCTAATACAAGGAAAATAAATTGATTAGGAGAGCTTAAGGAAAAAGAGATATATATGCAATTTAAGATAGGATTAAGGGATATATATCAGTTTTCTTGGTTGATGGTGACGATGACTAAGAGAAAACAAGTATTCACAATGAGCATAGGAGTTCAGAGAATAGTTAACTAAAGGATTTACAAGCCAAAAAAATGATAGGCACAAGTAAGACAATCCACAGGGGTCTAAGAGAAGGCAAAATAGAAATCTAGAAGGCCTGCTACAATCTAAAATAGTCCACAGAGGTCCAAGAGAAGGAGATAGCATGAAGTGCCAAGTAAGGCCTTAGCTAACTTTGTTTGGTCTTATTTGAAGGTTGTAATTAGATATAGCAGTGGTCTTTTCATCAAACACAACAAGCTTTTGCAAAGAGACTATGCAGAGTATAGGGGTAAGAGAGGAATAGCATGCAAAGTGCAGTGTGCACTGACTAGTAGAGACAGTGAAGATTGTCAGCAAATCAATGTTTGATAGCAAAAGGTAGACAACAGAGAAGCTTTTGGCCTCCTACCAAGAAGCATAATGGTGTTTAGCACTGTTGAAAGCCTATGAAATCATACAATAGCCTATGCCTCTGACAGGAATACAAGGATGACAAGTCTACAAAGCAGTAAGGAGTGTTGGTTAAACAGTGATCAACACATTCTTCACAAGACATAAGATGACAATGACCTATGCAACCCTATAGCAGAGGATATGAAGTTCATGAGGGGTTCAAGAAGACCATTTACAACCTGCAACAAAGAGATGACAATGTTTTTAAGAGTTACAAAACCCTATGGAAACCTTGGATTTCAACCAAAGGCAATATAGGTCCCTGAGTAAGAAAATAGAGCATAGTGAAAGGTATGATTATGTGAGTTTGGCCTGTGGGTATATAGTCAAAGCATAGTAAATAGGTATACAAGGTTGATAAGGGACTCAGTAGTGACACGAACTTTAGAGTTCAAAGGAATATACAGTGAAGACATGAAGAATCACTTGCAAATGCATGGAAAAGACACTAGATAGAGTTGAGATTCAGAGATCTTGTAAAGGCATGAAAGAAGACTAGTAAACCTTGATAGAGATCTTTGACAAGTACATTAGAAAACATTGACAAGGTAAGAGGAAGTATTCTATAAGTCTAATAAGTTGCACACCTAAGCAAACCTTGTAGAATGAGAAAAGGTTGAAATACACACTATGTATTTCAACCAAGACAACAATGGGAGAATGGAAGATTTTACTCACTTGTGAAGACTTTGTGATCAATCTAGGAGCATTTTAAGCCTGAAAATATATGTTAAAGACCCCCAACATGAACCTTAATGGAGAAAGAGCATTTTGAAGACATAAATAGATGGTTAAGAGCAATTTGGAGTCTAAAAAAGACTGATTACTTCTTTCCCATGCCCCAAAATGTTCTGAAGGAATCAAACACATTAGGAACACATGCATATAGCTATAGAGTGGAGTGGAATTGGTGCAGTCATGGATGGAGGGTCCTGAGAATGGACTGTCCAACCATGCAGCTAGAGTAAACACAACGGAAACAACATCATAATAGAATGCAATGGAAGATTTATATGCTCAATATATTGGACAATTACAATGCTTATATGCTAGCAACATGCAAGCTATAATCAAAGGGGTCACAGGCCTACTCTCCTGGTTACAACATATATGAAATATATGACATTGAAGTGCCTCTAGAAAGAAACTATCTATCTATTATATCTTGTCAACTAACTGCCTTCATAATGCATCTAAGGGGTGTATATATCATTCTCCAGCTAAAAGAATCCTCTGTGTTAGCCTTAGGAGATCTCAAACTCCAATGAATGATGAAACGTGTAGGTCGGCCTACAACTCTTGGTAATGCTTCGCAAATGAATGAAACTTGATGTGGTTCTAAATAAAGGTCTATATGGTCCCAATTTGCCTCGTGTGATGTTCCATTTGGCTCTACAAGTCATAAAAGTGCTCCGCAAACCTTGTATGCTTGTGTTGCCTAAAGAATGCTTTGTGTATACACCTAAAATTGGGTCATGTCGAATTAAGTAAATATTTTAATATTTATCTTAATTCTTTTTCTTCTATCAATTAAGTAAATAAATAAAATTAAATAAAATCTCCAAAAATTAAATAAAATCATTTATTTAATTAAATCATCCAAATTCTTCTAAAATCATTCTAAATTAAATAATACCAAATTATTTAATTAGTTCTTCTAAATTCCAAAGTCTTCAAATCCATAAATATCAAATCATTCTCTATATTTAAATAAATGCAAATATTTATTTAAATTGTCTATTTCCTCCATAATTGAATTAATACCAAAATAATTCAATTAATCTACATGCACATGTAATTAAATATTTTAATATTTAATTAGCTAATATTCTCTCACCCGCATGTCCTATTTATCCTTCAGTCAAATCAGTTAACTCTTCAATCAATTCACTTAACTGATTAGTCTATTATGTTAACTGATTAGTCCATTCAGTTAACTCCCCAATCTATTCTGTTAACTAGCCAATCATCTTAGTTAACTCTTCAATCTATTTTGTTAACTCCCATATCTCAAAATAGAGCAGGACACTTGTCCTCTCCTTATTCGTGCACATCCTCTCAAATTTCCTCTACCATTGATATTCTTATTCATTCTACACCATTGATCTTCTTTCTCACAAATCTATAAATACAACCCCTATTCCTCCATTTGAATCATCCAAGCTTTTTATAAACTTACTCTACAGGAATCATAGTGCACATTTGGCACAAAATCACTCCATAGCTTGAGATCAACTGTCACACCATTATCACCATTATCATTGTATTGTGAAGATCCTCTTCATTGTAGAACCTATCAACAACCATTCTCCATTGTCATCTTGGAAAAAAGCAAAGAAGTGCACCTTCTAAGGGCTCTATTCATACACGAGATCAATTCGAGATAGGTGACCAATGGAAGTCATGAAATAGAAAGGTTTGCAAGGTATTGTGCTCTTTGTGTTTGATCTTATTTATTTCAATTTCATTGAGATTATCGGATAATTAGTTGTTTCATGCTATTGTTCCCATTTTTCTAATAACATTTCTGGCACCCACCATGGGGCCCTTGCCCCAATTTAACTTCAAAATTGAGTTTTTGTGTTAGAATCCATACACAAGGCATTTCTACGCATTCATCATATTCTGTTGTGCATCTACTCTCTGTTGTTGCACATCTGTCAAATATGTGCTTCCACCCACTGTTACAGTGCATCTACTCTCTATCATTGCGCATCTATCAAATTTTGTGCATCCACTCATTGTTACGGGGCATACATTCTCTGTTGTTGTGCATCTGTCAAATCTACGCATCCACTCACTTCTATGGCGCATACATTCTCTATTATTGTGCATCTATTTCTACGCATTCATTCACTATATCTGTGCATCTATTCTCTATTATGATGCATACATTCTCTATTACTGCGCATTCATTCACTGTATCTGTTGGTGCCTGAATTGACTGTCAGTTAATTTAACAATTTACATGCAGGCACCTTCCCTAAAAATCCAAAACATATTCTAAGTGTTGGACCTCCTCAGTATTTTTCAGCTGCAGCATGATATTTTCTTAAGGGGAGGAGGTCATCATCATCATGTTTCCGGTCATCATCCTGATGATGTTGCTGCAAAGTCCTAAGCATGACCCGATATTCATCAGGGTCATCATATTTGAACATCAGGGTGATATCCACTTTTCTGCCTGTCTGCATCATGATATTTCCAAAGGGAGATATCCGCCTGTCGGCTTCATGCATTGTCTAGTGCGGGGTGATATTTCCAAATATCAGGTATGATCTAACATCACCCTGATGTTTCATGGAGCTACAGTGCAGCATGATATTTGTGCATCAGGATGATATTTCCAAATATCCGGTCATCTTCCGAATATCATCCTGATGCCGATATGGTGGTGACGTCATCAAGGTCTGGAGGGTCATATTGCTAACACTAAGTCATTTTATGGAGATAACCCGATGTTGCGAATATGGCGATGACGTCATCAGGATATGAGAGTTGCGCAGTATGTAGACGGGTGATGGTGACATCATCAGGACATGATGATGACGTCATCAGGATTTTTGAAGGCATCGGCGAGACCATGGGCATCGGCAAAGGAGTTTTGTGCTGGCCCGATGGTCTATCTCTGGCCGATGGAGCGGATTGTAAGGTAGGCATCGGCGAGACAACTGAGGTCAGCAAGAGTTTTTTGGGGTGAGCTGATGGTAGAAGTTTGGCCGATGGGCTTTTGGAGAGAAAGGCATGTGTCGAGCGTGGCAAAAGCGCTCGACGCTTATTATGCTTGTGGCCATGTTTTTAAAGTGCTGAAGTGGTTTTCACACCTTGCATGTGGGATTAATGTTCCTGCATAACTTGAACCTTCAGTAAAACACGTTTTGGCAGGAAATTCCTTTTTGAGTGCTGCGATGGTTTCCAGGTAGGCTGCGGGTGGTTGAGCCATCAATGGCGACTGTAGTAGGCGTATGGGCAATGGTACAAACGGTGAAGCTGTCTAATTATGAATGAAGACCCTAGCTGGCGGCTCATGGCTCGAGAACCTCTTCTGTCCCCTCTTCTACCTGCCGCATTCAATGCGTTGAGCGCCATTTTTCTGATACTGTGTATCTGGCGGGATTTTTGGTCAACTATGTAATTAATGTTGGGAACCTTCCTTGCTGTATATAGCAGGTTGTGTTGCTCATTTGAAGGTTGTTGAAGGCCTGAGGCATTTTTGTGTAAATAATGAAGAACAGGGCATGATCTTGGCTGTTTTATCCCATATTGGAGTTTATGAGTTGCAACATGAATGTATTTTGCACATATTTTCAGTTTCAGTGTTAATGTTATATGAAAAATGCTTATTGCATGTCTCTATCTGCTTGTCTCCATTTGCTACATGTTATTCTCCTTCTTTTGAATCTGGTTGCATGTCAGCAGGGATATCTGTAAGTAGAAGCAGTTAGATACCCATTCTTGGGTGATGTTTGTAAGGCAAGCATCAGTCCAACCCCCTGAAACTTGAGTGAAAGTTGCAAACCATCTGTTGTATATGTCTAGTTGACTCCTTGCCCAATGGATAGGCACCAGTCTGCTCCTGGATCAGTAGTTATGAGCCAAAACCCCTTGTCTTGCATCCCGGACATTATGTCTGCCCATTTCATCACTTCCACCTGTTAGTTGTAGGAGTAGGATTAGGAACCCCATGCATGCTCTCATACCCAACCAGACATATATGTCCAAGAACGTTGCCCACCTTATGATCTATCATACAGATCTTGGTCCATACATGAGAGTATTCTGCCTGTTGCTGTCAAGCTAAATCATTGTGTTGTTGAGCTAGTCAAGGTTACATCTTAAGTTATAGGGATACCCCCTTGGTGCGGTAGAACTAGAAGTGAAGGGGAGGAGCTCACGCAACCTCCTGTATTAGTTGGCTGAATCTGCATGTGCATAGGAACTGGAAAACCCTGATGTTGATTCAGAAGAAAAACCAACAGTATCTATGCATTTATTCTGCTAGGGTTTTTGAGCTATTTCTCAAGAAATTTCTTACGCTAACATCATTACAGGAATATTCTCATATCCACCTTTCAGATTAATAGCTTGTCAGGCATATAGTTGCATGGTTAACTCTCATCTAGATCTAAATAGAAAAGGAAGTAATTGAGCTTGTTCATGCAAATTTCACTTAGATCTAAATAGGAGGGAAGTAATTTGTACTCGTTGCATCACAACTTAAACATAGTCCCAACTAGGAGGATTAAAATTAAACAATTGCTCTCAAAATCTTTTTCAAATTTAACAAATCTTGTGCGCCTAATAGAGTAACTCATTTAGTTTTTCTCTTTTTAACTAGGAGGAAAGAACCAGTGTTTTTCATGATTTTGGAATAATGATAGGACTATACTCTCCCCTTAACTAGGTAACCAAAATGCTAGAATCATCATTTCACATGTGTTACCTTTAGAGAAGCCTGCACTTGGAATTCCTTCCTTCTAAGTGGGACAACCTTAAGTGATAATGGCTAAAGCCAAGTACCTCCAAGTCACTATAAATAAATTGTGTTTGTGAATAAAGTTGCAAGTGACGGGTGATGTTGTATTACACTGACCAATGTTTCCCCCAAAACCCTGTGGAATGTAACCTCTACAGGCTGGGAAGCCTTCTTATCGAAGCGAATGGCCACACGTGTAATCACCCAAACAGATGCCTTGACTAAAATCCTTTTGTTATAGTAAGCCAAAATCCCCTATTCGGTGACACAGGAGGAAAACATTCTCAAGAGTCGTCTAACGTCATACACTCATTTAGTGTAGAGACAAAAAAGTTCAACTCTTCGGAGGAACTATAACTTGGTATGCGTGAGAAGTGAGTGCCGTGGAGGGGAGCCGGTACTACCAAGTTATTAGTTGTCTGCCTTTATGCAAGTGGCTGGTGTTAAAACCAAGTTGGAACTCATTGAATACTGTCCTTACCAACCTTAGGATTGTGCATGCATTGTAGTCGTAAAAATAAAAAATTAGAAAAAATTAAAAAAATCAAACAATCATGAAAATATTCTTCGTGTGTGATGTGTCTTTCTTGCCATAATCGAAGAAACAAATCAAAAAGAGCAACATTCAAACAAAGAACCCAAAAAAAATTGAAAAATGTGCCTTTACTAAGTCAAAATTAGTCAAAATCAAGTAAAACAACACAGATCTGTGCATCTGCTTCATCTTGCTGCGCAGCATCTGCTTTTTCAACATACCTTTGCATACACTTCTTGAAACTATGCATTTATACTCTATTTTGGCACATCCTCTTTTCCACCAGATCTGTGCTTTTGTTTCCTGTTGTTACGCATATACACTATGTTCCTGCACATCTGTCACAGTGAGTACTTTCGTACAGTTTGTCAGAAAAACACCTACCTTTTTGAGCACCCATTTTAGTCTTGTATCAGTTTCTGAGGTCAAATTAACCATGCAGTCACTTCTCCTGTTCATTTCCACAGTGTATCCTCTTTTCCATTAATCACCTCATCAAAATTTCACAAAACTTCCCAAGAGAAAATCAAACTATCAAAACCAGGTTACCACAAGGCAATTTTTGGATCATATCAGATTCAAGTATCACTAGTAAGTCTCCACTAACAGGATCTATCATCCTTCTATCTCAGAACTTCACTAGTTTGTTTTGGTGCAAAACTAGTCTCTACCAAGTAATCGGATTTCAATCATCCTTACTTTTGGCTACCATTTTTTATCGACTGACTTGTTTGACACCATTGATCAAAGAAAACCCTTGTTCAAATCTTATCACCACCAATATCCACTTCACTACAACCTCCAAACACATCTTACCAAAGCATCCAACTTCACCCCAGCCCATTCCAAATCACATTGCATGGTACTAACTAGATTACAGAAACAAAAACAAATTGAAATGGCTGAAATGTTCGACAAAATTGTCCCCTCCCCTCACAATAGTGACGAGGAGATATCTCATGAGGACTTACAAGAAGCTCTCCAAGACAGAAAATTTCAATGAATGATGGACAAATTACTACACAAAGACCCTACAAAGTTCTTTCTCCACCTAGAAACCCAAGGAGTTAATCTCCCCTCTGACTTTGACGTCACATCATTGAAAGAAACTGAAGAGGAAAGAACTCATGAAGATAGCACACGTGAGGAAAGAACCCTTGGCACAGACAAAGGCAAGAAAACCACAAACTCAACCACACCTTTAGACATGTTGACAAAACAAGTTCAAACCCTACAACAATAATTAGTGGACCTCCAAACAGGGACATCCACTAAACACTATTCATTGGAGGAGATCTTGTTGTATCCCTTCGATAAGAGCTTGAACATGATCCCCTTTCCCCTTAGATTTGAAGTTCCTAAATTTGACAAGTATAGAGGAAAGGGTGACCCTAGAGACCATATCAGAGAATTCAAGGCCACATGTCTAGAGGTTGTTCACAATGAAACTTTTCTCATAAGACTCTTCCCTAGATTTCTAGGAGGGCAAGCCATGTAGTGATTCTCTCGACTCCCCCTAAGTATTCGTACCTTTGATGAGTTAGTGAACAAATTTGTCACTCATTTCTCGTATAATATCGAACATGAGGTATCCATGTTTGACCTTTACAACACAAAATAAAAGAGGTGAATCCTTCATTTCTTTCTTACAAAGGTGGAGGCAACTTGCAAGCAAGTGCTCATATCATGCCCCTGATAAACAAATGACATAAATGTTTGTCCATAATCTCAATCCTGATCTAAGATATCAAATTCAAATACAATGCCCTGCCTCATTCACGAAAGTCATTGAGATAGGGTTATTCATCAAAAACGCTATGATCATGAAAGGACAAATAAAATTGTTCAAAGACACTCCTAATTCAAACTATATCACGGATAAATCAAAGTTTTGGACCAAAAACAAGAACATTGTCAACGATGGAGTGGTTGATGCTAAAGTAGCGGCTCCTAAGCAACCAATTTTAACTCTCAAAGGAGCATTAAACAACACAACACTGAGTAAACCTTCATCAAATGAACCAAGACAACCATACAATTTTCCTCCTAGACAAAAATTTACACCACTAGGGGAGTCATATGAGGCTGCTTTGAGAAAGTTAGTGGCAAACAATTAGATCACCCTTCCCACTGCAAGAGACTATGAACCTCAAGTCAAACCTTCTTGGTGGAAGGATACCAATTTTTGTGAGTACCATAGAGGCAAAGGCCATAAAATTGGTGACTGTATCTGCTTGAAAAACATCATACAAGACTTACTAGATCAAAATCATGTGGGCACAAAAGATCATCCCTCTAACGAATCACATGTAGCATTCAAGGATCCGCTCCTTAACCACGACAGACAGAACCCTCATAACAACAACAATAACAACCAACAAAATCACAATAACAGGAACAATGGTACTAACTACATGAACATTCTGTTTGATTACACTGTTAATTGTGTATCAGAGCATATCCCGCAAATCAATGTGCTCACATTTAACAAACAATCAGATTCCAATACCAAATCTAATTGCAATGTCACCACCCACAGTGGGAAAGTTACCTTGCACACACTCCCTCCAAGGTCACCATCCTCACCATCTACCCACCACAAGTACAATGTCATTGACCAACTACGAAAGACTCTGGCCCATATATCCATATTAGAGTTGGTGCGTCTATCACCATCCCACAAAGAGATTCTTGATAAAGCCCTAGTGGAAACCACTGTGCCCACCAACTTGGCCCAAGAGAAATTTCAAGCCATGGTAGGTCATCTTACCTCACCTAACATCCTATCATTCACTAAATAGGATGATCTATCTATATCTCAACCCCATAACACATCATTACATATTGAGGCCTTCATTAATAAACATCGCATCAAAAGGGTTCTCATTGATGGAGGAGTAGGTTTGAACATTTGCATGCTAAAATTAGTCCTTACATTGGGGTTCTCAGAAACTGCAGTAGATCCAAGAAAGAAGATCACAATAAAAGCCTATGATGAAGAAGAACGAACAACCAAAGGAATTGTGGTGTTACTGTTAAGAATTGGACCAATGAAGAAAGAGGTTGTTTGCCAAGTCCTTGATAGGGAACTCACATATAACATTCTCTTAGGTAGACCTTGGATACATGCCATGAAAGTTGTGCCTTCCACATATCATCAATGTATCAAGTTCCCTCACTACGACTGAGATATCACCATCCAAGGTGACCCTGATCCTTTTCAACACTGTAACACTATCCAATCAAAGCTAGATTTCATCATCCCTAAAATTAGAGCTTCCACATCTTCCACCTCCCAACATGATCCTAGCTCCCAATCTTCCACATCCAAGGCCAAAGAGTAGAAAGTCAAGATTGAAGAAATAGGGGTAGGAGAGTGCTCCATTGAGCATACCTTTTGTTTAGCCAAAATGCCTTTATCTCTAAAGTTCTTTGGGTGACCTACACCATTCCCAAAACCATCTGCTCCTCTTGAAACTCCAAAAGCTCCCTTTGTCAAATGGGGCACCCTATCAGATGAGAGCAAAGAAAGAGATGTTTTGCAATGGTTCTACATAGACAAAGATGACACTCCGCGAGACAAACAACCAAAGCTCCCAACAGAAATCTATGGGTGGGGTCAATCTATCTTACAAAGAATGGGCTATGACAGACAGGTCCCATCGGCCTGAGAAAAGAAGGAATAACTAAACCCATTCAACCCTCTTCATCCTCATTGGCTTGAGACACAAGAGGGCTAGGATACAAAGACAATGGCAAAGGCAAAGCTAAGGCTACTACTTATTTTGTGGAACAAATCCATAACTTCCAAGAGGATAGTGATACAGATTCTAATGAGTATGAATGGGATGACCTTTCAGAACATTCCTATGAGGACATAGGAATCAATACCGTTTGCACCTATAGCCCCTATCGTGAGAGACAAACTCTAAGGCCTAGACTGGTAGAGTGTGATTCACCCATTCTAGAGAGAACAACTTACGAAAAAGGTCAGAGTTCTCACGAGATAGATAATCTTGAGGAAAGTACCATCACAAATATTATTCCTATCACTCTCAATCCTGATCATGTATCCATCCTTACCATCACACCCACAAAATTAGATCAACCTATCAATCCCCTCCCCCTGGTACATCCCGAGCTTATCGATTGGGATCTACAAGGAACCCCCCAACTAGACATGTTCCAGAATGATGATGCCTACATTGATTACATGGAACTAAGAGACCACCTACCTGTGGGAGATCATAAAGCTATCTTTGCCATAGAACTCAATACTGTAGCTTATTTTGGAGAGGGTTCCAAGCCTTCCAGTCACAAAAATATAAAAATCAAACATGGATCTGATTGTTGAAACCACTATGCAGTAGTGTTAGATCCCAAAAAAGTAAAAATAAAGGACACATCTAATGGTGAAAACCTCTCTAAGGTGCCAGATGTTGGAAGGCTTGACACTCTCCCCAACAACATGTATCAGGAGAAGTCACAAATTGTGGTAGAACCTATAGAACCTATTGATATTGGCACAGAAGGTAACCCAAAGATCATACACTTTTCCAAGTCTCTAAACTTGTTAAACAAAAACTCAGAAAAATGCATCCACATATCGCATTGCTAGTCAAAGAGGAACTAAAGAAGCTACTGGATTCAAGGTTCATTAGAACAATCAATTATCCAGAGTGGGTATCAAACATTGTACCAGTATCAAAACTTGATGGAAGAGTCAGATTGTGTAACGACTTTAGAGATCTCAACAAGGCCTGTCGCAAAGATGATTTCCCATTGCCCAACATTGACATCATCGTAGACTTGATAGCTGGACACACTATGCTCTCTCTTATGGATGGTTTCTCTGGATACAACCAAATCAGAATAGCGCCAAAGGATCAGCATAAGACAACATTCACATGTCCATGGGATACCTTCTGATGGATCGTCATGCCATTTGGGTTAAAGAATGCAGGAGCAACATACCAACAGGCAATGACTACTATCTTCCATGACATGATGCATGTCAGTATGGAAGACTATGTGGATGACATCCTTGCCAAGTCACTTACAAGGGAATCTCACTTAGATTTCCTAGAGAAAATCTTTCAGTGACTAGAACACTTCAAGGTCTGATTGAATCCAAAAAATTGTGTTTGGAGTCACCTCCGGCAAACTCTTAGGTTTCATAGTATCATCCAATGGGATTGAGGTCGATCCTGCAAAGGTAAAAGCTATCATGGAGATGCCACCACCAAGGAACATCACCCAACTGTGGTCTTTACAAGGAAAATTATAGGCAATTCGTCAGTTTATCTCACAACTAGCGGACAAATGTCAACCTTTCACTCATCTCTTGCATAAGAACATCCCATTTAGATGGGATGAGAAGTGTGAAGAAAGATTTTGTAAATTGAAGGAGTATCTCATGAATCCACCTATCTTAATGCCACCTATCCAAGGCAAGCCACTATATCTTTACATATCTGCTACACCAATGGCTCTTGGAGCCCTTTTAGCACAACAAGACTATGAAGGAAAGGAATGGGCAATCTACTACATCAGTCACACATTGGTGGGGTATGAATTGTAATATTCTCAAATCGAAAGATCTTTCCTTGCTATGGTTTTTGCTTCCCAAAAACTACGCCATTACATGCTTGCACATTCCATTAAGCTAATTGCAAAGATTGATCCACTAATGTACTTGTTAAGCAAAGCAGATCTAACAGGCCGCCTAGCTAAATGGGTAATGCTACTAAGTGAGTATGACATAGAATATGTGGAAAGGAAAGCTATCAAGGGTCAAATCATCGCAGATCAGTTGGTGGAGGCACCATTGTTAGATACCACTCCAATGACTTTCGAGTTTCCCGATGAGTCAATTTTTAGTATTACAACACATTCATGGAAGCTCTACTTTGATGGGTCTTATACAAACCATGGATCGGGGGCAGGAATCTTATTAGTTACTCCTCAAGGTGACACAATACCTAAGTCCTATCGTCTACTTTTTCCTTGCACAAATAACATAGCAAAGTATGAAGCCTTAGTCATTGGTCTTAAGATGGCAGTAGAGTGGAAAGTGAAAGAGCTACATGTCTATGGAGATTCGCAACTCGTCATCAATCAAGTAAATGATGACTATTAAACAAAAGATGACAAGCTAATACCATACAAGCGTATGGTAGATGACTTTAAAGGATACTTTGTGATAATCTCCTTTGAGAAGATCCCTCGCATAGAGAGCAAAGCAGTAGATGCCATGGCAACCATCACCTTGCTTCTCAATATACCAGAAAAGGAGTCACATTTTGAGTTCTTGGTGGAGTCAGTCACACAACCAGCTTATGATATCCCCAAAACACAATCCATTTGCCTCTTAGTAGGATCTGATTCACCCTTGTTTGGTAAAATTTACACTTACCTCAAGGATAACACCTTACCTGCTGACTTATCCAACAACCAACGCTGAACCTTTATCTGCCAAGCATCTTGTTATACCATTATTGCCGACACCCTCTACTGTCGAGGTTTGGATGGTACTCTACTCAGATGTCTTGAATGTGACGAATCTCAAACTGCCTTACGAGAAGTACACGAAGGAATTTGCGGAACACACTCTAGTGGTCCTACCTTAGCCAAGAAACTCATGCGTTTGGGATACTATTGACCGAACATGGAGACAAACTCATATCATTTTGTTAAGAAATGCAAGCAGTATCAAATTCATAGTAACCTCATCCATGTACTAGCTCAGGAACTACGGCCTTTAATGACACCTTGGCCCTTTTGTCACTAGGGACTCGACTTTGTGGGAAAAATCCACCCTCCATCATCCAACGACCACAAGTTCATTATCACCACCACCGAGTATTTTACCAAGTGGATTGAATCCATCCCACTCACCAATGTCACAAGTAAACAAATTGCCTCCATCCTTAATTACCTCATTTGTTGATATGGAATTCCCTCATCCATAGTCATGGATAATGGAAGACCCTTCAAAAACCAGGATGTCCAAGAGCTTTGTGACAAATTCTAAATCCAACACCGCTTCTCCACCCCATACTACCTACAAGGGAATGGTCATGCAGAGGCATCCAACAAAACCATCTTGAAAATCCTCAAGAAAACTGTCAACAACACTGGTTGTGATTGGCACATGCAACTAAATCCTGCTCTATGGGCCTATCGAACCAGCATATGCACTCCCACAAGTGCCACACCATATGCCCTTGTCTATGGTTCTGAAGCCATTTTACCCATTGAGGTTGAGTTACCATCTTTGAGGGTGTCGTTAAAAGGTCTTATAACTGATGAGGACTATAGAGTTTCCAGACTACAAGAGTTAGAACTGTTGGAGGAGAAGCGACTGAATGCTTTCAACCATCTCAAATCCTACCAACAAAGAATGACAAGAAGCGATAATCACAGAGTCCATCCAAGGGTCTTTAATGTTGGTGATCTAGTGCTCAAAGAAAATCCCCATAATCAGTAGGATCAAGAGAAGAAAGGAAAGTTTGAACCCAACTGGCTTGGTCCTTATGTAATCATTGCTTCCTCTAGATCAGGAGTGTACCAGTTAGCTACATCAGAAGGTGAGTTGTTCGATGACCTAATCAACAGTATGCATCTTCGGCGGTTCTATACCTAGAGAACCCCAATGTAAGGGAGTCAAAAGTAAAAAAATAAAAAAATAAAAAAATCAAAGAAAAAAAATAGCAAAAAAATCAAAAAATGGAAACATAGCAAAAAAATTAAAAAAATAGAAAAACAACAAAAAAAACCATCCACTGGTGAAAACCTGGTAAACATGCACCTAAGATAGATACCATGATGAAAACTTGGCAAACAGGGATCATGTGTATTTTAGCTTTCATTGTAATAAAAGCAAAGTAGTGAAAACCTGGCAAACAGGCACTCTTTGTGATGAAAACCGCTCCTCCATATTTGGGAAACCATCGGTTAGATCTAGACTTGATCTTGCATCATTTACCTACCATTATCCATTTTTCCTACCATTATCCATCATCTGATCATATCCGTTTCACAAAACCACCTAACGATAACCTATTATGGCTTGATACTCTATCACCATTCTTGCCTTATTACCTCAAGTTTATCCAATAACCTATCCATAGTGTCAACCTGTCATAGGGTCCATCATCAGTATTCTATCATCCCAAACTATGTTGCCTCTATGTCGTCACGTAGGAAATTCCATCATTGATGGGCCATCGAGGCTACCCATCCGTTCCATACCTTATCATCCATCCTCTGGTCCATCCACATCTGCACCATTTCCCATCACCTAGGTCCTAGGTCCACAAACGTCCACACCCTAAACTACGTTGTCACGTAGGTAAGGCCATTTATCAATGAGCCCTCGAGGCACTAGGTCAGTCCCTTAGGGCCCATTTCTTCGTATCCATTGTCCATTCTTCCATAATAAATTGATCCTTTACTTGACTGGGGGCAAGTCCTCAACCTGGTTATGGAGTTGGATTCTTGAATGCCATGCACCTCAGAGGATAACAATAAGGATTGTGATACCTTTCACTAGATACACATGTGCAACAAAGCCCACTTCCAAACAGAAATTTTGGCACAAGACATCAACCTATCCAAAGAAAAATAAACAAGGGCCTAAACACTCCAAATGATTTTATATAAATTATGGCAAGAAGACACATCTAATGCAAGAAAGTTTTGTTTTCATTGGTTGCGCCTTAAATTTTAACTTTTGTTATCATGTTTCCTATGTTACTCAAGGATGCCTAAAAACTAGAGATGCTATGATGGGGGCATGATTATTTTATTTGTTTGTTGCTTGTGGGTTTATCTTTAGTATGAAGCCTTGTCTAAAGACATGATCAACATAATGACCATTGAGGACATCAGAGGTCTAAACATGAAACAGGTGTAATCCTTGTCTGTTGATACACAAGAAATACTCAGGTCATCTTGGTTCAATTAGACTCAGATGCTTGTATTAACTTGCTAAATCAAAATCCATGTAAGCAATCCTCAGGTCATCTTGGTTTAATTATACCTAGATGCTTTTATTTTCTTACATGTTAAAAACACAAAAATAACAAAAAATCACCCAATGATGAATCAAGCACTTAAAAACACTTGCAATATCAAGGTGACAAATTTCTGCATCCATACACATCCAATTACATTTCATGAACCATCCATAAAATAAAGTTTTGTTCAAAGTGCCAATGTTTGCAAATAAAAGCTTGTCATTCCTTCATTCACATTTCTTCTATCAATCGCATTTCTATCTATCATTGTATCTTTCATCAAGTCTCTTCTACATTGATTGAGTACACTTGGACATAACAAAAACATATTATCATTTTGCATTTCATATTAGGTGAGATAGTCATTAAATTGATTAAATCGTTCGCATACATGTAGGTGTAATAAAAACGTATCATCATTTTTGCATTTCATATTAGGTGAGATAGTCATTAAATTGACTAAATCATTTGCATACATATAGGTGCATTCCATCATCCATATACATTTGTATCAACATAACATAGTGTCTCATTAGAAAACCATCAAAAACATAGCTATCAATAATCATCTCATACCATTCTTTAAAGTATAGCATACTAAACTTATATAGTAATTAAAATATAGAAAAATATAATAGCAAAATAATGTAGACAAGCGAAGAACGTGAAAATGAAGCAGAGGAGCAGAAGTCAAATTCACGAGTGGGAAAAGAAAAGGTAGTAGATGGCCGGGAAGGGATTGCTGGTTTTGGTGGAGGACGCTGAAAGTGAAATCCCTTTCGAATATATCTAAAGGAAAGTACGGAAGGAAATTTGGAGATCCAGGTAGGAGGAAGATAGAAGGAGATTTCAAAATCCACAGGAATTTCCATCCGTAGGACCAAATGGATTCAAAGATCCAAAACCAAAGGGCAGAGACAAGAAGACCTTTATTTAAGAATTGGAGACACCCTACGTCTTTCAGAAAGGGTGGTTTTGGTAACAAGCGATTTCCTTCGTGGAGGAACGATCGTCAAGAAGGCAATATGGTGATGCCACAGTGCCTCCTAAAGCCATCAATTGAAAATGTGGAAAAGGTAGGAATAATTGGGAAATGGTGTTGGGACAAATTTGGATTGGAAATGTCTGGTGCAATGGTGGCAAGAGTGTTGGGGGAAGGAGTTCAAAATGAGAGCCCTAGCGAATGGATTTTTCTTAGTAATTTGCCCCACGGTAAAAATCAAAGCAGAGATCTTGGACGGAATTTGGATTTTGGATGGATACAGTTTTTACCTAAAAAATTGGGAGCTAGGGTTTGATGCAAGGAATCACAAATTAAGCTATGTACAGGAATGGTACAAACTACCAAATTTACCAATGGAGTTTTCGCAGCTGACAATATTAGAAGAGATAGGCAAATTCCTAGGGAATTACATATGTGCAGAAGAATAGTCTAAAAAAGAAGAGATCGGTAGAAATGTAAGAATTTGTGTGGAGAACAAACCAAATTCCCCTCGGCTGAGGGAAATAGAGATTTTCACAGATTGGGGAACTTTAAAGCAGGAATTAATTTTTGATCCTAATCCTGAAGGTGTCCTAGTGGAGTCAATTGGGTGACTCTCTCGTGAAGTCTTTCAACCTCAAATAGAAGAAGAAGCAGTTCACGTTGGGGAAGAAAAAACATTTCCTCAATCCTCTAAGCGACAAGAAGAAGAGATACCTGATATTAGCAAGGATCCCGCAGGGAGAGGTGTTGAGTAGATCTCTGCAAGTAAGATTCCCCCTCCAGAAATAGTTGAGGAGGAGAATCTAAAGGCCTCGTGGGCACAGGTTCAGAGCATGGATAAGAAAATTTTAGAAACCTTGGGAATGATTCACCCTAACATACAAAAAGAAGATCTTAACTCTTTTATTAAGGTTGGGAGGGAGTTGGTGGAATTAGCGGAAGCTGCGAAAGAAGGATCTATTCTAATTGGAATAGAAAACCTGGGGAGCAGTGGAGAGATCTGGAGGAGGATGACTTTCAGGACTTGGAAGCTGAGGATGAGCTACCTTCCCCAAAGTCACTGTTACCTAGATTTCACTACTAGCTCAATCAGGTAGAGCTTTTCAATTTTTAAAGGAGAGAAAGGTACATTTTTATTTCTATTGCATTATATCCATGTACATATATGGTACAAATTAAGATTACAGTGTATTGTTGCATTCATATGCATTTCATATTTAAGAGACTATACAAATCTTTTAAAGGATCACCAATTTGTATTAAAAAAATAAGTGTATAAGGTCTCACACAAGCCGTGAGACTAACTATTTCAATGCAAGTGAAAAGACAAACTATACATTTATAAAAGAACTAAAAGACAAATATGCATATGAGATAGGGTGACTCGTCATTGGCTGAATGACGAGCCTTCATCATGTTGCCATGTCTTGTGTCATCCTGTATTGTCTACGTGTCCCGCATCCAGCTGCTATCTCCTTGCTACCCCTAGTTATCTGCATAAAATTTTGGAAAAACTGATGTTAGAGCAATGACGAGGCATCATACATCATATGATATACATCTATAAATATACAATTTGTTTTTCAGATGCAGTAAACCAGTTAGTGTCACAGAGACCTTTGAGAAGACAAATCAAGATTATTGATTGCAAGTCCTTGTTTTTCTTAACAAGTTTGCTTCATGTGCAGATACAAGTGTAATTATGTTTCTGTTTGATTCATCAGGTTACATTATGAGTGGAGGAAATGTGGCTCCCACAAAGGTTGAGCCTAGCTCATAATCCTTATAGAACATCTCATATGTAATATACAAATGCAAAAGCATAGCTCAAGGAGCATATTCAGAAGACAGATCACAGCTTTCAAGAGGTTTTAGTCATAGTAGGATAGTGTATACAAGTGCAGTCAACATGATCATACACAGTCATAAAGGACAAAGGATAGGCAACAATCAGGAAAACCCAAGCACTTTAGGATAGAAGATACAAAGCATAAGGTGCATGAGATGGAGCAGCAAAGTATGATGGAGCAATAATCATCAACATTAAGAAAAGGCAGTGACAGTCAAAGCATGATGGCAAACAATAAATAGAGAAATTGTCAAGTGGACAGAGGTCTTAAACAATAGAGGAATGAGTGTAGAGATGTTTGCATGGAAGTCATCCCATGAAGAGCATACAAGGACAAAGAAAGCTTTGGAAGATCATGGCAGTGGAATAAGCAACAAAAATGTAGATTGAACACATGCCAAGAGGGTACATGAAACAACTTATACAGTGCAGACCTATATGCCAGTTAGTAAGTTTTGAGTTGGGTTATATTCTGTGAAGCTATGAGAGGAGTCTAGAGATTTCTTAAAACCTTATATGCTTGAAAGAAGATGTAGAACCTTGTTTAAGGTTGCATAGTAGTTGAAATACATGTAGATCACTAGAAACATTGTCAAGCACTTGAAGAACTACACAAAAGTTAGAGATTTCCAAGATCATTGTCAAACCTTGAGGAGGTTCTGCCAAGTTGTTCCCAAAACCTAATGTTGATGACTTACAAAGGTCAATACCTAAGTTATGAAGCTTAATAGCAGCTTTATCATGAGGTTAAAACCTAAAGATCACTGTCATAGACCCCTTTGAATAGTCATACATTGTGTAGGCAGCCAATAAGGCATGTTGGATAGTCAAATGTTGACTGCATAGTAGTCACAATACAGAGATAGCAGTCATATTAACAAAAATGAGGAAAACATAATGGATAATAGACTAAGTAACAGTCATAGAGAAGACTATTTGTAGTTTCTAGGGGTTTCTTTTCCTAAACAAGGTATGACAAACCCTAGTAGACCCTCTGAAAATAAGGAAATGATGTTAAACCATTGTGAGGATGACTATAAGTCATAGACATATGAATATTGTGCTATTGTGGTCCTATAGGCTATGTAATGGACTATGTTAACAGTCATGACAGGGCAGGGGTTGAGCAATCAATAGTGGAACAACATTCATTTGAACTAGGCATAGTAGTGTATGAAAGAGCAGTCACTAATTTTGTGAAAGGGACAGTAGTATTCCGTGATAGAGGGAAATGCAGCAGATGTTGAAGACAGGAAGTTGTGAAGAGGATATATTCAGCATTCATATAGGATACTATACAACAAATTCTCGTACAAGATGTTATACCTCTTCACACTAATTGTTTTATCCTCAGAAAACTTTGTTTAAGACTGTGTCTTCTGATTGTCTCAAGAAGGTGGAGCTCTACAATGGTCAAAATACTATTATGGCTATCAATGTTCATTATGGACACAACCACGAAGACTCATTGGTTTTAAACCATGCTTCAATAGATCGGGGACTGTTTCAAACCATGCATTTTCATACATTCACATCAGAGACAGACCATGATGACAACAACGAAAAATACAATCCAAGATTTTCATTGGTCCCACATACTATTAGAGACTCATACATTTGGCAGAAGACATGTTAAAATGTCAGAATCAAGGTCATGTTCATCCTTTAACTCAATAGCCAATCGCTGATAGAAAATGACATGGAGGTATTAAATTTGGGGAGATGGAGCAGTCTTGTATATAAAGGTATAAAACAGTGAAAAGAGTGAAAATTCATAACAGAGGTTGAAGCAAATTGCAAATGAATATATTGGAAATTTTACTACAGTATTGCTGCATCATCTAGAAACACTCAGGAAATGACCTTTTTTTTGCCATCAAATCGCGGCCTAGTGCCAGATTGAGCCTCAAAATTCAGAAAATGAAAAAAAGTGCATATACAGAAAGAAGTAAAGTTTCAACTCATTTCAGAATAAAATGCCCAGAAAATGGAGTTTTTCAAGCTCAAATCTACAAAAAGCTACAGAAAATGTAGATTTTCTTAAACAGAGTGCACAGAAATGCTCCAAATCGAGCCTCAAATCACAGTATACAGGTTTGGTATCATTAAAGTTGTTACTGTCTTGTAGAGTTGCAGAGTGCAATGGGTCAAGACAAAGAGTGGTTTGGCTCTAAAAATAAAGAAGCTCCTGTTAAGACAGCAGTTGATAAGTTTCAGCTGCTTCCAGAATTTCTTAGGGTTAGGGGACTTGTAAAACAACACATTGATTCTTTCAACTACTTCGTCAACTGTGAGATTGAGAAGATTATTCATGCAAAAGCTAATGAAAAGATAACCAGTGATGTTAATCCTAATTTTTATCTCAAGTATATAGACATATATGTGGGTATGCCTTGTGTGGAGCAAGACTACATTTTTTAGGACATTGCATCCCACAAATATCGTCTGAGGGATATTACATATGCTGCACCAATCAATGTTGACATAGAATACACTAGAGGACAAGAGATTTTTCAGAGCTAGGAGAATGCCATGGACTGTAGAGTGTGAATTAATTGAAGACTCGGTAGATGCATGTATACCTAGTGATGTGGTTATAGTTTGTGGGATTGTAAAAGTAATCAACACTAATACTGATGTTGGTGGAGGGAAATCAAAAGGCAAAAACCAAGGACTATTTTACCTATATATTGAGGTTGTTTTGGTTACAAGTTCAAAATTACAATCTGTATGTGAAGACTCACAAGACGTTAGCAATACTAATGCAAGAGCTGCATCACCATGAAACCTACAGGCATTCACTTCAAGGGACTCAGAATTTATAGTGAAGTTTGTAGAAGAGCATGGATCAGATATCTTTTGCCCATATATTGCATTCACTATGTCCATCAATATATGGGCATGAACTTGTCAAAATGGGAATAACTCTGGCACTGTTTGGAGATTGAGAGTAGATATAGAGGAAAATCGAGAGTTTTTCAAAAATCATTTTGGACAAATATACACAGAACCCCTCAAATCGCACTTCAGCAAGGAAAAAATATGTAGGAAAAATTCAGAAAATGCACAGAGATGTTCAACAAATAGCAATTTACCTCTTTTTTGTCGATCACCATGCCAATCATAGTTTTCTTTCCTCAAATGGCTCTTAAAATGACGGCCTCACAGCTAGCAAATGCAATGCAGAATGGTCAGCCATGGAAAAGGACAATAGAAAATACATCAAAAATCAGTAAAAAATCGTAGGAAGTTGGCCCAAAATCAAACAACAGGAGTCAAAAACCTCAAAGGAACCATTTACCTTACATTTCACCTCAAAAAATCGGCCAAATAGACCCATAATCGATAGAAAATGATGCATTTTTCCTCTACAAACCCTCGCATGGAGTGCCGGCGACTCGATAGAGTCAGAGCGAAATGGTAAAGTTAAAATGATAAAAGATAGGGTTTCAAACCCTATTTTGTTATGATAGAATGAGCGATTTTGGTCTTTTTTTTTTTACTTGAAAACTCAAAAATCATTTCTATCCCTTGGCGGCCCATGGTGAAGACTTGTCGAAGTCTTTAAAAACCTAGTGATAATGCAAATAGGGTCGTGGCATGTTTTTTCTGCCTTTTATTCTTTTTCCAAGGTCGAATGCCTTATTTTGCTAAGGGATATCATGATGTGTGTTGGGAGATATAAGGTGATAAAGGGTAAGTGGTGAATGAGAAGCATCTGATGGAGGCCATAAGGTATTGTTTAATGCATAGGGAGACATAAGGGTCATTTTAAAATGTATTGCTTTGAGCCTTGTAGGCACGACACGTGATATGTATGCATGTAGGAATGGTTAGAGATTGTAGGGTATTTTGACAAGCCATGAGACATTTCGACATAGCCATGTGATGAAAGTGAATATACAAGTGTGTGGAGTTGTGTTATTTTTGCCTAGGAGCTATGAAGGTATTGTTTTGTCGATTTTGCATAATCTAGAAATAGATTAAATATTGTAAACGAATGATAAAGTAATTAGTTATGAATTACTTTATCATTTGTATTAAAAATGCAAAGAGACAACATTAGGTAGATTTATCACAAATGACAAAGTAAGTCTTGTTGATTACTTTGTCGTCCTTTCACAATATTTATTTTGTCCCTAAATCATGCAAAATCGGGAAATTAAATATCTGTGTCAATAATGCCATTATTTTTTGCATGGAGTTGTAATAAATTTGGATTGTAAAACATTAACTAAGTGATGCAATTATAAACCTCTTAGTCAGTGTTTGATAAATGCAGAAAATATTGTGTATTTATGTCATTTATTGGGAAAATATCAGACATTTATGATGCTGCAGGGTGGAGTTGACAAACAGGGGTAGGAGTTATTGCACAGATTTGACTTATTTTTAGTGGCCTTAAAGATCATTTAAAGGCATTCAAAGACATTTTCAGGTGCCTTTATGATAGTTGATGGCATGCCTTGACCATTTATGCTTTGAAGACCCTTTTTGGAGGACTTTTAGTAGATATTTTGGGCACATTTATGAGATACACGAAAATGGAGATGGCTTATCTTTATCTGATTACAGCTGTTTGAAGTATTTAGTCATTTTTTTTACTCTTTGTAAAGAGTTCTTTCCATGTACCATTCTAGAGTTAGTGATTTTTTCTGCAATCCTACTCAGTTTGAGTATGTTTTTGTAACTCTTTGGGCATATGAAATACAGAGGACACCTTGGATACCATTGATAGTCAGATTTTGCCTTCTTGTTTTGCAATATTGGGTGTTATCAAGTGTTTGATCAAGTCATTTGTGAGGTAATTCATTTCCTTATGGTTGTCTTATGTTTCAATACCCCTTTTCTATAGAAGTTGTGTTTATGCAAATTACAAACTGTGTCTTAGAGTGTTATAAGGCTTTAAATTATGAAGTTTAGCTTCCTTTTAAAGATTTTAATGCAGTTAGGCCTCTTTGTGAAGTTCTTTTGCAAACATACAATGATAGGCTGTGCAGGTTTTAGTTCTATTGTCTGTGGCCAGGTGTATGCAGGTCTGACTTTCATTTTACCTTATTAAGTTTGGTGAATCACCCTTATTTTCAAATTTACCAGTTTTAACTTCCATTTTTAAAAGCATTCCTTCTCCTTTTTCCTCTGCAAATCCAATAGATTTTAGGTGATTACCAGCTAGGAAGCTGACCTTCTCTGGAGGTTCTTTCCAACACAGGTGACCCATAGACCTAGAAAGATCCCATGTTTCTCCAGATTGCCAAGTTTTACAACTCAACAAGGGTGCAAATCTGAGAGACAACAGTCACCACAAGAGCAACTTCAATTGGATAACATGAGGGTTGGAGGGGATCTGATTAGAGGACCACTGGGGCTTGGACAAAAGGATGTTTCTAAACTAGTTCCTGATTGTGGGGAATCCAAAGGAAGAGGGAGGCCTCCCAACAAGGAGAAATTGAAACTAGATGGTGAATCCAATGGGTAATTAAAAATCAAAAATCTCTTGAAAGTAGGGAAGGGTGAAACCCTTCCTGAAAAGTAATGAAAATAATCTTGTGGAACATTAGGGGCTTAAACACCCCTAATAAAAGATGCTTACTCAGGCATTTTTTGGAATCTTTGCAAGCAGACATATGCATTTTACAAGAATCTAAGCTTAACTAGGTAGACAGGGAGACATTGAGCAGGAAATTTGGGAGATGGAAGTTAATGGGGGTTAATGTTGTGGGAGCCTCAGGAGGCCTCATCACCCGATGGTGACCTTAATCAGTGGTAGTGGAAGAGTTAGCAAAAGGAAGATCACGGTTAGCCAGCAAGGTAAGGAGCCTAGCATCCAACTTGAGTTTTTTGCTTATTAATGTATATGGTCCCAATTCTTGTTTAGAAAATAAGGAACTATGGAAGGAATTAGATTTAATTTGCGGCAGCCAGGCTTTTGACCTCTTCCTGGTGGGAGGAGATTTTAACACAATCTTAAAAGTAGAAGATAAAAGGGGAGGATTAGGAAGGAAATTGCAATCACAATTAGATTTTGAGGATTTTGTGGATAGAAACTCTCTGTTGGATATCCCTTTGGGAAATGACAATTATACTTTGACAAATAGAAGATTAGGTTTCAGTAATATAGCAAAGAAACTTGACAGATTTTTCTTCAAAGGAGATCTGAGAAATTTTCCCTTCTCTTTCGAGGGTAAGATTCTACCTATTTCAGGATCAGACCATTATCCTATCTGCTTGGACATTCTTGGAGAAAGAAAACCGGTAAGAAATCCCTTCAAGTTTGAAAATATGTGGTTCAAGGACACAGATTTTTTGGATCTATTCAAGAAATGGTGGACCGAGGTAAACCCTAAGGGCTTCAAACTATTTAATTTGATCATGAAGCTAAAAATTGTTAAATAGAACATCAAGCAATGGAATAGAAACAGTTTTAAAACCATTTTTTAGGAGAAGAAAAATATAGAAATTGAGTTGGAAGCTTTGAATGAGAAGATCCTAAGAGAAGGAATGGATGCAAACAACTTTCATAAAGAGAAGGAACTTTTAGGGAAGATGGGAGATTTACTGGCAAAAGAGGAAATTTTTTGGAGACAAAAATCCAAGGAAACTTGGCTAAGAGCTGGGGACAGCAACAAAAAAATTTTCACAACTTGACAAGGGTAAGAAGGAAACTAAACATGATCTCTTCTTTAAAATTAGCTGATGGAAGGGCGATTGATAAGTTGGAAGATATAAACAAAACTACTGTTGATTTTTTAGGGACTTACTTAATGATTGGAACGGCTCTTCTTTGGAAATTCAAAATCAGTTTCTAAGGAATATCCCTAAATTGGTTTCGGAAGATCAAAATAGACTATTGGCTCAGAGCTTCTCAGAATCAGAAATCAAGGAAGCAGTTTTCAGACTTCACCCAGATAAAGCCTCGAGGCCAGATGGGTTTCTAGCTGCTTTTTTCCAGAAGTGCTGGGGATTTATGGGCACTGAGATTACAGAAGCTATTGAGGAGTTGAGAAGGTCAGGGAAGATTCTCAAGGAAGTAAATAAAACTTTTATTGTTCTCATCCCAAAGAAAGAAAATTCAGAAGCACTAGAAGACTTTAGACCAATATCCCTTTGCAACATGCTTTGCAAAATAATAGCAAAGGTTGTAGCCAACATATTGAAACTGATATTGCCAGAAATAATCTCAAAGGAGCAAACAGGTTTTTTGCTGGGAAGATCAATCTTAGGAGGAGTAATTATTGCTCAAGAAGCCATCCACTCAATTCAAAGGATGAAAAAGGAGGCTATGTTGATCAAACTAGACATAAAGAAAGCGTATGACAAGGTAAACTGGAGATTTTTATTCAAGGTGTTGGAAGCTTTTGGCTTTGACAATAATTAGATAGACTGGATCTTCGAATGGGTAGCTAGTCCCAGGTTTTCAGTACTAATCAACGGATCTCTAGAGGGTTTCTTTTTGGTTTCTAGTGGTCTTTGACAGGTGGATCCTCTATCCCCTTTCCTATTTATAATCATGGCAGATGTGTTGGGAAGAACCTGCTTCAAAGCTAGGGCTGAAGGAAAGCTGATTGGGAACTAGATCAGTAGTGGGACCGCAGAGGTGACCCATCAATAGTTCGCAGACGATACGATGCTCTTCGAAGTAGCCAATGAAAGTGAAGCTAAAGCCTTCAAGGACATTTTGAATCAGTATTCAGAAGGCTCTGGTCAGGAAGTGAGTCAAAAAAAATTAGAAGTTTTTTTCTTCAATTCTTCTTCAAGGAAAGAAAGAAGCATTATCAGAATTCTAAACTTTAAAAAAGGAGAAATGCCCTACAAATATTTGGGTTTACCACTCACAAAAGGAGTGAGACCAAGAAAAATTTGGGACACTCTTTTAGAGTGGATCAAGGTAAAATTGGTTTCGTGGAGGAGCAAATGGCTCTCTTGGGCAGGACGGCTAACTATGCTCAAGCCAGTCATTTCGGCAGTCCCGGTTTACACAATGTCTTGTTTCCCTCTTTCTATGTCAGCCCTTCAAGAACTCAATAAGAAAATGAGAATTTTATTCTAGCAAGGAAATTTAGATTAGCATAAATTTCCTCTGATAAGATGGACTCAAGTCTGCAAACCCAAAGAAGCCAATGGAATAAGGCTTAAAGATCTTTTTGCCAGAATGTGGCAATAGGAGCGAAATTGGTTTGGACTATCCATTCAAAACCTGAGCTAAAATGGGTGAAATTGGTAAAGGCAAAATATCTGGAGGAGGAAGAAAATAGTATCTTCATCTCCAGACAGCTTCCGAAAGGATCAAGAATTTGGAACTTTATCAGAAGTTGCAGAAGTTTGATAACAAGTCAGCTAACCTGGGAAATAAGAGATGGGAGTAGAGCACATTTCTAAGAAGATTCATGGGATGGTCAAACTACATTAGCAGCTAGAGATGACTTGGACCAGGTCAGAATAATCACTAAGCAAGCGTGGGGAGAATTGGTAAGAGACTATGTTGTGAATTCACCGACTTCTGTCAGAGCATTCATACAATGGAAGGATGTTAGGGAATTAGGAGTGGAAGACATAGTCATAGAAGTGTTTGAAGCAACCATGAGGAATCAAAGAATGATCTTTAGGGAAGGGGCAGATGAGCTGAGATGGAATGCTTCTCCCTCTGGGCAATACAGTGTAAAGGAAGGGTATAGAGTGCTCAAAGGGGAGCAAGGGATAGAGTCAAGCCTACCTTTCAATTTATGTTGGAACAAGTTCTGCCTTCCCAAGGCTGGCATCTTCACTTGGGCTGCTTCAAGGGGAAGAGTTCTTACAACTGATAGATTTAAGAAAATGGGCTATGCAGGCCCCTCAAGGTATGTGCTTTGCAAAAAAGAAGAGGAATCTGGAGATCATCTTTTTCTCAATTGTGAGTTCGTGCATAATACTTGGAAGTGGTTCTGCTCTAAATTGAAGTGGCAGACAACATTCCCAGTTAAGCTATTAGACTTTCTCCTAGCTTGGCCTTTGATCTGTCAAATTTCATTGTTTGGAGGGCTCTAGAGCATATGTCCTTCAATGGTTTTATGGGAAATTTGGAAAGAGAGGAACAAAAGAATTTTTAGGAGAAGGAAAGAACTTTCCCATCTTTTTTGAACAAGGTGGAGGCCAATATCATAGAGGTAATGAATGCAAGGTTAGTTGGAGGGGGACAAAAGAATAAAAAATTCACCGGATAGGATGCAAGTATGAGAAAGCTCTGGTTGGGACTAAAGATTCCTGCTATAGCAGATCAAAAGGCTACCAGGGAAGACATGATGCAAGTCAAATGGAGCCCTCCAGATTTTGGATGGTTCAAGTTAAACTTCGATAGGGCCTCAGGGGAATCCTGGAGCCTCTGGGGTGGGATGCATTATTCAAAATTGGGAAGGCAAAACTCTTGGCAGATTGGCCCAAAAATTGCCAGACGGGACCAATAATGTAGCCGAATTGCAAGCATTAATCCTTGGATTAAGCTTTTGCAAAGAATTGCGTATCGAAAAACTGGAGATAGAAGGGGATTCTTTGCTTACAATCAATGGGCTGAGGACCAGAAGGTTGGATAACTGGAGACTGAAAGCAATATTGGATCAAGCATTACAAATGTTAGACTCTTTTGAGCATATCCAGATCAAGCACATACTTAGGGAAGGTAACACAGAAGTAGATTCTTTATCGAACTTGGTTGTGGATGAAAGAGAATGCAAAGAAGTGATGGAAATTGGTTGACCTTTCTTTCTCTAGAAGTGGGTGGATGGGCGAGAGTCCTTCCAAATGTAATGGTGTGGAAGGACTGGGGTTTCAGTGCCATATGAGGCATGCAGATTAGTTGGCAGCTAGCTGGGATTTGGCAGGAGCGACACTTGGACTAGCCTTTTTGAGTCAGGAACCTTCTCAAGTGGCAAGGGTGCATTAAATAACAAGCTTACTTAGCTTATTTCACATGCTTAAAGGGATAGATTGCAATGATGAAACAATAAGCCTGATTCAATCCCTTTGCAAGCATGAGGGTGAGGATTTGGCTCTCACAAGCAAACAGTAGTTAAGTGGCAGTTGACAGACTAGAAGGGTAGAAGATGGGATAGTTGATATAATTAAAGAGTAAGTCGAAGCATGAGCCGTCTCTCTTAAGAATTGTTGCCTTCCTTTTTTGAAGCATTGCGAAATGATAGAGAAACTGAATGTGTTGCGGCTCTCAACAGATTGGATTCGGTGTGCAAGAATGGACACCCCCGTTCGGCTGGTTTGTGATAAGAGGCAAATGGCATTTCAGGGGGGCATCACTGACCTTTGTCTTAAGCACCCCCTGAAGTGCCATGATGAACTTATTCTGGGGGCAATCAAGATGATTCTGGGTAAAGAGTTTGTAGAGGGCAACGAACAACATCAAGTGGACACAGACATAAGTTCCCAGTTTGTGGCTACTCTGCTAGAGCTGAAGGTGGCTAAGACATGGGTGAATTCGGTGGCTAGAAGGCTCTTTATTCCCAGTGTGCTAGGTGGGTTGGAGGAGATTTTGGAGATCGCTTCTTTTGGTGCAAGCATGCCGCGGCCGAGAGACATTCCCCTTCTGAAGCAGTCTGGAAGTGTCATGAAATACTTCCCTTTTTATTCTCCACCTGAGGGGGGAGGATCTGGTATGGTTCAGACAACATGCAAGGGTGATGGTGAATTTTCTATTGAAGTATTGTCAAATTGTGGAGACTCAAGGCTTGGACTGGATGGGAGATTTCAATATGAAACTGCATAACTACGAAATGGAGACTTAAAGTGGTTAGGGTTTTCTTTTCTACTGGTTATTTCTAGTCTGGGTTCTATGTTTATAGGTATAGGGTATAAGGTGTTTTTAGTATAGGTTTTATATCAATTTCTATGGTTTGCTGGTCCTGCCCTACGTGGCATATCTATCTGTCAGTAGAAGCAGTCTAGTCAGATGCAGCTATAGGCTATTTTTGGAAATATCTCAGAACTGGAAAACTGTAATCTTTTTTGAAAATTAATATAAAGCATCTCCTTATTACGTAGCAAAAAAAAATAATCATCTCATACCATTTTATTTGCATAACAGGTGTTGCATATTAGATATCATAAACATTTGCATAACATACAAACATCAAAAATAGAGTGCATCCATGATCATCACATAAAAACATGCATGTAGGCCATCATAATTGCATCATCATATATAATCATAAAACATAAATGTGTCCAAAATGTACAAAATCAGTCTGTCATCCATGAGTTGAATCACAAAAGGTGTATACATACATCAAAATAATAATGATACATGTCTTAGTAGCTATACAAAATGAGAGTAATATATACATAATCTGGCTATCCATGAGCCATCAAAAAATGTATGTACAAAGTAAAAATCTATGCAAAGTCAAATCTAACCTTGCTGCTACAGGATGTTGCTCCTGGCACTGTCCTCTCCCCCTCCACCGCGGACTATCCCAGACTGCTATGGGTCCATGCCTGAGGCCATTGCCCTTGAACCACCTACCCTCCATGAAGACACAACCCCTGATTGGCTCCTGTAGCTCAGTGCCCTCTGATCTGCTGGCACCACCCCATGATATAGCCCTCTATAGTACTGTGTCTATGCTCTACCTGTCGCTGTGGAAGTGCTCTACCAAAGTAGTTAGTAGACTGAAGTTTACACGAACCTTGGGCATGAAACAAACATAGTACAAACCAATCACTCCAAACACTAGCAGATCTGCCTCTATGAGCATGTGTCGTCGCCGCATAGTAACCAGGAACTGCTCCCGAGACATACGACAATTAGAAATATCCTCCTGCCAACAACAAAGCAAGGCATCAACCATAACCATATCAATGCAAACCTGCTCAACTATCAAACCTATCCAAATCACTTAACATATCAAATTGATCAAACCAAACATATCATCTCTTGTCTAGATTCTATCAATCTCAGATATCACTTATCAATTGTTGCATCAATCAAGATGCCAATTGAGTCAATTTCACTAAGTAACTGAGTATCCTAAGCAAATGCGTCATTCCAGGTAGCATTTACGCAGTATTAGGGCAAAAGCGGAGCTTCACAACGCATGCACTGCACAAAGGAGTATATGTGTAGAAACTAAACACATGCACATCAACCTAATGTAAATGCACCGACCAATACAAATGCGCAGCAACAAAAAGCATATACGTATTAACCTATAGCAAATGCGCAGAACTTGCAAATGCGCAGCAAAATGACCTATATGCACCGAAACATAACAAATGCGCAGTTTCAAGGCACAGATGCGCCAAAACCCAAAGTTGCACATATACTCCATTACCTTTGACCTACATTTATTACACTAATAAATGCACCTAGCCTAAAATTTTTGACATACGTACCGAGGGTCCTACCTCCGCTACTTGCCTGAATCGTCAAACCCACTCAAAACAATGCTCCTTAACTGGAATATCTATCTCTCCGCTGACTGCTCTGGCTCCTACGCTCTGCAAAGCTCCTAATATTTGTCACAAAGTGACAAGTGTGCAAATGACTAGGATTGTGGACCCAGCTTCTATATATAGACATGCAACCCTAACTTGTTGTGTGGTGACCTTGCCTGCTCTTTGTGCCCTTTCTCCTCCATTTTTTTGAGCCGTAACCTATTTTCCCCACCATTTTGCACATTCTTTCACCTTCTTCATCATGCAATTGTCCGTCATCCTATTGTCACATTCTTCCCATCCAATCTTTTGAGGGGGCATCCTATCATCATAAACCTGTACCAAGGGCAAACTGGGGCATGTATCAAATCGTAGAAACTCTTTATTCTTTGAAACAACGTGATAAAACACATTGCATCAAAGAGGGGCAAAATGTATACACTTAAAATTGGCTCATGTCGAATTAAGTAAATATTTTAATATTTATCTTAATTTTTTTTCTTCTATCAATTAAGTAAATAAATCAATTTATTTATTTGATTCGTATTTCTCCAAAAATTAAATAAAATCATTTATTTAATTAAATCATCCAAATTCTTCTAAAATCATTCTAAATTAAATAATACCAAATTATTTAATTAGTTCTTCTAAATTCCAAAGTCTTCAAATCCATAAATATCAAATCATTCTCTATATTTAAATAAATCCAAATATTTATTTAAATTGTCTATTTCCTCCATAATTGAATTAATACCAAAAATAATTCAATTAATCCATGTGCACATGTAATTAAATATTTTAATATTTATTTAGCTAATATTCTCTCACCCGCATGTCCTATTTATCCTCTAGTCAAATCAATTAACTCTTCAATCAATTCACTTAACTAATTAGTCTATTCTGTTAACTGATTAGTTCATTCAGTTAACTCCCCAATCTATTCTGTTAACTGACCAATCATCTTAGTTAACTCTTCAATCTATTCTATTAACTCCCATATCTCAAAATAGAGCAGGACACTTGTCCTCTCCCTATTCGCGCACATCCTCTCAAATTTACTCTACCATTGATCTTCTAATTCATTCTACACCATTGATCTTCTTTCTCACAAATCTATAAATACAACCCCTATTCCTCCATTTGAATCATCCAAGCTTTTTATAAACTTACTCTACAGGAATCACAACGTGCCTTTGGCACAAAATCACTCAATAGCTTGAGATCAATTGTCACACCATTATCACCATTATCATTCTATTGTGAAGATCCTCTTCATTGCAAAACCTATCAATAGCCATTCTCCATTGTCATCTTGGAAAAAAGCAAGGAAGTGCACCTTCTGAGGGCTCTATTCATACACGAGATCAATTCAAGATAGGCAACCAATGGAAGTCATGGAATAGAAAGGTTTGCAAGGTATTGTGCTCTTTGTGTTTGATCTTATTTATTTCAATTTCATTGAGATTATCGGATAATTAGTTGTTTCATGCTATTGCTCCCATTTTTCTGATAACACTTTGTTCTGTGAAAGCTGATTATTTTATGATAGTGATATCTCTTTGCATACGAATCCAGATCTGATGAAACCTGAGTATGATGTAGCTGACATGACATAGAAGCTAAATCCTATTCCATGAGCTCTGAAATGAAGATGCAGTAGAAAATGTTGAATCTACAAATGACTGAACTGCAACTAAAATGCAAGAAAAAAGAAAAGAAAGCAAATATTTTTGGTTTATGTAAGATTGCTCTTCAACTTGGGATGCTCTTGCATCAGACACCCAAGGTTGTTGAAAAAGTGAGTCCCTCACTTTGCTGGGGCTAGAGGAAAACCAAGGTGATCTACCTCAATTTGAGAAATCCATGATGAATCCTCTTCTGGTCTTCCTTTCCACTTAACCAAATACTCTTTGTACTGCTTGCCTTTGGTGCTACATCTGACACTGCTATTGTAACATCCACGTTCTAAAAATATAGTAAAACCAGAAAATTTACCATAAAGTAATTTAACAAGGTAAAAATGAGATAGAGAAATTTTTTCTTTTATTCAACATATAATCAAGTAACTACAATTACAAGATTTCCCATTACAAAATACATTAAACCATATTGTCTTTCTCAAGTACAATGTTTACAAAAGTAAATCAAGTTCAAATATCTGCATTAGATAATGTTTTACATAGTCTCAATAAATACAAGCCTCAAAGATATACTGCATCTAAAAATCTGACATCTTTATCACAAGCCTCGGCATGTCTTCTGCTAGAGAGAGAGTATCTTTCCAGTGATTTACCTTCATCCACAGACCAACAGTCTCCCACACATCTTCCACATAGGAAGTGGCCCTACCCTTCACGAGGAATATAGACCAAAGGTGACCACTGGTAATTTGCCTTTTCAAGTACATAGTGTTGTATCCTACAGAACTCTATCAATCATACAACCCTAGATATCCTCTAGCTAAGTATGATTTTCGATAGGTTGTGCAATCCAGATATAGTGAACTAACAATGCATGTAGAGACATATGCATTACTATGGCCATAGTTTCAATTAAAATGATGTTCGCAATGAACGTTGTCGTAATGTTCACCCACCCCAACTCGACTTGGATACTATCATATTCCTATAGTTTGACTTGGTCAACTATGTTTAACTTATGAAGTCTTGACAATTTCAATATTTTAGTCTTCCCAACCTAGACATGTTTTCTTTCACTGTCTATAATCCATAGACCTAATTAACTACCTTTCTTTACGAGGATTCTCATTGCATCATTGCAATACCCGAGATCTAGTACTTTTCAACTCATAAGAATTTTAAATAGATTAATAACAACTAAGATGGTTACCTTACCCAGGTTAAGCATCATAGTCTAGGAAATCATTTCCTTTCTTACAAGTAAGAATAAATGACATAGTTAGGGTACTTGTCCCTTCAATCATAATTTATATAATGATCACAATGATTTAATATAAATAATTGCCATAGCCAGGTCAAGTTAAGGTTTAACTAAAGAGTTTTATCAAACTTAAATCTAGTATTCCTCACTTTGATGGATTCACAAGACTCTGTCTTGCTCCATAGACCTTATGGAGTGACTATCTATTCTTGGGTATCTCTTTGCATCTTTGCAACATTTGAGATTCATCACTTATCGACAAATAATAGTTAAGATAAATTGTGACCAATAAGGTATAATAAACTTTATGGTTGACTAACCATTTAATAGTACCTCTTGCATGCATGCAAAACTCGAGGCTTATGACTTATATTTCAAATTGACTTGTATCCAGACAAATAGTCTCCTCTACCTAAGGTTAAACATTATCAACAAATAACAAATCTCTTATCAATAAGATAAATATGAATACTTATTATTTAGGGTTCTCTACTCTTTATTGTCTACCCACACAAGATAACTAAAACGAGTTATAGTTTCATAAAGGTGTCATCAAATAATCTTTATCCCTCCTGGGTTGAACTAGGGTTTTATACATCCTATTCCCACATGATGGAGTAACAATCATACATATTCTGGAAAGTAAGAATATCATAAGGAACGATTATTCTCTAGTCTTCATCTGACTAAGAGGTCATTACAATCTTTTAAACAAGAATATTTTCATTTACAAGGAAACCTTAGTTATCACTAACCATAAGGTTCCAAATCAAGTTTAAACATCGACTATGATCAACTTGATATCAAAGATGTATAAAGACTTATTTTATGTTTCCATCAACTTAAGTTTACTATCTAAGTTGCTCTCTATATATATAAATTACCAATGTAGTCATTGGAACAATTTTATTATCTAATTCCTCTTCGAGCAACTTAAAGACTATAATATAGATACCATTAGCTGCTTAGCATTACTCACAGTATGATTACTCAAAAATAACATGTTAACTCTATCACGTAACGAGTAAATAATCTCGCAACTTTACCAAAACATAAGAATGCAATATCAAAGAATCCTAGGACTTGCAAATTTCTATATTATTTGTTTGCACTACTCCATACAAAGTTCTATGGCATGAAAGAGTAAAAAGGCCTAAATAATCTAAATAGACAGTGTCTTAGGTAACTTAATCTGTATGAGCTTATGTCTATGTAATAGTACAGGCACTTGATGACACAAACATCCTCAAAATACATACTATGAAGTTGGCCTCGAAGTGTGCAGAGCATTAACTCATAAATTGCTCTTTGATAAGGTTTTAAACATTCACTAGGAGCAATAACTTATATGGCATCGACTATGAGTTCTTCGATATAATAAGGTTTATGATTACTCTTGCTTTAAGTCTATAAAGCTCACAAAACTTCATATTCTTAATGAAATACCTACGTTCTCAGAAAGAACTACTGTTGACTATGAGTTTCAAATGGCATGCCTTTTAAAAGGAAAAACATGAGAAATGGGCTCGCCTCTTACCTGAGCAATCCTCACAAATACAAATCTGGTGATGTTAGATTATGAGCTATTGACTTAGCTGGTATACTTTTGTTGACCTGCGCTTAAACTCCTTACTACTATCTTCTTACGCAACAATGATCATGCTTATAACCTTCTAGGCACATCATTTATCAGTCTCGTTCTCTCTTAGCACACCACGCTATTTTCTTCCTATTTGAAAATAAATCTCTCTCTTTTCTTTTATAACAATGTTGTTGCTCCCTAGTAAAACTCCCTCCTTCTCTCCAATAGAACTCCCAAGAATTATCTCCTTCATCACAGTGTTATCTCCTTACTCTCCCCAGATATGCTACTAGATGCCCTCTAGATATTACTCTCCCCCACAACTTCATCAATCAGTCTCTCTCATAATTGCCACGTCTATCAACTAATGCTCCCGTCTAAACCTACAGTTGCACGTCTTGGCAATTACAACAACCACTTCTAACGTAAAGGTTATAATTGAGAATGACACACGTAAGGAGAAGGGAGAAGCCTGATATAAAACACTATTGTTTTCCTTAAACAGGTCGACACCCCCATAACAAAAACTATGAGATTATTTAGTTATCACTTAAGTTATTAAAACCACTACTTGCAAATAGTCGTTATGCACTCCAAATAGCATGCCAACGGCCACTCTTAATTACAAGCCAATAATATCATGGCATAATAATTACCACTAGCTCCCAATGTGGTTCCTTTGGAGAATAACGATAGTAAGGAAGATAAATTCTGAGATGACAACTTCCTATTACAAAAATTGGTTACATACTTATACTTCAAATAACCCCTATTAACAAAATATTAAACATAATAATAACAATAATAGTCCTTGACCATATTTAAGCTTTGACCAAAATATGATAATAATAATAAGTCGAAAGGCTTACGAAACTGTGAAAGGGTCGAGTTTGTCTCCCCTTCACCGAATCTCGATAAATCATGTCAACTTGACTTGACGAGATCATCTTTGACATTTAAAGGTCAACAATAAAACACTAAGTGAAATAATAATAACATAGCCATTTTACGACAATGACGTCGTAACCTTTACGTTAGACGTAAATGGTCTTGATTCATGTTCAAATGACGTCATTAACATTACTAAGACGATTTAATATGACTTTCAAAGATTCGTAAGGTATTGACTACCTGTCGATTGGGTTTAAAAGTAAACTAATAAGACAAGACTTGCCTCTTATGACACATTGGTTCATGTTTCTATTAAACACTTATACTCGATTGGCAAATAAACCACTCGTAACCTGAGGTCTATATCTCTCTCCTCGAAAGATACTCTCTCTCTCTCTTTTCTTCGAGAGTCATCTAACAACCTACAATCTTGTATCAAACTTGTAACCAACAAATTATGATCAGTGCATCATTATTCAAATGATAAACCAAATCTCATAGTGCAATATTAAAATGATAATAACATAATCATTTTCATAACTTTGTTAATGAAATTCAATATAATTCCATGTCTTTCCTTGACATTAATCTAAACATCATAATAGATTTACTTATGTCCAAGTAAAAGTAAAAAGTATAGCAAGACAAAAATTGGGGATGTAACAACTATCCAAGATTTGCTCTATTTGCTCTAGTTGTTGTTGTGGTAACTGATTCTTCAATCCATCTTCAACGTTGTCACTTGACTCTCCCTCATGATACTGATATAGATCTACAATTTTGAATATAGGTGATATACCAAATGTGTCTGGTAGCTCCACTTCATATGCATTTCCTGAATCATATTTCTTAAGTATCTTACATGGTCCAAATTTTCTCATTTTCAACTTATTGTATGTCCCCACTGGAAATCTCTCCTTTCTTAGATATACCATGACTTCATCTCCATCTAAAAATTCCTTATGTCTCCTCATCTCATCTACTTGTTCCTTATGCTTACTATTCATCTGCTCTAAATGCTTCCTGACTTGATTATGTACTGTCTCCATGTATCCTACAATTTTTTCTGCCTCTGCACTCCTTTATTGATCCATGTTGATGTCTCTTAACTCTGCTACTCCTCTAGGTTGTATTCCTGTCACAACTTCAAATGGTGTCTTTCCTGTACTTTTGTTCACTGAATTATTGTATGCAAACTCTGCTTGCGGTAGAATTAGATCCTAATTTTCTGCTTTATCTCCTACTAAACATCTCAACAAGTTACCCAAACTCCTATTTACCACTTCTGTCTGTCCATCTGTCTATGGGTGAAATGTTGAACTAAACTTTAGGTCTGTCTTCATCTTCTTCCACAATGTCCTCCAAAAATATCCTATGAATCTTGTATCCCTGTTTGAAACTATACTCTTAGGTAATCCATGCAATCTCACAATTTGCTTGAAAAATAGATCAGCAACATGTACAACATCATTTATCTTCTTACAAGGAACAAAATGTGCCATCTTTGAAAATTTGTCCACTACTACAAATATAGAATCATATCCCCTCTATGTTCTTTGAAAACCTAATATGCAATCCATGCTTATATCTTCCCAAGGTCTCTCCGATACTATCAAAGATTTGTACAAACCAGTATTTTGACTACTTCCTTTTGCAACTTGACAAATTCTGCAACTCTGAACAAACTTCCTTACATCCTTATATATATGAGGTCGAAAATAGTGTTCAATTACCAAAGCTACTATCTTGTCAATACCAAAATGTCCTGCTAGTCCACCACTATGCTTCTCCTTGATCAAATTATCTCTCATTGAACAACTGATTTCCTTTGAACAACCTATCCTCCTGAATGAAATAATCCAACCACTTACTTCTATCTGTCACAACAGGTTCCTTACATGCTTTCCATGCTTCTGCAAAATCAAGATCCTCTTCATACATATGCTTAAATTCTTCAAATCCTAGTACTTCTACCCTCATCTCTGTCAACAGGTTCCTTCTTCTCTCAATGCATCTGCAACTTTGTTTGACTTCCCACTCCTATACTTCAATACAAATGTGTAACTCTACATGAACTCTACCCATCTCATATGTCTCTGATTCAACTTACCTTGACTCTTCAAATACTACAAAGGTTGATGATCAGTGTACAACACAAATTCCTTTGGAAACAAGTAATGTTTCCACTTCTTTAAGGATTGAATTATGGCATAGAACTCTTGATCATAAACTGAATATCTCCTCTTTGCATCATTCAATTTCTCACTAAAATATGCTACTGGACTACCTTCTTGACTTAACACTACTCCTATTACATTCCCACTGGCATCACAATCAACTTGAAATACTTTGTCAAAATCCAATAATGCTAACACTGGTTGCTCTGTCACCTTCTACTTCAACAATTCAAAACTCTTGTTTGCTCTTGATGTCCACTTAAAATCCTTTCTGTCACCCCTCATTGTCTCTGTCATTGGTGTGCATACAGTACTGAAATTTCTAATGAACTTCCGTTAGAAACTTGCTAGCCCATGAAATTATCTTACCTCTCCAATGTTCATAGGTGTTGGCCACTCAATTGCTCTAACTTTCTTAGGGTCCATCTTCAATCCTTCTGCAGAAATCACAAATCCCAAGTATACCAATTCTTCCTTCATGAAACTACACTTCTTGATGTTTATCAACAATTTCTCTTCTCTCAACCTTTGCAACACTTGTCTAATATGCCACAAATGTTCCTTTGTCTTACTAAAAATTAGAATATCATCCAAGTATACAATAACAAACCTACCCAATAATTTATTCAGAACCTCTTTCATCAATCTCATGAAAGTACTTGGTGCATTAGTTAATCCAAAAGGCATGACCAACCACTCATACAATCCCTCATTTGTCTTAAATGTAGTCTTCCACTCATCTCCTTCTCTGATCTTGATCTAATGGTATCCACTCTTCAAGTCTATCTTTGTGAAATACTTTGCTCCACTCAAATAATACATGATGTCATCCATCCTTGGCAATGTAAATCTATACTTAATTGTGATCTTATTGATTGCTCTTGAGTCTGTACACATCCTCCATTCCCCATCTTTCATCAGTGATAGTATTGCAGGTACAACACATGGGCTTAAACTTTCTTTGATCAATCTTTTCCTCAACAACTCCTGTATTTGTCTATTCAGCTCTGCATATTCTGTTGGTGTCATCCAGTGTGTCGCTTTGTTAGGCAAACTAGCTCTAGGTATAAGGTCCATATGATGACTGATACTCTGGATTAGTGGCAATCCTTCAGGTACACTCTGAAATGATATCCTTGTACTTTGTCAACAATTCAGTTATTTCCTCTAGTGGTGGTTCTTCTTCTTTTGCGGTAGTGGTTTCTGCACTTAGGGTTTCACACTTCTTTGGAATCAATACAAAACACATGTTCTTAGTCTTAATCCATCCAAAAAATTTCTCCCATCCACTAAACAGATTCTAGCATTCCCACATACTTTACTTTTAGGTTCATCTTCCAAAGGTATCAAGATATGTTTCTTCCCATTTGATGTTATAGTATAAGTATTCTTCCTTCCATCATGTATTTCCTTTCTATCATACTATCATGGTCTCTCCAACAATATATGGCATACATCCATTGGCATAATATCACACAATACCTCATCAACATAAGATCTTATATGAAATTTCACTAGACATTGGTCACTTACCAGTACCTTGTGATCATCTTGAATCCATGTTATCTTGTAGGGCTTCAGATGTTTCAATCTCTCCAAATTTATCTTTGTCACCATCTCCTCTTAAACTAAATTATTTGTACTACCATTATCAATGATAACTTTACAACATTTACCTCCTGATTTGCATCTTGTCTAGAACAAACTTTTCCTTTGCGATGGCTCCTCAGTTGTTTCTTCTTGAAATAAAGCTCTCATCATGACCAATGACACTCCTTTCTCTAGCTTTCCCACTAAACTAGGTGATCTAATTGGTTCTTGCTCCGCATAAGTTGCTCTTGCAGTGTTCTCTGTCCTTTTGTTGGTACTCCCTTGATGACATTCAAATGTTATGTGTCCTTCATAGGTTCCCTTGAAGTGATCTCTTGTCAAATCCTCTTGAAATAGTTCCCTTGAATGATCTCTTGTCAAATCCTCTTTCATCCCTCTGGTATCCTTTATTGCAGTAAGACTTATGATTTCCTTTGTTGTTACGGTAGAAATTTGTGTCATCTCTTCGGTATGAATTGTTGTCTCTTTCTTCCTTCCAGTATGGGCTACTCAAGCCTTGTTCTGCTCCACACATGGTCTAAGTTCTTCTCTAGAATATGTTCTACCTCTTTGAAATTTTCCTCCTCTACCTCTTTGCCTTTGCTCATGTCTCTTATTTAGCTTCTCTTCAACTTTCAATGCAAATTGATATGCTTTTTCTACTGTTGTCATCCTCACCAAACTTAGTTCTTCTTGAATATTCATTCTCAATCCATTTATGTACTGCACTACTTTCTCCTTGCTTGCTTCACTATGTCCAGTTCTAATGATCATCTTATGAAATTCTTTAGTGTACTCCTTCACAGATTTCTCCTTTTGCCTCAGGTTTTGCAATCTCTTCAACAATTCCAACTCATAGTCAGCAGGTATGAACTGGTCCTTCAACTTTATCACCATCCTATCCCATTTTATGATTTTCTCTTTTCCTCTCCAGTTTCTTTCCAATTGAACTTCTTTCCACAAAATAGTAGCATGTCCTTTCAACTTAGGTTTTACAAATCTCACTCTCTAGATCTTCAATATCTTCATATTCAAAGTATTCCTCTAGGTCATTTATCCAATCAATCAATTCCTCGGGATTCAAATTTTTGGTATAGTTTGATACTTCCATTCTAGGTCTCTTACCCATCTTAGAAATAGCTTTCAACATCTTTACCTAATCTGATTCTTCTTCTTCTAGGGTTCTTCATTTTGGTCAGCTGATTAAAATTCTTTAGCATCACTTTCCTCCTCATGTTTAGGGTTTAGTCCTCTTCTTCTATCTTCTTATACATCATCCAATCTAACTTTCATTATCCTCATCATCTCTATCATTTCTTCTATTCTTCCAGCAACATTGGCCTTAATAGGCATCCTCCTCGGTGACATCTCTTTCTAGGATTCGGTGTAACCACCTCAATTCGGCGATCTGACTACAAGGTAGCAACTGCCTCACAATTGACACTTTGTTGACAAACACAAGTAGACTACCTCAGGTTGGCAATCTGTTCACCATAAGATCTTCTAGAATGCCTTCTCTCCTAAAGGATTTGCAAACTTCGCTCTGATACCACTTGGTGTAGTCATGGATGGAGGGTCCTGAGAAGGGACTGTCCAACCATGCAGCTAGAGTAAACACAATGGAAACAACATCATAATAGAATGAAATGGAAGATTTATATTCTCAATATATTAGACAATTACAATTCTTATATGCCAGCAACATGCGGGCTACAATCAAAGGGCTCAAAGGCCTATTCTTTGAGTTACAACATACATGAAAGATATGATATTGAAGTTCCTTCAAAAAGAAACTATATATCTATTCTATCTTGTCAACTAACTACCTTCATAATGCATCTAAGAGGTCTATATATATATCATTATCTAGCTCAAAGAATCCTTCGCGTCAGCCTTAAGAGATCTCAAACTCCAGTGAATGATGAAACATGTAGGAAACGTGTAGGTCAGCCTACAACTCTTGGTAATGCTCTACAAATGAATGAAACTTGATGCGGTTCTCAATAAAGGCCCATCTGATCCCAATTTACCTTGTGTGATGTTCCATTTGGCTCCACAAGTCACAGAAGTGCTCTGCAAACCTTGTATGCTTGTGTTGCCTAAAGAATGTTCTATTTTGTGAAAGATGATGATTTTTTGATAGCGATATTTCTCTACAAATGAATTGAGATCTCATAAAATTTGAGTATGATGTAGCTGACATGGCATAGAAGCTAAATCTTGTTCCACGAGCTCTGA
Source organism: Cunninghamia lanceolata (assembly GCA_027924645.1). Taxonomy (NCBI): domain Eukaryota; kingdom Viridiplantae; phylum Streptophyta; class Pinopsida; order Cupressales; family Cupressaceae; genus Cunninghamia; species Cunninghamia lanceolata. Next base: position 451,563 of record BSBN01000064.1, read on the forward strand.
AATGAAGATGCAGTAGAATGTGGTAGAAAATGTTGAAACTACAAATGACTAAACTACAACTGAAATGCAAGAAAAAAGAAAAGAAAGCAAATATTTTTGACTGATGCAAGATTTCTCTTCGCCTAGGATGCTCTTGCATCAGGAAAAGATAATAAAAGTAGCACTAAATGTAGTTTGAGTGACTTGGACAGTAGTTGAGGAGATTTAGGGAGTAGTTTGAGCAGTTCCAACACCCTCCAAGCATCTAGGAGGCAGTTCCAACACCTTACAAGGATATAGGACCCAAATGAGAAAAAAAAAAAAGCTATAAAAGGTCAAACACAACATCATCAACACCTTCCAACAACATTCCAAGAAGTCAAAGCAAATTAGGAGTCTTCTAGGCGCCTAGATTGAGGTTTGACTTAGTTAAAACACATTTACTTCTTCTAGATTCATTCCTCTTTTCTCTCCCATGTTGGGCATGAGAAAGAGGACACCTAGGCTTAGGAAAGTTAGTTCTTTTCAATTTTCAGACCTGAAACTTGAAATTGTAACTCAGCAAACACTCATTTTTCATAAAAAACAACAGTGTAAACTTTTTTTTTTCAAGCAATATTATACATTTCTAGACTAGATATGGTATTGTAAGACACCTTTTTCAATAAAAGTTCAATATTTTCCTTCTCAAATCTCTATTATTGTGTGCTATTTGGTGATTGATATGTGTTTTCATGATTTATATGTAAAATCCTTGAATGTATGTCATTCAAACATCTATGTGCAGAAAATAGATGCCTTATGTAGGTTATAAGTTGTGTTTTTTGAGTTAAAACAATCTTAGTTGTGAAGAAAATAATAATTTCCTTCTAAAAATTACATAACAAAACCTTGTTATGAAACATTTATACATGGGCATTGAAACAAAATTGAGTTGTGCATAAAACTAGCTAGTTATTGAGTAGATTATGTGTCAAACAACAATATAGGTCTTAAACAAATTTGGTTTATCACCTCCATAGGCTGTAGATTCAGTTTTACATCATTTCCTATCCCTTTTCTTGTCAAAACAACAATATTACAGTTAGTTTAGGTGGTCACATCAAGGGAACCATCCCACTCTGGAGATTCATCCTGATTTATAGGTAACCCACAGGCCTTAGGATGTTTCTATGTTTTTCAATCGAAGAGAGAGCTATTCATTAGCCCTCTCAAGGGTGCATTCAAGTTTGACAACAAAAATATTTTAATTTTTGTATTTATTTACTTTTATGGAAATGATCAACTCCAACACTAATATTGATCCAACTAAGACCCAAAAGCATTTGGATGGAATTTGCATGGTCAAATGTAAGAAATCAAAAATCTATTTTTCAATATTTTTAATCTATATAATCTACATTTTTAGAGGCATTTGGAGTGGAACTGACCCTTGAGACTTTATTTGGTATCTTAAGACAATATATGTGAGCTTCCCTCTAAGCAACTTGAACTAGGTCTCTTGGGGACCTTTCAAATGCATCTATCCAGTTTGGTTTTCCCCAATGGGCTAGGAGTTGTGACCCCACCAAGTTGGGGTCCAAGATTAAATAATTTCCTAGTTTTCTTATATTTTATAGTTAATTTATTCTCATTTGGCTATCGATTTCAACTTCTAAGAAGGACATAGTTGTGGTGACTCTTTGGTTTCTAATGGGAACCATAATTTACTAGTATTAGTAAGTTTTCTACTTTGATTTACAAACTATATAAATTGGTCAAATTCAAATCAATGAAGTAGAGTTGAAGCATGCAAATATTCCATAGATTTTTCCATGTATTGTATAATCTGTCTCAAATTTGAATAAAATATATCTTTCTCAACTTCAATAATTGTTGTTATTGTCTATTACTTATTTGACAATTACTTGTGACAATACATCTAGTCCCTCTCTCGTGTATTTTCCTTTGAATTCCTCACATAATTTAGATCAATGGTATTAGAACCATTCACTCATGTATATTTCCCATCACACACAATCAAGACATTAGTGACTTGGATTAAAGACAAGGGACCCATCAGACTGCCTTCCTATAAGGCACACACAACCATAGATGGTTGAGGAACAAGTTGACTACTCATACCTTTTTAAGGTGTTGATCAATGTGGCTCTAGAAAGACAACATGCAAAGATGATGAACTAGTTCTCACAACTCCAACAAAATCAAGATAGCTCACAACCAAATATAAAATTAATGAGGAGGCCATTTGGTGGTCAGATCCCTTTCAAGGTCAATGACTAGATATCTGGAAGTTGGAAAAGTATTTTTCTATAAACCACTTCTCAATTTCTAAGAAAAAATAATTTCACCTCCTCAAGTTTGAGTCTCATTTGAAACAATCATGGGACATGAAGTTGTTATTAAGGAAGAATCATAGGGAAAATTGAGGATCAAAATTTTGATGCATCGATGAATGAGAAGCCCACATGGGGAGAATATGTGGAATACATCAAGGAGTATTTCTGTAAAGACACATGAAGAGAAATATATGCAGTGGAAATTGCTTCTATGGAAAAAGGACAAATTCATTCAAAACTATGCCAACACCTTCCATGCATTGTAAGCAAAGCTCTACATCCAAGATACAAAGAAGCATCAAGTCCTAAAGTATTAGAGTGGACTTCATTGATATATTTAGACAAAATGGGTTTTTTGAATATGGAGACCTTAGGGGTTGCTTTTTAATATGTAGTAAAGATTAAAGAACAATTCAAACAAAAAGGAAGGAAGGAATATTTTGGAAACACCAAGCTGAAGGGAGAAAGTAGTAGAAAGTCCATGAGAAAGCAACCAACAATGAAATTTCCATTCCGAGAACCACCACCAAAGTAAGGCACCAAAAATATACAAAGATATAATGGTATGTGGTGTGAAGCCTGTAGATACCTAAAATTGAGCATATCCTTACATCACCTAGTCACCATCTTTCAACACCTTCCTAATACCACTTTCATCATTTTGTGTCACCTTGCAACACCTTCATCCTAGGACCACTTCATGTTCCCTTTCATCATCTAATTAATTAAATAAATTATATTTATTTAATTAATTAATTTAAATCATTTTTCTCCATCACCACATTAATTAAATAAATTATATTTATTTAATTAATTTTCCTACATTATCCTTGTCCAATAATTAATTAAATAATTTTTATTATTTGATTAATTATTTTCCACTTATCCTTATCCTCATCCACTCACATAAGGATAGGCCCTATCCTTTCCCCAATGTCCTCTCATTTAATCCCATCCATCTCTAATCTAATCCTAGCCATCCATCATATTATCCAAGATCATATAAATAGCACCTTTAATCAAGTCATTTGAACTAGAAGAGAAGGTGAATGACTAATGAGAGATCATATCACACAAGAATTCAAAGTGATGTTGCTAGAGTGAGCAACCAATAATCAAATCATTATCAATCATTATCAAGAGCAAATCAAGTGGAGCTAGGGTGCACTCTACTTCTACTCTATGGGAGAAGCAAAGTGAGTTAAGGTGAATGGTATTTGTGTTTATTGCATTATCTTTGTATTACTTGCCTCTTATCATTTTCTTGTCTTCAAAGTCCATAAGAGTCCCTAACATAACACCGAGGATTATCAATCCACCAAGGCTCTAATAATAGGCACACAAGAATTGGAGGCCACTTCTAATCCAATGCCTACAAATCATTTTGAGGAAAAGGATGATGATCAAATAATTGAAGTAGATCCATATGTAACAATTTCTATAGCCAAAGTGTTTCTCTAGGAGGATAAGGAATACATGTTCCACTCATAGATGTGGGTGAATGGGAAGGACCTACACTTCATTGTTAATAGTAGAATTCAAAATAATGTAATCTCTATTAAAATTGTCAAGAGATTGAACATGTAGATAACAACTCACCCACAACCATACTCCATGGGATTAGTGAGCCAAGGGAGAGATATTTGGGTAAGTAGACAATATTGATTATCTTATTCCATCAAACCTTTTAAAGATGAAGTAATATGTGATGTATCACTTCTTTAAATGTGTGAAGTCTTAATGGGGAAACCATACATGTACAAGCATCATGGAATCTATAAGTCCAAACTTCACAGTGGCATTATCAAGCTAGACAAAGGGAAGCATCAAATACTAGACGTAAGTCTTACAAAGCCCATGTCCTTGATCAATAAAAAACAATGTAAACACATGATTTCTTAGTTTAGAGCATGTGTACTACTAATGGTCTAACTTGGGGAAGTAAGGTCAATTGTAGAAATCACTCATGCCAAAATAGCCATTATGACTACCCAATAAAAGAAAATAGATTAGATATTGTTAGGGTATTAGGATGTATTCACCTCATCAACAGGGGTACCCATTTACTATCAAGTGAATCACCCAATCAACCTCATTCTAGAGACACCATTACCAAATGGGCCACCACATAGGAGATCAACATTGGAGAATGATGAAATAAACTGACAAATTTAAGAATTGATTCAGAAGGGGCACATTCAACCAAGCACCTCACCTTGAGGAAACTTGATTATTCTTGCCAATAGTAGTAAAATTTGGCATCTTTGCATTGACTATTAGGCTTTGAACAAGATCACATAAAGAACAAGTATTTGATTCCTCACATTGATGACCTCTTGGATCAACCTATGGGGCCAAGTTTTTCACCAAAAGTGATTTGAAGTCTAGTTACCACCAAGTTCCAATCAAATCATTAGATGTGTGAAAGACTACCTTTAAATCTAAGAGGGCTTGTTCAAGTGGTTAGTCATGCCATTTTGCTTGACTAATGCACCTACCACCTTCATGCAAATGATGAAAGATGTACTCAGGCCTTTCATTGATTCCTTTGTTGTTATCGACTTTGACAACATGCTCATATGTAGAATCATGGGAGGACCATCTACAACTTGCTCAATAGGTACTCTCAACTATATGACAACCTAGGCTCTATGCTAATAGAGAAACATGTTCTTTGGTATGGAGAGGATTCAACACTTGGGATATATCATGGATGGGGATGGTGTTCATGTTGACCCTAAAAAGATACAAGTCATCAAATATTAGTCACGACCCAAAAATCTCATAGAACTTCATAGTTTTTTAAGATTAGCTATTTTTATTAGAGGTTTGTGCTAGTATTCTCACTTCGTATAGCCTATGAATCAAGAACTTGGTAGAGGAGAAAAAGATAAATTCATTTGGGTAAAGATACAATAGTTAGCAGTCACACAATTAAAGCAGAGACTTTATTTCACATCAGTATTAGCTCTTCCTTATCTGTAACAATGTTTTAAAATTAAGGAAAATGCCTTCGAATATGTGCTTCTGGAAATTCTCACTCAACACAAGAATCTATTTGTGTACCAGAATGAGATCTTCTCTGATATCATATGCAGGTACCCTGCATATAGGAGTTGTAATGCCATTGTTCAAGCATGTAAATAGTGTAAGCATTATATCTTGGAGAAAGAGACAATCATTCACATAGACCACAAGACTCACTATTTCATGCTACAGACATAAGGAAAGTTGTAGAATGATCAACATCAAAGGTGCTCCACCTACCTCCAAAGATTTCACCTCAACATTCATCACAAGAAGGGAGCATTAACAAAGTTGTAGATTGCTTGAATCAACCTCCAATCATAACTTTGACAATAATGTTAGACTCTTATAGGTACTAGATAGAAGATTAGCCTCAATTATATGGCACTTATTCTAATTTTTTTAAGCATCTACCAGACTTACATAAGGCAGATAGGTCCCTAATTACTACTTGTGGTACAAAATCCTTTATCACATGGGGTGCATTTGTGTTGCTATTGGGGAATGGCATAAGATGATTTGGGAAGCACACTATAGTCACATTGCAAGATATTTTCAGATGGAGAAGATAGTTACTCTACTACAAAAGTACTTCTACTAAACAAAACTAAATCATGATGTTATCCTATACATTCAATCTTGCACAACCTATGCCATTGCAAAGCTTACAAATTGAAAGCAAGGATTGTACACACTTCTTTCAATTCCCAATAGTCCCTGGCACTCTATCTCCATGGATTTCATGTCAGGCCTTCCTATAACCAAACATGTGTGTACATGGTGGTTGACTAGTTTTCAAAGATAGCCATCATGGTAGCTTTCAAGGGAGTTTCTACAAAAGACACTACCAATATTTTCTTTGAAAAAGTTTCAGCACATTTTAGTCTACCCTAGAGTATCATTTCTGACAAGGATAGGAGGTTCCTAAAAAAATTCTAGTTAGCATTATGAGTTACAATAGACACCAACTTGATGAAGTCTACTACATTTCACCCCTGGATTGATGAATGGACTAAGGTAGTGAATCACATAATCATTCAAATTTTGTGGATGTATCATATTTAAAACATCCCCACACATGGGATGAGAGTCTACCCTATGTCCAACATAGCGACAATTATGCAATGCATAGTTTCACATGGCATAATCCATTTGAAGTCTGCCTTGGGTACAAACCATAAGCACTTGCTAATGTAGCCTTATCTGTCATGTTGAATGAGCCATTATTGTATGCCCATAAGGAGGTGGATAAGGTGTCTAGGTTTGTTGAGAAGATGTATTGTATCAAGTAATAGGTTCGTGAGATACCACAACATACCAACTAGAAATACAAGGAAAGGCATGATCAACATCATACAAGTCATTAGTTTCAATTTGGTGACGAAGTTTGGCTTCATCTCTTGAAAGAGAAAATTTTAGGGCCACACATGAAACTTACTCCCCTTTGATATGGACCCTATGCTATCCTCAAGCAAATAGGTGATAATGCCTTTGAGCTCAATCTATCCCTTGTCTTAGATTACATCCAATTTTAATGTAGAGTTGTGTCCATATTTTCCACCATTGTTGGACAACTTAGAAGTTTTTGAACACCTTCATAGTGTATAATTTAATTTGGACACTAAAATTCCACCAAACACATATCAAGTCACTAATGTTTTTGCCAAGACATTAAAAATCAACAGTTTCCTCTCTATCATGTGGTATTAACAAGACAATTTCCTCACTAAGGCAAGTGGTTCACTAAGGACCAAATTAAGAAAATGTTTCTTTATTTGTTGCAAAGTCTTGGCACAATGGGGCCCATTGCTTGTTAAGAAGGGCCAACTGATCCAATTAAGATCTAGGAGCATTTGAATGGCATTTGCATGGCCAGCTCTAAGAAATATCAAAAATCTAATTTTTTGGTATTTTCTATATGTTCGTAATCTATATTTCCAGAGCCCTTCAGAGTGGAATTATCCCTTGAGACTTCTTTGGTTTCTTAGGAGGAGATTCATGGGATTCCCTCCAAGAAACTTGAACTAAGTCTCTTGGAGACCTTTTCAACACATCCAACTAGTTTGTTTTTCACCCAATGGGCTAGGAGTTATGACTCCACCAAGTTGGGGTACCAAAATTATGTAGTTTTCTACTTTTCTTTTAATTTTTTAGTTAATTTGTCTTCATCCAACTATCCATTTAAACTTCTAAGGAGGACACAAGTGTGGTGACTCTTTAGTTTTTTATGGAAACCATAATTTATTAGTTTTAGTATGTTTTCTAGTTTGATTTGTAAAATGTATAAATTGGTTGAATTCAAATCAATGAAGTAGAGTTACAGGCATGCATCTCTTCTATAGAGTTTGTTATATATTGTATGAGCTCTCTCGATTTTAAATAAAATCATCTTGTTCAGCTTCAATAATTGTTGTTGTTGCATATTTACTTGTTTGACAATTACTAGTTGTAATAGATCTAGTCCCATTGACCTCTGAATTATTAGCATTATTCAAATCAAATATCTAAATTAATTTATGTTAATAAAATATATTTATTTAATTAACTTAAAATATCTAAATAAAATAATTTATTTCATTGAAAATACCTTTTTTTGTTGGAGGGTTTTATATCAAACCCATAAAATCATTTAGCTACCCGATACAAGAGCACAAGCCTTAGGCTAAAACCTCTTCAGCTAAGAGACAAGGACTAAGGGGTATCCATGCTACCAAACTCATCTAGGGCATGATCCCAACCTCATCCCTTATGGTGTTGGGACCTTGCACTCAACAAGAATTGATCCTTGGTGGGCTCATTGAGACTCGTTCAACTTCACCAGAAGACCAAGGGCATCATATTAATAAAAAATAAATATAAAAATTACTAATAAAGGCATTGTGTAATGGTTTGTAAATGCTAATTTTGTTGTTACAACCAAGGTTCAAAATCCTTATGGGTCATTGAGCTCATAGGCTTCATGCCCTGTTGGGCTATTAAGCTCACAAGTTTGAATGATGATAATGCCACAGGTAGAGGTCCTCTAGATGTGACCTCCCTAGCTTAGATCATGCTAAAATTCCTAAGTAAAGATGATTTACTATGAAAATCTTCTACTCTCCCGAGGAGACCTTAGTGGTTAGAGCACTACAAAACACACAGTTCAAAGGAAAGATCTTTGTGTACCATCCAAGCAAGGAGGAAGCTTCTATGATTAGTGGTGATTTGGCCCTATTACATTCGATGTTACCTCTCCTCTCACCCCTCCTGTCTATGGCGCATGGTAGAGAAAACTCATCCAAATTCTTTTGTGAACTCACCATTGAACCCTACCATATCATGATTTGAGGATGAATGCAAGGAAGAGCAATCCAGTATTTTAGATAGCGATGGAGGAGCAATTTTGGGACATCAGCTTGACCTAGGAAAGGATAATCAGGAAGCCATGGCTCACGGTAATTTCAAGACAAAACATGTGTTGATAGTGGATTTCAAAGAAGAGGTGGCTAAGAATAAAATTTAGTTGTATAATAGGTAGCTTTGGTTTCAAATTTTATAATTTTTAGCCTAGTCTAGTGAAATTACATGATTGGTTGTCCCAACACTAGAAACCCCTAGTGAAAAGTGGTTTTATAATTTGCTCTTGTGCTAAGGGATGGTTCTTGGTAGTGTGTAAATCCTCTATAGACATGGATATTTTGCTTAAGGGTGGTCCCTAGTTTTGAGACAAGGTGTATTTGGGTATGATACATTGGTTCCTAGATTTCAATCCTTTGTCTGCATCGCTTCCTAGTTCTCTAACTCAAGGGTTAGGCTTCCTAACCTACCCTTACAATTTGGATTTGAGGAATGTGTTCCATCCATCAAAGACTCCATGGAAAAGCCTATTTCTATCTCAGATCTTGAGTAGATGTTTATACACTTTACCTATGCTAGAATTCTAGTTGGGATGGATTTTGTAAAAAAATTGCCAAAAGAAATACATCTAAGAGTGGGAAATAGGATTTGGAAACAACAAATAAAATATGAAGATTTGGCCTTTAGATGCATATTTTGCTTTGCTACTAGCCATTTAAAGGCAAATTGCCTTAAGTTTTCTCATTTGGCTCCCTAATGAAGGCAAGCTACTTGGTAGGTCGGGGTTGAATGTCATCATCAAGTGATTGAGGGTGAGGAGGATATGAGCAATGAGGTCTTTGATTATTTTTCCCCTTCTGAATCTTCTGGTAATGGTCCCTTAGTTGAACTTGTTGTTCCTCCCAAGTCTCCTCTGCAGGCCAATGTCTCACCTCATGTCATTGGTAAGGTGTCTCCTTCCAAGAATTTGGGTGATTCTACTTGAGCAAACAAGGTGAGGTGTTCCCCTCCAGTGAGCTCATTACCTTACAATTATGATAAATCTTCTAGTTTTCCCTCAATAGAGAAATCTTTATTCCCTTCTCAAGGACCTAAAAATTCTCAAGAGTGGATCGTAGTGGAGAGAAAGATGAGGAAGGCTCCTTTGGTTAAAATGGTAATGGGAAAAGTAGGATGGTCCTACGGTCTCACACTAAAAATGATTAGTAAGGGTCATAATGTGTGAAGTCAATCGTATTTGATGACAATGTTGAGATGGATAAATATTTTTATGATGGAATTGGTGAACTTGTTGTTGCCAAAATCCCACTCTTTGACACTTTTTTGCGGCCCCTGAGTACCTAACCCACGATAACTAGCCCAATAATAATAAATATAGAAAATTATTTAAAAAATCATTTAACTATATTCAAGAATAAAAAAGCAATGACCACTTATTATAAGAGTTTTTAATAGATTAGTTATAATTTATAAATTATATGTGAATTTAATAGTTGGCATGAGTTTTCAGAGTCCATGACAATAAAGTATGAGGGTACTTCTGAATTCAACTGTGTATATTTTTGCTTCAACGTTTCGGATCATGCTCAATGATCCATCATGGAAAGAGGAGAGTTTTCAAGATAGGGGACTCAAGATATGTTAATTTAATCTTTAATATTAGAGATGGGGACTCCATTTTTTAAAGATTTTTAAGGCCCGTCTTGGACGTCAGTTGTAAACCCTAAACGAAAAATATAAAACAGGATTCCGTTTAAATATCAACCAGCTTAATATTTTTAATTGTGTGGAGAATGTCAACTCATATTAACGACCCTAATATCATTGAGAGGGTGAAGTTGAGCCAAAATGGGAATAGTACGTCATGTGATGCGTCACATTCCGTATTAATTTACGGAACGGGATGACATAATAGCAGATTCTATAAGCAAATTTAATTATTGATAGTGAAGGCTTTCCAACGCCGTATTATTAATCGCCACGCAAAACAGGGATACTATAGCGATCGCTAAACGATTTAATTAATTTTTTTTTTCAAATTTCAATGTTTTATTTTAAATGATTATATTTCTATAAACAGGTTTTCACAATTTGTGACTTTTTATTTTGATTTATGGGATTATTTATTATGGCTGTAGTTATTTATTATAATGTTTATGTATATAACCTTTAAAATTAATTTTCGAATTTAATATCTTAGCAAGTGTTGGTTAATGGGTGTGATAAAACTAGTATATTTATATTTAAAAGAATATATCTATAGTACGTCCAGAAATATCTTCTTTAGGACCTATTCCACTTGATAGTGCTAAATCGATTAAAAATAGGCATATGGAGAAGATATCTCTCCATGTACTGTAGATTTATCTTTTTAAATATAAATATACTATAATGGCCTCAAAATAATGGCACCCCTTTTTTATTTCCATGTGATTAATCAGTAAACTTTAATGAAAAGAAATCTATGATATATGATGCCTTCCTACATACATATTTCATGTTTACAATGTTAACAAAAAACCAAGGAATGGCTCAAAGTGACAACTCCAACTTCTCTATTTCATTTTTACTACTAGTATTTCACATTGTTGCACATTTATGGATGCCTCTCTCCCATTTATTCCCTCTACATTTTTAGTTCAAAGGAAATCATTTGCAATTAAGTATTACAAGAAAATATGGATTGTGGTGCGTTCCTCACATTAAAGTATTAAAACATAAAAACGTTTGAAGCATCTCCTTTCCATTCCCAGCATGCACATTGTTATTTGTTGTTGTATCATTTAACACCACTACCATAACACTACCCTGATGAAATTGATATGGAGCATTGAAATGCAACAACAATGCCAATGAAAGCAAATATGAATATTAAACGAATTAATTGCGTAGACATATAACACCTTAACTACATAGTATATTCTCTGTCATGCCACTACCGCTCGTTACAACCATTACTGACTATCGGCCTTCCATTGCTATTTTTAGTTTTTTCTTGCATTTTTATTATTTTGATTTTTTTTAAAAATTAGAATCTTATAAAATTACACGGAATCTTGGAATCTTTTAGCTCTTCAACTCCACCCATGTTGTGACTGTAGGAACGCCTTTCGGCGTAATTATATATTGCATGTTAATGTATATTTATTTAATATATTCTCATATTTCGAGGAACGATTGAAGAATTTGTCAAACAAGGAAGCTCTTGTTGTTTTGTAAGTTTTTAGCTAGGATTTAATTGATCATAAGCATTTATAAATGTGAGAGGTTTTAGATTGAGCAAAGAATGTAATCATCTCATGAAAGCATTCCCTCTTGTTATTGTCTAGAAACACAATTAGTTGTAAAAACACTTGCAAGATTTGGTGCCTGACTATTCTCCTTTAGAAAACAACGACGAAGAAATATTCTAGGCAAAAGTGGCATTTTTGGGACATTTACAGGATATGTAACATATTTTCTAATTCATTGGGTGAAGCTTACTTAATCTTCTCCAACTACAAAACTTAAGCACAAACTTATTTTCAATTATTATGAACTATTTCAAATAATATGGATTTAATACTAGTCCACATTTTTAAATACTATTTGAAAGAAGTTCAAATTATTCAAAATATCCAACTATTAATCAAAATTATTTGACATGTAGGCATACTATTCATAGTCTAGATTGTGAAGAACATGTTCAAATTATTTGAAATACCCATACTCCTAGTTTAATTTTACTTGGAAGCAAATTCTTTCTAGTCCAATTTGTGGCCATAAGTTTCGTAGAAGAGAAACAAATAAGCTCTGGATATGCATCACAATATGCGCATACAAGCAAATCCTAAACTAGCTTATTGGGTATTTTATGCTATTTGGTTAAGAGGAGACTCAAAAGGAAATGGAGGAGTTTTTACACACCATTATCTTTTAAAATCAGCTTGTGATTGTTCCCATTTTTTCTCATAAAAAAATCATGCAATGCACATCTGTAAATTGACACTTCTTAATATAAGTGAATATACACATCAACATATAGGTGCTCCAACAATGTGCAATATACATCTATACTAGGTCGACCACTGAGTATGTTTTGACATTCCTTACAAACTTATTCTCTCCTTGAAAAGAAAAACTAAGAAACCCACAATGATTTGAATCCTACTATATGTTAGGAAAGGTGTCTCAACCTTGTATCCTAATGTCAAGAACACAAAATTACAATTTTTGGTCTATAGAACAAAAAAACTTAATTTCTGGGTTATAGAGGTCATTTTTGGTCCTAGTGCCCAAGATGTGGACCTCTTCAAGCTCTATAATTTAAAAGAATGGAATCAACTAGTTTTTTGGATAAATAATTATGGCCCCCAAAAGTTAGGCCTCTCATATTAGAAATGTAAGAACATCTATGAGTTGTAAGGAGTTACACTTGTTGACCAACTTATGATGCATGTTATGACATGTCATAAGTCATCTATGAATGGAGATAATGGAGCCAAAATAGAGCGCCCAGGTTGGTGAGTGGATTCTAATGAACTTATGGCATGTGGAAGGAATATGCTATTTCTAGCTTGTGGACTTGTCTTGAGGATTGGGCATTAGATCTTTAACTAAGGATTTGGGCAACACATTTTGGGTGGGTTTAGCTCATGGTTTCCTAATTACCATTTAATGGTTTCATGTATTGCTTCTTCTATTCATTAGGTGCTTAAAATGGAGGTTTTCATATGTGAGTTTTGTAGGTACGATTATGTTGCTAGAATTACTCCAGATCTATTGTTTTTATTAAGGTAAGGAGGTTTTGAAAGGGGCCTCACCCTTTTACAAAAGAGCTACCATTAGGCCCAAGAAACGAGACCCATGAGGTGTGGGAACATAAAAAAGAAACAATAGATAGATACAAAAAAACAAAAAGGAACAGTAAAAGGATAGCCCCAGACCAAAAAAGAACAGAGAAAGAGTAGCCAGTCCTACTCAACAAGCATTTTCAGCCCAAAAGTTGCTTTCCATTCCTTGGTCATAAAATTAATTTGGTCCTCAAAGGAAACTCCAAGAGTGTCATCATCCACATCAATTGCTTTTGACTTGTCATCCATAGCCACCCTAGCATGTGTCCTCTTAGCAGGGCCTTTACTAATGATCGAGCCTTCATCCAAGATCTCTTGTTGGTGATACTCTTGTAAAGGCTTGGACTCTGCAAGTGAATTGTAACCTTTGATTACTAAATAACATATTGAGTTGCTTTGGAGTGGGGATTTTCTCCACAATAGAGGAAGGATTTTGGAGAAGGGCCCATGGTCCTAGAGTAATGCCCCCATTACTAAGCCACAGTTCCTAGGTTTCAACCCATTAATAGAAAAATTCAATTTTATTTTTACGTGAGTTAGAATGCCTAATTTGCCCTTGCATTTTCAGCTTCCCTCAACTTTGGAAAGTATTGATAACTCTTTAGGTAAATTTATATCCATCTCATTTGAAACCCTAAGGCACTCACACTCCTCATATGCATGTATTTTGGTAGATTTAGACTTTTCTATAAGCCTTTATGTGGATATAGGGCTCAAGGTAGAAGAGGTTATTTGGAAGTAGGCCTTCAAATTTTGGAACTATCTTGGGATGGGTCATTGTAATGTCCCCTTCGAGTGAGTCTGAATTTTTCCTTTGACCTTGCACAATTCAACTCACCAAAGAGAGCATTAGTATACAATTATTCTTTAAAATCACATGTCATTATTTATAAACATAAACCATTTGTTTCATGATCCCCTAGAAGAGATCTACTTGGCCCTTTTTGTTAATCAAATCCTCCCTCTTATGAGAGTGAATCTATTAGGGTGCAATGCCAATGGTATAGGTCGTTCTTCCTTCGAGGGGTACTCTAGACCCAGGCCACTCTAGGACCTTCCTTTGACTCGAGGTTCTCTAGACCACTCAAGTCAAAAGACTACCTCTTGCTCCCTAAGGTACTATCTTGAGACAAGGGCTCGAAGGGGTGCTCTAAACCAATGAACCCGTACCTATCCTTGGTTGATTGCTCGCCCCTAATCTTCCTTACTCATCATAGTGGCGAGTTGATTAACATTATTGCCTTCCTCTATTTTAGGAATTCATGTCTTTTATGTACTTATACTCTTTGTATTCATTTGTCTTTCCTTAGTTCATTATAATGAAAATGCACATAAATATTTCATCCTCATTGCATAATCTAACTAAACTGGTTGCAATATGAACAATTCATAATTTATAATGATTTCATGTTATTACAGTCAGCTATTGGTATTATTACACTATGCAATTCATATGTTCATTATTCATAATTTATCATGACATTTCACATGCTATCTTTATGATATACTCTATATCTCATATACCATTCCTTAACACCATATGGGGTCGATAGGGTGTAGCATGCCTCTTGTTCATCATAGGCTATGTTTGTCTCCCATCCTTATTCAAGAATATTTGGTGTATTCTCGAGGCTAAGGCATCTGTGAGGATTCTTGGTACTCTAGGTAGCCAAGACCAATACATTGACTATGAATGATCTATTAGACATGTCACCCTTCATCGTTCCCATATGTGGTTAATGAATAGATTACACAGTGAGTATTGCATATGACTGTCCGTGAATTATATTGCTTAGAACTGGTTGTAAATAAATGCAGTGTTATACTAAACATCAACACAAGTAAGGAAAACAATGTATTGTCATACCTGTGGTATTATATCAGTTCCTACTTAATAACCTTATCATTTATATCTTACAAGTTATAAATTGAACAATTAAATATAAATTCTTACAAATCATAAATTGAATAAGTAAATATAAATACTTACTTACCTGTTGTAGCTTTACCTGGGATTCCTTACCTATGCTGCCATAAATTCAAAGAGGCACGTCTCTTATTATGCTTGGTGGCAAAAGACATGTGGTAAAACTAGTTCTAACCATACATAACTCCCTTATCATAAGAGGATAGGTTAAAAGATGTTTATTTATATTATTTGTATTTATATTATATCATTATAATAAATGATATATTATTTATATTATATCATTTATATCATAATAAATGATATATGATTTATATTATATTATTTATATTTATATTACAATATAAGATAATAATAATAATATTTGTATAATCGCTGGTGTCAACCAACTTAATCGCTGCACTTATAAATATCCTCCTTTGGCCTCCCCTTAATCTTTTTAAAGTACATTATTTATATAATATATATAGTATAAATAAATACATTTGTTATTAAGTATAAATAATATTTTTTGTCTTATTAGACTTTTATCTTTATATGATTTTATTTTGAATTTGACCTTTTGTTTAACCACTTTGCCTTATTCTAAATTACTTTACTTTCTATTTTACTTTACTTTTTAATTTTAATGGGTAAGACTCTTCATAATATTTATTTTTATATATAATAATATATCTTATTAATTATTCACATAAATATTATATTAAAATATTTATATTTATAATATATCTAGTTAATTAAATATATATATTTCATATATTTTATAATAATTAAATTATATTAAATTAATAATATTATTTATTAACTAATACATATTAATAATATATTTTAAATAAATATATTATATTTAGTTTATATAAGGCTAACTTATTATTTAAATAAACCATTCAATTATAAATCATTATAGGGACATGACAACCCTCCCCACTCAAAATTGCTTGTCCTCAAGCAACTATAATTAGGTATCCTAAAATAATATTTAATAACATTATAATTTATTAGGTTTTCCTTATATAAAATAACATTACACTTACCAATAATATAAAATAACCACTATAAAATGTGACGAATTAATATAGCTAATAAACTATAGTGCCATAAAATAATAATTTATAAATTTGGGTTTACCCTTTAAATTTTCAGCACTAAATTTTATAAATAATTTATTTTATAACTTTGGGTTAGTTGTTTAGGTATATTTTAATTTGTTTTTTCACCCAGTTCACCCAGCCCTAGGTTACCTATAGATGAAAATAACTTTGTGAAATATATTACTTATAAGAATTAAATAAAGATGTCTTAATATTTATTTATTTATAAATTATATTTTAATTATAAATTATATTTAGTATAATTTTTTTTTTATGGGTTTTCATTTAGTATAATTTTATTGTTATTAAGAGTTGTTTTATTTTTATTTATTGTTTAATTTATTTACTCATTATTTATTACATATTTGTAATAAATTTTAATTTTGTAATGTTGCATCATAACATATTTAATAGATTTAAAAAAAAAATTGTTGCATTTAGCAATGTATTAAACACTATTATTCCAACAATTCATGAAATTCATACTTACAATTTTTATTGATTCTTATTTATTTATTTATTTATTTATTTATTTTTATTTTTATCATTATTATTTTTTAACTATTATTCACAGGATGGCAGGATGACTGCTCTAATACCACTTGTCACATGTCTATTGGCATGACTCCATTTAGAGCATTGTATGGATATGATGCTCTTTCCTTTGTTGATTTGGCTTTTGATGATAGTAGAGCTCCTCGAGCTGAGGAGATGATGCAAGACACACAAGATATCCTTAGAGTTCTTAAGGATAACATTCAGCATGCTTAGAATCAACAAAAAATGTATGCAGATAGATATCGAGTGGAAAGATCTTTTGAAGTAAATAACTTGGTTTTCCTGCGTCTACAGCCATATAGACAAAGTTCTTTGAAGATGAGTGGTGCAGAAAAACTCAAGCCAAGGTTTTATGGGCCATACAAAATTGTAAGGAGAGTTAGCGAAGTGGCTTCTGAGTTGGATTTGCCAGCAGGTAGCCGCATTCATAATGTATTTCATGTATCATGTCTCAAAAAGGCTGTAATGTCCCCATCTAGTGAGTCATAATTTTTCCTTTGACCTTGCACAATTCAACTCACCAAAGAGAACATTAGTATACAATTCTTCTTTAAAATCACATGTCATTATTTATAAACATAAACCATTTGTTTCATGATCACCTAGAAGAGATCTACTTGGCCCTTTTTGTTAATCAAATCCTCCCTCTTATCAGAGTGAATCCGTTAGGGTGCAATGCCAATGGTATAGGTCGTTCTTCCTTCGAGGGGTACTCTAGACCCAGGCCACTCTAGGACCTTCCTTTGACTCGGGGTTCTCTAGACCACTCAAGTCAAAAGACTACCTCTTACTCCCTAAGGTACCATCTTGAGACAAGGGCTCGAAGGGGTGCTCTAGACCAATGAACCCATACCTATCCTTGGTTGATTGCTTGCCCCTAATCTTCCTTACTCATCATAGTGGTGAGTTGATTAACATTATTGCCTTCCTCTACTTTAGGAATTCATGTCTTTTATGTACTTATACTCTTTGTATTCATTTGTCTTTCCTTAGTTCATTATAATGAAAATGCACATAAATATTTCATACTCATTGCATAATCTAACTAAACTGGTTGCAATGTGAACAATTCATAATTTATAATGATTTCATGCTATTACAGACAACTATTGGTATTATTACACTATGCAATTCATATGTTCATTATTCATAATTTATCATGACATTTCACATGCTATCTTTATGATATACTCTATATCTCATTTACTATTCCTTAACACCATATGGGGTTGATAGGGTGTAGCATTCCTCTTGTTCATCATAGGCTATGTTTGTCTCCCATCCTTATTCAAGAATACTTGGTGTATTCTTGAGGCTAAGGCATCTGTGAGGATTCTTGGTACTCTAGGTAGCCAAGACCAATACATCGATTATGAATGATCTATTAGACATGTCACCCTTCATCGTTCCCATATGTGGTTAATGAATAGATTACACAGTGAGTATAGCATATGACTGTCCATGAATTATATTGCTCAGAACTGGCTGTAAATAAATGCAGTGTTATACTGAATGTCAACACAAGTAAGGGAAACAATGTACTGTCGTACCTGTGGTATTATATCAGTTCCTACTTAATAACCTTATCATTTATATCTTACAAGTTATAAATTGAACAAGTAAATATAAATTCTTACAAATCATAAATTGAATAAGTAAATATAAATACTTACTTACCTGCTGTAGCTTTACCTGGGATTCCTTACCTATGCTGCCGTAATATAATTTTTATTGTATTGTTGTTGCCGTTTATATATTTTATAATATATATTTTCACACCCCTTTTACTGTTGATGTACATATCTCTATATATTAATTTATGATATCTTTCCTACTTATGACTCAGAATATATATATATATATAATGCAGATCTAAATATATGTATTTATCCGATACTCTTTTTTATATTTTCTCCCGATGATGTTTTACTTCTATCTCACAACCTTTATTTATTTCCCTTTCAAGGGATATGTTCAAAGAGGCGCGTCTCTTATTATGCTTGGTGGTAAAAGACATACTTACCCTCTTATAATTTTTATTACTTTATATTAATTCCCTTTTGTGGTAAAACTAGTTCTAACCATACGTAACTACCTTATCATAAAAGGATAGGTTAAAAGATGTTTATTTATATTATTTGTATTTATATTATATCATTATAATAAATGATATATTATTTATATTATATCAATTATATCATAATAAATGGTATATAATTTATATTATATTATTTATATTTATATTACAATATAAGATAATAATAATAATATTTGTATTTATATTATTAGATATATTTATAATATATTATTTATTTATGATTTTATTTTGAATTTGACCTTTTGTTTAACCACTTTGCCTTATTCCAAATTACTTTACTTTCCATTTTACTTTACTTTCTAATTTTAATGGGTAAGACTCTTCATAATATTTATTTTTATATATAATAATATATCTTATTAATTATTCACATAAATATTATATTAAAATATTTATATTTATAATATATCTAGTTAATTAAATATATATATTTCATATATTTTATAATATTTAAATTATATTAAATTAATAATATTATTTATTAACTAATACATATTAATAATATATTTTAAATAAATATATTATATATTTAGTTTATATAAGGCTAACTTATTATTTAAATAAACGATTCAATTATAAATCATTATATGGACATGACAGTCATTTGTCTAATGTACACCTAGAGAAAAAAGAAAAGTGGGCAAGATAACTTGGCGGTAGAATGTGAAGCCTCAACATAAGTTGTGGGATGCTCTTTGGTCAACATAAATAGTAGACCAATATTGCCAAGTAGGATTAAGGAGGTGTGGGAAGTAGATGTTGTAGTGGAGGGTGTTAATTGTGGCTTAGAGGGAGTATATGTAGGTTTGGTGCCTCATCCTTCCAATGGTCCATTGTCATCATTATTGGCTACTTCTCCTGAGCCTCAAAAGGTTGATGGTATGTAGGAGCCTCTAGAGAACTTTTGTGGTTAAAAAATAATATGTTTTAAACTATTATGGGAAGATGTGCCACAATTAATGGTTGTCTCTTTGGCCAATGATGTTGAATGTTTAGAACTATTTCAAGAGATTTTTGTTACTAACCCTTTCTCTTTGGAAGAGCATTTCCTTTGGAGGAGGTTGGTGAGATTGAGGAGGTTGATCTAAATATGGTTTCTCCAAAGAAAGGAGGTTGGACCATAGTGGCTAATAAAAAAACAAAATTGAAGAAAACATCCTCTTTCCAAATAATATTAAGATCACATGTTAAAATGCAAATAAGATAAATTATAAAATATTATTTATTTTCAAGGGTGGAGGCCCCAATAGAATTCCCAACTAATTAATCTTAAAAAAATTAAAGATCATTAACATCAACCATCCTATACAACCATTGTTTGTGGAATTGCATTCTAATACTAATTGTTATAGTAAGAGGAGAAATAAGTTTCATAATTTAATTTGTTTAGTCTTAATAAGAATTATTACGTGATTTAAAAGATCAGAAATAGGTTAATAATAACAAATCAAACGATGAAAGCTTTCATATACAAGTCAAGGTTCCTCTTTATTAATCAAACACATAGCTAAATATAAAAGAATAGAATAAAACAAGAAAATCGATAGTATCAAAGCAAATCAGCAAATAAATTACAAAGAACGCTCAACAATCTAATGAAATATGAGTCATCTTGAGCTCTTAACAAGTATACTATATTAATTTTAGAATACAATTTATCACCATCCAAAATTTTAATAGTTTGTCAACAAGTGACCCCAAGCTCATATGACAATTACAATGCAACTAATGCTTAAAAATTTGAGTAAATACTTTAAAGAAAAATTTGCCTCGGAAAAAGGGGCCCATAATGGGAAAAATGCACGTTGCCAATATCTTAAACAAGAATTGTATTTTTAGAGAAAAATTACATTGAGATTGTTATGAAATGAAATTTCATTTTTAAGGTTTTAAATATAGTGTGTCTTTATGTTATATGTGTGAAAAATATTATAGATTGTGGAATAAGTATTTTATTATAAATGATTATTTTCTATAAAAATAAATTTAATGTAGAAATTTTATTTCCACTAAAGAGGTCTAAGATTCTATTAGTAAGAAACTTAATTTTTTTAAAAATTTGTAAAATTAATTTGATATGATAGTTTTTATATAAAATCGTTAAAACTAAATAATTATAAAAAAGTGTCCAAAAGTTTGTGTTACTTTACATTTAATAATTCTCGACTCTAAAACTTTATTTTGTTATAATTTTTTTGGTAGCTTGGAGAATTGGCTTCGTAGACAATTATCACATTAACACATACAAAGTAAACTCTCAAGCTAAAGGCTAGCCCCATTTTGAGTGGTATTATCGAGGTTTCAAACTTACAACCTGTAGACACCTAAAACTGACTTGCCCCGCAAGCCACTTTCTCGCATCCTCACATCACTAACTTATCCTTTCCCAATTAATTAAATAAATTCAATTTATTTAATTAATCTATCCTAAGCCATCTCTAATCATCTACCCTTAACCACTTATACCTAACCATTCATCTTATTCACCCCTTGTGATAAATTAATTCATCTAATTTATCACTATACCCTACAACTTCATCCCAATTAATTAAATAAATATGTTATATATTTATTTGGTTAATTTATCCGTCTTCCTAATATTGATTAATTAAGTAAATCATACTTATTGAATTAATCTACCCTACTCTACCATCTAAACCTAGCCTAGTTGATTAAGTATCAATTGTTTAATTAGCTACCCTAGCCTACATGATCCTTAGACCTAAATTAATTAATTAAATCATTATTTAATTAATTTTAATCCTCCATTACCCCACTAACTAATTTGCTACAGCCACATTAATTAAGTTAATCTCTTGATTAACTTATTCAAACCTCACATAACACTCTCTCCCACACCCCACAAATAAAAAATTACCTTTTAATCAAAAGGGTCACATGACCCTTCCAACTCACCTTTCCATTTCCATGTAAGAGCTTTTTTTAATGCAAAGAGCTTACACATGTGATTCTAAAAAGAACACATGTGTCACATGTCCTCTCTTTTACCAATAAATTTGAATTTTTAATTCAACACTCCCCCATGAAATAAATTTTTAATTCATTGACATGTCATTATCCACCCCTTCCCAAGATGAATTTTTAATTCATCTTTAATCCTCCTCATCCTTCCCAATGTGAATGTAAAATTCACATTTAATCTCATCCCCTCATCTTTTTTGATGAGATCTCAACTTTTGATCTCAACCTCTCATCTCAACCCTTCATTCCAACTTTGAATCTCAACCGTTGGATCAAGATCCTCTCCAATTTGCCTATAAATACAAGGCCAACCCAAGCCATTTTAACAACTTCTTCATTCCATCCTTATGCTATCCAAATTTCTATCTTATCATCTCATCTTACCCTCACCATTCCAAAATCATAAGCCACCCTTATCTCATCTCTATCCATCTCTCATCTTTATCAAATCTTATCTCAATCCATAGCCAAATCTTCATCAATCTACATTGTGTTGAAATGCAATAGAGCAATCCACATACACACAACATCAACTTGGGTAAAGCTAGGAGCTCTTGGGTGCAAGCTCCTCAACCTTATCAAGGAGTGAGAGAGACTTTTGAAGGTATATCATTTGTTATTTTTTTTCATTTGGTTGTCTTATCTCCTTTGAATCTTTTCGTCCATCTTCACAACCAATATTGTATTTCAATGAGTTACCGATTATCTATACCTTGAGGGCACAATGCTTAAAATTTTAATAAAATAACAAAAATTAAAATCAAGTTTCAAATAAGTTACCTTGAACCCCCAAAACAAATTTAAAACTAAATTACATTTAAAAAAAAAAAATCTTGTTCATGGGATGTGCAATGTTCATACAAATATAGAAATATCTAAGGTTATGTGGATTCCTCCTCCAGTTGGAGCTCTAAAACTAAACTTCGATGCTGCCATACATGGGAATCCTAGTTCCTCTGGTGTGGGGTGTGTTATTAGAAATCATAGAGGGGAAGTTATGATGGTTTCTACCAAAATATTACTTCGTGGGTCGAATAATGAAGTTGAGGCTTAGGATTTAGTTTTTGGTTTATCGTTGGTCTGGCAAGTAGATTACTTGGAGTTAATTATTGAGAGGGATTCAATGTTGATTATTAATGCTATCAAGAAGAGGTCTTTGCCTAATTATAAGTTAAATAACATTTTTCTTGATGCTTAAGATCTCATGAATGACCTAAACAATTACATTTGTCTCCATTGTACTATAGAGAGGGTAATATGTTTGCAGATTCCTTGGCTATTTTAACAATTGACAATCCAAATGATCTAATGGTGGATAGTTCTTTGAAAATGTGGAATGATGAATGTCTTAGGAGGTTGCATTTAATGGACCTAGTGGGAATGGCTTTGTATGGAGATTTGGCATAAGAAGCCCACGCCTTGTTCCTTATTTTTGTTGCAATCTTTTCTAACAATTTTTTGTTTTAGGTTATTACATAGTTCGTACCATTTGATTACATCATCATTGATGCATCTCTCATTGATTTTTTACAAAAAGCCTTCCTAATTATTACATAAGAAAATTTCAATTCATTTGTACAATTTTAGTTACAACGAATGTTTTAGGACACATGTGTAATCTTTTGGACCTACTTACAAGGTGATGATTTATTCTCTTTATGTTTCAATTTAATTGTTAAATGTGTTGTGGAATTTTTGTATCTTGGGTGGCTTCATATTTGGATTCCCTTTCAAGCTTCTCATATGGAATTTTTCTTGAGTCTAGTTTGTTATTTTCTAGTTGGTTCTTGATGTAGCCTAGTTCGAGGGTCTTCCCAGACAACCGATACTAGCATCTATAAACCAACAATGGTTCAAATTTTGATTGATCACACTACTTGTTATTAGGGATTACTGACTTATCAATACATGAGGAAAAAAAACACAAATTTCATCAAACAATTCATTGGCAATCTTTCATTAATGTGCACATAGGTTTATATACAATGATTTCACAAATTTATTTCCTTCCAGCCACTCTAGTACTCTCTTCTATACTGCTCTGCTTTAGTTTGTTGATCAAATCACCTTATTTCTACCTCCTCTGTGTATTTGGTCTTCAATCTGCTCTTTTTGTTGCATTTTATGCTTTAATTTGGCAGAAGTTTGTGTCACAAACACACTTATTTCCCTTTATCTACCCACAACAAACACTCTTCACCTTTCTTTGTTGTTCTACGCCCTCACTCCAAACATTTCTCTATTGTTTGTAATGAAACTATGTTCATTTTCATTCCCTCTCATATGGTAGCGAACTTTCTGCATGTATTTTCCCTCTTCTTAGCAGCGAAAAAACCTTGCTCTTAGCCAGCCATTGGCTTTTTATAGCTGTCAAAGAAAAACAAAAAGAAATGAAAGATGAAGAAGTCCTGCCCCTTCAACTTCCTTTTTGGGTGACGCCTCTCCAAAACGATCGCCTTAATGGCTTTGAAGCCATCCAACTTCCAAATTGTTTGTTTTTTATTTGTTTGAATCCTCTACTTGCTTTTGATTGAGCTTACCTTGGTTGTTTATGAATTGCAATGCATGATGGTCGGTGTACAAAACAAACTCCTTCGGTAGTAAGTAGTGTCGCCACTTCTTAAGAGCTTGCACAATGGCATAAAACTCTTGGTCATACACAAAATATTTTCTTTTTTGTTCATTCAACTTCTTGCTAAAATATGCTAATGGTTTGCCCTCTTGACTCAAGACTCCTCCAATCGCTGTCCCACTTACATCACAGTCAACTTGAAACACTTTTCCAAAATTGGGGAGTGCTAAAATAGGTTGTTTTGTTACTTTAGTCTTCAAAAATTTGAAACTTTGCTCAGCTGCTACTGTCCACACAAATTTCTTCCTATTATCCTTCATAGTTTCCATAATAGAAGCACAAATCCCATTGAAATTCTAGATGAACTTCCTATAGAATCTCGCTAGTCCATGAAATCTTCTTGCTTCAACATACTCCTTGGTGAATGTTGGGATACGATGGTGTACACCATTGCATATTTTGATATATTTTATATGTTTTAATTAAATAATTATTTAGTTGTGATGCACCTAGGTGGTGTGGTTAATCACACTAGGTAATTATTTGGGGTTATGTTGTATTGTAACATTGGGATATTATTTGTATTATTTGATTAATTGGGAAAAGTTAGTACCAATAGTCAAATGAGGGTTAATGGTTTTATGTTTCCCATGGTTTTGGGGCACATGGTTTTCTCAATGTAATGTGTGAGCTTGAATTATAAAAGCAAGCACACAGTTATTATTTGAGGTTGGCTTGGCTGGATAATTTATTGTTGGTGAATGGAGCTTTTGTGAGAGGCTATCATTGTATTGAGCCCTCTCCTATAAGTGCAGATTGTGAAGCATGGCAGGTGATGTGTGGATTCATGCTTGTACACATGGAGGATGCATTGGAGGTGCTTGATGGATTCAAAGATATTCATGAAGGCTCATGGATTGTATTGTAATGTTTATTGTTGAATAATACATTTGAGCGTGGATGCTTTTGGAGGCTGGGTTTTTCCCTCTTGAGGGTTTTCCCAAGGTATATCTTGTGTTATATTGTTGCTTATTCATTTGATCTTTGCATTATGGTTGTTCCTGCATCTTATTCTCTTGTTGGGTTATTGAGGAATTGGTTTTATTTGACCTGCAAATTTCTAACATGTGGTATCAGAGCCAAGTTTATGGTTGAGGGAGGTGTGAGCTTCATGGATGTGTATAATCCTTGTGTGTGTAGATCAGGTACAAAATGGAAGCCATGGCAATGCATGGAAGGATTGAAGGCATTACAAGGTTTTGTGTTGGTTGTATTGCAGTTTGGGGGTTCTGGGTATTGGAGTTTTGTTGTGCATGTTACAGATCTGGTGATTGAAAAATCATGGCTGAAGAGGGTTTTTTCTTGGTTTGGCTTCATGAGGGTTGTGAGGAGAAAATTTCATAGATGACCTCCTGGGACAAAACAGACCTCGCCATTGAGTCCAGGAGGCTTGAGAGATGAAGATTCATATAAAATTTGCCATGGTTTGGTTACAGTGAGAAAATAGCAAAAAAATGCCCCTCCCAGGCACGTCGTACAGATTTTTTGTTGCAGAGGCAATTTTTTTTCTTAAATGAATCCTGCACCTTTCTATAGTTTGAAAAGAAATTTCGATAAAAAAATAAATAAATAAAAAACTATAGAATGAAAATTAAAATTCAAGATGCATTTGAAAAAGAAAAAAAAATATTAATGGGGGGCGAGGGTCTGCAGACCCCCGTACCCTGCCCCTACGTAGATGGTATAGGGGTACCGATGAGTACCACCGGTGTCAGCACTGGTTGGCCCTCTGTCGGTCACCACCGACACCCAAGGCAGGCCGTATGGGCTTTTAAAACAAAAAAAAAATATTAAAAACTTCAGAAGGCGACCAGAAAATTTCGGTGAGGGCCATTTAAAATTTTTTAATGGCAGTTAAAAAGTATTTTATGACAGCATTTTTTTGATAATTTTAATTTAGACTTTATTAATAAATTCAAACCTCCTTTAAATATGCTTTTGGGTCTGATGGAGTTTTTAAGACAAATTGGAAAACTTTTTCAAATCCGCCTGTCAAAGATTGTAATAATGCCAACTGGATGCCACGTCAGCACATAGGTCCCACCTCGCCCAGTCAGATTGCACAGTCAGCTACTTGCGTCAACGATGACATCAGCAGGTTACCAGGGCCCACTAGGGGTCCACTTTTAGCCCTCAGAGTGCTTTTTCTTCCGGGAGGCATAACTTTCACATACGATATCAGTTTTTTGACTTCTTATAGGCGTCAGAAAGGTCTCTTCGAGCACTACACATAGTATAGGTTTCATGACCAGATTTTGTTGTTTGTGTTAGAATTTGGTGTCTGAAGCTGGCATTGCTTTGGTACAATTTTATGCTCATAAATTTTGCATACGGAATTAGATTTTTGATTTCGGATAGGCGTTGGAGAGATATTACAGTGTACTATAGTTTGGATCATGTAGATTTTTAGTTTGGTGTGCAAAGAGAGTTTTGTGCTTGTTTGATCACTTGTAGGAGCCTGAGATTCAGAGTGCGTTTATGAGTGCATTCAAATGGATTTTTTGTCACAAACTTGTGGGAGTGCATGTTGTTATGAGACTATCAGCATGGTATAACATATTTTTAGATTTGGTGCTTCTTGATACATGTTTACATGTGTTTTCAGAGTTATGACTTTGATGAGACAGGTACACAGGTTGTCTTTTGGTTTGAGGACATGGTTGATACGTGTGTGAGACTTGGAGTCTCATTTCAGTGGGAGTTGAGTACAGGTACATCGATGATGATGATTATGGTGTCATGGATATGCAAGTACACTTTTGCATTGACATGACATGATCATGTATGCGATTGACATGTATGGGCTATGATGTTTGATTCATGATTACAGGTGGTGTTGTGGTGTTGTTTTAGGGGATTGTTCTTATCTCCTGGATGCTTATTAGTTCATTGACTATGGTTACTTGTTTGTGGACTTGTTGGTAAATCAAATCTAGCATTGATTTAGTGTTTGAGTCTTGGAGTCTACAAGTTATCTTCTTTGATATCTTAGTTTACATATTACTAGTGTGATGATGAGTTTGCATGTTACATTTGTTTTGGATCTACAAGTTATGTAGTTTTGTAGGCTAATCACCTATTTAGCTATAGTGGGATGACTTGGATGTGGACTGTCTATATCCATGCGATTGATTTAGTGTTTATGCAGACTTTATTAGTTGACCTTGTCTGTGGTCATTTGTACATTGGTATGTTGCATTGGGATGAGAGGATGGATGATTTGAGTTCCTAGATAGTCGGTTGTTGGGACTTGTAGCATGTTTATCACAATGCCATGGATAGCTTGGATACATGGTTTTATGTGAGATTTTGACACTGATGGTTTTATCTTCTTATTTGGAGATTTTGGTTTTACTCGACCTTTTGGGAGTTGTTGAATTTACAATGGGATTCCTTGATTGGTTTGGGGCCATGGATAATCTTCATTTAGGAGATGGTTACTTTGTTGTCGTGGATAGCTCGGTATCACAATTCAGTGGGAGCTTTGGCAGCATTATGGATTCATCATTTGTGATGGATGATCTTTTGCAGTGATTGTGGGTGTCTTGGACAGGCTCTTAGATTATGATTCTTGTTTTAGTGAGAGTGATTTGACATCCTAATTTCCATTGTTAGTAGATGGTTATCTTCATATGAGTGGAGATGTTGACATCTTGGTTTACCATGGAGGACTTCTTCGAGTCTTTGGTTGAGGTGTCGTCTTTATGACTTGTCAGTTTGACATGTTCATCCTTGATTTAGAGATGTTGATATTATGTCATGATGGACTCTTGATCACACATTAGAGTTTTGGCATGATACAGGTTCTCTTGAGACAATATGTATGCATTGTTGCATGTGATCTCCTTGGAGGAGATGGTTAGGTCATGATGTCATGATGAACTTCTTGATTATGGAGATATGTAGTAGGAGCATTGACAATGATCTTGTTATTCTCTTGGTATTGAGTACTTGGTCATTTGCTTTACAACTTCATGATAGTGCAGTGTTGCATTTGGAGTTTCAACATGGATTAATCATGGAGGTGCTCATGGATACTTGGAGACTTAGGTGAGGCTGGAGTTCTCTTTTGATTAGAGACACTTGTTGAGAGAGTTACTCTTTGGAGGTTTCAACAAATAGACCAAGGAGCCTTACACCTGGATATGGACGTGAGTTCATTATGGACCTAGAGGAGATTGTTCTTAGAGAGAGTCATTGTGGCTTGGTGTATCCTAGAGGAGCATTCTCATTCCCCACTCTTGGTCTACTTAGTGATTTATCATCTATGAGGTATTTCCCATCCTTTTAGATGTATTTTGCTTTATGTTTCATCTTCTCATAGATATGGATCTTAAGCTACATTTATTGGTTCTAGAGGATTCATTTGAGGGATGTTTGTTGGAAAGAGACACTACTATGAAGAAGACTAGAATGTTCTCATTGATGGCAACAAGGCAAAGAGGGTACATCAGTATCACTCTAGAAGACCAACTTGGATTGGCAACAAAGCACAAAATTATTCAAGTCTGGAAGGCCAAAATGACTAAGTATGGACAGTGTTCAGAGTAAGGGACATAAAGTGAATCAGTATGCCTCCGTAGATGAAGAATGACAAATGCAGTTTAGGTATGTTGACTCATAGCTATTTGATGATGATATACTCCAGTGTTCAAGTCATGACTTCCTCCAGAAGTCATTTGGAGAAAATGTCTAAGTCTGGATGAATAGAGGTAAGACAGGGAATGTGTACAGTGCAAAGTAAAAGGGTCCACATTCCTCCGCAAGTGCATGTTTTGTTCTATGGTTCTGAGGAAACTAAGAGACATTTCATGACTACCCAAATCCATGATTATAGCCCTTGAAGTTCAATTGTTCACATTCTACAAGCTTTCCAATATCGG
The DNA here is from genome assembly GCA_027924645.1 of Cunninghamia lanceolata. Classification (NCBI taxonomy): domain Eukaryota; kingdom Viridiplantae; phylum Streptophyta; class Pinopsida; order Cupressales; family Cupressaceae; genus Cunninghamia; species Cunninghamia lanceolata. The sequence goes on from BSBN01000064.1 coordinate 481,247, forward strand.
CTTCTAATTTGACAGTATTTCTCTGTGACAGTACAACAGCTCCAAGATCTGCATTTTGACATACAAGTTTATCTGGTTCCGTAGATCTAAAGGATTGTTAAGAGGTCAATAATGATTGTTGGATATGATTTATTAAGTCCCCTGTGGTCCGCAATATGAGTTATGATATGACAGATGAATTGATCAAGTTCTTAAGGAACAAGCTGACAGGCATGCTAGATCCTTATGCAAAGAAGATATAGCATCTGGATAATTAGTCTAAGTGGTTATATGATTGGGGCTGACCTATGTGAAGACCTATACATGTTTGTTTGAGTCCGCAATGTAGATTGAACACAAGATTAAGCTGATAGAGTACAACTCTTTATTTATACATTTCAGGTCTAGCTTGCCGACCTAAGTAATAGATAAATCCTATTGTGGATATATATATCTAATGAATTTCATTTGGATGAGGTGTGAAGTGCGAAGAAGTATTGTGGGTGTGATTGATGCAAGTATCAGAATAGCAAAGCAGAGATAGAAGATTAGTGATGATGAAGACTCAAGATTCAGTATTCAATTGCTAAATGACGACACCCTAGCATACTGATAGATGTTGTTGCAGTATTCATATTTCTTATATAATTTCAGTTGTATTTGGTAGTGAGCCTGGCTATAAGCAACCATTAGAGTTTAATAGCCCTCATTGTAATCTTTCTAGGTTTAGGGTTAAGGTAGTGAGCCTGCTAGACCTAGTTGTACTTCATGGTAGTGAGCCAACATGTTCTAGGCCCGTAGAGTGACCAAGCCTGAACATCACCATTTGTAAAAGATTGCAATATATATTGAGAGCTAATCGTCTCCATGGTTTTTCCCTTTCTTGGGTTTTCCACGTAAAAATCTAGTGTCTATGTGTCATGTTTATGTGGCTTATATTTCTGTGGTTATTTAGCTTTCTGATTATTAAAGTTGGTATTTGGTTTAATTGTTTAAATTTTAGAATACTGATTCACCCCCTCTCAGTATTCAATAATTGGTATCAAAGCAAGGTTCCTTGGAAGAAGTTTAACAGCTTGAGGAAGATCTGGGGTACTATAATCATGGCAGCAAGAAGATTTGGAAATTATGAAAGCAACAAGGAACTAGAAGCAGCCCTTATTGATCTTGAAAAATTGGAAGAAAAAATTAGGGATCTAAAAGCTAATATTCAAGAAGCTAATGAATGCATCCTAAAGCTAAGAGAGCAAGTTAGGAAGTTCAAAGAGAAAAGCAAGGAGATAAATGATCAATTAGATAAAGCACATGAGTTTCTAAATGGGTTGAGATTGGAAGTTGAAAAGAAGGAAGAAATTGAAAGGCATCTTAATCAAGTTGTTAAGGACAAATTAGAGGAATGTGAAAAATTGGACAAAGAAGTGCTACTTCTGAAATTTGATCTAAATGCAACCAAGAGCTATGAAGAAAAGTTCAAACTAAGTTCTGCAAAGCTTGATGAGTAGTCAAAGGAGTGCTGATGATAAGCAAGGTCTGGGATTTGAGAAAGGAGAAAGTTCAAAATTAGGTCAAACAAACACTGAGTTAAAATAAAATAGAGGAAACCAGTTCAAAAATCAAAGAAGAAGACATAGAAGACCTCTGGTCAAATAGCCAAATGCTCAAAGGTGTCCATCTTTCAATGGCCACTGTTTTAATTGCAATAAGTTTTGTCATAAAGCTACTCAATGTAGGAGTAGAGTAAATCAAAATGTTCCATTATTCTTTGGTCAATGTTTCAATTGCAATAAAATTGGTCACAAATCAAATGAATGCAGAAATCTAGTAATAAATGGGTCTTACAATGCAAGGAATAGTCAATCATTCAATGGAAAATGTTTTGCATGCAATAGATTTGGACATATGGCTAATCAATGCAGATCAAGGATGAATTCATTCAGAAGGAATCAAGGACAAGGAAACATTTCATGCTTCAATTGCAACAAATTTAGACATGTTGCAAGATTCTGTAGAAGCAAGAATGTGAAGAGAAATTACTATGCTGAAGAAAGAAAAACAGAGCAGAGGAATGATAAGGGAAAAGAAAAGGTTGATCTGGTTGAAACCAAGAAGGAAATGGACAAGATCTGGATCAAGAAAAAAGTAATTAAAGAAGAGGATAGATCTGCACCAGCATCTGGTGTAGATACTTCCTCCGGGAAGTAAATTGGGTGCTTTGGCTCAGGGGGAGCAATGTTGAAAATTCAAACCCCCGGCTAGATAGTTGGTGTTGGAGTCCGGCACGAAGATATGTGGTAGAATCTGATATGGAAGACCTTATGGAAGAAAATCTAGAAGAAAATAAGTCAGTGCGGTACATTGTGGAGCAATTTTGATTGACTGTATCTATCAGAGAAAAATCAGGTAGCTTTTGAGAATGAGCATTTATGATGACTAGGTCAAGTGTGGAGGATAAAAAGAAACTCATTTGCCTTCTAATTCATCTTGCATTTGAGCTGTCAGATGTCCAAGAGAGATTGAAACAAAATTTCAAGCGTCAATAGAGATTCATAGAACTCAGAACGATCCAAGTGAAGAAAAACCCTAATTCAGCATATTGAGGTATTTACTATTGAAACTCTATTGTGAATCTATTGAATCTTTGCAATGCCAACCCCACAAGTTGTTGATATCACTGAGTGACCACGACCTAAATTCAAGAAACACCCATTTAAATCAGTCGAAGTTGATCAGATGGGTGCATTTTCAGAAGTTCCACATGGATTTTTGCATGGAGAGGATGTTAGGGCGTATATTCATGTTGCCCTAGAAGAACATGGGAAGAGCAGACTCATAGACCTATTCCTAAATCACTTGTGCGGTGAGGGTTACGATTTGAAAAATGAATACAAGGCATTGGAAACAAAGAAATTCATTCAATACATTGATTTCTTGACATTTGTTGAGGATGAGTGGATCCGATATGTATTGAGCAGGGTTCATGATGAATTCATGTGGCTCAAGAGACCCTTTAAGATCACAAAAGATGCTATAAGGGCAGTAACTGGGATATGCTCCACCGGATCGGTACCAGTATTGAAAGCAGTGAAGAATGACAAAGTAATGGCGGCCACCGGAGAAAAGTTTGACAAAAGGGCATTAACAATCAATGATATTGAAGACCATGCAGTAAGATTTGCATCCATGGTTATTGACTACAATGTTTACTTCTCAAACCAAGAAAATTTAGTCTCCGGTACAACAATCTACACAGCATTTGAGATGATTAAAGAAGATGCAGAGTATGATCTTTGTGAACTGCTCCATCAACAACTGATGGAAAACTTAAGGAAGACCAAAGAGTAAATATCCATTCAAGTATGGTACGCTGCTTATCTATTTATTCTTTTACTTCATGCAAGAGTTTCCAGGTATGAAGAATCTATTTTGGACAAATGATAAACCTGCTACAGTTCAAACTAGAAATCATCTAAATAGTATAGGCAATAGTGATGCTCAAAATTCAGCCCTATGGGGCTATTTCAAAAACTTCCAAAGGTTGATGTAAGCCAGGGAAAGAATCCCCAGAGCAGTAGTTGAAAAATACAAGGACACTATTTGCTTTATTGTAACAAAAGATCAATGCTTGATGGAGGTCGTTGAGCCTAGAACAGTATGGATTATGTTGATGGGCTATGAGGTAGATGGAGGAATATTAGAAAATTATTCTCAACATGTGTTAAGTAAACCCAGAGATCCCAATGAAGGAAGATTTGGGACTTATGAGGAATTGCACGCTAAAATCTTTGTTGAAGTGAGAAAACTTGATATCTCTAAGAAAATGCAGAAAGTGGCAGAAGTAATTGCCCTGAAACATGGGTTCACAAAAGAACAAGTGGCAAAGGCAAGGGAAAAAGCACAAGCTGATATGGAAGCAGAAGAAAAGAGAAAAAGTGAATCAATTGGAGCTTCAGAAGAACCCAAGGGTGAATTAGAAAAACTAGAAGTAACAAGAAGGAGAACCAGAGGATCTACCTCTGCAGAAGTTGCATCTATCCCCTCCAGTTCTACATAGTCTATAAGTGTGGAAACTCCTGCCACCAGTCACAAAAGAAAGAAGACCAGGGCTAAAAGAATGCATGTAACCATTGCAGTGGATGAAGAAGAAATAGAATCTGATGTAGAAGTGAAAAAGATGAAAGCTGAGGCTACTAAAGACTCCGGAAGTAGCAAAAAGAAACCCTCTGATAAGGGTAAACCCAAGAAAAGGCAAAAGCAAGATGTGCCTTAGACAGAAGAAGCAACCATAAGTCTAGAATATGTTCTCAAAGCCATAACAGTGGATGGCAATCTGAAGCCTATTGCACAATTATATGATGAATATAATGATCCGGACAAGAAAATCATTGAGACTGTTGTTGTAGAGTATTTGAACATGTACAACAGGGCCCTACTTGAAATAATTGATGATCTTTCACATAGCTTGGCAAGCATAATGTCTACAAGAAAGGAAGCAACCATGGCAAAGGATGTTGAACTAAGAGAGCACTCTTTAATAAAACTTTGTCCGGAAGTCACTCTGGAAGAAAAAGTAAAAATATCCAAAGCAATTCCCAACAAATTCAGGTCAAAGAAAAGAATGAATGCTCTAATGTTAGGAGAAATTGAAAAAGTGGGAAAGGAAATTGAAGAAGCCACTTTGAACACATTAAGGGAATTCAATCTTCCAACCATTTATGACAATGAAGAAACAGATGTTGGAAATGATACATCTGTTCTGGAGGTAAATCTTGATCAAGAAATAGATGAAGGTGTCAAAGTGATTGAGGAGAAACAAGTTCCTACTGAAACAAGATCCTCTTCGGAACATCAAGCTGAGGATAAAATTAACAAGGAAAGGACTGAGGAGGAACAAGATAAAGAAAATCCTTCACCGAAACAAAAGGAAGACTCTAATAAGGACATGGATCTAGATGATCCAGAGCAGAGCTTGAAAGAAGAAATCTATACTGCACCAAGAGACACTACAAAGTTGGTTAAAGAACTTTTGGAGAAAGAGAAACAAGTTTTGGATGAGCCCGAGTTTCTACATGGTCCAATAAACTTGGACACAATGTCTCCTATACAAAAATTCAGATTGGCATCAATTGCATAGGCAAAGGCAAGAGAGGAAATGTTAAAGTCTCACATAGAGGATAGTGAGCTTATTGGTGAAGCATCTAGCATTTTGGAGAAGATGATGCCAACATACCATCAGGACACTTCTCTATCATCAAAAAATCAACTCAAAGAACTCATAAGCTCTATAAGTAAACATTTTGAATCCTTTGAGAAATCTGCAGACATAAAAGTTAGGGAAGAGTTTAATGAGAAAAGATTGAATGAGTTGAAGGAAATGATAACCAATGACAAAGTCCAGTTAGACAATAGAATAAAAAGCATTCAAAGTGCCATTAAAGAAGCTGGTGATATATACAAATTTTGTTTATTCTGGACGGAAGTCACAAAGAAAATAGAAGAAAAAATAAGGAGTTGGAGCAGAAACTGGTGAACACCTCTAAGGCGTATGATCCGGTGATAGACTTAGTTAGCACCAAGGAAAGTCAAGTCATCAACCTTCATGATGACTTGAACAATCTAATAAGTGAGAGGGATAAAATCAGAAATAAAATGTGTCAGTTAAGAAGAATGATCTATCCTAATTTAGATTCCATGTTTAATCTAGCAGTTGAAGCACAAGTAGCTTCACAATCCAACACACCCTCTGATCTTCACAAGACAGAGACTATAGTCTTTTTACTAAGTGGTCATATTCAAATTTTGGACAATGCCAAGAAAATCTGGGATGGTGAGCTGGCTCAAATTAAAAACAATTTCAATGACATCCTCCAGCACATGTAGAATAAAGTTGAAAATTGTACCTGTACATATGTGGCAGAGTATAACAAATTTTGCAGTTTTGACAATTTTTGACTCTGGAACTTACACCTTTGCCATTGATGTTAAAGGGGGAGAAGAAAATCAGTGAAAAATGGGAAAACACCTCAAAGGGAGAAGAAATATAGAGTGTATATAGAAAGGGGGAGTAGTCAAGGCAGTCAAGCATTTTTCACTAAGTGTTGCCATCAATGCCAAAGGGGGAGATTTTTTGGCAAGAGACACTGCTATGAAGAAGACTGGAATGTTATCATTGATGGAAACAAGGCAAAGAGGGTACATCAGTAAGATGAGAAGACATCATTCCGGAAGACCAACTTGGATTGGCAACAAAGCACAAAATTATTCAAGTTCGGAAGGCCAAAATGACTAAGTATGGACAATGTTCAGAGTAAGGGACATAAAGTGAATCAGTATGCCTCCGCAGATGAAGACCGGCAAATGTAGTTTAGGTATGTTGAGTCATAGCTATTTTATGATGATATACTCCAGTGTTCAAGTCATGACTTCCTTCGGAAGTCATTTGGAGAAAATGTCTAAGTCTGGATGAATAGAGGTAAGATAGGAAATGTGTACAGTGCAAAGTAAAAGGGTTCACATTCCTCCGTAAGTGCATATTTTGTTCTATGGTTCTGAGGCAATTAAGAGACATGTCATGACTACCTAAATCCAAGATTATAGCCCTTGAAGTTCAATAGTTCACATTCTACAAGCTTTCCAATATCGGCTTCTAGTTTGACAGTATTTCTCTGTGACAGTGCAACAGCTCCATGATCCACATTTTGACATTCAAGTTTATCTAGTTCCATAGATCTAAAGGCTTGTTAAGAGGTGAGTAATGATTGTTGGATATGATTTATTAAGTCCCATGTGGTCCACAATATGAGTTATGATATGACAGATGAATTGATCAAGTAAGTTCTTAAGGAACAAGCTGACAGGCATGGTAGATCCTTATGCGGAGAAGTTATAGCATCCAGATAATTAGTCTAAGTGGTTATATGCTTGGGGATGACCTATGTGAAGACCTGTACATGTTTTTTTGAGTCTGCAATGCAGATTGAACACAAGATTAAGCTGACAAAGTACAACTCTTTGTTTACACGTTTCAGGTCTAGCTTGCCGACCTGATTAATAGATAAATCCTATTGCAGATATGTATATCCAATGAATTTCATTTGGATGAGGTGCAAAGTGCGAAGAAGTATTGTGGGTGTGATTGATGCAAGTATCAGAATAGCATAGCAGAGATAGAAGATTAGTGATGATGAAGACTCAAGATTCAGTATTCAGTTGCTAAATGACTGCACCCTGGCATACTAATAGATGATATTGTAGTATTCATATTTATTATATAATTTCAATTGTATTTGGCAGTGAGCCCGGTTGTAAGCAGCCATTAGGGTTTAATAGCCCTCATTATAATCTTTCTAGGTTTAGGGTTGAGGCAGTGAGTCTGCCAGACCTAGTTGTACTTCATGGCAGTGAGCCAGCATGTTCCAGGCCCGTGGAGTGACCAAGCCTGAACATCACCATTTGTAAAAGATTGCAATATATATTGAGAGATAATCCTCTCTGTGGTTTTTCTCTTTCTTAGGTTTTCAACGTAAAAATCTAGTGTCTATGTGTCATGTTTATGTGGCTTATATTTCTGTGGTTCTTTAGCTTTCTGATTATTAAAGTTGGTATTTGGTTTAATTGTTTAAATTTTAAAATACTGATTCACCTCCCCCCTCTCAGTATTCAACAATGTTAGCATGGTTATCTCCATGTTCATATGGTTTGATTTATGATGTTCATTATGAGGAGTTTAGGAGATGTGATTGCGCTTATTCTTGGTGATGGAATGATTATGAGTTTTGATCTACCTTGATTAGAGAGGCTTACATCCATGTTGGTTACATGATACATATGTTCATTTTATCTTATGAGATTGAATGGTTGGGTGTTGTTGAGGCTTTTCATTTGGGGTTGTAGAGGAGATCATACTTGACATAGCTTAGCACTTTGAGGTGTTTGTAGGACATTATGATTTACAGGTTTTCTCTCTTTGGCTTATGGCTACTTCTTGGAGGTTCATGTCGATATGGTTGGACTTGGGAGAGTTGTGGTGACATATTGTGAGAGAGTATGCAACGTCTATCATGCATGTGTGGATCATTGTGATTGTTCTTGATACTACATTAGCTTGTTGATTAGCCACACCTTGGTTTGAGTGTTGATTGATAGACTTGGTATGCCTTGGATCCATTTTCATATTTGACATTACCTATGCAATGGGAGTTCCTAGATGTATGTGTTCTTCATTAACAGGTTTTATACATGGAGCTTGTGATTGCGGTATATGGGTTAGATATGTTGTTGGCATGAGTTTATTGATGTTATTGGTACCTATGGGGTATGGACAATTGGATGTATTAGCATATGTTGTGGGTGCTATTTCTAGTCATGTGGGTTTTTTTTACCTTTGACAGTAGCTTGGAGCCTTTTGTTATCACTTGGATTTGATGCTTGTGTTATTTGGATTGGTGCATCTTCACCTTGGCATGTTCCTTTTCTTCCATAGGTGGCACATTGGAGGATGAGAGGAGTTCTTTCTTGAGATGGCGGTCACTGTGATTTTATTGCAAGTATCTTGATGGAGCACAAGAGCATGCTGGAGATTCATGTGATTTCATTTTTGCCTATGATGATGTATTTCATTGATAGACACTTATGCAATGTATACAACAAGTGGGAGAATGTTGGGATATGGTGTTGTACACCATTGCATATTTTGATATATTTTATATGTTTTAATTAAATAATTATTTAGTTGTGAAACACCTAGGTGGTGTGGTTAATCACACTAAGTAATTATTTGGGGTCCACTTTATGTTGTATTGTAACATTGGGATATTATTTGTATTATTTGATTAATTGGGAAAAGTTAGTACCAATAGTCAAATGAGGGTTAATGGTTTTTTGTTTCCCATGGTTTTAGGGCACATGGTTTTCTCAATGTAATGTGTGAGATTGAATTATAAAAGTAAGCACACGGTTATTATTTGAGGTTGGCTTGGCTGGATAATTCATTGATGATGAACAGAGGTTTTTTGAGAGGCTATCATTGTATTGAGCCCTCTCCTATAAGTGTAGATTGTGAAGCATGGCAGGTGATGTGTGGATTTATGCTTGTACACATGGAGGATGCATTGGAAGTGCTTGATGGATTTAGAGGTATTCATGGAGGCTCATGGATTGTATTGTAATATTTATTTCTGTATAATACATTTGAGCGTGGATGCTTTTGGAGGCTAGGTTTTTCCCTCTTGAGGGTTTCCCCAGGGTATAACTTGTGTTATCTTATTGCTTGTTCATTTGATCTTTGCATTATGGTTGTTTCTGCATCTTATTCTCCTATTGGGTTATTGAGGAATTAGTTTTATTTGACCTATAAATTCCTAACAGTGAAGGCCACTCTACAATTGCCTTTACTTTTTTTGGATCTATTTTCAGACCACTTCAGAAACAACAAAACCCAAATACACTAGCTCCTCTTTCATGAAGCTACACTTTTTCACATTCACTAACAATTTCTCTTCCTTAAGTCTTTGCAAAACTGCCCTAACATGTTGCAAATGCTCTTCTTTTGTTTTTCTAAAGACCAAAATATCATCCAAATACACAATGACAAACTAATCAAGGTATGATTTCAGCACTTCGTTCATTAACCTCATGAAGGTACTTGGCGCATTTGTCAAACTGAATGACATCACCATCCATTCGTACAATCCATCCTTCGTTTTAAAGGTGGTCTTCCACTCATCTCCCTCTCTTATATAGATTTGATGGTACCCACTCTTCAAGTCAATTTTGGTGAAGTACTTGTCTCCACTCAAATAATCCATCATATCATCCATTTACGGTAGGGGAAACTAATACTTGATAGTTATCTTGTTTATGGCTCTTGAGTCCGTACACATCTGCCATTCACGATCCTTCTTTGGTGTCAACACTGCTAGAACAACACATGGACTCAAACTCTTCCTAATCAGCCCCTTATCCAACAACACTTGTACTTGCCTATTTATTTCTGAATTCTCCATAGGTGTCATTCTATATGGTGCCTTGTTGGGCAAACTTGCCCCGGGAATCAAATCCATACAATGGCTTATGTTCCTCATTGGTGGAAATCTATTAGGCAAATCCTTCATCGTTATGTCATCATTTCTTCCAAAATGTTTTCAACTTCCATTGGTATTTCTTCATTTTCTTTCATTGTCCTAACTGCTACAAGCTTTGGAGCAATGGAAAAACATGTTCCTCCTCTCTTCAAGTCTTTCAAAAATTGTTCACTGGAAACAAAACAAACCTTGGAGTTGTTCTCCACTTCTTCTTCCCTTTCCTTGATTGGATTTACAGTGTACTCTTTTCCATCTTTCTTGATTCAATATGTGTTTGTCCATCTATCATGAACAACTCTTCTATCAAATTGCCAAGGCCTTCCCAAAAGTAGATGGCATGCATCCATTAGCATCACATCACATATTATTTCATTTATATAGTTTCCAATTTGAAAACTCACAAGGAATTGCTCACGTACCATCAAACTATGATCTTTTTGCAACCATAAAACTTGGTATGGGCTGGGATGTTTCAATCTTTTCAAATTCAACTTCTCCACCATCTCTTCAGATACAATTTTATCTATGCTACCGTTGTCCACTATGACTTTGTAGCACTTGCCACCCACCTTACACTTTATTCTAAACAAATTTCTTCTTTATATTGGTTCTGGAATTTCTCCTTTTGGGGATTTAACAAAACACTTTGTAGCATGAGAGACTCTCCATCTTTGGGCCCCTCTCCATAATTTGGTGCAACCACTCTTTCATTTTCAGCCTACACTACCTAAACTCTTACTTCCTTCCCTTTGCCATTATTTTGTTGTATTTGTGGGCATTCAATTACTCTATGCCCTGTCTCTCCACATTGGAAGCATGTAACTCGAAACCCTCTTCCTTGATATCTTCCAAAGTATCCTCTATCGCAAGAATAGTCTCCTCTTCCCCTAGAAGATTCTCCTCTTCCCTTGTTTTCTTGCACACTCATGTGAGATGTAGTTGCTTCATCTTGCTTGTTTTGGTAACCTCTACCACTGTTGTTTTGTCCTCTTCCTCTTGAAAATTTGCCTCTACCACAGGAATTATGTTTTTGTTTCTTGCAAGCTTCTCTTCTGCTTTCAAGACATATTGATACGCCTCTTCTACACTAGTTACCCGAAGCATGCTCATTTCATCTTGAATTGAATTATAAAGACCATCTACATACCTTGATACTTTTTCTGCATCATCGTCCACATATCCTGCTCAGATGCTCAACCTATAGAACTCCTCAATGTGCTCTTGTACATTCTTATCTCTTTGCTTCAAATTTTGTAGCCTCTTGAACAAGTTGAGTTGATAATCTGCAGGCAAAAATTTTGCCTTCAATTTCATCACCATCCTCTCCCATGTTTTGATTTTCTTTTTGCCTCTTTGTTGTCTTTTGAATTGCACATGCTCCCACCACAATGAAGTGTGTCCTTTTAACTAAGTTGTGCCAGCATACTTCACCCTTTTTGGGTCCTCAATTGACTCCAAGTCAAAGCACTTCTCTATTTCTGATATCTAATCCACTAATTCTTCTGAATTTAGATTACCATTGAAACTAGGGGGTCTAATTTAGGCTTGCTGCAAAGCCTAGCCATTGCTCTCAAAAATCTCCCTTACACCTCATCTCTATGATCATCTTCCATATCAAATTACAATGCTTCCTCTTCAGCCTCAACATCGCTGACATCCACTACCAAGATTCCTCTTTGCTAAGTCATTTATATTGCATCCAACCTCACTCCTAATCTGGATTCAAGGCCTCTCATCATTTCCTAAATACCTCATGATCAACATTCCATGGTCCTCTTTGTCCATGCCCTCTTTGCACCATGTTCACAACCGTCTACAGTTGCAGGACTCGTTGTCCTCTCACACCCACAAAAAAATCCTTAAGGTTCTTCTTCTAACACAACACTGAAAATTGGCTCAGATACTAATTGATGCAGCTGAGTTCAGGGTCTTCCCTAATAGCTGATACTAGCAGCTATAAACCAACAATGGTTCAAATTTTGACTAATCATAATCACACTACTTGTTATTAGGGATTACTCACTTATGCAATACATGAGGAAAAAAAACACAAATTTCATTAAACAATTCATTGGTAGTCTTTCATTAATGTGCACAGAGGTTTATATACAATCATTCACAAATTACTTTCCTCTCAGCCACTCCAGTACTCTCTTCTATAATGCTCTGCTTCAGTTTGCTGATCAAATCGCCTTATTTCTACCTCCTCTATGTATTTGGTCTTCAATCTGCGCTTTTTTGCTACATTCTATGCTTTAATTTGGCAGAAGTTTGTGCCACAGACACACTTATTTCTCTTTATCTACCCACAAAAAACACTCTTCACCTTTCTTTGTTGTTATACGACCTCACTCCAAACATTTCTCTGCTATCTGTAATGAAACTCTATTCATTTTTATTCCCTCTCATATGGCAGTGAACTTTCTACATGTATTTTCCCTCTTCTTAGCAGCAAAAAAACCTTGCTCTCAGCCAGACGTTGGATTTTTATAGATGTCAAAGCAAAACAAAAAGAAATGAAAACTAAAGAAGTCCCATCCCTTCAACTTCTTTTTGTGCGACGCCTCTCCAAAACCATCACCTTAATGGCTTTGAAGTCGTCCAACTTCCAAATCATTTGTTTTTTGTTTGAATGTTAATTTTGACTTAGTCAAAACCATAAATCAACGGCCAGCAAAGGAGAGTAAACCAATATCAATTTATTCTATGTTTCATGAGGGCCATGATGGGGAAAGTTGATTTCCTTCCTCTATTAAACTTTGTATGAGTTCCTCTGGGTACTCCAATCTGGCAGAAATGAGCCTTTGACTCCAAACATATTTGCCTAGTGTGTTTCAAGTCACACTCATGAGGAAATCAATGCAATGCCTCAAACATTTGCACTCTAGATCCATGATTGTAAAGAAATCAATCATTTAGATAATATTAAAGTTAAAATAGAACAAAAGAAGAATTGGTAGTGGCACATAGTGTTCTGCCTCTCTCGAAATGATGATGATTCACCAATTGCTCCATACTGAACTAGCAAATAGAGGAACGATCCATTTCCACAATTGACTAATGACACCATCAAAATGATTGCGATAATCAAAAGTAAACTAAAATCAACCAAACTGAACCAAAAATGACATAGTGAGAATGTGACATGTAATCTCCATCAACTGCGACAACACCCCGAAATCACAACCAACACAACCAAAACATGACGAGAAACAAAAATAATACAGGAAATATTTTTGTGCAATGCGGGATTGCGTATTCACTCGGATGCTCCTACATCAATTCTCTATAAGGTTTTATCAAGTTTCAAGTATGGATGAGAAAATTAATCCCAAGGCATGGTTAGAGTCATGGAAGTGGGAGCTAAAGGGGGTGAGAAGATGTAATTTGGAGAAACTGAGAAATGTTTTCATTATTTTCTCCCCTTTAGTGAAAGTGTTATTAGGAATGTGGTGGGTCAACTTATCTTGACATATTTCGTATAATACCACCTTTTTAGCACCATTGTTTCTATTATTCTTTCAAATCTCATGGACTTGTTAAAAGATCTAGTCATGGTGTAGATACTCACCAATGAATGTGTTTAGGAAATCTTGGTTTTGGAAAATAAGTTGAGTGTAGCCTTGAAAGAGTATAGATGGAATGTGGGTGCTAGAAACATGGGTGGAATTTTTTATTAGAAATCTTGGATTCATCCAATGTGGTGAACTATATTTTGATAGTCTTTGGGGTGGGCTTGGTTGATGGTTCTCATGTTAAGTTTCATATTTCATTGTTTAATCATGAAAAATATTTTTATGGTTTTCTACTAGCAAAAGAAAGGAACATTGTTAATGCAATTTTCTTTCTATTGAGGAATGTAGTTGTATATAATAGGGCTTAGGAGCTACAAATGGAGCCACAAGTGATTATGGTTGAAGATAGTTCAAGTGATAGTAATTTGAAGACATTTTTAGATTTATTTTGTTTGTACTTGTGTTTACATGGTTTTTTGTTTCCTAGAATATGAGGATGATGTGGTTTGGCTCTAAGGCTATAACTGGATCATGTTTAGCAATGTTCATATTCTCAATCGATTGTTGTTGTTTCTTCACTTTGAGTGGTTCCTAGTCTTTAATTGTTCATCTAGCATATAGGGCTTCTTGTTTTTTGGATTGTTTTGTTTCTAAGCCTCAAGAATTTGTGTCTGGGCATCCTTGCCATACTTAATATCTTTGTGTTAATGCAATGGGCATGATCCCCCAAGGATCACATTTATGAATAAAAAATACATAATTTAATTCCCACAAACCACTTTAACCAAAGTATTATTAAAATTCCTCTCATAATACTTTTTTGCTTTTGCATAATAAATAGATATGCCAATCCAATTGTAAAATGACATGTATGAATTTCTTAATAAGAAAACATGAGCTTGAATAAAAGTATAGCTAAAATGATCATTTAGATCCTTTATAGTGATCAAAATTATATATTATGAAGTACTTTACGATAAGCAAAAGTAGGATTTTTTCATATATAATATAATATATTTGTAAGGGAATAAAATCTTTTACATAAATTTTAGTTAATTAAATAAATGTGAATAATAATCACACAATTAATTTAGATTTAAATTTAGCATTGGGAAATCGTAAATTAAAATGTTATTTTAGAAATTACATGTAAAGGGGATAAGGTACTTAGCTTTAGGAACTACGATGAAGAATAAATTTTGATGTTGCATACAACCCACTTGCTAATGTCCATAGAATTATATCCTCACTATGTTCTCTGTCTTAAAATTAGAATAGACTTGAAATTCTCTATGGTTCAATCCTAAGTCGCTTGAGGCTAATCTCAAGCAACATAGATTCATCCTCTAATGTGTAGATTTGATTTGGAAGATAGTAGACTTTTACAACTTATTTCACTATGATTCCTAATTATTGAATATGCACAATGATGGTGGTGTTTAGAAATACCTTCTAGGGGAAGTTGCTAGATTGCAAGGAACATGTTCTCCTTGATCAACCCCTTGTTGAACTAATTTTATGACCTTGAGTAAATGTTGGAAGACAACATATACAAGCATGTAGATGGCCTAGTTGTAGATTTTGATTCTATGTAGATGTGCTCATTTAAATCTACAAATTGAAGTGTTCCTAAAACAAATTTATCCTTGATTACTCCCTTCTTATGAATTAATTACACATTAATTTTCTTTAAATATCAAGACATAGCAAAAGTCATGCAAACATGTACCAAGTCGACTCACAATGGCTACTAGGAAATGGCATGAGTTGACAATTTAAACTTTAAATATTTAAGTTTATGGGTTAATCCCAAGTGACTTGAGATCAAACCTGAGCTCCACAGGATTGACCAAGGATAGGAAAATCTAAATATCGGGATTAGGAACAGGTCCATGGAAGCTAAGACTAATAATATGAATGTGTGAAAATAAATGCACATAAGGCTAGGATAAGGTCATTTTATCTAGAAATGTGTATAAATGGGAATGGGTAGGGATTAAAGAATAAGCTAAACTTAGTACAAGATATGAACATTCTCAACCAACATCAAAAGGAAATGTTCAAGCATAAAGGGATATGAGGCCCATGTAAAGTAATGATTTGGAATTCTTGTGTGTTCCTCTTGTTGGCATAAACATTCCATAGGAACCTAAAAAATAGAGAAAAGGAATGCAATGAGTAGCTTCTTTTATAAAAGAAAGATAGACATAAATGACAAGTTTGGTTTAGTTGTCTATAGAAATGAGAGAGTAGGAAACATGGAAACATTATGAATTCTACTTGTACAAAAAATGATACTATAATACTCCACCCAATGTGATAGTAGTAATGTGGTATGGAAATTTAGGCATGATTATGTAATGTGATTATGATTTATCTAGCTAGGGTGATGATTCTCTATGTAGTATAATGCACTGTCTAAAATCTCAACATAAAAATGTTAGTGATAGTATATGCCCCTTCAATTGTTTACATAAAATGTGTGCAAGGAATTAGAGGAGAGGGAAAAATTAGTGCATGAAAAGTAAATATAATCTAAGGAGATGTGAACATGTAAGCACATAGCATCATGTGATAAGAAAGTAAGCCATGTTAAATGATAAGCATGAAAAGTACATAAACTAGAAATAATCATTAAGGTATATAAGATTAAATGTAAGGTTTCCTCCAATATAGGCAAATGATAAGGATATAGCATCTAGGCACATAGGAAATAAGTATTGTGACATATAAATTTGCCCCTAGTATAGGCAAATGAAAAAGTAAAAAATGCCCTAAAGATGAGATAAAATCATGTAAGTACATATATCATGAGGGATGACATGGTGTCTTAATGTGGCTCTAGGAACATAATAAGGCAGGTAAGTACACAATAAAATAGGGAATACATGATGCCACCTAAGATAGCTCTAGGAACATGATAAAGTATGCGAGTGACGAATGGCATGGGAAAGGCATGGTATCCCCAATGTAGTAGGATAGATTTAGTAACATGATAAGGCATGTGAGTAAATAATGGGGTGGGGAAGGCATGGTGCCCCCATTATAACACTTGAGAGCTCTCTAGAAGTAGGATAGGCAATAAAAACATAAATTTATGATACGATCATGGAAGTATGTGTTAAGTTGGTTGCCCCTAAATGTGTAAGATAGCAATATAAGGCTCACAAAATGATGTGGGCATAATATAAATCATAAGTAGTGTATAGCTATCCCCACATATAGTGGTAAACAATAATAACATTGTAAGCGTGTAATATTAACTAGATCTTTCACTAGTTCTCATTCAAGATTGGATAAACCAAAAGCACTAGTACAAAACTAAGAAGTAATAATAAAAGGTCCTATCCAGTTAGGTCAAAATTTTCCATGAAGTTCCTTCTTATCATTCGAGTTCTTAGGATTAACACAAAGAACCAAATTAGCCAATTGAAATTCTCTTTGAAAGATTCCTTTGTTGTAAGCTTTCTTTAATTGTCTTCGATATATTTGAAGATTATCTAATGCATTTACTCTTCTTTCATCACGTGTCTCAAGTTATTGTAATCAATGTTCCTACTATATACATTGAACAATAATGTCAAGAAGACATACACATAATGAAGGAATCCCTATCTCAATGGGCATAATGGCCTCAATACCTTAAACCAACAAAAAAGTGTATATCCTGTGGGAGTGTATGCTAGTGCAGTAACCCCATAATGTGGGGACAAGTTGTGTATACCAAATGACAATGTGTTTATCATTTTTTCCTTAAATTTTGCTCAATAGTTTTATTGGTAGCCTGTACTTGTCCATTGCCTTGTAGATAGTATGGTGTAGAAAACCATTTTTGTACATAGAAATTATCTAAGAATTTATTCACTTCTTTATTAGTAAAAGGTGTTCCATTATTGGTCACAATAGTAGATGGAAAGCCAAACCTAGAGTTAATATTATCCATGATAAAAGAACAAATATCAACCACCATAGTAGAGTTCAAAGGTATGGCCTTGACCCATTTTCTAAAGTAGTAGTACTTAATAAAAGTATGTCCCTCAAAGGAGGTTTTGGCAATCTTACTCACCAAATATAATCCCCATGTAGAAAATGGCTAAGGTGAGGTAAAGGGGTGAACATCATGAGTAGGTGCATGTTTTAAGCTACTATATGTTTAACACATTGTACATTTTTTAACAAAATCATAAGAATCATTTTCTATTTTACTCTAAAAATAACACATGCATAATATCTTTTGAAACAACAATTTAGCACTAACATGACCAACACATATGGCCCCATAGGCCTCTTAAATAGAAATATATTTTTCATGATTAGTAAGGAATTTAAATAATAAGGCATTGAAACTACACCTATGAAATACCCCTTCAATGAGCAATTATTTAGAAAGTGATTTGCACATGCAAATGTGACTATTTTTAGAACTATAAGGTGAAAATGCCCTTGAATCTAGGTAAGAATAAATATCATGAAACCATTCCTTACTAGAGTAAGTGAGGCACAAACCAAAGAAGATGTACCTTGTATAGTTGGTTGGTTTAATTTATGAATAATCAATGTAAACTAAGGATCATCTTCATCCATACTCATAAGGGATGCAACACTCGCCATAGCATTAACATGTCTATTATCCATACCTGGGACAACATCGATACTAAATGAGTCAATGAATTAAGAAACTACAGTGCCAACTCATGATATTATTTAAATTATGCCTCTTTGGTCTTATAGACACTAGTGATTTGTCTAGCCATCAATTGTGAATCACCATGTATACCAGTAGATAACTTTTAATGAAAAGTTACATGTAACCCCATGATTAATGCCTCATATTCATCTACATTGCTCTAG
Source organism: Cunninghamia lanceolata (assembly GCA_027924645.1). Classification (NCBI taxonomy): domain Eukaryota; kingdom Viridiplantae; phylum Streptophyta; class Pinopsida; order Cupressales; family Cupressaceae; genus Cunninghamia; species Cunninghamia lanceolata. The sequence continues at coordinate 499,671 of BSBN01000064.1, forward strand.
TAGATGGAAAATCAAGATGAAAAGATAGGGGGATCAAGTAACTCAAGGGAGTTATTAATATTATCCTTTTCGTATAACTAGTCATATCTCTTAAACTATTGAAGAACATAATCTAAGGGGATGAAGAATCAATGCGTAATATGTGATCATTAGGAAAAGATGTATCAATAGGTGTATGAACATGAAGTGATACTGTAACTAATTGGTCAACAATTTCTTGTCCTTTAATAGATTTTTTGGAAACAAACTTAAGATCAAACTCTAAAAGTAACATTACCCCTTGTGGAGCATGACCTAAAAGATTAACCTTAGAAAGCATGTATTCTAGAGGATCTTTTATAATCGCATGTGTCTCATGTAATGTCTCAATGAAAAGGTTGTGACCAAGAATAAATATTCCATATAAGTGAATTGTGTCTCATAATCTAATAGGGTTTGATTAATCTAATAAACATGTTCTTTTTTGTTCTCATCATTTTCTACCAATGAACCTCCAATAACAAATTCAATAGTAGATACATATTGTAGTAACAGTTTACCATGAATAATAGGCATGAGTTCTAGTGGATTCATTAGATATAATTATTTCATATCATCAAATGTCATTTGAAAATATTCCTTCCATTGAAACTTTACATATTCCTTCTAAAGTTTTGTAAAGGGTAGAGTTTGATAAACTAATTGTGCAATAAATCACCTAATAGCTTGAATTTTATTTTTATCTTAAAGAATGTGAAGTTGATAAAGATTATTTGGTGGAGGCATGCTAACAATAACATCTACCATTTTAGAATCAACCTCGATGCCTCACCTAGATATGATGAATCTTAATAGTCAACCATTGTCTACACCAAATACACGTTTCTTTGGATTCAATCTAACTTTATATTGTCATAGGTATTAAAATTTTTTTCTCAAGTATTGGATGTGGTGAGTCCTTTTCTTGGATTTTCCTATAATATCATCTATATAACCTCTTAAAACATTATGCCTAAAATCATGAAATATTAAGGTCATAGCCATTTGATAGCTAGCTCTAGTATTTTTCAACCCAAAAGGCATGACGACATAGAAAAATGTTCCTGAGTGGTAAAATAAATCTTATGTTGGTAAGGGTGGATAAGAATATGATTGTAGCTACAAAATCCATCCATGAATGATAACTTCTCATGCCTAGTAGTAGAATCTATAATCATATCAATATTGGACAATGGAAATCGGCCTTGGGAGATTCTTTATTGAGGCCTCTAAAGTTTATAACTACATGAATTTACAACTATTAGGTTTGGCCACATGAACCATATTAGAAATCCATTGAGAACAATCAATTGGTCTAATAAAGTCTACCTTCAACATATTTTTAATTTCATCTTTAACCATCAAAGAAACCTCTAGATGCATCTTTCTACTTTTCTACAAGTAACTAGTTTAGCATTGGGCTCTAGAAAAATGTTATGCATGTTAATATCACTAAAGACACCTAACATATGTTGGTATGACCATGGAAATTTATCACCAAAATCTTTAACTAGAGTGGACATATTATGTTGTTCATAAATGTTCAAGCAATCTCCCATTTTTAAGATTTTCTCTGTCATTTTACCAATCTCAACATCTAAAGTACCATCAATAGTGAATATGTTTCTATCTACAGTGAAGGGATGAATGGGTAAATTATCAAGAGGATCACCTATTGAAGAAGCATCTTCCCCAAAATATGAAGAAACTAAGTGAAAGCATGTGGGAGGCCTCTATTATGATGGAACATAGGAAAATCATTATAAACCCCTTAATATTCTGCAAGAGATTCATCATTAGCAAAACTATCCAAAGGAGGAGTAGTATTTGAGAGAAAAGTGTAAATCAATTCAAGGTGGACTAATGGTAAGTCTATATCATTATTGATAGCACAAGAATACCCTATAGCTTTAATGTTATTCTTTTCAAGTGGTTGGATAGGTTCTACTATGCCTTGTTGTTTAAAATCTAAACCTCCTCCATTATGGCATTTTTTGTAAAGTGGAACATCCTTTGCCATGTTGACTAAGCAATTGAGATGAGGATAAACTACATTTAGAACTAAGTCTAGTCTTAGATCCATAAGAATAAACACCTTCATTAGAATCTTTGTTTGATCGAGAATCTAAAGGTGGTTTATCATGTTTATCAAGATCAATGGTCAAAGGAGGGATAATATGATCAATATTTTTTATTTTATGCCCCTCTTATAATTTATGATATAAAATTAAGAGAACCCAATAATTTTTAGGATACATGTGATGTATGGGTGGATTCATAGAGTTTTTCAAGGGTGTCATAGGTGTAACCAATCAATTTGGAGATATAAAAGTATTATCTTTCTCAACAATGTGACAAAATTGATAAGGATTATAATCGATTGTGACTACATATATCTTATATTTTTATCAATAAACCTGAGATTACAATAAAGTATATAAAGTACAACACCCATAGAATGAATCCAAGGATGGCCTAAATTGATGCTATACACTAAAGCACTAGGAAGCACATGGAAGGTTGTATTAAGTGTGGTGAGCCCAACAATGATAAGCAATGTAACAAAACTAAGGAATTCCCATATCACACTATCAAATCCTTTGATGGTGACCTTGGATTTGTGAATATTAGAGTAATAATCTTGAACAACATCTAAAAAATTATTTCTATAGATGTTTAGATTAAATCCATTATCTACTAACGCTCTTTTAACTCCAAGACCTTTGTATGCAACCACAATATATAACAGTCTATGTCTGTTAACAACATAAGGAGGAGGTAACTCATGATGTGCAAATGAAATCTTAGTTTTATCTTGAACAATAGGCTCTAAGATTGATATTAAAGTTCATTGGGGGTAATGTTAGATGGAACAATGACTTGTGCTAAAGCCTACTTCAAAATGTTTCCATATGTTTTAGAAGACTGCATCAAATCCCCAAGAGGTATTTAGTGGAAGTATTCTTAAGGTGATCATGTTCATCATACCCTATATTGATTTTATGATATGTATGCCTAAGATTAGAATATTTTTATAGTGTACAACCAAGGCATGAAAAGTATGAATTTCACTCGACATAGATGGATTAGTATGAAAAGTAAGGCATGAAATATCATAAGCCATGTGAACAATAGAATCATCATGATATGTAGATTGAATAGCATCACAAGGTACAACAATGTTGCTGTATGTGTAAGTAAATTAGACGTACTTGCGTCACTTAAAGTGTAATCCATAGGAATAGGTGATAAAGGTATATGATGAATATCCTCCATAATAAATGTATCATGGATTAAATCCATGTGAAGAAAAGGTACTCAAAGGTAGCGTATTGCTATGTTCAAGAAAATCATTAGAACTATCCATGGGAGGGATGGGAACAATATAGGAATCATGGATAAATGCAATGAGAGTATTTAGAAGAGAAGGAAAGGTAATGACTCAATCCACAATAGAGGAAAAGGTATGTACATGATGAAACAAGTCCTCCATAGAAAATATGATCCCATCCTTATAGTAAAAACTCATGAAGAATAAAGGATGAGAGGATCACATGTCATAATGTGTGTAAACACATCAAAATATGTAAGATTTGTATAAATAATAGTAAATGATAAGGGACCATGAGAATCCATGATGGGAGATATAATGTTGAAGATCAAAGTGGAGGTAAAATGTAAGGGATCAAAGTGCACATCTTACACTTTTACACCTTTATTTTATGTCACTTTACATGGATGTTAAAAATACGTGTTCATATAGTCTTATTTTGACTCATTTGACACTCTAATCAACACTTATCCTTGAACCCAATAGACAACTTCCATTCCAACTCCTAATAGTTTGGACCTATTACCCCTTAGAAAGTTCCCTTACATAGGGCTATACCATAGGTATAACATCATACTTTGGACTAGGCCACATTGAAACTTAGTCCACCCTTTTTTTAATTTAAAATTCCCATTCCCTGAGTTAATTTTTAAGGAAGTAATTGTTAACCCATGGGCCTACACACCAAAAACCTTGAATGGAGTGACTAAGGAATTGTATTTATATGCATCTCCTAGTTATTATAAGTATATAAGAAATGCACTATCATTCAATTCTTAGAGAATTAAAGGACACAAGTCTACATAAATAACACTTTATCGCCGTATACATTGTAGGCATACTTCATCATTGCATGTGTGGATGTCTAAATTTATACATAAAAAGGGGACTAACTCTCATCAAGGAAGTCAATAATCTCCCCTTTATTTTATAGAACTCATGTTCTTTTGAGCACAATCCCTTGTTCATAAGTAGGTACAAAGACAAGAGCAAAGAGTAAAAGGTTACATCAACACGAGAAAAATCAACAAGAGGACTAAATAGTACAAATGAAAGGCATATGTGGACCAAACTGCAAGTATAGTCTAGTCCTATATCAACCTGATCTTAGTCCAAAGTTTGGCATAGGCCCCATAGTACACATCCAATTTCATAATCCCAATTCCATTCATCGATTGTAGTAAAACAACAAAATCATCACATATTGACAAAGAGATAAGTATCTATTTCCTCCTAATTTTTCATTTTATTTAGTCTATTATAATGTAAGCTTGATTGATGCATATTACTTGATCATTTCAATTATACTCTATATAATAATTGAGGGTCTTCTTTATTTCCCCACATTTTCCAAAGCTAATAATTAATTTTTTGATTGACAAGTGCACTTTATATTAAGAAATTACAAAAGTATAACATTGAAAAGGAAAACTTAAGGATCTTTTAAAAAAATCCTGTCTAGATTAATTAAACAATAATGATACATAAATTTCACCTAGGATATTGATATGAGACAATTAATTAAAATAATACAACCATGTTTTTCAAAATGACAAGATGGAATTTAGGATTACTTAGCTCTAGGTGTGGTTTGATGGATTTGAATTACAAACAAACATTCTATGATTTAAAATGGTGCTTTGATATTAGATTTGGCTCTGTAACACTTGAATAGATAACAAACTAAAATATTTTTTAATCTAGAGTGAAATTGAAACAAAAAATCAATTTGGTTCAATTTTGCAGCATGAAATTAAACTCTAGATGCATGTAATTAACTTGTGCTATGCAAAATTAATCCGGTAAGTCTTACAATCTGAACACTAGTTCACCTCACCTTTGGATATATAGAGTTATAATAAAGAACTAGCAATGTTTATAAACATCTTTGAGGATCTTGCTAAGGAGGGTCATGTTCTCTTTAATTAAACCCCTAGTTGGATGAATTCAATGATTTGTGAACAAATATTTAAAATAACAAAAATCCATACAAGATGTCTATTTGTCGCTATGTATGTAGATGTTGATGTAATGCTAATACAATGCTCTCTATTTATGTATCTTGAATTCTCTCTAGATGATTCCCATATATATATATTCTTTCATGTGTTAAAATTAATTAGGGTTTGTCCCTTTATACAACACTCTAGAGTACAATTCAAAATATTTTATGCTTAATTTAATGGGCCATGACTAGTAGGAAGAGGAGGGAATGGACCCAACTTTAAAAATTGTAATTTTGAATTTAAAAGTGCAATGGTTGGTTTTGTGCCATGATTTCAACCTAAGGTGGGTAATGAGAAATCTAAAGATTCTTGGGAAGCAAGAAGTTGAGATTAGTCAAGGCTTATACATTTTACCAAATTTTATGCATAAATATGTCACTTATATGTTAGTCATTGTATAAGGGATAACCCAATCAAAATGAAGGGTAAAAGTGCAAAGTATATAATTTTCACTATTACATTTTGCTCCCACTTTGACTTGCATGTGAACTACTGTGAAGATGCATTTAAAAGTAAACAAGCATTCAACATGAAATTAAATTATTAAGACACTCATACAAGAATATCTCTCCAATGCACTATCCTTGCAATGAGTGTTCCATCTTGAAACTTGCAAAAGCAAAAAGGATCCAATGAGTAGAATCTGTTAAGAATTTAAATATAAGCACTAATATAATTTCTTAACTATGTTGTCAATCTCCAAGTATGTGCAAAAATTAAATGAAAAGAGTGGCATGAAGCTAGTCATTGTAATCCTCAAAGGAGATGGTGTAAGATCACTCAATGGACCATTGTAACCATGCTCCCGATATCAAAAGATGGTGTAGGGTGTTCATTGGGCTACTATAACCAAGACATGAAATAACATAAGTAATATAGTATGCCCCCATCCAAGTTGTTTTCATTGGACAACAACTAGTAGGAAGAGGAGGAAATGGGCACAATTTTAAAAATTTGATTTTTAAAAGTGCAAGAATTGATTTCATGCTATGAAATTGGACCAAGTTCAATTTTGCATCGTGATTTTGACATAAGCTGGGGAATCGGAAATCTAGAGATTCTTGGGATGTAGGAAGTTGAGATTAGTCAAGGTCATGTAACTTGACAACTTATATGCTAAAATATGCCATTGTATGCTAATCATTATATAAAAGCCAACCCAATAAAAATGAGTCTAAAATGCAAGGTATTCAATTTTCACCATTACAAATATTAATAAAAAAAGAAAAGCATCACATTTTGAAAGTCACCTAAGGTCACACATTTGAGAAACCCAGAAGCTAATTATAAAGTTAAGCATAAACCCTAGGGGCATAAACAACATAGGAAATTAAGCGAAGCAAGGGTAAGTTTGAATCTCTAGCACCATAGTTAATTCCTCATTAAAGTCCACCTTCTTAACTTTGTAATCTTGATCAATGATTTAAGGGAAGAGCTTAAGTTGCCAGTACATTATAGTCAATGCGTTGACTCTTTACATTGGAAGTGGCCCCGGTATAACAATTGATAGATTAACTGCAACATGTTGAAGATTTACACAAAAAATTTGATTTGGCCAGTACAACTCATCAAATACAAAGGTGGAGTATCAAAGGGTTGCAACTCAATTGGTCGAGCACAATTGGTGAGGATGATGGGATGTTCCTTAATTACACCATCCACCAAAGTTCAAATCGCCCTAAGGTGTGATTGCGCCAGGTTCGATCCTTGGGTGACTTTGATAGACTGGATCGACCTACTCATGACAACTTAACCAAAGGACAACTTCTAGTTTATATATATGCTCCCTCATATATTGTAATTCACTATATAATGATAGCTTAACCAAAGGACAACTTCTAGTTTAGATAAATACTCCCTCATATATTGTAATTCGCTATATAATGAGAACTTAACCAAATGACAACTTCTAGTTTAGTTATATACTCCCTCATATATTGTAATTCGCTATGTAAAGGCAAAAGACAACTTCCACTTTAGATATATGCTCCCTCATAATATTGTAATTCACTATATAAAAAACAAAGATGTCGATGTTTATGTAATCCAATTGTTTTCATTAAAAAATACAAATGTAGAGTGCAATGTATAACACGTATCATAGTAGAGGGTTACTATAACTTAAGCAATACCTAGAATTTCGCTCTTGGGTGACTTTGATAGACTGGATAGACCTACTCATGACAACTTCTAGTTTAGATATATGCTCCCTCATATATTGTAATTCACTATATAAAGGCAAAAGACAACTCCCAGTTTAGATATATGCTCCCTCATAATATTGTAATTCAATACATAAAGACAAAGATGACGATGCCTATGTAATCCAATTGTTTTCATTAAAAAAAAAATACAAATGTGGAGTGCAATGTATAACACGTATCATAGTAGAGGGTTACTATAGCTTAAGCAATACCTAGAATTTCGCTCTTGGGTGACTTTGATAGACTGAATCGACCTACTCATGACAGCTTAACCAAAGTACAACTTCTAGTTTAGATATATGCTCCCTCATTTATTGTAATTTGCTATATAAAGGCAAAAGACAACTCCCAATTTAGATATATGCTCCCTCATAATATTGTAATTCGATATATAAAGACAAAGATGTTGATGCCCATGTAATCCAATTGTTTTCATTAAAAAAATACAAATGTGGAGTGCAATGTAGAACACGTATCATAGTAGAGGGTTACTATAACTTAAGCAATACCTAGAATTTTAGTCTTGGGTGACTTTGATAGACTGGATCAACCTACTCATTACAATTTAACCAAAGTACAATTTCTAGTTTAGATATATGCTCCCTCATTTATTGTAATTCGCTAGGGGAGAGGACCCAGTAGTTGTGCACCCTAACTTCATGCCTCTCAAAATCATACGTGGCAATTTCGAATCACTTCAAAAATTTTACAGTAGCTTACTTGGCAATGCCCCTGCTTATAACTAAGGTTTCAGGGCCACATCATCAAATATGATGCCACATCAGCATGCTTTTTGTTGAGGTGTCAAATAGTGCCCAAAAAAAAGTGTGGACCAATAGGTGTGAATTAAGACCCCCTTTGATGGTGCGCTGATTTGGCATCACATGATTGGTTGCTTCTTAAATCTAAAGGGCACATTTCATTCAATTATTAGTACTTATAATAACACTTAACAACCTTAAACTCACAACTACTAGTACTAAACTTTAAAAGTATTGGGCCTTAACTTAAAAAATATTGGGCCTTAGATGCACATTTACTGTCTCAGCGATTGGAACTATCCCACCTATTGGGTCCTTTCCCCTATATAAAGGCAAAAGACAACTCCCAGTTTAGATATATGCTCCCTCATAATATTGTAATTCACTATATAAAGACAAAGATGTCATCTCTCTAGTAATCCAATTACTTCCCTTAGAAAAATACAAATGTGGAGTACAAGGTAGAACTAGTATCATACTAGAGGGTTACTATAACTTAAGCAATACCTAGAATTTCGCTCTTGCTTAGCGAAAAAGTTGTGCATACGAAGGTTGGAGTTGGGTCCCACAGTGACAAGAGCCCATAGAATTAGACAGTGGATATGGCCAATCCAAATATATACATTACTTAGCCCAACCCCAAACAAATTAAAAAATCGCCAGCTTTTAATTAAATTGAAAGGTCCAAGACAATGTTTCGTCTTAGCCCTAACGACCACCGAGGGGCCGACAAAATTCTCGTCATAAACATCGACGCTTTTGATTGGCCAGTGCTTTAAAATCAACGGCCTGCAACTGTCCACGTGTCTTGCCCCTTCCCTTAACTTACAAAACACAAAATCCACGACCCATAAGACTTACTTAATCATTGGCGGAAATATTTTATTTAATGTAATTATTTTTTTAATTCCCATTGACATCGGTATAGATATTTTATTAAATTTGACGGCCGTATGACCGTCTTTACATTGTGTTGGTGGGGCCCAGGAAACGATGGAATTAAAAAAATAATTCTCCGTCTGGCACGGCAGGAGATCGTATGTCCGGTCAAGCGGGATCCAGTGCGAAAGAGATTCCGTGTGATTGCCGGTCAGAGGAAACGGTTAACCGGCAGAATCTGGAACTCACTTACACTCCAATCCATCTCCCAGTCAACCTGCGCCTTTGCCTACTTCGTGTTAGCTTAGGTAACTTAACCTAACCCCAATTCTCTCACCGTGGTAAATAAAGCGGCTACCAAACCTTCTTTTCTGTATTGTTTTTATCATTATAAATAATTTATCATTAAAAATAATTTATCATTAAATATTTAATGATGAAATATTTTTATCATTCATGGTTTCTATAAATTGCTATTTAGTACTGATTGGTGATATACAGCAGTCCTGCCTTCCCTCTTTCGTAGTTTTCGATTTGCGTTGTGTTTAGTGGGATATATTGCAGTAAGGAAGGATGTCTCTGGTTGCTGATTTGATCAATTTGGACCTCAGTGATTGCACTGAGAAGGTTATAGCAGAGTATATATGGTGGGTTTGTTTGAATCCTCAGCTGTTTGTTGATTTGGGTTTTGTGGATGAACTTTTGTGTGTGACTTAAAGTTCTCTGCTGTTTGTGGGTTTCTATGTTTTGATTGGATTGTGTTTGATGCAGGATTGGAGGATCTGGTATGGATATCCGCAGCAAGGGCAAAGTGAGTTTTTTGTTTTTGTTTTTCAGTTGTCAGAGTTTCTGCCTCTTGAATTTGTGCAATCATTTTTTAATCCTTGTTCATGGACAACTGTATTAGTATGTGTGGTTTTGTGTCGCTTGGCCATTCAAGGACCTGTTTTCTGGTTGCGGAACACAATAGGAAGGTTGATTTGCTGAACACAATAAGAAGGTTGATTTGCTGAACACAATAGGAAGGTTGATTTGCTAGTTCAAAGAAGGGAATAAGGAAGAATGAATGGAAGTAAGACTAGTTTTGGCTTGATTTTGGCCGTGTCGTCAAAATCATTAGGTCTAGATTCAGTTAAGGCATATGTTAGTGAATTCTTGAATGGGTTCTGTGCCATGAAAGCATCCCTTCTAGATTGTGTCAGGGCTTGTATTATGTCTGGCACTTATTTAAGGGAGACCCATGTCACAACCGAATTTAAGGCTTTGAATGAGATGAAATCATTCTTTCTAGATTAAGTCAGGCTTGTTTTAGGTCTGTTATGGACTCTGCAGGAGGAAACCTATAGGAAGATGGCTTATCTGGGAAGAATGATAGGATAAATAAAGAAAATTTCTGAGAAGACGGTGTATGTTTACTTCTAGGAAAATGCAGCAAAGATGTTTGAATGAAGTCTGAAGGGAAATCAGTGTGGGAAGATAGTTTTTGTTTAGTCTGCACAAACACACATTTAAGGAACTTGACAGTGTCATGAATAAGTCTATTACTGCAGCATATAAACGCCCCAAGGATTAGTTCATCGGGCTGTGATCTAGTGGCAAGTTGGAGTGCTTGCTGCCTTGATGATCCACGTTCAAATTAATGCTCGCTCCCTGTAATTAAGCATTATTTGATGTCAGTCATTTTTACTAATTTTGTGTCTATGGAGTTAAGTATCCTCCTTGGTGTACAAAAAGGATTAAAAAAAGATCAATCATCATAGTTTAGCCTGCTTTTTTATGTCTAACATCTGCTTTGTGTTCCATGTTCAGACCTTGCCCGGTCCTGTTTCGGATCCAAAAGATCTGCCAAAGTGGAACTACGATGGGAGTAGTACTGGACAGGCCCCTGGAAAAGATAGCGAGGTTATTTTATAGTAAGTTCCTTATACTTCTGATTCAAAAGTGATATTGTTCAGCTATCAGCCTGTGTGGAAATCTAAGCATACTCTGTTTTTCTTTGATCTGTTAAGCCCTCAAGCTATCTTCAGGGATCCATTCCGTAGAGGAAAAAACATCTTGGTGAGTGGCTATCCCAATAAAACACAGTGAAATTGGATTTGGTCTTCGACATTTTTGGGCACCATTGGTTGATGGGGCTGTTTGTGGGTTTCAGGTGATTTGTGATACATACACCCCAGCTGGGGAGCCTATCCCCACCAACAAACGGGCAGCTGCTGCCAAAATCTTTAGCAACCCAATTGTTGCTGCTGAGGAACCATGGTATAGAGCCTAGTAGCTGTAAATTTTATATTTTTTCATCAAACGAATGATTAGGGATCTTTTTGCTGAAGATCAGTTGTCTGCAATAGGTATGGGATTGAACAAGAGTACACTCTTCTGCAAAAGGATGTCAACTGGCCGCTGGGATGGCCTGTGGGTGGTTTTCCGGGTCCCCAGGTACTAACTCAACCTTCAATAAATGTTGCCTTCTCATGCATTCTGTTTCTTCTTTGTATCAGATAGTATATCTTAATTCCCCTAAATCATATATTAAGATAAAGGAGGGTTTATAATCAACCTTGTTGTCTGGGTGGTTAATCTTTCAATGCCTCGCAGATGGAAAATCTGTTGTAGGTAGAGCTTATCTGGGCAACATATTCATACTGCGGTGTTGATCTGCTTGCTGATGATTTTTTTCTTCTTTTTCTTTTGTGATTATACATAAATAGGGTCCGTACTACTGTGCTATTGGGGCAGATAAAGCCTATGGCCGTGATATTGTTGATGCCCACTACAAGGCCTGCCTCTATGCAGGCATTAACATCAGTGGTATTAATGGAGAAGTCATGCCCGGTCAGGTAATGATAATCTTCAATGGCTTCAATGCTATCATATTGAGAAGCATTTAAATGACAGGTTGAATTTAGTTAGCACTTAGCAAATTTTCTTCCTGGAACAGTGGGAATTCCAAGTCGGTCCATCTGTTGGCATTTCATCTGGGGATCAAGTTTGGGCTGCTCGATTCATCCTTGAGGTAGGATGCAAAAGCCTTTCCAGGAAATAAGTGTTATATTGATGGTTTCTCTTTGCTTTAGTTTTTTAATTATTGGGCTATTTTTCATATTCAATTACAACTTTGGGTGCAGAGAATTGCAGAAGCTGCTGGTGTTGTAGTCTCGTTTGACCCCAAACCCATTCAGGTCAGTCTTTTATTGTGCTTAGCAAAGACAAATTTTAGTCTGCGTTTCATTTTCTTTTAAATATATGCATTTTATTAGTAATTTCATCAAATTTATAAATGCTTGAAGATTTGTGAAACTTTATAACTCAGATTTTACAGAAGTAAAATTTCATCACATGAGAATAATATTGATTCATACAGTTTGGAGTATAGTTTATGATTTTTTATCCTGTATTTATCTGACTCATTCCAATGTTAAATTCATATAGCTACCATTCTTTAATTGCCATTGGACCTATGTATTCACTTATTCAAATTTTAACCATTCTTTGGCTTAACTTTCAGGGTGATTGGAACGGTGCTGGTGCTCATACAAATTACAGGTTGCTACTCATAGCTGCAGAAAAAAGATATATATCTTGTTCTAGAAATCATTAACTCTAATAATTAGCTTATTCTTATTCAATTCTCAATTCTGACAGCACCAAATCTATGAGGAACAATGGTGGAATTGATGTGATCAAGAAGGCGATTGAAAAGCTGGGATTGAGGCACAAGGTGCACATAGCTGCCTATGGAGAGGGCAATGAGAGGCGTTTGACTGGCAAACATGAGACAGCAGACATCAACACATTCTCCTGGGTAATTTTCATACTGCATGAACATTGAGATCAACATGCATTGTGGTATGTACCAACTAAAAAGAATTGTAGCCTGACCACTGTCTGGTTGCATTTTCTCTTGATTACAGGGTGTTGCTAATCGTGGGGCATCTATCCGAGTTGGCCGTGACACAGAACGTGATGGCAAAGGTTGGGATTCTTTTGTCAGTAGGAACAGTAGCATAAAATATGTCATATCTTTTCTTACTGTAATTCATACTGGTTCTGTTATGCCAATAAATAACGTCTTATAAATTGTCATATCTGTAATGTTCATTGGCAGTTGCAATGGCAAATTTAGCAAACTTATGTTTAATATTTATTGCAGCCAGACTTGTTTATTTTAGCATCACATAGAGCACAGGATTGCAGTTTCCACATGAGATACTAAGATATGCTTTTGGTTTGCAGGTTACTTTGAAGACCGTAGGCCAGCTTCAAACATGGATCCCTATGTTGTCACATCGCTGATTGCAGAGACTACCATACTTTGGAAGCCATAATAAAGCTATCAGCCTCATGAACAGAATGCTAATTTAGTGGTGGATTGGAGAGATTCCTAAATTGTTTGTGGAGAAGATTCTCATTTGAACTTATCTTTTTGGCTTAGAATTTTGGCCGTTTCTCCTAGTAGGAAATATCTAATATCAGAAGTTAGCATCTAGGGTGTATGTTCAGCACACAGTTTGTGGTCAGGTCTGTGTTCAGTAGTTAAGTCTTGGCTTACAGGCATGAAGCTGAGAATGCATGCAATGATTTGATGATCTTCCATATTGTCAAATTGGATAGAATAAAATTGCCTTTCAGGCTGTCACTCTAGCCAAGTATTCATTCATGCCATCTTTTAGCATTTTCTCAAATGTGACCTAATAATCTTAGAAGGGTATATGAAATTTTATTCTAGCTTCAATGTTTCCCTGACTGTATCCTATGTTCATATTCTTCTATGCATTTAATGTTTGTCTAAAGGATAAAAATAAATTTGCTCTAGACAGAAAATTAAGCTATCGAGTTTGGTTTATGGTTAATTTTTTGTCCACTATCCTCAAAACTATCCACTGATTTGGATTTCATGTGCCTTCTGCTTCTCATTTAGATTTTGATTTTTGTCCATGTGATTCTCACTCTTGAGTAGCAGGGTTCTCATTCTTGAATTTTCCAGCTTGATTCATTTATTAATCCAATAAGGAGAAATAGCAAGCATAATTAATTTACATAATAGTTAATAATTTCTTGTTTTGACTTTAATGCTTATAGTCAGGGTGGTTTCAGTCTACACATTTATTTTTAGGCTGCTGTAGATTGCCTGCAGATGATTACAGCTCCAATTTGAAGCTCAACCAATGTAACTTCATATGGTTGTGAATGTTGATTTGAGCATCGTGTATTCATTTATTCTTAACTACAATGTAGATCTTGTCAATATCGTTCAGCTGAATTATGTGCCTATTTAATGGTGATATGATAAAACATATGTTTCTTGAGTTCATAGCTGTCTTCAGTGCTGCTAACAAAGTACAATGAACCTACACAGATGTAATAGATTCTTTTTTGACTGTGATGGTTATTTGCAGCTCACAAATTTATTTTTAAAGACTGTCTACAAATGATTAAAACTCCCAGTTTGAAACTCACCAAATGTAACTTCCAGTGGTTTTAAACAAGGAAAATGATGTTTATTTATCAAGTATTTATTTGTTCTTAAATAAAATGTAGAGCTGTTGTGATCATCACTCACCTCAAACTCCTGCACAAGTTTACCAGAGCATAATCTGGGTTTAATGGTGAAGTGATGTATCAATGTCACAACTGAATGACAGTCTTCTTTGCTAAAGCTCCTGTTCTAAGATGTACCCATCTGCTGAGCCCCTCTATACTACCTGCAGGTTAAAACAGATATTGATATAAACAATGTATGTTCTAGCTCTTAAGCTTTCAGTGGTAATGGATGGTGAAATGCCGTCTTAATTTCTGAGACCTTGAATGTTTAAATTGGAAGTGAAAGGGTTGTAAATTTAAAACACAAATTGTCATACACCTCAATCCGGATAGGTGATGATCTCTATTGCTTGAGCCTTGAACCCTTTGTCTAATGAGGTTTAGCTGCTGAATCTTCTCCTTTACATAAGTAAAAACCAGTCGCATAAAGTAGGAAAAACACGTGGGTACCCACATTTTAAATAGACATGCCACCTGTGCTTAGCAGGTCTGACTCGGGTTGCCCTGTTTTTTCAATAAATCGGTGAAACCTGGTCAATAGTGGGTAAAATTGGAAAAAACCATCAAATTTTTTTTTGAAAAAAAACACATGCAATTAAAAAATTCGGGGCTTTTTCAAGCAGACCGTTCCCTATAAACCTCTCAAAATTGATTTTTTTGGTTTTTTTTTAAAAGCAAACATTAAGGTATTGACTTCCTTGTTACATTTCTTAGAGGCTATTTTAATTTTGTTTTGTACATGATTTTAGTAATGACAATATGTACTAGGATTGAAAAAATCACATTTAATGAGAGTTAAAGAGAGTTATTGATAACATTGAATTCTTTATTTATGTCTTATAACTGAAGTTTGAACTTTGGTTCTCTTTCTATGCATTTTATTTGGCATGAAATAATATTTATAGTTTTTTTTTTAATAAATAAAAAAATCTTTCTATATTTTTATGAGCATTTTAACATTTTGTAATTTATCATATTTTTTTTGTTTTAAATATGTGTAATTGAATTTTATTTACGCTTTTGGTGGTTGTACTATTGTGCGAGTATAATGTGACTATGAGGAAAACATAATAGTTAGGTTTTATACAAGATCTGTCTACAATGCTAAATCTTTTGTAGGAGAATTAGAAGCAACCATCACATATAAATTATGAATAATGTGATCTATTACTCTCACTAGTGGATATTGTGGTTAATATCTTTACGTTATGAATAATGCAATCTATTACTCAATAGTGGAGACTTCGGGAGATAACTTAACATAGGATTAATGGTTAATTTGGAATCAAATCTATTGGTTGAAAAGCTTTTGATGGTTGGTTGTGTTATGCAAGTAATTTATAAAGCATTGGAGAAGTTATGCATGCTATCCTAGGAACAATTTTGTAAGGCATTTTCTCTTTTGAATCTATCCATATATGTGACAAAACAAGAATTTGACTACCCAACAATTGAATTAGAGCCACAGGGGATTATTAGGTGCTAACAACATTCCATGCATTTAAGCACTAAGTCAATTAAAGTTGTGTACTAGAGTGAGCTCTTATCTTAGAACTATGTAGGTTGCTAGTTTTTCTTAACTCTTCCTTCGACCTTCAAGATGATATTGCTCTGAAGAACCTTAAGCCCCAACTAAGGATTATAAATTTGTCAATGAGATGCTCAACATCCTTCCTTTAATGAAAAATTGTTTTAATTATAGTACAACTATAGGCAACCATTCAAAATGTTTTGATAATAGAAGCGATTATTTGAATGAATAAAGAAGTTTGAGTAGTTGTGGAACTAGAGTTGTAAATGTTTTAATGGATGACTGCCATTGGTAATAAGAGACATGATGACGTTTGATTAATTTGATTTACAAACCTATGGCTTTCATATTCTCTATAGTTCCTATCCAGAAATTAGAGGCTCAGTTAGACTCTATATTGCATGTCCTCAGAAAGCTCCAGGTTCTATTCAACAGTTATTGGCCCACTTATACTTAACACTGCTTCTCCTTAGCAAAGGATATGAGAAACTTTGAACCTTTGCATGCAATGAAACTCTTCTAAGAACCAATGAAGAATTGTCCAAAAATAAATGCTAACCTTTTTGTGTAGTCTTATTGTTAAAAGGATAAGCCACAAGTAAATGTCTTAGCTTTTGTATCTTGTAGAGCCCCGCTCTACATTTTGTTTCAAGTTGGGAGTCCAGTGGTAACTTTTTTTTAATCTTGTGTCGCTCGTTTTGAATCTTGTGATAGGTGCTAATTTTGAGCACAAGGATTGCCACATGTAAGCACCTCGCAATGTAGAAATGTTGTCAATTCTGATGACCTCTTTTTGTTGTGCCATTCGCCAATTGATCTGAGTCAGTCAGTGGTGGGACCCATATTACTAAAAAGACTCAGCGAAAGGATGGGAGACCGTGAAGCTGTCGATTCATATTAAAAGAGATGCTAACACTTGGAATCACTGAGCATGTTTTGAAGTTGTCAGTTCTGACTTCTTAATGTTGCGCCATTGGTTAAGACGAATGAATCATAGACAAAGTGGGCCCCTCTTTTAAAGAGACAACAAGACTCTCTTGGTGGCTTCTATATACATGTCACAACCGCGCATCATTTTGAAGGTAGCACGTCTGACATAGTCTTCCCATTGTGCCATTGGTCGATCCATCCAAGTTAGCCAATGGTGGGGCCCATCTAATTTGAAACTCAATGAAGGAAATGAAAATTGCGGAATGCTGAGGCTATTTCAAGAGTTCCCACGTGGCAACAACACGCATCATTTTAGACTTACAATGTTGACAACTATTTTTTGTTGTGCCATTGGTTGTGGCATGAATCGTTAGCAAAGAGGGCCCCGATAAGTAAAAAGGCAAAAGTAATGCATGGGACTTTCTCCAAGACAAGTGGCGGCACCGCACATCATTTTGAAGGAGGTAGTTTAGACACACTTTTGTGTTGTGCCATTGGTTAACGACGATGACTCGACGAGTGGTGGGTCCAACTCCATAAAGTAAAAAGAAGCCGAGGAAGGTGTATCTGTTGGGAATTAAGGTGTCTCAACCTTGGTAATTCCTTACATTTGTAATGTTTGCATTTATTATTTAATTGCCTATGTTGTAAATACTTGTAAATTTCATATTGTCATATTGTGGGATGTGGCACAGTGATGTGTCGATCCTACATGGAATATGACAACTTGTAATTTTGTCCTCACATGAGGAGATAGGCGTCCCACTTTGTGGTAGGAACATTTTTACCATGTGTTGGCATCTTCCATGTTGTGTAAGGGAATGTTTGACCGAAACGGTTATGACGGATTCCTATGACGAATCTATGACATGTAAGAGTCGAAAATAGAAGGTTATAAGACAGGTGATGACATGTGTCATGAAGCATCTTTGAATAAGGCATTTTTGGGTGCCCCAAGGTGGAATATGACATGTTGTAAGAGAATATGCTATTTATAGCATGTGTATGACAGATTCTCTTACAGCTGTAAGTTGTAACTGCTATGACAGATTTATGACGGTCGTAAGTGTCGTAAGAGCATCTATCATAGCCCATTTTGGAAATAGGCAACCTCTTTGGAATGGGAGCTGTGGACAAGTGTTAGGCACATTCTACAATGTTGACCAAGTGTCCTTGGGTGTGGGTTTTGGTTCATAAAGCCATGTTGGACGCCCATTCCAAGATAGGTCCAATATTGCCTTGTATTTCCTATTTAAACAGGTGCTTGGAGATGGAGTTTGTATTACAGGTTTACAGGTACTGTTATGTTGCCGGATTGACTCCAAACATGAGTGTTGAAGACCATTGAAGCTTGCATTGCAAGTGTATTGTAAACAACTTTCAGATTTGTTAATACATTGTGCAGGTTTCTGAGTGGGATTTTTTACCCGATAAGGGTTTTCCCCACCGTAAATCTTTGTCTCTCTTCTTTTGTCTACTTTCTGGTTCTTGTGTTTTGCTACAATATCTCATGTTAATGGTTTAACATTGCTATAATAGTTAGGATAAATTTGAATTTGCATACCTCTCTCCTCATTAGATTAGTGTAGGAAGCGATTTCTGCACACCTAGCTTCCTTTCAGTATCAAAGAGACACTTGACACAAGCAAGCAATGTTCCAAAGCTACATACCTAACACATTTTAAACGTTGCACCATTGGATGTTTAATGCCAAGTCACAGGCAGTGGGTCCCATTTTTTTGCTGTGAGGCATCCAGGTGGCTGAATCGTCAATCATAAACAAGAAAAATCCAACGGTTCACATATTTCCTCAAAGTCCAAGAATACTAAGTGTTGCGCTGATTGGTTGAAATAAAGGAGTCAATGAATTTGTAAAAGTGGTGGGACACATGGTAGCATGGCGCTCCTTCGAAGCATTCAATTAAGTCACAATTTCCTAGTGATTTGACTCATGCAACATAGCGATATACCATGGAATTATTAGGTCTCATGCATGCGATTTTCTCATATTTTAGGACAAATCTATATATAGCCGTAGTTTCTTAAGCATGCAGTAGTTTAGCTATTTTGTAACTACAGTATAATCATGTAGGCCATAGGCTATTTGTTAGGGATTGCATGTAGAAAATATCAATTAAATTTAAATAAAGATTAAACAGAGGAATGAAAATACATAGAAATAATAACAATGAGAGACAAGTTTTAACGTGGTTCACCCAAACCCGGGCTACATCCACCAACAGAGAGTCCAATATTATTATCTAGTAAATCAAACCGATTACAACCAGCAATCCTTGCAACTCAATATCGCTGCAAAATGCTACAATACATCATCAGAAACCCTAACCCTTAGCCACTTTTATCAAGTCTTATGTCTGTTACAAAATAGGGTTTTTTATGTCAGACAATAGAAAAAATAACTCTCGACGCCTTTATAAAATAATAAAAATCGTTGGAGGTTTTGGGGGCGCTGCCCCTCGACCCCGCCCTTTATCCCGACAGGGAGCGTACTAGGGGCACTACCCCTTGACCCCGCAAGGGGCGCTGCCCCTTGACCCTGTCTTGGGGGTGCTGCCCCCAAACCCCCACAAGGGTCGCTGCCCCTTGACCCCATTAAATAATTTGGGGGGAAACCGCACCGATAAAAGTGGGGTAATTTTAACCTTCGAGTCTGATTAGGCTCCATATAACAACACTGTTGTTATAAAAACAATGTATCAAACCATTATAGATACATATAGCTACAAACAGGGAGATTTTACTAGATATATACAAACTTTAGCAGAGTAATATTTGATAGACATTTTAGCCTTCATGGATGCTTCTTAGAATTGAGTGAATATTTGAGAACTATGTATCTTGCCTTTTGTATCTTGTTCTTGGTTCATTTATGAAGAGAAAATGACTTTGTGATAGCTTATTTGCCTTTTAAGTTTTTTGTCTAAATTCTGATATATTTATGCTATGCCTTTGTTGATTGATTCCAATGAATAATATTTATGAATGGTCCTTAAAATCATGCATGCTTATGCTCTTTGATGCCATAATTGAGTATTGTGACTTGAATAGTAAACATTGTGCCAATTTTGTGTCTATATAAGTTTTAATCATTCGGCAAATCAACTTAGGATAGTTAAATAAATTAAAGTTTCTCTCCTCTTTTCTCTAAAAATAGATAAAAGCATTATTGAAAATAAAAAGCCGACTTCTAAAATCCCGGAGGTCATCCTACAAGTTAAGTCCCACATTTGCAGGATTTCCCATTGTTGGTGATTGGTCTGTATCTAAGAGTAATTTTGGATACAAATAAGAACATCAATAATTTTTGGCACACCCGATGGGACTTGGGAATCATAATCTCCCGATTCAAATTTAGATTGTATGAGTGAAAGACCAATTGGAAGATCTCTTTCAGGATCAAATCCAGGTCTTTTGGTCCCTCCATTGATGATTGCTCCAAGAAGGAGAATAGTACACCCAAATCCACCACTTGCTCAAATGGCTACACAAGGAGCTCTAAGAAATTTTTTTAATTGGAATAACAGTAGCCCTCTAATTCCTCCAATAACACTAGCTACATGGGACCATGATGAGTGACAAGTAGCACTCATCAAATTATATCCTTATGTTCCCCTTTTTCCATTCCATGCACCATCTTATTTGTTGATTTGCACTATAAAGACTGTATAACCTTGTTTAAATTGTGTTAATTCAAGATGTAATATTGAAATTACTGTTGTGATTAAAAGGCTCATGCTTGGGTTTAAACTGACAAAGAACTATGCAGGAATATCTCTTTTTGATCACATGAATCCATCCATTAGGAGAAGCAACATTTTTTAAGACTCCAAAGATGTTCCTAACATCTCTAGAGTTGTACAGAAGGTGCACTATAGGAACTCCAATGTTTTGCAGAAGGATTGAAGGATCTCCAGAGTTGGATCAACAAGTTAGCAAAGGTTGCCGATCACATGACCTCTGGAGCTATGTATTACTGAGCTGTATAGATGTCTTCGGAGCACTCTCTACAAAGTTGCTTTATAGACTGCATAGAATCTTTGGAGCTGTTCTAGAGCTACAAAGTTCTGCATGTAAAGGTTGGAGTTTTTGGAGAAGACTACTGTAGTAGCTTGTGGGAGATAAAGGGCACTTGTTACTTGATTTTTGTATGACTCAGGGTCTTATGTTAGGATGCTGTTTTAAAATTTAATTCCTTTTTATCAAGGCCTTCACGACCTAATTTATCTCAAGTCAAAACTCTTGATTTAAGGGACACCTTCAGTGTCACTTTAAATCTCTTTTAATTCTGCATGATTATCTTTTTAATGTAGGCAATTGCATGTTTAGTCCTACAAATAAAGATCTTTTGTATCTAAGGTAGAACAGTGAGTGAACTAATAAACTCCACAGATATGTTGTCAACAAATACACCTGATATATATTGTATGGAGGCGATAGGAAAGATAACATAGTTTTTGTTTTCAGAAGCACAATATACTCTATTTTTACTCTGTTGAAGAATACTCTATTTTTGAAGATCCTAGATTAAAGAAAGGTAGTTTCCTATTTGTGTGTTTAGAAGCTTTTCTTTAGTCTTCAATTATGGAGGTGTGGAGCAAGGGCCCACTCCCACCAAAGGAGAGAAGGCTAGTATTATTGTTTAGATTTATTGCTTTCTTAAACTACTACAAATTCTTTAGTTTAGTTTTCCCACTTTGATAGATACATGTCAGATTATTGTTTATTCTGTTTTTGATGTCTTTTCTAATTTTCTAATTAGCTAGTTCATTTCAGCATTGTATTGTTCAAATTTATAGATTAAGAGTTCTTTCACAAGCAAATAGCTAAAGGCATGAGTTTGATTGGATAAGTAGGTTTCATTTCAGTAGATAGTTCTATGACTGTTGATTACTAGTTTCTATTGTAGACTACCATGGACACTACCCTGGATTTGACATATAATTATGATTAATTGCAAGGTACAATGACCCTTATCAGACCCTGTCCTGGATAATGATCTCAAGGTTCTACCAAAATATACCGGTGAAGATTCAAAAACTCTTGCTAAGCAACTTCAAGATGTAGCGGATATATGCACGGTTCACCATGTAACATAATAGAATGCTGCTTTAAAATTGCTTGTAGCATCATTCAAAGGCAAAGCAATCGACCAGTATCGGTCTCTTCAATAAAATTAAATAGGAACATGGGACCAATTAGGGAATCTCTTCTTTGAAAGATTCAATGAAAAAGGAGATAGATCTTCATTATTACAACAATCAATAACTATTAAGTGGGCACCACAAGAAGCAGTTATTGATTTCAACACCCAATTTCATAAGACATGGCCAAGGATTCCAACTACAACATAACCACCATCGGGTATGGCCATTGTTTTTTATCTTGAAGCTTTCAATTCAGATATAGCTATTATGATTCAATCCTTAGGAGGACGAACTCGCCCAGTGACATATGACCTGGTAGTAAGAGCTGAAAATAGTTTAATAGATGCTAGAAACTACCTCCTAGGCCTTCCATGCCAGTATTCCGTGAACTATCAATCCCATTACAAGAAGAGTTACCTAAGGTTGAGCCCCTTATATCCAATGCAAATCAAGCTTCCCCTTCTATATATGTGTATCAACTGTGTCAGATACCAATAGCTACAGTACTAGCTCCCCACGTAGCATTATAAATGGATGATATGAAGAGTATCCTCAAAAGCTTTTCAAATGAGATAATCAATCTAAAAAGGCAACAAGCTTCATATCCTAGGCCTCCTTATTAGAATTTTCAAGGTACCAGACCTCAGTATCAGCCTAATAGATATCAAAACACATAAGGAGTGGGTCCTTTTCAACAAGAAGTATCAAACCAACTTGTGCCAGTACCGTCTCCACTGCAACAAAATTTCCCTAACCCAGTACAAGACTTGATCCCGAGGCCAAATAACATTACAGATGATTCAAATGCATGGTGTTTCCCTTGTAATGATGCTCATCCACCCAAATCTTTCCCATAAGGGAACTTGCAGCAAAAGATAGCAGAATAAAGGCAACAAGGTTTTCAAGGGGAGATTCAAGTTGGGCAATCTATATATCAGTCACCAGGGGTTCAAAATATCATATTGATAGCTCAAATGCAAGGAATGTCTTTGCAATAGGAAGAAGAAATTGCTCTTGAACATGCATTATTCTCCTGGATAGAAGAAGTTGTGCTTGCAAATGACCCTTCCACTTTTAAAGCTCTGCAAGTATAATCAGACTATTTTACTTGGTCAAAGAGAAGAATGGTGGAGGATCCCGAAACAATTATTCACCCAGAAATAGTCCTCCAAAAGAACCCTATTGTTCAGACATTTAATTCTACAGTTCAGAGACGAGAGAATGTTAACCCGTCGACTCAGAATCATGGAGTACCAATAATACAAGCTGAAAGACCAAAGTATCCAGGATATGTTCCAAAGCCTTAGATAATTAGACCACTCAATGTGGTAGAACAGCTCAAGAAAGCTCCAACTAACATCTCATTGTGGGATGTATTATATATTCAAAACAAAAGACATTGCTTCAAGAGGCTCTTAAGAAGTAGGAGAACCCAGTCTCAACAAGTCAAGCAACTACTAGTGTTGGAGAAAAGGCAACGCATCCTCAGAAGATGGTACAAACTCAACATCGCACTACTCTCTTAAATACAAATCCAGAGGTAAGTAAAGCTAAGCCTATGCCCTTCTACTTAAAAGTATTAGTGGGTAAGAAATCTTTACATAATTCTATGATAGACTCCGGTCCTAGCACCACCGCAATGCTTGAAAATATAGTGGATTCTCTCCAAATAGAATATG
This sequence comes from Cunninghamia lanceolata, assembly GCA_027924645.1. NCBI lineage: Eukaryota > Viridiplantae > Streptophyta > Pinopsida > Cupressales > Cupressaceae > Cunninghamia > Cunninghamia lanceolata. The sequence continues at coordinate 523,716 of BSBN01000064.1, forward strand.
AACCTATGGAAAAGGGGGTCATGCAATTAGAAGGCAAGAAAGTACAAATAGTGGGAGTAATTAAAGATTTGCCTCTTACATTATATGCCTGCCCAAATATCATTGTGCCTCAAGAAGTGGTAGTAATTGATATCCCACTAGTCTTGGGGTTGTGCCTCTTTAGAGATTTCACAACCAAAATTGGTGGATATCTCTCTCTTGATTGGTCCCATCTTATTCTTCAAACTAAGTATGGGTCTAAAATGAAGATCTCGTCAGAACCACTTTAGAAGGAACACATCACTCATGAATTGATTATAAAGTTTGAACTTGCTCACACCATGTTCACAAAAGATAAAAAAATATGATATGGAACTCCTGGATCAGGAAACTATGGAAAGTGTTCGAACTGACCAAGAAGAGGCATTACTATTCTAGTCTATGCAGACCGACCCTTATGATAATTTTGACTTTATAGGTTTAGGGACATATGTGATTTATGATGAAGAATAGTTGATACCAAGGATAACTAGCTTGCCTAAGGAATTAGATGACTCTCATAAATCCACTCAACTGTGGAAGCTATATTTTTATGGTGTAAGATGCGCAAATGGATATGGGATAGGTGTGTGTCTCCTATCTCCCCAAGGGAAAAAGATCTTGAAAGATTTTCATTTCCAATTCAGTTGCACCAACAATGAGGCTGAATATGAATCTTTGGTACATGGTCTCCTATTAGTAGAGAAATTGAAAATAAAATAGTTACAAGTATTTGGTGACTCAGGGTTGGTTATCAGACAAGTTAGAAGGATTGGTGCAACCAAGAATGTGAAGATGAGGTCATATCATCACAGAGTATGTGATTTGCTTGAAGGTTTTGAAGCATTAAACATTAAAGTGATTCTGAGAATCCAAAACATAGAGGCTGACTGAATGGATGAGATCAGATCGCAATTTTATCTGACAAGTAATCTTCTTAAGAATGAAGATTCGGTTAAGCTAATTGTTAGGCCTGCTATCCCTGATAATACAAATCACTACAAAGTTTTTGAAAGTGACTCCCAAATAGCCTTGTTCCTACAATAGTCTAAAGAATTTATGGACCAACTGCAACCAAAGATAGAGGAAGCTTATTAAGAATAAATAATGCAATTGAAATCAAACAAACTCCCAAAGGGCCTCATAACTCTTGAGTCTTTTTGATCTGGACAGATAATGCAAAATTAGATAAAGGAAATTCTTCATTGATAAGGGAGACTATACAGAAATAGAAGTTAGTGCCAGAAGGAAGATAAAAGTAGGTAATGTCACTACTCAAGCTTAAAGGGATAGGTTGATTTCTTTCTATAACAAACATGATAAGGTAATAGCCTGGAACTATGAAGATCTCAAAGGCTATGACAAAGAGGTCATTCAACACACCATTGAACTAACACCTGAATCCAAGCCCATTTGATAGAAGCAAAGACTAGTTAATCCAAAGATAGAACCTATTATGAAATAGGAGATTAGTAAGCTAGTTGACCCAAAAATCATTTTCCTAATTAAACACTCAACATGGGTGTCAAATTTGGTATGGTCAGGAAAAAGAATGGTGAATTAAGGCTATGTCTCGACTTTAGAGACCTGAACAAAGCATCTCTCAAAGACCACTATCCACTCCCTTCAATGGAGCAGACACTCTAAGTGGTTGCAGGATCAGAAAGATTCTCTCTGCTTGATAGATTCTTAGGGTATCATCAGATTTGGGTTAAAGAAGAAGACTAGTATAAGACCACGTTTACCACAAAATGGGGCACATTTGCATATGTAAAAATGTATTTTGGTCTTTCAAATTCTAGAGCAACATTTCAATGTGCTAAGGACATTGCATTCAACAAATCGATAAACAAAATCATCCTAGTATACTTGGATGATCTTATTGTGTTCTCAAAATCAAAAGATGATCATTTTGATCATCTAGAAATTTTATTTTAGAGGTGTTAAGAATTTCAGATTTCTCAGTATCAAAAAAAAAAAAAACAAAAGAAAAGAATTTTGGATTTCTCTAAACCTGAAGAAATGTATTTTTGGGGTGCCACAGGACAAGATTTTAGGATACATCATTTCAAAAGAAGGGATCTCTATAGATCCAGACAGAGTCAAAGCTATTATAGAGCTACCTTTACTATAAACAAAAAGGCTATCTAATCTTTCCTAGGGAAGAGTAATTTTGTGGGAAGATTCATTTCAGATTTTAAAGGGTTAATTCGACCTATCACTCTTATGCTCAAAAAGGATAAGGAGTTTAAAATGGACCCTAGAAGGAAGACATGCTTTTGAAATCATTAAACAAATGATATCAACTGCACCAGTTTTAATTAATCTTGACTTCTCAAAAGACTTCATAATGTATGTATATGGTGGAGATCATAGCATACAAGTGGTACTAACACAAAAAGATGAGATAGGCAAAGGAGAGCATCTCATTTCTTTCAACTCTAGGACCATGAAGGATTATGAGTCAAAGTATAATTTTGTTGAAAAGTCAGCTTATGCTTTGGTCAAAGGGTTCATGAAATTCAAACATTTAATATCAAGTAACAAGGTTACTGTTTATGTGGCTCATCCTAGTGTCCGTGAGTACATCATGGAAGGAGAAATCACTAAGAAAAGGGATAATTGGATCACCAAAATTTTGGAATATGATATAGAGGTGAGGCCTACTAAGATGGTCAGAGGAAGAGCATTGTGTGAACATGTAGCTTAGAATCAAGATTTGATATAAATGAGGAGTATCAGGTGTTAAAAATAATTATGCTTAATGAACAAGGAGAGCCAGAGTCTTGGATTAAATATAGAATGTGCTTTATGGAAACAGGGCAATATCCAAGCTAACTTCCCCTTTTCAAAAGGAGATTCTATAGGGTCTAGGGAGTTAATTTTTCTTTAATCATTGGTGTCCTATTCAAATTTTCAATGGGATACTTCTGAGATGTGTGGAAAATGAAGAGGCTAATAAAATTTTGTCTAAATTTCATTACGAGACATCTGGTGGACATTTCTCTACAAAAACTACAGCAACGAAGATAATCTGTGTTGGATATTATTGGCCATCGTTCTTCTCAAATTGCCATAAAATGGTTAAGGAATATCAACAATGCCAATTCTACACCGAAAAAAGAGGGAATGTTGCTCTACCCCTTAGTCCAGTCCTAGTAGAGGAACTGTTCAGCCAATGGGGATTAGACTTCATCGTAATGATAAATCTAGTTTCAAGCATAGGTCACAAATGGATCCTAACGCCATAGACGACTTCACAAGGTGGAGTGAAGTAATACCGTTGAAAGAGGCAATGGAGAAAGTGGTGCTAGATTTTATTGAAGATATTGTTACCACGTTTGGCTCCCCTCACATAATTATATTAGATAATGCAAAAGTATTCCTCAGATCTAGAATTTCCAAATTTTCTTTGAGAAATGGTATCTTTTTGTAGATTTCCTCAAATTACTACCCACAAGGGAATGGTCTAGCTGAATCGACAAACAAGAATTTGATTAGGTTGATTAAACAAATTGGCTGAGAACACAAAGGGAGTGGCACAAAAATCTCAAGACAAAACTATGGGTAGACATAATCACCCCAAAGCATTTTTTAGGAATATCTCCCTATAATTTGGTATATGGTAATGTTATGTCAGAAAAAGTAAGCTTGGGAGCTTTTTCCTATTAAGGTTTAGCTCTCAGGTCCTGTAATTACATTTAGAGTATTTTGCATGTTATTTTTGACTCCTAATGAGAAAACCCTTGGGTCTTGTGACAAATAGGACCTAGGGGGATGCACTTTGATGAATCCTGAGCAAAAACAATAGGGTGGTTTTAGGAATTTCATGCAGAAGATATCAATTAAATGCAAATAAAGATTAAACAGAGGAATGCAAATACACAGAAATAATAACAATGAGAGACAAGTTTTAACGTGGTTCACCCGAAATTGGGCTACATCCACCAACAGAGAGTCCAATATTATTATCCAACAATCGAACCAATTATAACCATCAATCCTGGCAACTCAATACCGCTGCAAATGCTACAATAAAATATTAACAAAAACCCTAATCCTTAGCTGTTTTTATCAAGACTTATGTCGGTTACAAAATAGGGCTTTTTTTATGTCGGCCAATAGAAAAATAACTCCCGATGCCTTTATAAAATAATAAAAATTGTTTGAGGTTTCAGGGGCGTTGCCTCTTGACCCTAACCTTTATCACGACAGGGAGTGCACCAAGTGTACTGCCCCTAGACCTTGCAAGGGGCGTTATCCCTTGACCTCGTCTTAGGGGTGCTGCCCCCAAACCCCCGTTAAATAATTTGGGGGGAAACCACGCTGATAAAAGTGGGGAAAATATGACCTCCGAGTCTGATTAGGCTCCATATAACAACAATCTCCCACTTGGAGACTGATCAGACTCCACAACATATCATCTCCCACTTGGAGATTGATCATAACACTGCTGACCCTGTAGCTCCCATTGGAAATAAACACCCTGGACTCTGTTGTTCTGATTTTATGTTTTTAGTCTTGAAGACCAACCAAAGCTGAAGAGGAGCTCAGCTTCTCCCTTGTCATTGCCTTTGTAAACATATCCACTAGATTTTCATCTATATGTATCTTTTCCAGCCTTAATTGTCCATCATCCAACACCAATTGAATGAAGTGATACCTCAACCGTATGTGTTTGGTCTTTGAATGCAAAGCATAATTCTTTGCAAGATGTATGGCACTTTGACTGTCGGTAAATAAATAACTATTAGCCTGTTGTTTTCTTAATTCTTCCATGAAAGATTGCAGCCATATCATCTCCTTGCTTGCCTTTGTTGCAGCTACATACTCTACCTCTGTGGTGGATAAAGCAACCACGTTTTGCAACCTAGAGATCCAACTCACCGCTGTCCCACCTATAGTAAAGACATAATCTGTAGTACTCTACCTAGTATCAATATCCCTTGCCAAATCTGAGTCCACATAGCCTACTAAATCAGTATTAGAGCCCCCAAAACATAAGTGTTTAGTGTATGTACCTCTCAAATATCTGAGAATCTATTTTATCGCATTACAATGCTCCAATCTGGGATTACTCATATGCCTGCTGACAACTCCTACAACATGTGCAATATCTGGTCTCGTGCATACCATAGCATACATTAAACTTCCTACAACTAAAGCATATAGTACCTTAGACATTTTGTCTTCCTCCTCTTATGTCTTTGGACACATCTCCTTAGTCAATTTCAAATAACGAGGCAAAGGTGTGCTGGCAGCTTTTGCATTCTCCATATGAAATTTCTGCAACACCTTTTCAACATAATCAGTCTGAGATTGAGTCAATTTTTTGTTCTTCCTATCTTTGCAAATTTTCATACCAAGGATTTGTTTTGCTGCCCTCAAATCCTTCATAGAAAATGATTGTGCTAACTGTTGTTTTAACTCTCTTATGTGATCCATGTTAGACTCTGCTACAAGCATGTCATCAACATATAAATATAAAATAATGTAGCTGTCATTATCCAACCTTTTAAAATAAATACAATGGTCAGAATTACACCAGCTATAGCTTTGCTCAGCCATAAAACTATCAAATTTTAAATACCATTGCCGAGGTGCTTGTTTCAAGCCATATAAACTCTTCTTCAATCTATAGCAGTTTCTCCTTACCTTTGACCTTAAATCCTTGGTGCTGTTCCATATATATCTCCTCCAAATCACTATGGAGAAAGGTAGTTTTCACATCTAGCTGTTCCAAATGCAAATCTTTAGTAGCCACAATACTTAAAACAATACGAATAGAAGTCATCTTAACAACCGGAGAAAAAATCTCATCAAAATCAATGCCCTTTTTCTGTGCAAATCCTTTTACAACTAAACTAGTTTTAAATCTTTTCTTACCTCCATCTTCCTCTTTCAGCCTATAAACGCATTTGTTTGGTAAATAATTTTTACCTGCAGGCAACTTACATAATTCCCAAGTCTGATTTTTTAGCAAGGAGTCCATTTCTTCTTCCATTGCAAGCTCCCACTGAACCTTTGTATTCACCTGCATAGCTTCATCATACCCTTCTGGTTCACCAGCATTTGTTAACAAAATAGAATACAAAGAGAGATAAAACCTTTCAGGAGGTCTACTTAGCCTTGTTGACTGTCTAACATTCACTGGAGTTTGTGGTATTTCTTGTTATTGTTGCGGAGCATGAGGAACCACTGGAATATCACTATCACTATCTGGAGTATTATCCAACACCACATAATCCTTTTCTTTCTTCTCATGCTACTGCAACTAATCTTGGTACAACACCTTCTCATTAAATACAACATCCCTACTTCTCACAATTTTTAGATTTTCAACATCCCAAAGCCTATAACCAAATTCATCAATACCATATCCAACAAAGATACACTTTTTTGATTTTGCATCTAATTTGGTTCTATTTTCAGAATCTACATGTGCAAATGCTTCACATTCGAAGGTTTTGAGAAAAGAATAACTCACCTTATTACCTGTCCATGCTTCCTCTGGAATACCATAGCCCAAAGGAACTGAAGGACCTCTATTAATTAAATATACATCAGTATTGATAGCCTTTGCCCACATGTTTAAAGGTAGCCCAACATGCAATCTCATGCTCCTTGCACGCTCCATTATTGTCCTATTCATGCTCTCAGCCACTCCATTTTCTTATGGAGTCCCTAGAACTATTGTGTGCCTATGAATTCCATTAAAGGAACAATAATCCTCAAATTCTTTGCTGTAATACTCACCACCATTATCAGATCTGATACATTTTAATCTTTTACCCGTCTCATTCTCAACCAAGCTTCCATTTCTTAAATGTTTCAAATACATCAGATTTCTGCCTAAGGAAATAAATCCAAACCTTCCTAGTTGCACCATCTATGAATGTAACATAATACTGAGAGCCGCTGAGAAAAGATACATGAGCCGGTCCCCATACATCTGTATGCACAAGCTCCAACTTTTCATCTTTATTTTGCTTCCCATCCTTGAGAAAACTAACTCTCTTTTGTTTGCCATACACACAACTTTCATATAAATCTATTTTAATATATTTTAGACTTGGTAAAATTTTTTTAGAATGAAGTACCTTCATACATTTTTCACTCATATGCCCAAGTCTATTATGCAACAGTGTTGTCTCAGAACCTACAACAACTATTTCAGTCTCTTCCTGCGAACTCGCAACAACTATTCCTGAACTTGTTTAATTTTTCTCTGCAACAACTAAAGTAGAAGGAACAATATGACCTGTACAAAGATATAAGGTGCCTACTTTCACACCTTTTTCTACTATTAAGGCACCTCTTGAAACCTTCCAATTTTTATCACTAAAAGTAATTATGCAACCTTCATCACCTAGTTGCCCTGCTGAAATTAAATTCCTACTTAGCCTTGGAACATGCCTTACCTCTTGTAGTAGCCAATGATTCACATTCTATAACTTAATCTTAATTTTTCCTTTTCCAACAATTTGATAGGGGTCATTATCTCCCTAATAAACCAACCCAAAATCCCCTTGGACATAATCAAGAAAATAACTTCTATGGGGTGTAGCATGAAATGAGGCCCCTGAATCTAAAACCTATAAATTATCAACATTATTTAGGGAAAGAATCAAAGCATCATCTTCAGATTTATTACTTACCATATTTGCCTCCTTATTGCCTTCTTATTTGTCTCCTTTATTCTTTCGAGATCAACAATCTTTCTTCAGATGACCTGGTTTCCCATAGTACCAGCAATCCTTCTATCCTCTGGATTGGGACCTCTTGTCCTTTGATTTTCCTTGTGACTTCCCATGACCTACAGAACCTTTTCCTCTCTCTTTTGATCTGACCCTACTTTCTGCATTCAAAACACTACCTGATGTGGACCCTTCTAAGTTTTTCCATCGCATTTCCTCGCTAAGGATAACACCAACAACATCATCAAATTTCAAAGTATTCAAACCAGAGATAGAATTACTTACAACCATTACCAATCTATTCCAACTTTCTTGCAAATAACATAAAATCAAGAGAGCCCTCACCTCTTCATCAAATTTCACTTTTATAGAAGTTAACTGATTGATAATCATATTAAACTCATTTAAATTATCTGTCATAGATCCACCTTCATTCATTTTTAGATTAAACAAACGCTTCATGAGAAATACCTTATTTGAGGCTGAGGGTTTTTCATACAATTTAGCCAAAGCTTTCATTAGTTCATTTGTTATCTTTGCTTCTATTATATTGAACACCATAGATGGTGCCAAGCACAACTGAATGGTTCCTACTGTCTTTCTGTCCAGAAGGTTCCAATCCTCATCAGTCATTGTTGCCAGTTTTTTAGCTATTCCTTCCAACGGCCTCCATAAATCTTTCTGATAGAGATAATCCTCCATCTGCATCTTCCATAACTAATAGTTCTGCCCATTGAATTTATCTACCTTCAATTTACCCTCATCCACTATTGCTCCCACTTAACCGTAAGACTTTCACTCAATCGTGAGTCCTTCTTGCAGACGATAATCAAACACAACTCGCTCTGTTACCACTTGTTAGGAATTGCATGCAGAAGATATCAATTAAATGCAAATAAAGATTAAACAGATGAATGAAAATACACAGAAATAATAACAACGAGAGACAAGTTTTAACGTGGTTCACCCAAACTCAGGTTATGTCCACCAACATAGAGTCCAATATTATTATCCAGCAATCGAACTGATTACAACCAACAATCCTTGCAACTCAATACCACTGCAAATGCTACAATACAATATCAATAGAAACTCTAACCCTTAGCTATTTTTATCAAGACTTATGTTGGTTACAAAATAGGGTTTTTTTAATGTCCTCCAATACAAAAATAACTTCTGATGCCTTTATAAAATAATAAAAATTGTTTGAGGTTTCGGAGGTACTGCCCCTCAACCCTACCCTGTATCACAACAGGGAGCACGCTAGGGGTGTTGCCCCTGGACTCCACAAGGGGCACTGCCCTTGAGCCCATCTTGGGGGTACTGCCCCCAAACCCTCATTAAATAATTTGGGGGGAAACTGCACCAATAATAGTGGGAAAAATATAACCTTCGAGTCTGATTAGGCTCCATCTAACAATAGTCTCCCACTTGGAGACTAATCAGACTCCACAACATATCATCTTCCACTTTGAGACTGATCATAACACCGCTGACCCTATAGCTCCCACTAGAAATAAACACCCTAGACTCTGTTGTTTTGATTTTATGTTTTCAGTCTTGAAGACCAACTGAAGTTGAAGAAGAGCTCAACTACTCCCTTGTCACTGCCTTTGTAAACATATCTGCTGGATTTTCATCTGTATGTATCTTTTCTAGCCTTAACTGTCCATCATCCAAAACTGATCGAATGAAGTGATACCTCAACTGTATGTGTTTGGTCTTTGAATGCAATGCAGAATTCTTTACAAGATGTATGGCACTTTGACTGTCTGTAAAGAAATATCTGTTAGCCTATTGTTTGCCCAATTTTTCCATGAAAGATTGCAGCCATATCATCTCCTTACTTGCCTCTGTTGTAACTACATACTCTACCTTCGTGGTGGATAAATCAACCACCTTTTGCAACCTGAAGATCCAACTCACCACTGTCCCATCTACAATAAAGACAACCTGTACTACTCCGCATGGTATCAATATCCCCTACCAAATCTGAGGCCACATAGCATGCTAAATCAGTATGAAAGCCCACAAAACATAAGTGTTTAGTGGATGTACCTCTCAAATATCTGAGAATCTATTTTACCGCATTCCAATGCTCCAATATGGGATTACTCATAGACCTGTTAACGACTCCTACAACATGTGCAATATCTGGTCTAGTGCATACCATGGCATAAATTAAACTTCCTACAGCTGAAGCATATGGTACCTTAGACATTTTGTCTTCCTTCTTTTGTTTCTTTGGACACATCTCCTTAATCACTTTCAAATAATGAGGCAAAGGTGTGCTGATAGATTTTGCATTCTCCATATGGAATCTTTGCAACACCTTTTCAACATAATCAACCTGAGATAGATTCAATTTTCTGTTCTTCCTATCTCTGCAAATATTCATACCAAGGATTTATTTTACTGCCCCCAAATCCTTCATAGAAAATGATTGTGCTAACTGCTATTTTAACTCTCTTATGTGATCCATGTTAGACCTTGCTACAAGCATGTCATCAACATATAAACATAAAATAATGTAGTTGTCATTATTCAATCTCTTAAAATAAACATAATGGTTAGAATTACACCAGTTGTAGCCTTGCTCAGCCATAAAACTATCAAATTTCAAATACCATTGCCTAGGTGCTTGTTTCAGGCCATATAAACTCTTCTTAAATCTGCACACCAGTTTCTCCTTACCTTTGACCTCAAATCCTTGCGGCTGTTCTATATATATCTCCTCCACCAAATCACCATGGAGAAAGATAATTTTCACATCGAACTGTTTCAAATGCAAATTTTTAGCAACCACAATACTTAAAACAATACGAATAGAAGTCATCTTAACAATCAGAGAAAAAATCTCATCAAAATCAATGCCTTCTTTCTGTGCAAATCTTTTTACAACTAACCTGGCTTTAAATCTTTTCTTACCTCCATCTTCTTCTTTCAACCTATAAACCCATTTGTTTGGTAAAGACCTTTTACTTGCAGACAACTTACATAATTCCCAAGTCTGATTTTTCAGCAAGGAGTCCATTTCTTCTTTCATTGCAAGCTCCCACTGAATCTTTTTATCCACCTACATAGCTTCATCATAGCCTTTTGGTTCACTAGCATCTATTAAAAAACTAGAATACAAAGAGGGAAAAAAACTTTTTAGGAGGTCTACTTAGCCTTGTTGACCGTCTAACATTCACTGGAGTTTATGGTATTTCTTGTTGCTGTTGTAGAGCATGAGGAACCATTAGAACATCACTATCTGAAGTATCATCCAGCACCACATAATCCTTTTTTTTCTTCTCATGCTGTTGCAACTTATATTTGTCCAACACCTAATTGAATACAACATCCCTGCTTCTCACAATTTTTAGATTTTTAACATCCCAAAGCCTATAACCAAATTCACCAATGCCATATCCAACAAAGATACACTTTTTTAATTTTGCATCTAGTTTGGTTCTATTTTCAGAATCTACATGTGCAAATGCTTCACATCCAAAGGTTTTGAAAAAAGAGTAACTCACTTTCTTACTTGTTCATGCTTCCTTTGGAATACCATAGCTCAAAGAAACTGAATGACCTCTATTAATTAAATATACAGTGGTATTGACAGCCTCTGCCCACATGTTTAAAGGCAGCCCAACATGCAATCTCATGCTTTTTACATGCTCCATTATTGTCTTATTCATGCGCTCAGCCACTCTATTTTCTTATGGAGTCCCTGGAACTATTTTCTGCCTACGAATTCCATTAAAGGAATAATAATCCTCAAATTCTTTGCTGCAATACTCACCACCATTATCAGATCTGATACATTTTAATCTTTTACCTGTCTCATTCTCAACCAAGCTTCTCCATTTCTTAAATAGTTCAAATACATCAGATTTCTGCCTAAGGAAATAAATCTAAATCTTCCTAGTTGCATCATCTATAAATGTAACAAATACCAAGAGCCAATGAGAGAAGATACCCAAGCCGGTCTCCATACATCTGTATGCACAAGCTCCAACTTTTCATCTTCCTTTTGCTTCCCACCCTTGAGAAAACTCTCTTTTGTTTGCCATACACAACTTTCACAAAAATCTATATTAATACATTTCAGACTTGGTAAAACTTTCTTAGAATGAAGTACCTTCATACATTTTTCACTCATATGCCCAAGTCTATTATATCACAGTGTTTCTCAGAACCTGCAGCGACTGTTTCAGTCTCTTCTTGCGAACCCGTAGCAACTATTCCTAAACTTGTTTGATTTTTCTCTGCAACAACTAAAGTAGAAAGAACAATATGACCTGTACAAAGATATAAGGTGCCTACTTTCACACCTTTTTTCTACTATTAAGGCACCTCTTGAAACCTTCCAATTTTTATCACTAAAAGTAACTATGGAACCTTCATAACATAGATACCCTGCTGAAATTAAATTCCTACTTAGCCTTAGAACGTGCCTTACCTCTTGTAGTAGCCAATGATTCTCATTCTGTAACTTAATCTTAATTCTTCCCTTTCCAACAATCTCACAGGGTTCATTATCTCCCAAATAAACCAACCCAAAACCCCCTTGGACATAATCAAGAAAATAACTTCAATGGGACGTAGCATGAAATGAGGCCCCTGAATCTAAAACCCATGAATCATCATTATTATTTGGGGAAAGAATCAAAGCATCATCTTCAAATTTATTACCTACCACATTTGCCTCCTTATTGCCTTCTTGTTTGTCTCCTTTATTTTTTCGAGACCAACAATCTTTCTTTAGATGACCTGGATTCCCACAATACCAGCAATCCTTCTGTCCTCTGGATTGGGACCTCTTGTCATTTGATTTTCCTTGTGACTTCCCATGACCTTCAGAACTTTTTCCTCTCTCCTTTGATCTGCCCTTGCTTTCTACATTCAAAACAATAGCTGATGTGGACCCTCCTGAGCTTTTCTGTCGCATTTCCTAACTAAGGATAATACCAACAACATCATCAAATTTCAAAGTATTCAAACCAGAGACAGAGTTACTTACTGCTATTACCAAGCTATTCTATCTTTCTGGCAAAGAACATAAAACCAAGAGAGCCCTCACCTCTTCATCAAATTTCACTTTTACAGAAGTTAACTAACTGGTAATCGTATTAAACTTATTTAAATGATCTGTCACAGATCCACCTTCAATCATTTTTGGATTAAACAAACGCTTCATGAGAAATACCTTATTTGAGTCTGAGGTTTTTTCATACAATTTAGTCAAATCTTTCATCAGTTCATCTATTGTCTTTGCTTCTTTTATATTGAACACCACAGATGGTGCCAGGTATAACCGAATGGTTCCTAGTGCCTTTCTGTCTAGAAGATTCTAATTTTCATCAGTCATTGTTGCCGATTTCTTGTCTTTTCCTTCCAACAGCCTCCATAAATCCTTCTGATAGAGATAATCCTCCATCTGCATATTTCATAACTGATAGTTCTACCTATTGAATTTATCTACCTTCAATTTACCCTCATCAACAATTGCTCCCACTTAACCGTGAGACTCCCACTCAATTGTGAGACCTTCATGCAGATGATAATTGAAAACAACCCGCTATGATACCACATGTTAGGAATTACATGCAGAAGATATCAATTAAATGCAAATAAAGATTAAATAGAGGAATGAAAATACACAGAAATAATAATAGTGAGAGACAAGTTTTAATGTGGTTCACCCAAACTCAGGCTACATCCACCAATAGAGAGTCCAATATTATTATCCAGTAATCGAACCGATTACAACCAACAATCCTTACAACTCAATACCGTTGTAAATGCTACAATACAATATCAATGAAAATCCTAACCCTTACCCGTTTTTATCAAGACTTATGTCAGTTACAAAATAGGGTTTTTTTAATGTCGGCCAATAGAAAAATAACTCCTGACACTTTTATAAAATAATAAAAATTGTTTGAGGTTTCGAGGGCACTGCCCCTCGACTCCGCCCTGTATCGTGACAGGGAGCACGTAGGGGTGCTGCCCCTGGACCCCGTAAGGGGCGCTACCCCTTGGCCCTATCTTGGGGGCGCTGCCCCCAAACCCCTGTTAAATAATTTGGGGGAAAATCGCGTTGATAAAAGTGGGGAAAATATAACCTCCGAGTCTGATTAGGCTCCATATAACAACAATCTCCTACTTGGAGACTGATCATTGTCCACAACATATCATCTCCCACTTAGAGACTGATCATAACATTGTTGACCTTGTAGCTCCCATTGGAAATAAACACCTTAGACTCTGTTGTTCTGATTTTATGTTTTCAGTCTTGAAGACTAACCAAAGCTGAAGAGGAGCTTAGCTTCTCCCTTGTCACTACCTTTGTAAACCTATCCACTGGATTTTCATATGTATGTATCTTTTCTAGCCTTAACTGTCCATCATCCAACACCGATCGAATGAAGTGATACCTCAACTGTATGTGTTTGGTCTTTGAATGCAAAGCATAATTCTTTGCAAGATGTATGGCACTCTGACTGTCTGTAAATAAATAACTGTTAGCCTGTTGTTTGCCTAATTCTTCCATGAAAGATTGCAACCATATCATCTCCTTGCTTGCTTTTGTTGCAGCTACATACTCTGCCTCCGTGGTGGATAAAGCAACCATGTTTTGCAACCTAGAGATCCAACTCACCACTGTCCCACCTATAGTAAAGACATAACCTATAGTACTCCACCTGGTATCAATATCCCCTGCCAAATCTAAGTCCACATAGCCTGTTAAATCAGTATTAGAGCCCCCAAAACATAAGTGTTTAGTGGATGTACGTCTCAAATATATGAGAATCCATTTTACTGCATTCCAGTGCTCCAATCTAGGATTACTTATATACCTGCTGACGACTCCTACAACATGTGCAATAGCTGGTCTCGTGCATACCATGACATACATTAAACTTCCTACAACTGAAGCATATGGTACCTTGGACATTTTGTCTTCCTCCTCTTATGTCTTTGGACACATCTCCTTAGTCAATTTCAAATAATGAGGCAAAGGTGTGCCGACAACATTTGCATTCTCCATATGGAATCTCTGCAACACCTTTTCAACATAATCAACTTGAGATAGAGTCAATTCTCTGTTCTTCCTAACTCTGCAAATTTTCATACGAAGGATTTGTTTTGCTGCCCCCAAATCCTTCATAGCAAATGATTGTGCTAACTGATATTTTAACTCTCTTATGTGATCCATGTTAGACCCTGCTACAAGCAAGTCATCAACATATAAACATAAAATAATGTAGCTATCATTATCCAACCTCTTAAAATAAATACAATGGTCAGAACTACATTAGCTGTAGCCTTGCTCAACCATAAAATTATCAAATTTTAAATACCATTGCCGAGGTGCTTGTTTCAGACCATATAAACTCTTCTTTAATTTGCACACTAGTTTCTCCTAACCTTTGACCTCAAATCCTTGGGGCTATTCCATACATATCTCCTCCAAATCACCATGGAGAAAGACAATTTTCACATCTAGCTGTTCCAAATGCCAATCTTCAGTAGCCACAATACTTAAAACAGTAGGAATAGAAGTCATCTTAACAACCAGAAAAAAATCTCATCAAAATCAATGCTCTTTTTCTGTGCAAATCCTTTTACAACTAACCTGGATTTAAATCTTTTCTTACCTCCATCTTCCTCTTTCAGCCTAGAAACCCATTTGTTTGGTAAATACTTTTTACTTGCAGACAACTTACATAATTCCTAAGTCTGATTTTTTAGCAAGGAGTCCATTTCTTCTATCATTGCAAGCTTCCATTGAATCTTTGTATCTGCATGCATAGCTTCATCATACCCTTCTGGTTCATCAGCATCTATTAACAAAATAGAATACAAAGAGGGAGAAAACCTTTTAGGAGGTCTACTTAGCCTTTTTGACTGTCTAACACTCATTGGAGTTTGTGGTATTTCTTGTTGCTATTGTGGAGCATGAGGAACCACTAGAACATCACTATCTGGAGTATCATCCAATACCACATAATCTTTTTCTTTCTTCTCATGCTGCTGCAACTGATCTTTGTACACCACCTTCTCATTGAATACAACATCTCTACTTCTCACAATTTTTAGATTTTCAACATCCCATAGCCTATAACCAAATTCATCAATGCCATATCCAATGAAGATACACTTTTTTGATTTTATATCTAGCTTGGTTCTATTTTCAGAATCTACATATGCAAAAATCTTCGCATCTGAAGGTTTTGAGAAAAAATAACTCACCTTCTTAATTGTCCATACTTCCTCTGGAATACCACAACTCAAAGGAACTGAAGGACCTCTATTAATTAAATATACAATGGTATTGACAGCCCCTGCCCACATGTTTAAAGGTAGCCCAATATGCAATCTCATGCTCTTTGCATGCTCCATTATTGTCCTATTCATGTGCTCAACCACTCCATTTTCTTGTGGAGTCCTTGGAACCATTTTCTGCCTACGATTTCCATTAAAGGAACAATAATCCTCAAATTCTTTGCTGCAATACTCACCACCATTAACAGATCTGAAATATTTTAATCTTTTACTCGTCTCATTCTCAACCAAGTTTTTCCATTTCCTAAATGTTTCAAATATATCAGATTTCTACCTAAGGAAATAAATCCAAACCTTCCTAGTTGCATCATCTATGAATGTAACATAATACTTAGAGGCACCGAGAAAAGATACCTAAGCTGGTCCCCATACATCTGTATGTACAAGCTCCAACTTTTCATCTTTCTTTTGCTTCCCAATCTTGAGAAAACTCTCTTTTGTTTGCCATACACACAACTTTCACATAAATCCATATTAATACATTTCAGACTTGGTAAAACTTTATTAGAATGAAGTACCTTCATACCTTTTTCACTCATATGCACAAGTTTGTTATGCCACATTGTTGTCTTAGAACCTACAACAACTGTTTTAGTCTCTTCCTGCGAACCCACATCAACTGTTTCTGAACTTGTTTGATTTTTCTCTGCAACAACTAAATTGGAAGGAACAATATGACCTATACAAAGATATAAGGTGCCTACTTTCACACCTTTTTTCTACTATTAAGGAACCTCTTGAAACCTTCTAATTTTTATCACTTAAAGTAACTATGCAACCTTCATCACCTAGCTGGCCTGCTGAAATTAAATTCCTAATTAGCCTTGGAACGTGTCTTACCTCTTGTAGTAGCCAATGATTCCCATTCTGCAACTTAATCTTAATTCTTCCCTTTCCAATAATCTAACAGGATTCGTTATCTCTCAAATTAACCAGCCTAAAATCCCCTTGGACATAATCAAGCAAATAACTTCTATGGGGCGTAACATGAAATAAGGCCCCTGAATTTAAAACCCAGGAATCATCAGCATTATCTGTGGAAGGAATCAAAGCATCATCTTCAGATTTATTACTTACCACATTTGCCTCCTTATTGCCTTCTTGTTTGTCTCCTTTATTCTTCTGAGACTAGCAATCTTTCTTCAGATGACCTAGTTTCCCACAGTACCAACAATCCTTCTGTCTTCTGGATTGGGACCTCTTGTCCTTTGATTTTCCTCGTGACTTCCCATGACCTCCAAAACCTTTTTCTCTCTCCTTTGATCTACCCTTGCTTTCTGCATTCAAAACACTATCTGATGTGGACCCTCTTGAGCTTTTCCGTTGCATTTCCTCGCTAAGGATAACACCAACAACATCATCAAATTTCAAAGTATTTGAATTAGAGGCAGAGTTACTTACAACCATTACCAAGCTATTCCAATTTTCTGGCAAAGAACATAAAACCAAGAGAGCCCTCACCTCTTCATTAAATTTCACTTTTATAAAAGTTAACTGACCGGTAATCATATTAAACTCATTTAAATGATGTGTCACAGATTCACCTTCAATCATTTTCAGATTAAACAAATGCTTCATGAGAAATACCTTATTTGAGGCGGAGAGTTTTTCATACAATTTAGCTAAAACTTTCATTAGTTGATCTGTTGTCTTCGCTTCTATTATATTGAATGCCACAGATGGTGCCATACACAACCAAATGGTTCCTAGTGCCTTTATGTCTAGAAGATTCCAATCCTCATCAATCATTGTTGCTAATTTCTTGGCTATTCCTTCCAACGAATTCCATAAATCCTTTTGATAGAGATAATCATGCATCTGCATCTTCTATAATTAATAGTTCTGCCCATTGAATTTATCTACCTTCAATTTACCCTTATCTGCCATTGCTCCCACTTAACCATGAGACTCCCACTCAATCGTGAGACCTTCTTGTAGACGATAATCAAACACAACCTGCTCTGATACCATTTGGTAGGAATTGCATGCAGAAGATATCAATAAAATGCAAATAAAGATTAAATAGAGGAATGAAAATATATAGAAATAATAACATCGAGAGACAAGTTTTAATGTGGTTCACCCAAACTCAGGCTACATCCACCAATAGAGAGTCTAATATTATTATCCAGCAATCGAATCGATTACAACCAACAATCCTTGCAACTCAATACCACTGTAAATGTTACAATACAATATCAACGGAAACCCTAACCCTTAGCTATTTTTATCAAGACTTATGTCGGTTACAAAATAAGATTTTTTTATGTTGGCCAATAGAAAAATATCTTTCGATGCCTTTATAAAATAATAAAAATCATTTGAGCTTTCAGGGGTGCTGTCCCTTGACCCCGCCCTGTATCCCGACAGGGAGCATGCCAGGGGCGTCGCTCCTAGACCTTGCAAGGGGTGATTCTCCTTGACCCCGTCTTGGCGGCGCTTCTCCCAAACCCCCATTAAATAAGTTTGGGGGAAACCATGCTGATAAAAGTGGGGAAAATATAACCTCTGAGTTTGATTAGGCTCCATATAATAACAGGTGGACTTGGGCACTAACGTCCTAGTCCAGCCCTATTTTGGGTATGCCCTAAACTTTTATGTCAATTTTATGACTGTTAATTAGGTCCTATGCTGACATCTAAAGTTTGAATTACAAAATTCTTAGTGGGAATCTTTGTAGTTGCATATATAAACATGATTAGGTTTCATGTGCAAAATAGATGGACATTTTGATTGGCAAACTTTTGTGTAAGTGATACAAGGCATTCATTGTGTTGCAGGGCAGTACTTTGTTGTTATTGTGTTTGTATTTATAGATTTGTCATCCATCTCCTCATGGCATGAAGAACATCTTCCTTCCATGAGATCTTCACCACAAGGTGATATCTATTGTGTTTTCAATCATTTATCATTTAGATTTTTGCATCTATCCCACTGGGATATGCACTTTCATCTGACAACGGTGTTTGGAAGACTTGAATGTCTCTCCAGGGCTTGATTGAGGCAAGCCTCTAAACACCACAACTCCCTCCAACACTCCTTGTGATTGCAAGTTACAGGTCAAGTCCCGTGGAGTGGAGTTGCAGGAACGAGTAGCAGACACAAAGGATTCAAGATTTGAAAAGTAGGACACTGGTGCTTTTCCTGGATTAGGGCTCTAGTCCCCATGTCCTTCGTAGTGGAATTTGCAGTGCAAATCAATGTCAGAAGGAGATCAAGATCCTACAATGAAACAAGTACCTTGGACTTGGGCACTAGTCCCCGTGTCCCTGACTTTTCTGCCTTTTGAACTTTGAAAAATAGTAAGTTAAATATCTCTGTCCTTTGCTTCAGTCTAAAAAGATTTGTCGTAATTTGATAATTTGCATAACTAGGGTTTCTAAGCACAATTGAGCATTAAATAGAGACATTGTTTGACACATCTAAGAATCCACAACTTCCCAAGTGGCAGCCCAACTTGATAGGTGATTGCTCTCACTTAGTGGAGATTCAACTCTGTTGATAGGCCCTTGGAATGTTTGTTGGGAAAGGAGGATTACACATAAATGCCTAAAATCAACAACCCCCTTTTCCATACAAAATATTTTTGTGAACCCGTGTTGTTAAACTTTTTGGCACCTTGATGAGTGTTTTTTAATAGATTTGCATTCATTCATCTTATTGCATTTGAAAAATTACAAAAAACTTGAAAATTTTGAAAAATTTGAAAAAATTGGCATTTTAGGCTTACATTTTAGCATAATTTAAATTATTTGGAATTCAACTTCATTAAATTTCTGTCATTTTCATTAGATCTAATTTAAATTGTAGAAATTCATCATTTAGAATACATTTGCATTGCATTTTTGTGCTTAATTTGACAAAAATTACTTGAAATTATGCATTTTTCATAAAAACCTAGTTTTGCATTAGCTAGGGTTTGTAGTCAAAATATTGTTTTAGATTTTACTATCATTTTCAAACACTTATCAAGATTTATTTATAACTGTAGTGTTGCATCATAGTGGTTTGCTTGCAAAATTTCATGCCTAGGGTTTAAAAACCTTGCTTTTTCACTAGATTTTGGCCTTATCGTCTCTCTAGATTTGCACCATAGGCGTGTTGTAAGGGATTTTTATGCACTAATTGGATGTTATTAGGGTTATTATATACTTCCCCTCATCAAATTATTTACAACACCCTTTTTATTAGGCCTTCACATTGAAAATTTGTGAAAAATTGCATATTTTAACTATATTTTCCCTAGGGTTTGACTTACATTTGCACTCTAAGCATGTTGTGATAGATTTTATGGCTTTAGGTGACTAATATTACTTCTATAACCTGATACACATCTTAAAATTCTTTACAATACCATTTTTATTGGGTCTTTGCATTGAAAAATTGTGAAAAATTGCATATTTTAGCACATTTTCACTAGGTTTTGACTTGTCATCACTCTAGATTTGCATCAAAAGTGTGTTGTGAAGGATATTATTTCTTTATTGAACTGATATCAAACATATTATTTTATTCCCTTGATCAATTTCCTTACAACACCTTTTCTTTCACTTATTTGCATTGAAAAAAGTTGAAAATCAAGCATTTTAGGTCATTTTCACACATAGTTTTGCATTCATGGATTCTCCTAATCATTCATCTTTGGAAGATTTGAACATTATGAATTATGATAATTTTTAAAAATTCACTGATAAATATCCTCAAGTCTTGCATCAAATAGCCTACATCTATGGTATTGACTTGTCTGTAAGCACTATCTATGATATCCTTCGAACAATAGCTTATTTTGAAAGTTTTCGCACTATCGTGGGTGTTTTCCCTTCAATCTTGGAAAATATCACCAATTTCATTTTTGAAAATAACCACAAGGAAAGTATTAGTGAAGATATTATTCCCTCTCTCCCTTCATTTTATGATGATATAATGGAAATTCTTTCTGAGACCTATGAGAATGATATAGCAATGGGTGATTCATTGAACAAAGAGACTTGTCCCAACATAACCCCACTTAGTGAGGATATTTTGGCACAAGAAGAAGATATCATTGATACATTTGTCCATACTAATCTGCCATCCCTTCCCACTCTCCCTAGCCAGGATGATGTTTTGGATGATGCAGATTCCCTTTGCGAACATTTGCTTCAACCTGCTAAAATTGAAAATTTACCACTTGATGTTTAAGAACTTCTCAATTACATCTTAAACAAAGAAACCGATGATGCATCTTTACCTAAACCTTCACATGCCTTGGAAAACAATGAACTTTCACACGATATTGAAGAACAAACTATCCCTCAAACCCAAGGTATTCCAACACCCTATATATGGATTGAAATGGGCACTTTTCGAGTTCCTCAACAACGTCATTCAAATGGAATTACAAGAGCTCCTGTAACTGACATAGAAAATGGAAATATCCCCTCTCTACTATCATTAATGGATACCTTTCCTACAAGGATACCCTCACAAACTCATGAACTTATGGAAGAGAGAAGAAGAGATAAAGCTTTAACCATTAAGGTAAAGATCAAAATCCATGATGACCACTAGCCCAGTTGTCCCTATAGGTAAGTATTTCTAACCCTTTACCTCTGTGATGTGTTTCCCCTGTGATGTGTTTTGTGTTGTTTAGGCCTCCTAGGATGACCCTTGATACTCTCGTAAGGTCAAGGATACTAGGAGACCGCCTTTGTTGTGACCCTTCTTCTATTTGTATCATCATTTTTCTATATTGCTTCTCTTCTATTTTCATTGTTGTGTGTTGTGTCTTATAGACATAGCGTTGCGGTTGGTGACTTGGGGGCACCCTCCTATGTGACTGTCCCTAAGACACTTGTTTATCCTCTCTTGATTTATTGTTTCCCTTCCTCAGGTGGTTCTATCTAGCATGTTGATGACGAAAAACATTTTATACTGATGCAGACCTAGTGTCCCTTTAGTGAGTAATCAAAAAATGGACCTAGTCCATACATGACGATGAGGTTGTTATATATAATCTGACACTTGGCTAGTAGAATCACTCCTTATGATCTTGATGCTCTCTTATCGCACTTACAAAACATAACAATACTGCTACTCTGTGCACTTTGTCTATCTTGAATCTTGCATTCCTTGGTTCTTTATGTGAATGATCATATGCATTTGTTTATCATGATTATATAGACACTAACACTTTTCTTGCAGGGATGTGTTTGTGGGAAAATTTGGCAATCGTAAAGTACATGTCACCTTCGGGGGGCATGGGCTTTGTGAGAGCTTGTGTTCCCTTGTGTGTTTTCTTCCTACCTTAACGTGCTTGATATCGGTACATGACATCAACCACCTTAAGGTGGGGGCATATATAAGGTAAGATGTCTGTTGTAGATGTTAGCAATGTGTGTTTGTGAATTTTGAATCTATTGCAATCACTTAAGCCCTCTGTGGAGGTAGGATATTGTGCATATCCTTTTTATCTTAAGCCCTCCGTGCAAAGTGGGGATGGTGCATTTCTCAAGGAGAGTGCACAATCTTGTCTTTTTCTAAAAGTCCTTTGCAGAGTTAGGGAGCGGTTCTATGACTAAATTAACCATTAAGCATGTCTTCAGTGATTGTTGTGGTGAAGCCCAATCATCGGTGTGTGCCTGTAATGTGCCTGAGATGGTGATGAATGTAGAAATAGGTACACTCCATCACTTGTCTACCGTGTTTACTCCGTGTCTTCCATGTGTGTGTGTATGGCGTGTTTGTTCCCAAGCATAGTCTAAAGACTAGTGACAATGAGTCCCTCCTATGCTTTGGAATTTGTTTGGCGTGTTTGATTTGTATGGTGTGTTTGTTCTCAAGTGCAGTCTAAAGACTGGTGGCGACAAGTCCCTCCTGCACATTGAGATTTGTTTTACGTGTTTGTTGCCCCATGTGCAGTCTAAAGACCAGTGGTGATGAGTCCCTCCTGCATTTTGGGTTGTGTGTTTACTTTCCTTGTACTTGCATTCTGCATTTCATAAATGAGAAAAATAAAAAGAAAATAATCACTATATTCACTATGTTTTGTGTGTTTTCAATGTTGTTTTCTCTGTGTTTTGCATGCCTATTACTATCTTCAATGTGTTTGACGTGTCTTCTCCATGCTTGGAGTGTTTGTTGTGTTTATTGACCATACTTTAATGCATGTATTGGCCTTGTGTTTATACATACATTAAAGTGGGGGCTAAATGTTATGTCAGAAAAAGTAACCTTGGGGGATTTTTCCTATTAAGGTTTAGCTCCAGAGTCCTGTAATTACATTTAGAGTATTTTGCATGTTATTTCTAACTCCCGATGAGAAAACCCTTGGGTCTTGTGACAAATAGGACCTAGGGGACTGCACTTTGATGAATCCTGAGCAAAAATGGCAGGGTAGACTTGGGTGCTAGTGCCCTAGTCTAGCCCTATTTTGGGTCTGCCCTAAACTTTTATGTCAGTTTTATGACCATTAATTAGGTCCTATGTCGACATCTAAAGTTTGAATTACAAATTTAGTGAGAATAACTGTAGTTGCATATATAAGCATGATTAGGTTTCATTAGCAAACTAGATGGATATTTTGATTCACAATCTTTTGTGAAAGTGATTCAAGGCATTCATTGTGTTGTAGAGCAGTATTTTGTTGTTATTGTGTTTGTATTTGTAGATTTGGCATCCATCTCCTCATGGCATGAAGAACATCTTCCTTCCATGAGATCTTCACTACAAGGTGATATCTATTGTGTTTTCAATCATTTATCATTTGGATTTTTGCTTCTATCTCACCAGGATATGCACTCTCATCTGACAACAGTGTTCTAAAGACTTGAATGTCTCTTTGGGGCTTGACCGAGGCAAGCCTCTAAACACCACAACCCTCTCCCACACTCCTTGTGATTGCAGGTTACATGTGTCGAGTCCCGTGGAGTGGAGTTGCAGGAAGGAGTAGCAGACACAAAGGATTTGGGATCTGAAAAGAACTAGGACACTGGTGCTTTTCCTGTACTAGGGCACTAGTCCCCGTGTCCTCCGTAGTGGAATTTATAGAAACTAAAGTTGCAGTGTAGATCAGTGTGGGAAGGAGATCAGGATCCCACAAAGAAACAGGTACCTTGGACTTGGGTGCTAGTCCCCGCATCCCTGACTTTTCTGCCTTCTGAACTTCAAAAAATAGTAAGTTAAATATCTCCGTCCTTTGCTTCAATTTAAAAGGATTTGCTGTAATTTGATAATTTGCTTACTGATTTGCATAATTAGGGTTTCTAGGCACAATTAAGCATTAGATAGACATTGTTTGACACATCCAAGAATCCACAGCTTCCCAAGTGGCAGCCCAACCTGATAGGTGATTGCTCTCTCTTAGTGGAGATTTAACTCGATTGATAAGCCCTTGGAATGTTTGTTGGGAAAGGAGGATTACACATAAACCCCTAAAATCAACAACCCCCTTTTCCATACAAAATAGGTAAAGATGATATAATTCCAATATTAGTAGAAATATCCACACTGTAATTAGTTAAACAGTGTGAGATTTAGGAAAATGGTGCTATGGAAGTTAAAATTGTAGAATTGACCAAACTTTAGGAAAAGAGAGTTTGTGCTAAACTCTATGGCTAGTCACCAATAGGTGGTCAAATGATGGTTTGATCGGAGATCATATGATCCAAATTTCAAGGTGGGAGACTCAGTTTTAAAGTGGGAAGAGCAAGAAACAAAGCTAAAACAAAATTCCAAATTTGATTCCTTGTGGAGTGGCCCATACAAGATTATCACCTGTAAGCAACATAATGCTTTTGAATTAGAAGATGAAGCTTGTGAGTTGCTAGAGATTCTAGTTAATGGAATATATTTAAAGCACCATAACTAAAAGTAAAGCTAATTGTTGTACATAGTTAGATTAAGTTGTTTTTATTTCTTAGTTTCTAGAGGATGTGTTGCGTCTTGATAAGATTAGTTGTCATTGATGTCAAAAGTATGTGCTCCGAAGATAGTCAATATGCAGTATCAGTTGGTGCAAGTCAATATGAAGAAGAATGGTAATCAACCTGATGTATAAGTGTGATGTGGAGGTGAGTAAACTTGTTCTAATATGTTTCCTATATGTCTACATTAAATCCTACCAGTTTGGGGTACAGCACTTAGACATAAGTTGCAGAAGTTTTGCTATGGCATTTACAGTGTATACTCTAAGGCAGAGTCACAATGTTTTGGTCCACATTCTACCGCAAAGAAAGATTTAGTATTGCGGTTTAGAAGATAAGTAAATTGGCATATGAATGTGTTATATCCAAGATCTTGAGTCTTTATACCCTCAGCAGTGAAATTTATAAGTGACAGAGTTCCGATCTGTGATTTGACAAAGTAAAGTAATAGTGAAGACTTGTTGGAATGCTCGGACGCGTTCCTCTGGAAGTAAATATTTGTTCATACGATTTTGAGGACTTGATTAGAGATGGATAATGCATGCTTCTTTGTAGTATCAAGTGATTCAGGGGTCCACAAGTTTAGTTTTCAAATGACAGAAGTGCTATAGTTGACTCTGGATGCCTAACTACTCTCAGAACATAGGTTTGAGTACTTGCGCTAGTTGGAGAATGTACAGATTGGCTATAAGAGTTTATGTGAACATTCTACATATCTCAATATGTCTCAGGGTTGAAGTACATACAATTCCTTCTTGTTTCTAGTACTGTATGAAGTGTTCAAGTCACTTTGAATTATATGAATGTTGATTACAGTGCAATTTAGTTAAATGTTCCCGAATTCCTCTATAAGTAATAGATGTGGTTGTGTAGTTTTGAAGACATGTTAAGAATGATGCATAATTTCATTTATAAGAGTTTCATATGTTTTAGTGGTCCTCAATACAATATCCTAAGTTTTGATATGTCACGGTCAGTCTGGAGTACTCTGTTTTCATTAGTACAACATGTTTCTTCTTTTGCAGATGCACATAATGATCAGATAATTTAGGTGAATGGTGTAAGGATAGTGTTGATAAGGTACATTGCTCATATCTTGGTCTGCATGATGTTTTTGATGTCTCCTCAGTGATGTAAAGATGGATAGTTAGAAGTGTTAGTGTTGTTTGGGCTGACAGTCTAGTTTTTTTCATGTGTGGTTGATCCTAATTGGTTAATTTGACTTTGAAGGATGTGTTATGATGTATTTGATCCTATTTTGCAATGTGAAGTGATCCACAACTCATAATGTATTTGTTCTAAGCCAACCTATATAGTATCACACATTTCATCATCTTGGTGCCGACCTAATTGAAGTTTTGAGTTGTTGCAAAGGGTATATATAGAAGAACAAAATCATTTGTGTGAAGAGCAACAATTGAGAAATATATTAAGCATGAAGTGTGTGAAGTTAGAGTGATGGGGTAATTATGCAAAATAAGGTACTGCAACATCAACATATGACAAATGCCTTCTTTGCAGTAGTTCAGGTTCCTATTTTCATGTATCCTGCTATCAGACAGTGAGTCTCCTTAGCATGTCTTTGTGTCTTGCCCTAAGGTTGTAGCCTTAGTTTGCAAGTCAGCAGGGAGTAGTAGCTTCCTTGTCTTGTAGCCCTAAAACAAAGTTGTAATTTTTTATAGCAGTGAGCTTACTATATTGTGTGTTAATCCTCACCACAGTTTTTCCCTCATTAGGTTTTCCACATAAAAATCTTGGTGTCCTTGTGTGGTGCATGCTTTCCTTTCTGTTCTTCTTCTTTTGGTTAAATGTGATTTCATGTTTAAATTGCAAATGGAATTAATTTAATATTTAAGGATAGACTGATTCACCCCCCTTAGTCTCTAGATGTGTTCAACAGGATGGGTGTGTTTTCCTGCCACTTTTCAAATAAGCGCATTTTTCATGCATTGTTCTATTTTGTTACTTTTATTTAAATAAGCTTAGACTCTTCCTAGACTTCCAAGTGTCATCGCTCCTCAATGCCAAGTATACATTCAAATTTTAAGAAGATGTCAAAATGACTCATCAACTACCTGTTGATCAGGTATTAATTGCAAAAGATCTGCACAAATATAGCCATGATGCAAAAAATTAGGGTAAGGGGAGAAAGGAAAGCTTGAGTGTGCAAATTGACATTTAAGTGAAAGGACATTAATGAAGCCTATCAAGTTCATAAATTTTGCATGATCTGACTTTTTTATAAATTCAAAAGGAAACATACAGAAATGCCCTATCATGAACATTACAAAATTCAAATTGTCTCTCTGCATTGTGCAATATGTTGTTTCCCCAATTTACCTTCAACATCACAAAAATTGTTGCTTCTACATGAAGTCTACAAACAAGAAAATGGATTTGCAAAAGGAAGTTTCAGGTAGTGGAACTCCTAGAAAGAAAATAAGCTCACCTAAACCAAATCTCCCTTTAGACTTGAGAGTTAGCAAGCCTTATGTTGCTGCTCCGACACAACCCAAAGTAAAAGTCCCTCTTATAAGGGAATTGAAAAAAGGAGTGCATACAGATTCAAATCTATTTTATGACCCGCCATATATTATCTTTGAGATAGTGCTCTCTAAAGCTACTAAAACCTTGAGAGAGTGAGCACATACATGCATGTACAACAAGGTCAGGGATGGAGAGGTGGAAACTTTCGAGATTCATGTTTTGAGCTTAACATTAGCTCAATATATGGTCCCATGTTATGAAATTGTGGACACATGTGCCAGGTGATTTGATACAAAAAATAGGGTCATTCAAGGAAGAAACCTATAGGTAGAAATCAATGCCACCATTGTGAGAGAGATGCTAACATTAGAATATGATCCCGCAACTTTATTTTGTAGCCACCCTAAGATACAAAAGATATAGGACACCAAGAAAAATAAACTCAGTTTCTTGGACACAGAACTCCACCTGGATGACAACACAGTGTTGCCTCCCCTTACTTTAGCCTTGCTACAGTTTACACAGGATGTCCAAGATGCTTGTTCCATGATGGATTTCATCTTTGGGCTTGATAATGATAGTAGTGTTTATGACTTCTAGTTGGGAGATATTTTTAGACTCAAAACCATCACTAAAAGGTAGGCTTATAAGATTGATTTTTTAGAAGTTATAGTTGGCACACTGTGCTATTAGTTGGAAAACTTTAGCAACCAACAAGTCTTCAGGTGCTCTTCCTACTTGCTACACTTAATTTTGTTTCAAAACTCTCGCTTCTTCCAGCCATACATGCATCTCACCATGTTTGATGCTTCAGTTGATACACATAAAGTTATACCTGTTTTAGCATGGACTTGAACATTCTTTCTAAAACTTATTATTATTATGAGTTTGTTGAGTATTTCCTTGCCCCAGACCTCATTGATCTTATCCCAGAATACATCACTTTAGATTAAGTGACAAACAAAAGGATCTCATGACCAATAGTAGAATCCCTTGTGACTGGTGTTGTTGCCCAAAATCACTGCAACCCAAAACCCTAAAACATTTCACAATCACCTAGGGTAGGGTTGTCATCAAGGTGATTAAAAGAGGTTTATTAATAGATTAAGGGTAATTTTGGCCAACTTATAGGAGTAGGTATCCTCCTCTACACTTTGAGCTCAGCTTAGGCTCTAGAGGGATATTCCAAAGGGGTATTACCTAAAAAGGTATTGATTTCACATCAAATGAACAACCAAAAAATGATGAACAACCAAACCCAACTCATTACCTTGGCCCCAAAACTGTGACTGAACTAAGAACAACTGGTTGTCACAAAACCCCTATATAGATAATATAAATCTACATGTATAACCCTTCTAGAAATAGATTCACTAATATTCACTTGAAATAACTCCCTATTTATAACGTGGGTCACACGAGACATACATATTTGATTACTTTTACTTCACACTAGGTTAATTTATTTATTTTATGAATTGTTTAGGTGATCAAAACATCATTTAGACCGGTGCCTTCAATAAGTTACAGAGTCTACATCTTTTAAAAGGAGAACAACAATAAAATGATAATGCATTGCCTAACTGGAGCATCCAGATGTGTGGAAGTTGAGAATAGAACTAGACATACTTATTGATCCCTTCCAACACAACATTCATTCATATGTAGTCTTAAAATGACTATTACAAAAGGCAATATATTATGGGCTATCAAACCCTTCAATGAAGATTACAATCATACCACAAATTGTGGCAAGAGGAATCCCGTAGTGAACCAGAAATTCCCTAAATAAACATATGCAATAATGGAGACAAATGATTTTACCCAAATTTTTCATTGATTCATCAATATCATTTACAAAAGCTGTCCCTGAAGATAAGAAACTTTCATAGTGGTCGAAACCCTAGCTGCACTGCACCAATCATTTGGAAAATGCCAAAAAATGACCCCCCTACAAAACATCTTTGCAATGTGCATATATAGGGGGAGAGTTAATGCAACGAAAGGGCACCAATTACCTACCCACTTGCACCAACCTTAATTCTCACCAACACCTATTACTTTCTGCAATCAAATTGATCTACCCTGTCAACAACCTGTACATAGTCTTTAATTTTGCATTCATGGTGGCCATGGATTAGATCAAGGTTTAAATTAAAAACCTGCCAAAAGTGCGTGCATGAAGATTTTATAACACTTTAAAATACTTTAAACTTACTTTAAAATATTTTAAACTATTGCATCTATTACAGGCTTTACACTTGGCCTAAAGTTACTTTTGATTTTCACTTTGTCTTATCAACGAATCTCCTTTGCCACAAACCTTGGAAACATCTTTCTTGTTGGAATTAGGCCAGACAACTGAGAGGTGGGGTGAATCAATTGTCCCACAAATTTAAACTTTTCTAAATTTAATCTTATTTTACAACTTACAAATAGATTAATGATGTAAACATTAAGACATGAATCAACAACACATGAGTAGAATCAAAATAAACACACTTGACCCCAAGATTGTTAATGTGGAAACCCGGTTAAGGGAAAACCACGGTGGGGGTTAGCCCACAAGATTTGTACCCTATTAAAAGTATTGAAAGAAATGGGAAGGCACTTGCCTTCAAGTGCACTACCAAAAGCTCATTGCTCAAAGAGGCTCACTGCCTACAAGAATTTATGTTTAGTATAGAAAGAGTTAACTCAGAAATAGCATCTTCATCATGCTTGGTTTAGTCTCATTGAAGGCTCATAAAAACTTCTGCTCTGCCTCGAAACACTTCTTTACTATCTCTTCATCCTTTATTGCTCTTGTTCTTCTGTTCCTCCTCTTCTCTGCTTTGCCACTGATCCTTTCTTAGAATTTTATCAATTTCGCACAAGGATAATTCTCAACAACTCAACTACATGCCTTTATATTCTTCATCAACCTTGGAATAAACATCAAGGTCGGCACTACAAGCATCTAACTTAATACGAATCACTAAGCTATCGACCAAACATAACTGGGACTCAAATCTTCCTTGATCAACACGCTATGCTCCATAGAATTGATCTTAGATCATCTGCAACATGCTTGAATCATCCGATTGGCCAAAACTGGGAAGAACAACAAAACCAAGGAATAAATCTTCAACAACGAGCTCAATCTTCAATGCGGATCTCCAACACAGTAGGCACACAATCCAGAAACCTCCACAAGCACATTAAATTCAGCAATAACATCCACACTACTCCAAATCAGCAGAATCACGTGCATCTTCATCTGGTACCTTAAGAACACTATCTGCCATGACTGTCACACTAGAAAGATTACTTGTAGACCTCCAAACCACTTGAGTTGATGACACCCATTGATTTCCCAAACATGTCTCTAGAAATGTAGAACATAGTGTTTCATTTGCGGAGCAATCTGGACCAATTTCCTATCACTCTGTCTCTTCTGAACACTGCAAAACCTGATTCTACTCAGATGGCCATAACTTCTTCAAATATTTATGTGGACCTCTCAAATCTTAACTGGAGCTACCTCAGACAATCCTCTACATAGCCATATGGTCTGCATATATTGATCTTCATTAATTTTCTCAATATCCTAAACATTTTAGTCTTCTAAATAGGCAACAAAATAGGATATAGTTGACACCAATGACAACAAGGATATGTTGACATCAATGACAACACCGATTAGGCACATATTTGCAACAATCTCCCCCTTTGTCATTGATGGCAACATATGATGTGAAAAACTGATTCAACCATCAAGACTAGAACTTCTCCCCCTTTCTCTTATCACTGCTGCAACTACTTTCTTCACTGCTCCCCCTTTCCTCAGCAACTAGTTTTTCACATGACTTCTCTCCCCCTTTGATATCAATGGCAAAGGGCACATATTTGCAATCTTTTCTCCCCCTCTTGTTTTAAACTGATCTCCCAAAATTTACATACTGACTACTCCCCCTGAGTAGTATCTCCTTAACATCAATCCGGATCACAAGATATGACTGTGAATTCCACTGGACTGATGCACCCTAGTGCATCTTAGTTCTGATCAGGAGGGGTAATAACCCCTAACTTCTCTCTGAGATACTCAAAAGTATCTTTAGGTAAAGACTTAGTGAAAATATCCACAATTTGATCCTTTGAAGAAACAAACTCCAATCTGACTTCATTCTCATTAACCTTCTCTCTCAAGAAGTGAAACTTGATTGATATATGCTTTGTCTTTGAATGCAACACCGGATTCTTTGAGATGCTTATTGCACTTGAATTATCACAGAAGATTGTAATAGGCTCCTCAAACACAATTCTGATGTCTTTCAACATTTGCTTCATCCACAAAACTTGAGTACAATTGTTTATTGCTGCTATATACTCTGCCTATACAGTAGATAGAGATATCACCTCTTGCTGTTTGCTCATCCAAGAAACCAATCTCCTTCCCAAAAAGAATGCACCACCACTAGTATGTTTCCTATCATCCACATCTCCTGCCCAATCAACATCTATGTATGCATGAAGAGTGAAGTTATTATCCTTTGGATACCATAAGCCATAATCAAGTGTCCCTTTGAGATATTTGAAAATTCTTTTGACTGCTACAACATGGGATTCTCTAGGATCAACTTGAAATCTAGCAACAAGTTCAATTGTATTCATGATATCAGGTCTGGTCTGAGTCAGATAGAGCAGTCCTCCAATCATTGATCTATATCTTTTCTGATTTGCCTTAGGGGAGTCATCATATTTACTCAACTTGCATCCGGTTACCATGGGAGTACCCACTGGCTTTGAATCTTCGATTCCAAACTTTTTCAATAATTCTCTCACATACTTAGATTGAGATATGAAGATACCTTTATCTGATTGAATGATTTGCATACCTAAGAAGAAACTCATTTCACCAAACATGGACATCTCAAATTCACTTTGCATCTGATCAACAAATGATTTGCACATACTCTCATTTCCACCAAAAATGACATCATCAACAAATACCTCAACAATCAGAATGTGCTCATGATCAATCTTAAAGTAAAGATTACTGTCAACAGTACCTTTGCTATATCCTAGCTTTAGCAGATACTTATCTAATCTTGCATACTAGGCTCTTGGGGCTTGTTTGAGTCTATACAATGCTTTCCTTAGCCTATAGACCATATCTCTCTGATTAGATAGCTGAAATCCCTCCATTTTCTCAATGTAGACTTCTTCTTCCAATTCTCCATTCAGGAATGCTGACTTGACATCCATCTGATAGACCTTGAAATATTTATAAAACAACAAATGCAAGAAATAATATGACTGCTTGTATTCTTGCCACTGGAGCAAAAGTTTCTTCAAAATCAATTCCTTCCACTTGAGAATACCCTTTGCAGACCAGCCTTGCTTTGTTTCTTACAACTTCATCATCTTCATTTAGTTTATTCCGGAAGACCCATTTAGTTCCAATCACATTTTTGTCTTCAGATCTAGGAACAAGATCCCAAGTGTGATTCTTTTCAATTTGTATTAATTCTTCTTCCATTGCTTTTACCCAATAATCATCATTGCAAGCTTCACTTACAGATTTTGGTTCAATCTTTGAGATCAGCTAAATCTCCTCCTGATCTTCAGCAATTCTTCTTCTAGTTTGAACACCTTTGTTTCTATCTCCTATGATCTGATCTTCAGAATGATTCAACCTTGCATACCTTGGAGTTTTGGGGTTTGTTTGAACTTCTAATTCTTGAGCTTATTCCTTAACATCTGCACTAACTTCTTGAGTTACTGGATATTCTGGATCAATCTAGATCTAAGTTTGAGTTTGAACTTGCCTTCCTTGATTCTGACTTTCATCTTGATCATCTAAATCATATCCGCAAGTCTTGGAATGTCCTTCTTTGCTCTCATCAACTCTAACATTTGTACTTTCAACAATCTTTTTCAATCTCTTGTTAAAGCACCAATATGCCTTGCTTTGATAGAGTAACCCAGAAATATTCCTTCATCACTTCTTGCATCAAACTTGCCTAGATCCTCATCTCTTTTGATATAGCATTTACTATCAAAAACTCTAAAATATTTCACAGGAGGAGGATGACCAAACCATAGTTCATAAGGGGTCTTACCAGAATTGCCTTTGATCTGCACTCAGTTAAGAGTGTAGATAGCAGTACTCACAGCTTCTCTCCAATAGACTTGAGGAACATTTTCTTCCATCATCATGGTCCTAGCACCTTCTTGAATGGTCTGGTTCTTTCTTTCCACAACTCCATTCTGCCGAGGAGTCCTAGGAGCAGATAACTGTCTTTTTATTCCATGCTTTTCATAGAATGAATCAAACTCACCGAAGGTAAACTCTCCACCTTTGTCAGATCTCAGACATTTTATTTTCTCACCAATCTCATTTTCCACCATAACCTTGAACACCTTGAACTTGTCAAGAGCTTTTGATTTTTCCTTCAAGAAGGTTATCCACATCATCCGGGAGTAATCATCAATCAACAACATAAAATATCTGTCTCCTTGCACACTCCTAATTCTAGTAGGACCACATAGATCAGTATGCACAAGTTCCAGCCATCCACTTGAAAATTGTTCTTTACTCTTAAATGAAGTTTTGTTCTATTTACCCAATTGACATTCTCTACACATGCTATTAGTAGGTTTCACAAGTTTTGGAAGATCTCTCACAGCATGAGTAGAACTTATCTTGACAATGTTATCAAAATTCACATGACACATTCTCCTATGCCATAACCAACTCTGATCAATTTGAGCAATCAAACAACTTTTCCCAGAACTACTTAAATGAAAGTTGTTACCTCTAGTCTGAGTACTGGATGCAATTTTAGTTCCGAAGCTTTCCAAGATACTGCATTTTCCATCCTTGAATCAAAGATCATAACCCTTGTCAACCAACTGTCCAACATTAAGAAGATTATGCTTCAATCCTTCCACATATAGAACATAATTAGTGTTATTCTTACCATAAAAAGAGATGGATCCTTTGCCACAGATTCTACTAGCTGAGTTGTCTTCAAATTTCACAATTCGACCTTCATATTTTTCAAAGCTTACAAACTTACTTTTATCACCAGTCATGTGATGAGAACATCCATTGTCAATTACCCATTCATCTTTTTCTATAACCTGAGCAGCCAAGACACTTTCCACATTTACACAACTAGTAGATTTAGTAGGCACTGGATCTTCTTCTTTGATAGCAGTGAACACCCAATCACTTTTAGTGGAACCTCCATGATCAGATTCATCATCTGTGACTCCTTCTTCACCAGCTTCTTGGACATAGTAGCATTTCTTTTAAACTCTAGGTCTGTTAGGTTTTGGCTTTGAACCTCTCTCCGGACACCTTGAGGCAAAATGGCCAATCTTATTACAAGCAAAACATTTGAATGGCAACTTTCCTTCATACTTATTGGATACTCTTGGCAATCTTTTGGCAAAAAGGGCTTCAATTTCATCGAACTCAGTTTCATCATCTTCAAGATCCTTCCTTGTCTTGTTAAATCTATTTGATCTTTTTGAAGAGCTTTGACCTGGATCATATCTTTTCTTTCCATGGATACTGGCTTTAAATGCAGATTCAGACTTAGGAAGAGAATCACCAAAATCACTCATTTCAAATGCTGAAAGCTTACCAACCAACTGATCCTTTGTAACAGTTATCACAGTCCTGATCTCTTCAATGGCATTAGCTTTATGCTTGTATGCCAGAGGTAAGGATCTGAGCACTTTGGCAACAATCTCTGATTCATCCAATACTCCACCAACACTCCTGATACCAGTCACAAGTTTATTTACCTTTTGCATGTAGGAAGTAATGTTTTCATCTTCACTCATCAGCAACCTTTCGTATTTACCTTTCAGGCTCTATAGCTTGGCACATTTGACATGTTTATCACCTTCATATAGGGTTTCCAACTTATTCTAGATTTCATGAGCAGTTTTGAATTCTAGGACATTTGTCATTTTTGTATCATTCAGGGCACTCAACAATGCTTCTTTAGCTCGAATATTGTATTCAGCTTCCTTGAGTTCGTCTAGAGTTGTAGGACCATTCTTCAAAATCTTATACTCATTCTTAGTTATCAACCAAAAGACATCACCCATACATTCCAAATGACACTGCATATGTACCTTCCAAAGTGAGTAATTTTTTCCATCAAATCTTAGACTTTCCTTTTTGTAAGTCGACATGTTGGATCTCGTCAAGCGGTCAAGCTTCTTTTAGAGAAACCAGCTCTGATACCAATTGTTGGAATTAGGCTAGACAACTGAGAGGGGGGGTGAATCAGTTGTCCCACAAATTTAAACTTTTCTAAATTTAATCTTCTTTCACAACTTACAAACAAATTAATGATGTAAACATTAAGACATGAATCAACAACACATGAGCAGAATCAAAATGAACACATTTGACACCAAGATTTTTAACATGGAAACCCAGTTAAGAGAAAACCACAGTTGGGGTTAGCCCACAATATTTGTACCCTGTTAAAAGTACTTGAAAGAAATGGGAAGGCACTTGCCTTCGGGCGCACTGCCCAGAGCTCACTACTCAAAGAGGGTCACTGCCTATAGGAATTTATGTTTAGTACAGAAAGAGTTAACTAAGAAATAACATCTTCATCATGCCTAGTTCGGTCTCATTGAAGGCTCATAAAAACTTCTGCTCTGCCTTGAAACACTTCTTTACTATCTCTTCATCCTTTACTGCTCTTGTTTTTCTACTCCTCCTCTTCTCTGCTCTGCCACTGATCCTTTCTTAGAATTTTATCAATTTTGCACAAGGATAAGTTTCAACAACTCAACTACATGCCTTTATATGCTTCATCAACCTTGGAATAAACATTAAGGTTGGCACTACAAGCATCTGAATTAATGCAAATCACTAAGCTATCTTTCAAAACATAACTGGGACTCAAATCTTCCTTGATCAACATGCTACACTCCACAAAATTGCTCTTAGATCATCTGCAACATGCTTGAATCATCCAGTCAACCAAGACTGGGAGGAATAGCAACACCAAGGAAGAAATCTTCAACAACGAGCTTAATCTTCAATGCGGACCTCCAACATAGCAGACACATGATCCAGAAACCTCCACAAGCACATTGAATTTAGAAATAACATCCGCACTACTCCAAATCAACATAATCACTTGCATCTTCATCTGGGACCTTAAGAACATTGCCTGCCATGACTGTCACACTAGAAAGATTGCTTGTGGACCTCCAAACCATGAACCACTTGAGTTGATGACACACACTAATTTCCTAAACATGTCTCTAGAACCACAGATCATAGTGTTTCATTTGCAGAGCAATCCAGACCAATTTCCTGTCAATATGTCTCTTCTGAACACTGCAAAACTTGGTTCTACTTAGATGGCCATAACTTCTTCAAATCTTTATGCAGACCTCTAAAATCTTAACTGGAGCTACCTCAGACAATCCTCTACATAGCCATATGGTCCACATATATTGATCTTCATTAATTTTCTCAATATCCTCAACATTTTAGTCTTCTAAATAGGCAACAAAATAGGATATAGTTGACACCAATGACAACAAGGATATGTTGACATCAATGACAACACCAATTAGGAACATATTTGCAACATTTCTTTCCTCCTTCATTGGTGATCTCACCTATCAACAAACTTGGCCTAGCATGAACCTTCACTTCATTTTTCTTTCTTCCTTATTTGTCTCTTCTTTCTTATCTCCCTTTGTTGGTGACTTACCTTGTCGGTGATCCTTGCAGTTCATGAACTCTCCCTCTTGTCGATGGAGATTGTTTGTTTCCTCCTTTTTCTTTTTCTCTTCTCTATCTTTTCTTGGTTGGCCAATCACTTAATATTTCAATGAAAACTCCTGTCGGTGAACTTCCTAGTTCATGAACCTCCAAGTTCGCTGACAAGCACCTTGCCTCTCTTCTTGGTTAGCAATTTTGTCTATCGACAAACTTTCAAGTTCGTGAAATTCAAACTTTACTGACAAAGATAAGTTTTTTCTTCTAACTTTCCCTTCATCGGTTAATTAGAAAAATTGGAAAAAAAGATGAACTTACAAGAACCATAGTTAGTGGGGCAGGGGCCCTGGCTCGACTCGATTGGCTAAGTAATTCCGTTGCGGTAAAGATGGTCACGAGGTCTAGTCTCCCCCCTGCCCACCTGATATTGTAACCGGTTCATAGCTCCGGTCAAGAGAGTTTACCCATGAATAAAAAAAAAAAAGAACCATAGTTAGTGAAATCGACAGTTCACGAAATAGTTGATTCACTGACAAAGACTTGGGAAAACATCATGAAGGAAAATTGGGAAATCGACAAGTTCCTGAACTGCCAAACTTGCCAATAAAACAACACTTAGGAAATTCTAAGGATTTTCAAAGGTGAAACACTTAGCTGAAAACAAAACACTTCAAAAAATTTCCAAAGGAAGGAAAACTTAATGACTTGGGGGACTTTACTTAGAAGTTTTTTCTAAAAGGGAACCCATTTAAAGTAGTCTCAGATTAGATATAAAAGATGGGTTTAAGGAAGGATTTTAATTGATTTCAACACAAATTTGCAAGATTGGGGATGAGAAAAAGTGGTTGCCAACATTGGCTTTGGTTGGGGACATGTGCTAAGAAATGACACAATGAGGGTCTCAGATCTCTAGGCCAGACCAAAAACACCAAAAATAACATAAGGGAACAAGAAACACAAACACCATCAAGACCATCAGAGGTCAAGACCACTTTAGGTCAAAATACAATAGATATATCATGATTTCATCACAAAATTTGAAGGGAAACATTACTTACAAGAAGTAAAGTTTTAAATGTTGTCCATGAACAAGTAGTTCCAGAAGTTCTCCCTCCACATTTCTGATATAAAAGGTGTCTTGGCCAAGCTTTTCATCAATTTGATATGGGCCCATCCATAATGGTTCAAACTTACCGTGCTTGCCCTTGTCCTCTAATTTTGCATTCTAGAGGAGAACCAAATCACCAATCTAAAAACACCTTTTAACAGTTCTTCTGTTGAATGTAGATGCTCAACCTTCTGCTTCTGTAGCAAATTTTTATCATGTGGCACCCTTCTGGCTTCATCCAATTCTATTAATTCATGCATGCTTAGTGCAAAAGCATCATCTCCATCTTCTCCTATTTGTTGTAACAGTTGATACAAAGGTCATTCTAATGACATTAGCATTTTAGCCTCTAACCCATACACTAGCTCAAAAGAGATTTTGCTTGTAGCACATTTGTAGGTGATCCTATCAGCCCAAACTACATATTTCTGTTTGTCATCCCATCTTCTCTTACTCACATCTAAAGTCCTCTTTACAATTTTTATGAGACTCTTATTGCTAGACTCAGCTTGTCCATTACTTTGCAGATGATATGGTGATGAATGAATACACTTTATCCCATACTTGGAACACATACCTACAATATCTTGAGATCTGAAACACATGGCATTGTCTGTAACAATTCTAGATGGCACGCCAAATCTGGTTATCACATAGTTCAATAGGAATTCAATCACTACCTTAGATGTGGCATTACGAGTTGGAATAGACTCAACCCACTTTGTAAAATAGTTAGTTGTGACCAATATCCATTTGTGCCCATTGGTTGATCTCTCTTGAATCTCCCCTATGAAATCAATGCCCCATTACTAAAATGGTGCCTCGATGGTAACACTCATAAGGGGAAGAGCACCTTGAAACTTCAACTTACCTGCAAACCTTTGATAGGCATCACATTTTTTGATTTACTTTGCAATATTCTTGAAAAGGCTAGGCCACCAAAAACCTACTCTAACAATATTATGTGATGTGGTCTTAGCATGGAAGTGCCCGCCACATATCCCTTGATGATATTCTTCAGTAATTTTCTTAGATTGTTGTTGGTCCAAACAATTTAGTAATAGTCCCTCATGATTTTTCCACATTAAATCACCTTGAATTAAAACATATTTTTGGGACTGGAGCTTAAGTGTTCTCTATTAAGTTATAGTCATACCTAGGGGACAATGCATGTTGACAAGATAGAAAATAATATCCATGTACCATGGATCATTTGTCAGTATACACACATCAGTAACTGTAATAACATCTGCTTCATTGATTTCAGTAGCCTCTAAATTGGAATTAGCCATCAACTTTGCTAAACCTTAGCCTCTAACCAATTTGGAGGCTTGCACCTCAATACCATATTCTTGGATTCTATTAATCCATCTACATTTCCTTCCAGAAACTTCCTGTTGCATAAAAATATCTTTCATAGCTAAATGGGGCACATATGCAATTGTCTTCACACCCACAAGATATGACCTAAAATTTTTCACTGCCTTAACTAAAACATATGCATGTTTTTCCATTTTTGAATAACTTAGTTCATTAGCCTGTAGGGGTTTGCTAAAGAATCCTATGGGCTGCCCAAATCCATCCCCATTCTTTTGCAATAACATAGTAGCAATATTGTAGAATGAAATAAAAGAGAAGAGCTAAAAAGAATTGGGATAATTTGGACTTACAAATACAGGTGCATGCTTCAGAGATTCCTTTATGTCAATAAAAGATTCAATTGGTTCCTTGCGCCATGCAATAGACTGCCCCTTCTTGAGCATCTTGGAGATTGCCTTAGTCTTTTCAACAAAGTTAGGGACAAACAACCTCACAAAGTTAATTTGTCTGAAAAAATATAGTATTCCTTTGACTAATTTGAGATGAGGAATGAAGTCAATGGCTTTAACTATTTCTATATCTATTCTTACCCCATATTTTGACATAATATTTCCCAAAAGCTTGCCTTCTTCTACTCCAAATTGATAGTTCTTGGGATTTAAAGAAATCCCATATTCCAAACATCTCTCAAAGATCAATCCCAAATGCTTGCAATGATCTTTCCTATCTTTGGAGAATGCAGTGAGATCATCTTGGTATACTCCATAATTTTATCAATGATTTCTACAAAGGCAACATCCATTGCTCTCTGAAACGTTGATCCTGCATTCTTCAACCTGAATGACATCCTCAAATAGACATAGGTTCCCCAAGGAGTAGTGAATGTTGTCTTGTACTATTTTGACTCCTTGACCAACACCTGGTTGTAGCTTGAGAATCCATCCATCATAGACATCAGTTCTAAACCAACAATCCTTTGCAAAAGATGATCTATACTTGGAAGAGGCTAGTTGTCCTTAAGGGATTTAATGTTCAAATTTCTAAATTCTACACATAATCTAATCTCCCCATTATTTTTCCTTACTGGGACAAGATTAGATACCCACTCAGAATGTCTTATTGGTTTTATAATACCTCCATCCTTTAGCTTTTCCAACTCTTATTGCATTTTAGGAGCTATTGTGGGATTTGTAGGCCTCTGTTTTTTCCTAAAGGGTTTTGCATCAGGCTAAAGGGGAATGGTATGCTGAAATAAATCCTCCCTATATGCCTTTAATTCATTGTAAGACCACGCAAAACATTTTTTGAATTTTTTGAACAAAGAAACCAACACTTGCTTTTC
Organism: Cunninghamia lanceolata; assembly: GCA_027924645.1. Lineage (NCBI taxonomy): Eukaryota > Viridiplantae > Streptophyta > Pinopsida > Cupressales > Cupressaceae > Cunninghamia > Cunninghamia lanceolata. The sequence continues at coordinate 564,685 of BSBN01000064.1, forward strand.
ATGGGGTTTGAGTCTTTACCAATGTAAACCATCCTAGGTGCCTCCTTATTTCCAAGGTTAACACCTTCAATGAAGTCCTCTTCAACAAGTTTACCTTTACTCTTCCAATGATCAACATTATCAAAAATCCTTTCAAGTTCCACTAAACCCTTGGGAATAATATTTTCCTTCAACTGTACCACTTCATTCCCAAACAAAGTTTCCTCTCCATCTTCTACCTCTATCATAGCCTACCGATAAATTAACTGATTATCGAACTCATCTTGGCAATTGAGGAAATTGAAAATTTGATTGATGTCATTAAAAACTTGCCAATTGTATATATTGTCAGGGATTGTTGGCCTTGTAAGCACTTCAACAAAATAATGACTATAAGAAAAATTTGATTGAGGGTCAAATTTTGATGCCACTACAACCAAGGCATCTACCTCCTCATTTTCAACTCTTCCCACCCATTCAATACCAACATCATCAAACAGTTCCATAGTGTTCCAAACGACATTCCTGTATGCCCTCAACCTATTGTCCTTGGTAGCAAAAACACCTCTGATTTGCTGCACAAATAGCTCTGAATCACCACATATCCTCTAGCACTTGATTCCATGCTTATGGGAAACATTTAAACCTAACAAAAATGCCTCATACTCAGCTATGTCGCTAGTGCATTGAAAATCAAGTCTAAAAGATATCCCAAATTGTTTTCCATCTCGTGCTATCAGAACAACACCAGTACTTGAACCATCCCTAGAGAAAGCCCCATCAAAGTACAATGTCAATAGCACATTTTTATCATGCACATGAACAATAATCTGTGGTAGATCAACACACCACTTATGTTCATTTTCATCACAAAACCCCATAAAACAATCCATAGTAGTGTCAAAGAAGTTCACTTCTTCTTGGGTTTTGTAATGGTCCTCTATATTTTGGTCTTCTAACTTTTTTCTCCCTGTAAAGCTTTACCTCAACACCATGGACTAGAATGGTAGCATATGATAGATCCATCTGTATACTCCCACCAATGGAAGCTGCCCATTTTCTAGATAATAACATACCCCATTTAGAAGGACAGTCCACAATAATTATATCCATTAAAAAGGATTTGTCTAAATATGCAGCTAGCTGAACATTAATATATTTGACAAGACCAATTACATTCACTTCTCTTGAGTCCATGGAAAAACATTTACCAAAATACTTGGACACCTCAACCCCAAATCATTCATGATTTAAAGTGGCATGACATTGCTAGATGCTCCAAAACTGAGCATACAATTATGTAGTAGCCATCCATTTATGATCAATGTGGTGTAGAAAGGATCCAAACCCATCCAACTATTCAACAAAGATGACCCTAAATAAACTTCAACAATTTCCTATGTGTACTAGTGGTTATGATAAATGAGACACCCCTATCTCTATGCTCAGGAATCCTAAGGGCCTCTCCTAATGGTAATGAAATTCTGATTTGACTTAACATCTGGGCCATATTAAAGGGATGATACAAAGGTAGAGGGGTGTCACATGAAATTGTAACATCATTCACATAAGGAATATAAGGTATCAATTGACTGGAAGAAATATCCACACCTTTTACCTCCTTCTTATCTTTACTCTTCTATGGTTCACTTGATTTTTGAGGTTGACTCTCTTTAGCATCACCTTTTGGCTTGTGAGTATCAATAATAGGTACAACAATTGGTTTTACCACGTGTGCTAGAACCTTTTGTACATATTTCTTTTTTGTGGCTGCTAGTTGTTGGACTGTAACTTTCTTCTTTTCAAATGCTTTCTTTGGAAAATCTCCACCTTTTGCCTCAACATTCACTTTTTCCTTCTCCTTTTTATTTTTAACTTTGCTCCCAACCTTATTCCCAGCTGGGTTTGTAACAATAGTACCTTGCATAGCCACATGCCTATTCCTGAGTTGGTACCTACCCTAGATTTGCATAACAACTACATCAGTCAAGGCCTTCATGTCTTCTTTTGATGGTTTGGACTGCTTGTACTTCTTGTGCATGAGATCCCTCAAATGTTTGAAATCATGAGCTGACAACTAATATCTCTTCGAATCATCATTGTATTCAGTTTGGAAAATATAATCATACTCTTCAGGGTTGTCATACTCATCATTCTTATCAAATTGCTCATAGTCGTTGGTGTCAAACTGGTTTATCTCATCCTCTTCATAATACTCAGCTGCACCCTCTTCATTTGGAAACTCCTCATCTTTTCTCATTGAATGAGCCATTACACAATTGGTTGGATCATGGGGAAGGAAACATGCCTGGCACCATGGAGATGTCTCTTGAAAGTTAATCTAATCCTTTCTCAATGCATCAATTGTGTCTCTTTCAAGATATTTGAAACTAACCTGCTTGGGGGCTACCTGTCTATCATTTTGTTGCAGTCTCTTAGACCAATCAATATTGTATGACCTATTATGCAGTCGCTAACCTTCGTTAAAATGTGTTGCAGCACCTTGTGGAGGCAATCCTTTCTCATTTCTTGCAACCTTGTAGGACAAGTCTTTCATGACCACCATAAGTTTATCTAGTTTGTCTTTAGTTGTGAGGGGCTTGTTGAAAGTTGCTCTATCTGGCTGGGACAATTTTACATCAGATATTTCAATGTGATTACCTAAAGCTCTCATGTTGCTTTCAATGTTAATTACTATAGCATATGCTTCCTATAATGTCTATGGATTCTTTCCCCTCAAGCAGTAACCAATCTTTGAGTCAAATGCACCACAATAAAACACCAAACATAGAATCGTTAGGCCTCATATGAGGAGGTACTTTTCTCATAGTTGTGATAAAGGAGTTGTTAAAATTAGCTACTGTCTCATTTGTTGATTTCTTGATAGCCATGAGTTCATGGTGTAACATCAGAAAATGTCCCCTTGGGGGCTTTTCCCTCATAAGGTTTAGCTCCTGGGTCTTTTGCATGCATTTAGGAGATCTTACTTCATAATTTGGCATCCCGATGAGATGAGCCCTAGGTAACATGACAAATGGGACCTAGGAGGACCCCTTGAGCTTAACCCTACCCAAAATGGGGGGGAGGACTTGGGTGCCTGCGCCTAGTCCTGCCCTATTTTGGGGCATTCCCAATTTTGAAGTGTTAGTTTATGACCGTTATTTGGGTCCTATGCCGACACGGTAAGTTTGAATTTACGAAATCTTGGCGGGAGTGTTTGTAGTTGCATATAAAAGCATGTTTAGGCATTCATTTGTAAACTAGATGATCATTATGAACTTTAGGCATTCTCAAGGTGATTCAAGGCTTTCATTGTGTTGCAAGAGCATATTTGTGTGGTTTATGTGTTTTTATTTGCAGATTTGAGCATCCATTTCATCATGGAATGAAGAGCATCTTCCTCCATGAGATCTTCACTACAAGGTGACATTATATTATGTTTTCATCATCATTTCCTTTGGTTTTTTCCTCTACCTCACAAGGGCATGCACTCTCTATCTGACAATGGTGTTTGGAGACTTAAGTGTCCTCCGGGGCTTGACCAAGGCAAGTCTCTAAACACCACAACCCCCTCCCAAAGTTTTCATGGTTGCAGGTTATAGGTTACGGAGCTAGGCAAAGTGAAGTTGCAGGAAGGCATCTTGAAGTGTCAAAATTGTAGAACAGAAGGAAAAACATCACCCTGTACTTGGGCACCCGCTCATTAGTCCTCCAACTTATGTGACGGGAAAATCTCCAAAACAATAGGGAAGAGTTGCAAACTGAGTTTCTATATCTTGACAAAACCTAGGGCCTTGGACTTGGACACCCACTCCTATGTCCTTGAATTTTCCACCTCAGAGCCTCGAAAATAGGTAATCTGTGATTTGATATTTTACTTCCCTCTGCAAGAGCTTTTTCTGTTATTCTTCCGTTTACAGTTGTATTTGCAAAATTAGGGTTTTATTGGTTAATTAAGCATAGGAGAAGGAAAATTGATAATTAAACACCCTAATCCAAGCTTCCCTACATCTCATAGTGACCTAGGGTATGATAGTGCATGGCCACTCGACCCTAGATCCTTGAATGTATAGGGTGAAAGGAGGATTCAAACATCTAAACATTTAAACATTAAACAATCCCAATTTTACCCTAAACATTTTGGTGAACCCATGTTTTTGGACTTAAATTGCAACTTGTTGAGTGTGTGTCTCTAGATTTGGATTGATTTCATTCATGCATATAGTCTTTCATCTTATTGCATTGAGAAAATTACAAAAAAATTGAAAAATTTGCAAAAATTTGAAAACCCTAGCTTGCATTTTAATATAGATTACTAAATTGCATCAATTCTTTCTAAATTTCCCTAATTCATGATTTATGCATCAGATCTGATATAAAATACAGAAAAACACAAAAATTCAATAATTTGCATTGCATTTTCATCATTAATTTGCTAGGCTTCTGTAGAAATTTTGACAATTTTCATATAACCTAGTAATTCCAAAATCTAGGGTTAGTAGGCAAAATCTTCTTTCAGATTTTTCTACTGATTTTAGAGGCTCATTAAAATTACAATTTGGATTTATTATTTCATTTTAGTGTAAATTTGCATTTAGAATTAAAATATTTGTATTTTTGCATAGAAAATTTCAACAAAAAACTAGCAATTTTCATGTATTTTCATTAGATTTGCATTGGCATTTTGCATGTTCAAGCTTGGAAATCATTTTCAGATCTGAGATTATTTCATTTCCATCATAAATCAGAATTCAAAACATTCACATAGCATTTTGTACCAAGATCTCAAACCTAGGGCTTCAAAAACACCGATTTTCACGAAATTTGGCCTTATCGACTCTCTAAACTTGCACCATAGGCCTGTTGTGAAGGGAATTTTTGCATTACTTATCTATTATCAAGGTAATCATTTTATTCCCCTCCTAAAAATCTTCACAACACCCTTTTAATGGGCTCTTGTATTGAAAATTTGGCGAAAAACTACACATTTTGACTATTTTTGCCCTAGGGTTTGACCTAGTTTGCACTCCAAGCCTGTTGTGATCAATTTTATAGATTGTGGTGACTGATATCATTACTGTTATTTTTTGTACCTCCTAAAATTCATTACAACACTCCTTTTGCTAGGTCTTGGAGTTGAAAAACTGTAAAAAATAGCCTATTTTAGCTATATTTTCACTAGGGTTTTACCCTAAGTGGCACTAAAAGCATGTTGTGTTGGATATTTTGACATTAAGTGGCTGGTATTACTGATATAATTTTTTGTCCATCATCACTTTCCTCACAACACCCTTTATTATGCTCTTCTACATTGAGTTTTTGTGAAAAAAGTGCCTATTTCAACATATTTTCACTATAGTTTGACTTGGCATTATCTTAAATTCGCATCAAGAGTGTGTTGTGAAGGATCTTATTTTTGTTTTGGACTGATGTCAGGCATATAACTTTCTACCACTGATCAAAATCCTTACAACACCCTTTGTTTCACTTAGTTGCATTATAGAAAGAACAAAAATCAAACATTTGAGGCTATTTTGGGGCATATTGCTTTGCACTTGCCTTTGATATACTTTTGGAAAAACTTTCAAATCTGATTCGAGCATAAAAATATGGCCTCTAATCACAACAACAATAATAGGTTCCCTCCTAGACCTTACATGAAAAGAAAAGCACCTGAACTTGATATTGTGTTTACACCTCATGATAGAACAACTGGAGACAAGGAAGGACCTCTTTACATTACTGTGAAAATAATGGGAAATCCTGCGGATGGAACTCTTATTGATACCAATTGCATGACTAATGTTTCCATTGAAGAGTTCCTCTTTTCACATCAATTAATGCAAGGTTCTTATGATTTCTCAAGCATGATGATTAAGACACATAAGGGAACCATGGAAAAACCATTAGGAAAGATATCATTGTTGGTAACTGTATTTGAGAAACATGTTGAACAATGGTTTGATGTTACCCCCGCTTTTGATACATTTGAAATCAAACTTGGAATCCCTTGGATAAAGGCTATGAAAGCTATCCCTTCAACTATCTATAAATGTGTAAAATTCCTTTGAATGGACAAGTGCATGTCATTCCTTGAAATACATACAAGCCTTTAAATACACAACATTTTACATTGGATTACTTTTGCAACAAAACCAACAAAAAACTAGAGTTACAAACAGACTTTACCTTTTTGAGCTATAGAAACTACAAAGCAAAACTTTTACACCCAATACCTAGTCCTTCTATACAAGAAATGACAAAAGATAAACAACCCGCATGTGAAGAGAATCTTAGACCGAAAGGACAAGTTCCCTATGTTGAGGTTCCTCCCCCAAAATCCTTACAAGGATTAAGAGGTCATTATTGACAATAAAATATTCTAGAGCGACAAATGAAGTTTGACCACGGTGCTTCATCTTCCAAATTACACAAGCCTATGAATGAGGATAGCCCTATCTTACAAGAGATAAGTGGTAAAAGAAAATGAAATAGAAAAGCAAGAGAAAGAAGAAAAAGAAGACAACCTTATGTTATAAACCTTGCCTCTCAACAAGAGAACATTGATCCTAACATTCAACCAAACAAAAATGATCCTAACAATGAACAACACGATGAACAAGACATGAATTTGGCTATGGTACCTTATGTCCCACTTTCCTCTAACATTAGGGAGTGGGAAGATGACGATGACCTACTTGATGATGAGACTTAGCATGGAGACCCTATAGGTAAGTATCTCTAACCCTTTATCTCTGTCGTGATGTGTTTCCCCCATGATGTGTTATGTGTTGTTTAGGCCTTCTAAGATGACCCCCGATTCTCCCATAAGGTCTGGGATACTAGGAGACCACCTCTATTGTGACCTTCTATTTGTATCATCATTCTTCTATATTGCCTCTCTCTCTGATTTCATTGTTGTGTGTTGTGTCTTACAGACATAGCATTGTGGTTGGTGACTTGGGGGCACCCTCCTATGTGACTGTCCCTAAGACACTTGTTTCTCCTCTCTTGTTTATTGTTTCCCTTCCTCTAGTGTTTCTATCTTGCGGGCGTATGACAAAAAACATTTATATTGATGCAGACCTAGTGTCCCTTTTGAGAGCAATAAAAAAATGGACTTAGTTTCTAATATGATGATGGGGTTGTATATTTTATCTGACGCTTGGCAAGTGGAAGCACTTGTGCCTTCCGCAAAGTGAATTTGATGATGTTTTTATCTCATTTACAAACCTTAACAATACTACTGCTCTGTGCACCTTTGTTTGTCTTTGAATCTAGCCTTGGCGGTACTTGATTCAGAGAGCTTCATGATATAGCCCTACAGGTATCCTCAAACTTTGAATTCATGGTATAACCTTGGATCTTTGTGTGGTTAATCATATGCATTGATGTTGTTATTTATCATGATTTTGTAGAAACTAACATGTTTCTTGCAGGGATGTGTTTGTGGGAACATTTGGCGATCGTAAAGTACATGTCACCTCTAAGGGGCATGGGCTTTGCGAGAGTCTGTGTTCCCTTGTGTGTTTTCTTCCTACCTTAATGTGCTTGATATCTATACTAGATATCAACCACCTTAAGGTGGGAGCATATATAAGGTAAGCTATCTGTTATAGATGTTAGCAATGTGCTTGTCCTCAGATGCAGTTTAAAGACCAGCGCAATGAGTGCTTCTTGCATCCTGAGTTTTTTTGCAATCAATCAATCAATGATGTAAGCCCTCTGTGGATGCAGGATATCAAGCATATCCTTTTTTCTTAATCCCTCTATGGAGGTGGGGATGGTGTATTTCTCAGAGCAGATTGCATCATCCTGTCATTTTCAAAAGTCCTTTGTGGAGGCAGGGAGCGGTTCTATGACTAACTCAACCCTTAAGCGTGTCTTTGACGATTGTTATGGTGAATCCCAATCATCAGTGTGTGCCTGTAATGTGCTTGAGATGGTGTTGGACCTAGAAATAGGTACACTCCATCGCTTGTCTGCCATGTTTTCTCCGTGTCTTCAAGTGTGTATGTTTGGCGTGCTTGCTTTGTTCAACATGTTTGTTGCCCCATATGTAGTATAAAGACTAGTGCGATGAGTGCTTCCTACATTTTGGGAGGTTTTCTGTGTCTTGCATGTGTGTTGCCCCATATATACAAAGACCTAGGCGATGAGTGCATCATGTATTATGGGAGGTTTGTTTACTTTCCAGTACTTGCATCTGCATTTCATATATATGAGAAAAAAAAAGAAAAAAAATTGTGTCTGTCTTCTATGCATTAATGTGTCTTCTATGCATCTGTTGTATTCTCTGTGTTCTATGTGACTATAACTGTCTTCTCCGTGTTTTGCGTGCCTGTTACTGTCTTCTATGTGATTAGTGTGTCTTCTCCATGCTTGGTGTGTTTGTTGTGTTTGTGACCTTACTTTAATGCATGCATTGGCCTTGCATTTATACATATATTAAAGTGGGGGCTAAATGTAATGTTGGCAAATGTCTCCTTGGGGGCTTTTCCCTCATAAGGTTTAGCTCCCGGGTCTTTTGCATGCATTTAGAACATCTTACTTCATAATTTGGCATCTCGATGGAATGAGCCCTAGGTAACATGACAAATGGAACCTAGGAGGACCCCTTGAGCTTAACCCTACCCAAAATAGGGGGGAGGACTTGGGCGCCTGTGCCCTAGTCTTGCCCTATTTTGAAGCAGTCCCAAATTTGAAGTGTCGGTTTATGACTGTTATTTGGGTCCTATGCCAACATGATAAGTTTGAATTTACAAAATCTTGGCGGGAGTGTTTGTAGTTGCATATAAAAGCATGTTTAGGCATTCATTTGTAAACTAGATGATCATTGTGAACTTTAGGCATTCTCAAGGTGATTCAAGGATTTCATTGTGTTGCAAGAATAGATTTGTGTGGTTTATGTGTTTGTATTTGTAGATTTGAGCATCCATTTCATCATGGAATGAAGAGCATCTTCCTCCATGAGATCTTCACTACAAGGTGACATTATATTATGTTTTCATCATCATTTCCTTTAGTTTTTGCCTCTATCTCACAAGGGCACGCACTCTCTATCTAACAATGGTGTTTGAAGACTTAAGTGTCCTCCAGGGCTTGACTGAGGGAAGCCTCTAAACACCACAACCCCCTCCCAAAGTTTTCATGGTTGCAGGTTCCAGGTTGCAAAGCTAGGTAAAGTGAAGTTGCAGGAAGGCATCTTGAAGTGTCAGAATTACAGAACCAAAGGAAAAACAACACCCTGGACTTGGGCGCCTGCTCATTAGTCCTCCAACTTTCATGACAGGAAAGTCTCCAAAACAACAGGGAAGAGTTGCAGACTAATTTTCTAGATCTTGAGAAAAACTAGGGCCTTGGACTTGGGCGCCCGCTCCTGTGTCCTTGACTTTTCTGCCTTGGAGCCCCAAAAATAGGTACTCCGTGATTTGATATTTTACTTCCCTTTGCAAGACCTTTTTCCTGTTATTCTTCCATTTACAGTCATATTTGCGAAATTAGGGTTTTAATGGTTAATTGAGCATAGGAGAAGGAAAATTGATAATTAAACACCCTAATCCAAGCTTCCCTACATCTCACAACAACCTAGGGTATGATAGTGCATGGCCACTTGACCCTAGATCCTTGAATGTATAGGGTAAAAGGAGGATTCAGACATCTAAACATTTAAACATTGAACAATCCAAATTTTACCCTAAACACATGGATGACAAACTTTGGATCAATCCTATCTCCATATTGCAATTTGAATACCCTCATGAACACCTCCCAAGAGTCAATACTACTATCCGATAGAGCCTTATACCATTCTTTGGAACTTTCTTCTAATGAGTGTACAAATAATTTCATCATGACATCCTCATCCTCAATTTCATACTCATCAGTGACATTAACAAGATGTCTATGATGCTCTTCACTTGTGACATCATTATAGCCTTGGAACCTAGGAATATTTCCTCTAATCTCATTTGGGATGGGGTTAGGTAAATTAGTTATGCTAAGAAATCAAGTTGTTTATACCTTTTAGCTTCTGAAGGTTGCCTTAGTGGATGAAATCTTTGTTCTTGTCCTTGTTGTGTAGGCATAGGGTTTTGAATATTGGCATATTGCTGATTGACTTGATTTTGTGGTGGCTGATTGTTGAAATTTTGAATATGGGCATGATTTATGCCTTGTTGTCCTATCTGTTGATTTACCTGGATTTGCTGGGAAAGTTGAGCTTGCTGTTGGTCAAGCAGGGTTTGTACCTCTCTTTGTCTATTCCTGATATGATCAAGTAGGTCAAGCTCAAACTGGAGGGTCCTTTCTCTTTCCTCAGTTTTAGGTTGTTCCTGCTGGTTTTCCTCATTGGGAATGTTGTCATGCCAGCCTCTAAGTGATCTTGTGGGAGAAATAGGATACTGAATGTTCTTAAATGTCTCTTCATTCTCATTGGGCATTCTAAATGCTCTCAAATGTGCATCACAAGACCTATCCCTAATTCCTCTGCAAATAATGTTTTCATTTCTTTGAATCTCATACTCATTCCTACTCACCCTTCTATTCATTGTGAGTATGTTATCCGCTGAGTCCTTAGAAGTATACTAATACCAAATTCTAAGATCATCAAATGTATCATTCTTCTAGAGGCACCTACATGATCTTGGGCATTCTATGGAGGCATCACATTAGGGTTTCTTGTCCTCCATCTATTCCTTCTATTTCCTACACTGCTAGAGGACTCGTCATCCAAGTCTATTCTTGTTTTCTTCTTCTATTCATTGTGAATCTTTTTCTTTTCAAACTACAATTAATTTATGGGTTGTAAAAATAGAGTCACTACTTCCCTTGCTGGGAAGAAATATCTGAACTAACACTGTATCTCAAACTACAACAACTAGAAGTTAACTAATTCTATGGGTACCTGAAAATGGCGCCAGAAATATTGGTGCCTGCAACCCAAAACCCTAAAACACTTCACAATCACTTAGGCCAAGGGTGTCATCAAGGTGATTAAAAGATGTTTATTAATAGATTAAGGGTAATTTTGGCCAACTTACAAGAGTGGGTACGCTCCTCTACACTTTGAGCTCAACTTAAGCTCTGGAGGGATATTCCAAATGGGTATACCTAAACATGTATTGATTTTACATCAGATGAACAACTAAAAATTGATGAACAATCAAACCCAATTCGTTACCTTGGCCCCAAAACTATCACTAAACCAAGAACAATTGGTTGTCAAAAACCCCGATATAGTTGATATAAATATGCATGTATAACCCTTGTAGAAAATTTTTCACTAATATTCACTTGAAATGACTCCTTGTTTATAATGTGGGTCACACAAGACATACATATTTGATTACTTTTACCTCACACTAGGTTGATTTGTTTATTTTATTAATTGTTTAGGTGATCAAAACATCAATCGGACTAGTGCCTTCAATGGGTTACAGAGTCTACAGATTTTAAAAAGAGAACAACAAAAAAATGATAATGAGTTGCCTAACTGGAGCATCTAGATGCATGGAACTTGAGAATAGAACCAAACATACTTATTTATCCCTTCCCACACAACATTCATTCATATGTAATCTTAAAATGACTATTACAACATTTAAAATATTATGGGCATGTCAAACCCTTCAAATCACTAGTAGAATTTTGGCAAATAAATGACTATGTGACGACAACTAAAAATGACTAAATTCTACTATTTTTTTTACAACACAGCTATAAATGACTAAATAAATGACTAATTTGATCACCGGGTAAAAAACACTAAATAATTAGTCACACAAATAAAAATTAGACAATATGATAATAAAGTTAGAAAATTATGGGTGGGAAATAGCAGAAAATAAAAGAAAATATGGGTGCCAAAAGTGAAATGGAGGATGCTTTCAATTTTGACGTTGCAACCAGATTTCCACTCCCTCACACTTGTGCCACATTATTCTCCGCTCACCCTGCATAATCCCATCATCTAATCTCCTATACTCGTAATGTTGGCTTGCACAGAAATCTAAGCATATCTTGTTCAGCAATGATGCCTTTTTGGAGTAGGGAATTAGCCATTTGGAATGTGGGTTCAACAATTGCAGTTGAGGTAGAGGCGAAGGCAAAGGTTGGCAGGATTACACTTTCCCCCAACTAATCTAATAGGGTTTCCAACAAAAATAGTCTTGGCTGGCACATCGATGAGCATGACATCCCTAGCTCCAATCTTAGCCTATTCACCAATATTAACAATCCCAAGAATGGTAGCCCCAATGCTGATCAAAACCCTGTTGCCAATTTTTGGATGCCTGTCATTGCCATGGTTTCCAGTGTCGTTGAGGGTAACATGGTGCAGAATAGAGACATTATCCCTAATTATAGTGGTCTCATCAATAACAAGCCCCATCGCATGGTCGAAGAGCACGCCCTTACCAATTTGAGTGGTATAATGCATATCCATGGTGAACACTTCAGAAATCTTGCTTTGGAAAGTGAGGGCGAGCAAGAATCGACCCTGTGACCATAGGTGATGTGCCACACTATGTGCCTGATAGGCCAGGAAACCCTTAAAATTGAGCATACAATGAGAATAGGAAAAATAGGCTGGGTCTCTCTCCTCCTCTTTGCATTCTCTAGTGTCACTTTGCCATGATGAAAAGGATAGAGCTACCGCAGGCCTGGTTACAAAATCTGATTTTCTAGATCATTCGCATGGTAGAAAGAACAACCAAAGAAGCCACTCATCGTCTACTTTATTTGAAATGCTTTGGGCACCCACTCAAATGATGGGTGAATGTGGCATCCTCCACTATTTGGAGAAGCTCCAGTGATAGCAAAAGGGAGAAATAAGGAAATAGAGCCTATTTGGTCAGAATTGTAGGAGAAGCAAATCACAACAGCCATGGTAAACAACTAGGTTCATTAAAATTTCATGGTAAAAAACCTAAAAAAAATGTTTCATACTGGAAAAAACAGAAAAATCCTTTAGTGTTTTTTTTCTACTTGATTGTTTCATTCATTATTTGATCAAAAAAATTGTGCATGTTTTTGCAAGGCATAGAAGTCTAATTCCTATTTCAAGAGGTACCAAGTCAAATTCAAGCGAAGGTGAGGTATTTATATATGATATATTTTTCAGTGCTTGGGTTGCTTGAGGTTTTTGGTTAAAAAATGTATTTTAGGTTCTGCGTATGTGAGAAAATATACGAGTCTTTACTTTTATGAAAAAAATCTATTTCAAGGTTTTATATTTGGTCAGAGTTACAGGAGAAGCAAATCACAACAGCCATAGTAAACAACTAGATCCATTAAAATTTCATGGAAAAAAACCTTAAAAAAATGTTTCATACTGCAAATCACAGCAACCATAGTAAACAACTAGATCCATTAAAATTTAATGGAAAAAAACCTAAAAAAAATGTTTCATACTACAAATCATAGCAGCCATATTAAACAACTAGATCCATTAAAATTTCATGTCAAAAAACCTTAAAAAAATGTTTCATACTGCAAATCACAACAACCATACTAGGGTTTTGTAGTTTGTTCTTCTAGCTGATTTAAGATCTGTGTAGAGGGGAAGACTGATTATAGAGCGAGAACCCGCTTGATAAATTAGGACAAGAACAAATATAATACACCTAAGTACATATTTGTAGTGCAATTTGTATCCTTTTTAGTGCCTAGGTTGCTTGAGATTTTTGGTTAAAAAATGTATTTTAGGCTCTGCGTACGTGAGAAGATGCACGACTCTATACTTTTATGAAAAAAATCTATTTCAATGTTTTATATTTGGTCAGAGTTGCAGGAGAAGCAAATCACAACAGCCATAGTAAACAACTAGATCCATTAAAATTTCATGGAAAAAAACCTTAAAAAATGTTTCATATACAAATCACAGCAACCATAGTAAACAACTAGATCTATTAAAATTTCATGGCAAAAAACCTAAAGAAAATGTTTCATACTGCAAATCATAGCAACCATAGTAAACAATTAGATCCATTAAAATTTCATGGCAAAAAACCTTAAAAAAATGTTTCATACTGCAAATCACAGTAGCCATACTAGGGTTTTGTAGTTTGTTCTTCTATCTGATTTAAGATCTTTGCAGAGGGGAAGACTGATTATAGAGTGAGAATCTGCTTGATAAATCAGGACAAGAACAAATATAATATGCCTAAGTATAGATTTGTAGTGCGATTTGTATCCTTTCTAGTGCATGGTTTGCTTGAGATTTTTGGTTAAAAAATGTATTTTAGGCTCTGCGTAAGTGAGAAAATGCACGAATCTTTACTTTTATGAAAAAAATCTACTTCAAGGTTTTATATTTGGTCAGAATTACAGGAGAAGCAAATCACAACAACCATAGTAAACAACTAGATCCATTGAAATTACATGGCAAAAAACCTTAAAAAAATGTTTCATACTGGAAAAAATAGAAAAAATCCTTCAGTGTTTTTTTTCTACTTGATTGTTTCATTCATTATTTGTTCAAAACAAATTGTGCAGGTGTTTGTCAAGGTGCAAAAGTCCAAGGCCTATTTCAAGAGGTACCAAGTCAAATTAAAGTGAAGGCGAGGTATTTATATATGATATATTTTTAGTGCCTGGGTTGCTTGAGGTTTTTGGTTAAAAAATGTATTTTAGGCTTTGCATACGTGAGAAAATGCATGACTCTTTACTTTTATGAAAAAAATCTATTTCAAGGTTTTATATTTGGTCAGAGTTGTAGGAGAAGCAAATCATAGTGGATATTTATGCATCTCTCATTTGCTTTTGCAACATACTATGCTGGTCTCTTGTTGGCCCGTTGGGTGCTGAAGCAGTTGGAGATGGATGATGAATATGTTGGCAATGAGGAGGTGATGCATGAGTTATTTGATACATTTTCTTGTTAAATTTAAAACTGCAAGTATGATAATAACATATGTAAAACACATGGCTTCAAAATTAGAGATTCTATACTGGGTTCCATGTGAAGGAATTTTATTTGCATCTGCCATTATTTTTTGAACCTTGAAATTTAACATTGGATGGTGAATATTACTTGTTTGGCATCAAATTTTTGAATCTTTGTATTTTATCATTGGTTATTTAAGGGACTACCGAGGGGTTTATTTATATTATCCATTAATTGTTATACTCTTTGATTTATCCATGAATCTTGTACCCTGGGGCTTTGATGCTAAGTTTTTGTTGATAATTTTTTTAATGTAGGTTACTCAAATGCTCTTTTATAGGGTATGTTGTAATGGGAGTCCCTTCTATAGTTGTATTTATAGTAGGACTCCTTTCTATAGTTGTATTTATAGTAGGACTCCCTTCTATACATCAGAGTTCCTTTAATTGCCCTATTTTTACATCATCTTCATTTTTTTCCTTCTTCCCTAGTTGAACATTTTGTAGGGAATGTGCCATCCTCTTTATGTCAATTTAGGTAAATTCAATACTTTAATGAAAATGCTTGTTGTTCTAATATTGTTGGCAGGCCACTGGAGAAGATTACAGTGTGGATCCAGGTGACTCCAGGAGGCCATTTAGGGCTCTGTTGGATGTGGGTCTTGTCAGGACAACTACTGGAAACTAAGTTTTTGGAGCTCTCAAGGTTGGCTAGTTATTGATTTTTGTTACTTAGAATTACATCTCATAAATGTGAACTGGTTGCTGCTCAGTCAGGCATTCTATTAATTGTTATTGAATTCAATTTAATTTGTATATGTTGTAGCTTGTTCTTGATGTTAAGACTGTGACTAATTCTATACTTTTAACTATGTAACTCCAAATCCAAATCAATCTGTTAATTTGTTTGAGTCACATAAGTGTTTTTGGAGTTTATGTTGATTTGTATTTTTTCTCCCTCTAACAGTTGGTTCTTATCCTTCTGTGACCATTGCGAATTGTAATTTTGTCTTCCTGTATGGTTTTGGCAATGGTATGGCATGTATTTGTGTTGGTAAATATGCTTATCATGAAATTTAGTTTCAATTTGTATTTTATTTATTTTTAATAGAAACTGAAAGTGTATGTTATGCCTTTCTGCACTTGATTAAGTGATTATTTTAATTTAATATTGTTAAATTTGGACTAAATGAAATATAATTGTTCCTATTTTACTTTGTTTCTACTTTCTCAGTTGTGGTGCTACTGTTTGTATTTAGGGGGTGTTGGATGGGGGACTAGATATTCCTCATAGTGAAAAGTGCTTTGTTGGATTTAGCAAAGATGATAAAAAGTTTGGATGTTGATGTACACCAAAAATATATATTTGGAGGTCATGTCTCTACATACATGAAGGTGAGAAAATTGCCACTATGATAATGCTCTTTAGTTTCTGTGAATGTCTCACTAGGTAAGATTCTTTATGGTAAAATTATAACATAATTGCCAACTTTGTGAAATTTGGAAAAGCAGGTGTATATTTTAGATGGTTAATGATTAAAAAAAATTAAGCTTTGTAGGCTTGCTAAAATTCCCAGAACTTGAATTAGCACCAGAAGAGTCACTGCTATGTGTTAATGCATCACTAAGTAGTATATATGAGATGTTTAAGTGATAGCAATATCTTGGTTATGTTGCACCTTCGATGGGATTAGGATTATGTTATTTCCATATGTCTAATTACACTTAGTGTTATTGCATTGTGTAATTCTTGTAGATGTTGAGGGAAGATGAATCAAGTAAGTATCAAGCTAAGATTGGAATATTGGTCAGGCTAAATTACCAGTTGTAGCATCTGCAACAATTGAGATCAATCCTTGTTTATAGATTGAAGCATTGCTAAGCTGTGTGTCTGCAGCCACTAAAAACATATTTGGTGATACATTCTAGGAGAATGTGGGAGTTATTATAAGTGTTCCTAAAAATATTGATGCAAGGATTTATATAGATCATAGATGTGTCTATTTTAAGAAACCCATGCTAGAGTCTAGAACTTTAGTAACCAAGGATTCTATCCAATGGTTTGCATGAATTGATTGTAGGTGAACATACCTTCAAAGCACCTTGTGAAATAGTTCACCTATTTTATCTCTGCCTTCACATGATACATGTATTTATCGAATGGTTTGCGGGCATAGACTATGCTTCCATGTTTTATGACCATGTCATCAAATAGGGTGGTATAGTCATGGTAGGAGGGTTCATAGAATGAACTATCCAGATTGTCCAGCTAGAGTAAAAACAACAGAAACAACTCAAAGATATAAAGCAAATACAGATTCAATCATTCAGTATATCATATAATTCATATACAAATTGGTCGACAACATACGGGCTTACAATTAGGGCTCACAGGCCTGATTTCATAGTTACAAAATATGCACAGGATTTAGCTTTGAAGCTCCTTTGTAAAGAATTCAAACTATCAAACTCATAAACTATGATAACTACTTTCCTAGGCATCAATTACATCAATATATATGATCTCTAGAACATAAGATTCCTTCGCGTCGGCCTAGGAAGATCACAAACTCCAATGAAGAGTTGTAATGTGTGTACATGGATAGGTTAGACCTAAATGAATGGAACTCCTCCGCAAATGAATGGAATGATGAGAGGATCTTGGGGAAGGCTAGCCATGAACCAAACAACATTAAATGATATGTAATTTAGCTCCACAGGTCATGAAATGCTCCACAAGTCTTCTCCTTCAGCTGATTGTTTGAGACTATCAGGATGCTTTGTTATGAGAAAACAGACGATCTTTTGATAGCGATATCTTACCGGTGCCTGATCCAAATAATCTGAATCTTGGATATGATGTGAATGAATGTGTCTAGATACTAAGTCCAGCTCCACAAGATCTGAAATGCAATTGCGATAGAATGCGAACCAAAATACAGAAACTGCTATTGACTGAACTGGAAAATGAAAAGAAACAAACTGAAATGCAAATGTTTTTTTGGTTGATGGAAGATTCTTCTTGAACCAGGGATGCTTCTCCATCAAACATCTAGGGTTATTGAAAAAGTGAGTCCCTCACTTTCCTGGGGCTGGAGGGAAACCAAGACGGTCCACTGCAACCTAAGAAATCCAAGACGAGTCTTCTTCTGGTCTATCGTTCCACTTCACAAGATATTCTTTGTACTTTCTTCCTCTAGTACTACATCCAACTCTGCTATCCAAAATGTCTTCAATCTGGTCTGGTGTTTGTTGTGGTAATTGCTTCTTCAAGTCTTCCTTAATTCTATCACTGAACTCTACTTCATGATACTTGTATAGGTTTGCAATGTTGAAAATAGCTGATATGCCCAATGTCTCCGGTAACTCCACTTCATATGCATTTCCTGAATCAAACTTTCTAAGTATCTTACATGGTCCAAACTTCTTCATGTCCAACTTGTTATATGTCCCAACTAGGAAACTTTCTTTTTTCAAGTACACCATCACTTCATCTCCAACTGCAAATTCTTTGTGTCTCTTTTTCTCATCTACCTTCTCCTTATACTTGATATTCATCTCCTCCAAATGCTTCTTAACCTGATTATGCACTGTCTCCATGTGTCCTACAAATTCCTCTTCTTTGGCACTTCTCTTTTCTGTCATACTGATGTCTCTCAACTCTATTAGTCCTCTAGGGTTTACTCTGATAACAATCTCAAAAAGTGTTCTTTCGGTACTCCTATTCACTAAATTATTATATGCAAACTCTACTTATGAAAGAATTAAATCCCAACATCTTGCCTTCTTTCCAACCACACATCTGAACAAGTTTTCCAAACTCCTATTCACTACCTTTGTCTTTCCATCAGTCTGTGGATGAAATGTTGAATTGAATTTCAAATCTGTCTTCATCTTCTTCCAAAGTGTCTTCCAAAAGTATCCAAGAAATCTTGTGTCTCTGTTTGAAAGTATGCTCTTAGGTAATCTATGCAATCTCACAATCTCCTTGAAAAATAGGTCTGCTACATGCACTGAATCAATAGTCTTCTTACATGATATGAAATGTGCCATCTTTGAAAATCTATCCACCACTACAAATATTGAATCATGTGCTCTCTGTGTCTTTGGCAATCCCATCACAAAATCCATACTTATGTCTTCCCAAGGTCTCTTCGGTACTGTCAATGGTTTATACAATCCAGTATTATGACTACTTCCTTTTGCAACTTGACAAACTCTACAACTTTGCACAAATTTCCTAACATCGTTATGTATTTGAGGCCAAAAGTATTTTTCACTTACCAAAGCCACTATTTTATCAATGCCAAAATGTCCTTCTAATCCACCACTATGTTTCTCCTTGATCAGATTGTCTCTCATTGAACTCTTAGGTATGCATAACTGACTTCCTTTGAACAACATATTTTATTGAATGAAATAGTCCAACCACTTACTCCTATCTATTACAACAGGTTCCTTACATGCTTTCCAAGGTTCTGCAAAATTAGTGTCTCCCTCATACATATGGTTCAATTCATCAAAACCTAACACTTCAACTCTCATCTCTATCAACAAGTTTCTTCTTCTACTCAAAGCATCAACAACTTTATTTGACTTACCACTCCTATGCTTCAATACAAAAGTATAACTCTGCATGAACTCTACCCATCTTATATGTCTCCAATTCAACTTTCCTTGACTATTCAAATATTGTAAAGCCTAATGATCTGTATACAACACAAACTCCTTAGGCAACAAGTAATGTCTCCACTTCTTCAAGGCTTGAATTATGGCATAGAACTCTTGGTCATAAATGGAATATATTCTCCTTGCATCATTCAACTTTTCACTAAAATATGCTACAAGTCTACCTTCTTGACTCAACACTGCTCCAATTGCATTCCTACTTGCATCACAATCTACTTGAAATACTTTAATGAAATCTGGTAATGCCAACATAGGTTGCTCTGTCACCTTTTACTTCAACAATTCAAAACTTTTATCTACTCCTGATGTCCAGTTAAAGTCTTTTCTGTCACCTCTCATTGTCTCTGTCATAGGGTTACATACTGAACTAAATTTTTTGATGAACTTCTGGTAGAAACTAGCTAATCCATGAAATGATCTAACTTCTCCAATGCTCTTTGGTGTAGGCCATTCAACAATTGCTCTCACTTTCTCAGGGTCCATCTTCAATCCTTCCGTAGAAATCACAAATCCCAAATATACTAATTCTTCCTTCATGAAACTACATTTCTTGATGTTTATCAACAATTTCTCTTCTCTCAGTCTCTGCAATACTTGTCTTAGGAGCCACAAATGTTCTTCTTTTGTCTTACTGAAAATTAGAATATCATCCAAATATACAATAACAAACTTACCCAAGAATTTCTTCAAAGCTTCATTCATCAGTATCATGAAAGTACTTGGTACATTTGTCAATCCAAAAGGCATCACTAACCACTCATACAATCCTTCATTTGTCTTAAAAGTAGTCTTCCATTCATCTCCTTCTCTAATTCTGATATGATGGTATCCATTTTTAAAATCTATCTTTGTAAAATATCTTGCCCCACTCAAACAATCCATGTTATCATCCATCCTAGGTAAAGGAAATCTATACTTAATTGTGATCTTATTTATTTCTCTAGTGTCTGTACACATTCTCCATTCTCCATCTTTCTTTAGTGCTAACACTACATGTACTGCACAAGGAATCAAACCTTCTCTGATCAAACCTTTCTTCATCAACTCTTGTATTTGCCTATTCAATTCTTCATTCTCTGCTGGTGCCATTCTCTGTGTTGCTTTGTTAGGCAAACTAGTTCTAGGTATAAGATCTATGTGATGATTGATACTCCTGATTGGTGGCAATCCTTCAGGTAGATTATCTGATATGATGTCTTCATACTCTGTTATCAACTCAATTATCTCCTCCGATTGTGATTCTTTAGTTTCTTTCTCCAATGTTTCAGGCTTCTTAGGGATCAAATCATAACACATATTCTCATGTCTCAAACCATCCAAAATTTAATTCACATACTTCACTCTTAGGATCGTCTTCTAAAGGAATCAAAGTAATTCTCTTTCCATTTGATGTTATAGTGTATGTATTCTTTCTCCCATTATGTATATCTTTCCTATCATACTGCCAAGGTCCACCTAACAAGACATGACATACATCCATAGGCATAATATCACACAATACTTCATCATGATAAGATCCAATATGAAATTTCACCAAACATTGTTCACTTACCAGTACCTTATGATCATCCTAAATCCATGCTATCTGATAGGGTTTAGGGTGTTTCAAGCTTTCCAACTTCAGCTTAGTCACCATCTCCTCTGAAACTAGGTTATCAGAACTACCACTATCAATTACAACTTTACAACATTTACCTCCTAATTTGTATCTAGTTCTAAACAAACTTTTCCTCTGTGGTGGTTCCTCATTTTTCTTTGTTTGAATTAGTACTCTCCTCATGACAAGTGATTCTCCTTTCTCAGGTTTACCAACTGAAGTAGGTGATCCAATAGGTTCTTCCACATAGGCTACTTTTCCATTGTTCTCAGTTCTCTTGCTTGTACTCCCTTGATTACATTCAAATGCTCTATGTCCACCTCCAAACTTGAAACAAATTCCTCTGAATGTTCTCTTATCAAGTCCTCTTCCTTCTCTTCTGTATCCTTCACTTCGGTATGGACTAGGGTTTCCTCTATTGTAGAAAGTTCTATCATCTTTCTGGTATGCATTGTTATCTCTGTCCTCCTTCTTGAATGTGTTCTCCTGCCTGTTTAGATCCACATATGATCTCTCTCCTCTGGAAAATGTTCTACCTCTCTAAAATTTACCTCCTCTGCCTCTCTGTCTTTGATCATGCCTCTTGTTCAACTTCTCTTCAACTTTCAGGGCAAACTGATATGCTTCCTCCAAAGATGTCATCTTCACCAAACTCAGTTCTTCTTGAATATTCAATCTTAGTCCATTGATGTATCTAGCCACTTTCTCCTTGCTTGCTTCACTATGTCATGTTCTTATGATCATCTTATGAAATTATTTAGTATATTCCTTCACATATTTCTCCTTTTGTCTTATGTCTTGCAATCTCTTCAACAACTCGAACTCGTAGTCATCAGGTATAAACTTATTCTTCAATTTTGTCACCATTCTATCCCACTTTGTAATCTTCTCTTTTCCTATTTTGTTTCTATCCAACTGAACTTCTTTCCACCATATAGTAGCATGTCCTTTCAACTTTGTCTTTGTAGATTTCACCTTCTCCGAATCTTCAACTTCTTCATACTCAAAGTATTCTTCCATGCCATTTCTCCAATCAATCAACTCTTTCGGGTTCAGATTGCCAGTGTAATTAGGTACATTAACTCTAGGTCTTTTCCCAATCTTTGAAATAGCTCACAACATCTTGACTTGGTTTGATTCTTCTTCTCCTTCATCTCCTAGGGTTTCACCATTTTGTTCAGCAGATTGAAATTCTTCATCATCATCACTTTCAATATTAGGTCTAGGTATCAATCCTCTTCACCTATCTTCTTCAACAGCATCCAAGCAAACTCACATGGCTTTCATCATCTCCATCATCTCATCCATTCTTCTAGCCATTTTCCCAACAACAGGGATTCTCCTCAGCGGCATCTCTTCCTAGGACCAAGTGCAAACTTTTTCAAGTTCGGTGATTGGGCTATAAGGTGACAACTACCTCACAATCAGCGATCGCTTGCAACACAAGTAACCTGCCTCAAATTTGGTGATCTATCCACAACAAGATCTTATGGAATTTCTTCTCCAACTTCACTCAATTCACTCCCAAAGATTCAAAATTTTGCTCTGATACCACTTGGTGCAGTCACAGTAGGAGGGTTCACAGAATGAACTATCTAGGCCATGCAACTAGAGTAAACACAATGGAAATAACTCAAAGATATAAAGAAAATATAGATTCAGTCATTCAATATATCATATAATTCAAATACAAATTGGCTAGCAACATGTAGGCTTCCAATTAGGGCTCACAAGCCTAATTTCACAGTTACAGAATATGCACAGAATTTAGCTTTGAAGCTCCTTCGCAAAGACTTCAAACTATCAAACTTGTAAACTATGCTAACTGCTTTCCTAGGCATCTATTACATCAATATATATATATATATATATATATATATATGTCTTCAGAACATAAGATTATATATATATATATGTCTTCAGAACATAAGATTCCTCCATGTCGGCCAAGGAAGATCACAAACTCCAATGAAGAGTTGTAACGTGTGTACATGGATAGGTTAGAACTAAATGAATGGAACTCATCCAAAAATGAATGGAATGATGAGCAGATCTTAGGGAAGGTCTGCTACGAACCAAAAAACATTGAATGATGTGTAATTTAGCTCCGTAGGTCGTGAAATGATTCGCAAGTCTTCTCCTTCAGCTGATTGTTCAAGACTGTCAAGATGATCTGTTCTGAGAAAATAATCAATCTTCTGATAGCAATATCTTATCGGTGTTTGATCCAAATGAACTAAATCTTGGATATGATGTGAATGAATCTCGATCTTTTGATAGCAATATCTTACCGATACTTGATCCAATTGCTCTGAGATTTGGATTTGATGTGCCTGAATGTGTCTAGATGTTAAGTCCAGCTCCACAAGATCTAAAATGCAACTGCGGTAGAATGTGGACCAAAATACAGAAACTGCTATTGACTGAACTGAACTAGAAAATGAAAAGAAACAAACCGAAATGCAATGAAACTGAAATGCAAATATTTTTTTGGTTTATGCAAGATTGCTCTTGAACCAAGGATGCTCCTGCATCATAGGGCAATACTAATAACATATTAGATTTAGCAAGTCCCACATTGAGCTCAAGAATGTAGATCCACTTCTCCAGTCCAAACACCTTACTACTTCCACATTCCTTGTAGTGTTGCTCCCCCTGTCTACTATTTTTTTGGCTTAGTCACACTTCAGGGTTTATAAGTTCAAAATTGTTTTGACCCTTTCCACCATGATCAATTTCAATTTTACTTCTTTGTTTTTGTGCATTCTATGATAGAAACAGTGATTACCAATATGTCTACTAATTGTCTTCTTCTTTGGTTTGAAAATGTAACTCTTGAATTACCAAATTTGGTAATATAAATTCACTGCTTTTTAGATCACAGGTCTATTACAACTAGGGCTTATACCCTTGACTCCAGGTTCTGAAGGAGTATGAGCATGAGTTAACCGTAGCATAGGGTTGACTTGTTTCTTTTAAGACCCTAACCCTAAGCCAGTGACCAATAGTATTTTACTATGATTCCTTTATGTAGCCTATCACTCAATCCATCATATAAATCTATAACTTTAAGCATCCCATTTTGTTCTCCCGTGGTCATCTTCTTATTAATCTCATATTTGATATTGAGTCCTAATAGGAAATAACTTGTATCAGGGAGACTCTACCATATTGGTGAGAGTCATTTTGAAGTCCCTCCGATAAAGTAATTTGCATGAAGAAGCACGTTCAAAGACACTACACTATATTGGTAGGAGATACTGCAAAGTCCATCTAATAGAATTATCTACATGATAGATTCTAAGCATCGTTGAAGAGACTGCATTGTATCTACATGAGCTACTTTCAAGTCTCCCCAATAAAACAAACATCATCGAAGACACCATACCATATTGGTAAGAGTTGTTCTAAATTCTCTTCGACAAAATAATTTGTATAAAAGAACATCATCGAGGAGAATATAACATATCAGGATAAGAAGTTTTAAGGTCCCTCTGATGAAAGGATCCACATTGAATAACATGAAGTACATCGAGGAGATTACATTGTATCAGAAGGAGGTGTTTTGAAGTCCCTTTGATAAAGAGATTCATATTGATGATCATAAAGCTCATTGAAGAGACTAGATCATATCGATGAGAGTTGCTTTAAAGTCCCCTGATCTAATAATACAAAAGGTAACTATTACATCGGCCAAAGGATATGATTTAATATAAAGTGGGCCCCTAGATGCATCAAAGTGATGGGCTGAAATATTGACCTCTTTTTATGTTGTTTTTATATGCTTTTAGAACTTTTCCATATGATCCTCCAGACACTTTAACAACATCACCATCATTATATGTCATCTGTTTATATACTTTGCAAGACTTTGAATCTATGTTATTAATATGGAATATGGTGATGATATTATCAATTGAATGATTTAAATATGAGTATGCATGCAATATAGATGGAATCCTATGGTTTAGTCATGAAGGTTATTTGCGTGCATATGTTTTGTGAATTAACCCCTATGTAGCAAGAATGTGTCATCAAGGAAATGAGCATTTGTAGTGAAGTTGTAGACAAGAGAATTAAAGGAAGTGAAGTTAGGATGCCAAAAGTGCAGGTAGCTGGAGGATGAATGTGAACCATCATGGATAGGAATAAATGTAGAAGTAGACTTGTTTCAAACGTCGCTTCTATGTGTTCTTCATGAGAACCATTGCATAAGAATTCTTGTTTGAATGGGATTCTCCTTCTTCTATTCAGTTAGATTAATAAGTTGATCTCAAACTTGTATCCTAGTATCTAGGAATGAATTGATGGTTGAAGTTAGTTGGTATTTGCATAAAACTCTCCCATTTTTGTATAAGTTAGGAGGGATGGGTTAAATGTCAAGTTACTCACTTTATTTTCTAGTTACTTAGTCGTTACTCTATTTTTTTCAATATTGGAAGATCCAGACATGTTTTATTGAGGAATGTCATTACTAAATATAATCTGAAAGAGATTTTGTTTATGATATGAAATGAATGAAACTATATGTTATGAGGATGCTGAGTATCTGAATTAGATTTGATTTCTAGCTAAATGAGTTAGTCCCCTGAGCTGGCCACTCAAGGTACTGATCCCCACTTCATTTATTTCCTCATTCCTATATGCAATCCTTGTTAAATCTATTTTTCATTTGCATATAGATACATTACGAGTCACTTAGATTTCTTTGATTGTCAAATTACAGTAGTATGGTTCATGAACAAGTGCATGCTTTGTCTACTTTAAGTCCTATTGAGGTTAGCATTAGCTCTCTTATCATTTTGATGTTTTATATTAGTTCTGTAATTTTTTGTTGTTAACAGTTATCTACAGCTTATGCTGAAGGTACCCGTATCCACTAGATCCTGTAACTATTTTTACTGTTCTTGCATTTCTGTGAATTCCAGAAGAGTAGAATAGCCTAAGTAGGTTTGGATAAGATAGTTTAGGAAGAATATGAGCCCTAAAAGCACATACAGTGGAGTACCATCATAAGATTACCCTCCTTGGTTGATACTTTAATGTAGGAGTACAATGATAGAGTGGACTATTCAGATAGGTTTACCCCTAAATTATGTTAAGTCTACAAAGCATTAGTTTTCCTCTACTCTTTTGGAGCCATTGTTGGGGATGGTGCTACCTTCATAGGCTCATTTTTACATGCTTTTATAGTTTAAATTTTGATTCCAGCATTAGGATTAATAAATTCACTATTCAGGAAACACCAGAAATTATTCTAACATTGTGCAAGACCGCTAGAATATAAAGCTAAATTCACTGTATGTGGAGGCAGAGAGATAACCGATGTAGATTCCTCCCTTAAAATTTTTAGGATAGAGAAGAAACAACTAACTTTATCAACTATACAATAGAAAGTGTTGAAGAAGAAAAATTTCCTCTTACATCTTCATCAGCTTCTTCCACAACTATAGAAGGGACCTTTAGAATGATGGTAGATGCTACAGTGGAGGATCCACCAGAGCAAGCAACGTTTGAGTTTCCTATCACTAATCAGGAGAGGGCTACTATGCTGAAAAATAATCCACCATCGACATTACCAATCTTCTATGGCCTGGTGATAGAGGAGCCAGATACATTCCTGTTTGAGTTTGATATCTTGTGTAGGAGTATGACTACACCTTGGATGCTTACAAGATGAAACTCTTTCCTTCTACCCTCAAGGATGTAGCCTTGAGATGGTTTATGGGGCTAGGAAAAGATGTCATCCTAGACTGGGATACGATGAAGGAGAAATTCTTGGAGAAATACCAAGATTACTGCCAAGGACATGACAGGAGGAGAGATGACATCTTCAGGATGTCACAAAAGGAGGAGGAGCCACTTGAAGATTATGTTGAAGATTCCAGTTTGCTCTAAAGAATACCCCCCAAAATAGATTGTCTGAAGAATCATTAAAACTAGTTTGCTTGAGAGGGGTTAAGGATGATTGCATGGATGCTTTGAATCTTACAAGGTGATATCTCTTAGCTACCTTTTGAGTCAATTTGTAAAGTTTGCCAAAATTATTCAAAGACTTTCACCAGACGACCAAGGGGAGAAAGGACATCAATTACAAACAAGGCAACCAATGGAGTTTCAAGAGTGGAAATTAGTAATTTGCTGTCCAACATGAAGGAGGACATAATCAGCCATATGGCTACACAACTGGACACTCTTCACATCAAGAAGAAACAAGAATAAGCTGATGTAATGCTTGTTGAGTATTGTCCCAGTTGTAGGCAAAAGAAGGCCAATTGTAAATGCAAAAGGGTGGCAAGCATCCAACAAGAGAAGGTTGAAACACCATAATTTCAGCAATTTGAAGGAGAGGATGGACAATTGTTCTTCATAGCTCAAAGGTGACCTTGGCAGCAAAGACAAGGTATGCCGTCTGATCTACTAAATTTTAGTTCACCCTTTCCTATTGCAAACCAAAATTTCTTTGCTTGGAACACTCAGCCATGGCCTAGTAATCAAAATCTCAGGCAAAACCCACAATGGCCTACTCCACAACCTGGTTGGAACCAACAGCAGCCAAACCAGTGGGCCCAACAAGGTTTTCAAGGTTCCAACTATAATCCCTAGTGGCCTACATAGCAACCTTAATGACAGCCTCAATGGAACAAGAACCAACAATGGCAACAAAATGCAAATTACCAACAACCTATGATTCCATCACAACCACAATAGCCAACCATAATGCCTCCATCAGTACCTCAAAATCCACCTCCTAGACCTACCCAAATCCCTACCCAACCTGCATCTAACCCTAACAACAAGCATGTCCAACATGCTTATACTAACAAGGTGATGCAATACCCCACCTATGGGGTAGAAGTGAGTAATGTTCATCTCAAATTAGGGAAGCAACTTGCAGGCCCCTCATCTCCCCAAATTATAGAACTTGAAGATGAAGAACCCATAGAGGAAGCCTTAGATAAACCACCTTTGGAACCTGAATCAACTCAGGAACCTTAGACCATTTCACATCCTAAGCCTCCTTTCCCTGAACACTTGGCTATCCAGAAACAACGAGCACAACCTGAAAATGACCTCATAGGCTAGTTGCAAGATATAAGAATAAAGATTCCCTTTATCCAAGCCATCAAAGATATTCCCATCTACACTATGACTATCCGAGATCTCTGCATAAAGAAACCAGGAAGAAAGAGGATAGACCCAAAGATAGTTCATATTTTGGGTAACCTTGCTGACATAATGTTGGGGAATATAACTGTTCCCAAATATCCAAATCTAGGTAGTCTAGTAGTGGATGTCAAAATCAATGGGACTCTGATTAAGAATACTCTAATAGATTTAGGTGCTGCAATTAATGTAATGACTAAAGAGACAATGCAGACACTCCAGTTGAACAACCTCAGGCCTACTCAGATAGTCTTGCAATTAGCTGATAGGTCCATAGTTAAACCTGAAGGAGTCATTGAGGATTTGGTCATTGCATTAGATTCTTGGGAATACCCTGTTGATTTAATAGTCCTACAGCCCAAGGTTAATCTTGTTGGTTATCCTCTTATACTAGGCAGACCATGGCTTGCCACAACAGATACATTTATAGGTTGCAGGTCTGGTAACATAATCATATCCAATGGGTCTATGACCAAGAAATTGGTTTTATGTCCACCAGCCCAACCATACCATGAGCTTGAGCAGACCATTTGGCCTACATTGAAAGATGAGGACAACTATTCCCTGCAAATCTTGATGACTATTGACCACAGCCCCTTATTGGATATTCAAGATGAAGATGAGTTGATTGCTCACATTGTACAAAATGACTGTGGAAGGCATCTGTAGCAGCAAGACTGTTTATCTTGCTTACAAGATCCCTTAGGAAGCATAATACCTACCAGTTCCTCAGAGGAGGTATCTCAAATATTTCATACTTTGTTACCCCAATAATACTTACCAGTAATACCTAGCCTTGATCTTTCCTCTGTGCAAGAAATGTCTAAACTATTGGAAATCAAGCCAGGAAAGATGTTGACTATTAATAGTGCATTGACTAATGAACAACAATAATCCCTACATGCAGTATTACAAACCCACTAGGCAACATTTTCATGGGATTATAGTGATATGAAAGGCATAAATCCTGCTTTGTGTATGCACAAAATTTACATTGATGATGGCCACATACCTATAAGACAGCAACAGAGACACATGAACCCTACTCTCAGAGAGATAGTGAAAGAAGAACTTTAAAATCTTTTAGATGAAGGATTTATATACCCCATTTCAGACAGTGAATAGGTTTCACCATTGGTCATAGTACCCAAGAAAGGTGGCAAATGGAGAGTTTGTGTTGATTATAGAGAACTAAATGCTACCACGAGGAAGGATCACTTCCCATTGCCCTTCATTGATCAAGCTCTTGACTCTTTAGTAGGTAAGAAATATTTCTCATTTCTTGATGGTTTTAGTGGCTATAACCAAATCAAGATTACACAAGAGGATCAAGATAAGACAACATTTACATGCCCTTGGGGGACCTATGCATATTTTGTCTTGCCTTTTGGTCTATGCAATGCTCCAGCCACATTTCAAAGAGCAGTCCTCAATATTTTCTCTAATTTTGCCCATGCTAGCATGGAAATTTATATGGATGATTTCACCACATATGGTGTTTATATGATGAAGCTTTACACAACTTGTAGAAAGTTTTGAAGAGATGCACAGAACATAATCTATCTTTGAGCAATGAAAAATATTTTATGATGATGACACAGGGGATAGTCTTGGGACAGTTTATCTCAAGTGCAAGAATATAAGTTAACCCAAAGAAGATTGAAATTATATCTACACTGCCTATTCCATAGAGAAAGAAGGATGTAAGGAGCTTCCTTGGACATGCAAGTTATTATAGAAGGTTTATTCAAGATTTTAGGAAAATTGTTGGACCTCTGTTTACTCTATTGACAAAAGACATTGAATTTGATTGGACTCTAAACTGTCAGAATTCATTTGAGAAGCTCAAATCATCCTTGACACAAGTTCCAATTCTCAAAGGTCCAAATTGGACACTACCTTTTCACATCCACATAGATACATTAGACTTTGCCATTTTAGCAGTCCTAGGCCAACAGGAAGGAATTAAGGAGTATGTAATCTACTATGTAAGTAAAAACCTACAGGGAGCTGAGTTGAACTACACTGTGACAAAAGGAAATGTTGGCATTTGTTTATGCCATTAACAAATTTAGACACTACATTACCGGTTATAAAGTGCTCATACATATATATCATACAACAATTAGATATTTGATGAATAAGCCAATAGTGGGTGGCAGACTTGTAAGATGGTTATTGTTATTGCAAGAATTTGACATAACAATTGTTGACAAACTAGGAAAGGCTAATGTAGTTGCTGATTTTCTATCTAGACTACCTACACAATCATCAGAAGGAGTGGTTGATGACTCTTTTCCTGATAAGAATCTATTTTCTCTAACTATACACACTCCATGGTATGCAAACATAACTAATTATTTGTTTTCAGGGCAGGTTCCTAGTTACTTTTCTCCAAGGGAGAAAAGGAAGCTAGTTCACAAATGTTTCCCTTATTCTTGGATTTCTGGATTCCTATTCTACACTGGTCTAGATAACATTATGAGAAGATGTATCAAAGAGGATGAGGTGTTTGATATATTGAAGGCCTTTCATGACAAACCATGTGGGGGACATTTTGTAGCCAAAAGGAGAACCTTCAAAATATTGACAACATGATATTACTAGCCAACACTTCATAAAGATGATGTCAAGTATACTAGAAGCTGTGATCAGTGTCAAAGGATGGGGAAACCTACAAGAAGTGATGAAATGCCTTTGCAGCCACAAATGGCATTAGCTCTTTTTGATAAGTGGGGGATGGATTTTGTTTGTCCTATCTCTCCTACTTCAAACAACAAGGAATATATACTAGTATGTACTGATTACTTAACCAAATGGGTGGAAGTGAAAGCCTTGTAGTTTGCTAGAGATGGCAATGTGGCAAAATTTTTGTATGAGGAAATCTTCACTAGATATGGTGTACCAAGGGAGATAGTGACTGATCAAGGCCCACAATTCACATCAGATTTAATTACCAGACTGGTGGAGGAATATCAGATTAGATACAAGAAGTCTACTTCCTACCATCCTCAAGTTAATGGTCAGGTTGAGGTCACAAATAGGGAGCTTGAGAATATATTCACAAAAATAGTACAACTTCATAGAAGAGATTAGGTTTCTAGGTTACCAGAAGCTGTTTGGGCATATAGAACTACATGGAAGACAACTCCAGGGTTCACTCCTTATGAATTGGTTTATGGCAAGACAATAGTCCTACCTATCAAATTTGAATACAAAACCCTATGGACAACTATAGAATTAGGGATGGATTTGACAAAAGCTCAAAAGGATAGACTACAACATTTGAATGATCTTGATGAAATCGGATTAGAAGCAATCCACCACACAGAGGTTATACAAAAATAAAGAATTAAATGACATGACAAGTATATCAAGATTAAAGAATTCACTGTTGGAGATTGGGCCCTTCTCTATGATTCCAGATACAAGGATTTCAAGGGCAAGCTTCAATCTCCATGGTTGGGACCATATGAGATTAAACAAGTATTCCCTAATGGTGTAGTCTAATTACAAACCATTGATGAGGTCTAATTTTCATTGCTAGTAAATGGACATAGGTTGAAACTGTATAAGAAACCACTTTAGAAGGAAGATTTTCTTTTTCCTCTAGCCACTCTGTATAGTACTCATGACACTCCTAATGAAGGTTCTGTGACACCAACTGATACATTGTCAGAAGATGATCCACCAATCCTATCTAGTGATGCAGAGGTTGAGTTGCAATACTTAACCCTTGTCGCTGAGACTTAATTTTTCTTGATTTATAATCCACATGCACACACAACACACTATCCAAGATGCCCACAGTTAACTCCAGAGGGACGTATTTTTAACTCTCAGTTGGGACCTGACATATTGCATATGTAATTATTCAGTCAGGACCTATGCTAGAGGCACCTGTAGCAACTAAATGTCTGCAGATGTATTCACTACTTTGGCACTTAGCACACCATTTTCCCACTCATTCCATATCCTCTAAACATTTCTTCATTCATTATGAAATAACTCTAATGCCACTGCAAAAGTGTCAACTCAGCTCATGAGTTGTTCATTGGAGCATTGCGAGCTATCACATCACATCAACTCCGCAGTCCCTGCCACCTTACCATTCATCCGCATGCATGTCACCTTGCTCATATCAAATAAAATGTTGAGTACATGTTCTCAAATTTTGAGGTGCGTTGATCATTTATTTCCATAATGTGTGTACATAAGGTAACTTTCAATAATTAAACTTAGCTTTCTTTTTAAATTCATTATTACTTTTTATTTATTTAATGCATGCGAAAATATTTTTCACCATTCCATTTAATAAATACTCTTCCTTTCATATCAATTGCCATGTGAAGTGAGGTCACTTCACACATTAGTTGGGGGGAGGGGTTTAATTTTTTGATTTTCACCATTTTTTCCATCTTTGTTTTTAAAGATACCAGATAGAACATCCTATGCCATTTTCTAAAAAAATAATAAACCTACCCTGTTTTGCAAAAATATGAACTTGTTACCCTAAGAAAGTTGTAGTGGAAGAAGAGAAAAGGGCAGTAAACTATAGGTTGGTTCTCTTCAAGGTGGTCGAATTGTAGTTTAGTAGAAATTGATACTTCAAGAGGTTACAGAACACAAAGATAATGGGGGGTGATGCAGTACAACGAGAGCTATCTGCACATAAAGAAATATTAGAAGATGTGTTGGTGCTACCACTCTTTACTAGAGTAGGATGGCTGGACTACTTTTTGAAGTTTAAAGAATATGATAACGAAATGGAAAAGGAATTTACAGCCACACTATAGTATGATGAGGAAACGGTCAGGGGATTAGTTGTAGATGCTTCTGAGATGGCCATTGCTCAAGTCACAGGATTGTCGCACACAAGGTCTGAGTATCTAGCTCCTACTGATGCAACTGCAACAAGGGAAGATTTCTGTGAGCGAGGAGAGCACTTGGACTTGACAACACAAGGTATATAGAGATTATCCCTTCCATTTTTTCTGGGGAAAATATGCTTCATACATCATTAAATACATTAGCTGTGATGGCTGGCATAATTTGTTGTATACTGTGTATTTTAAGTTGCTTAATCATCTATGCCATGATAAGCTACTCAACATTCCCAATTTCCTATATAATATGTTGAAAAGGATGGCATCTAAATACCAGAAAAAGAAATCAGACACCAAATTGTCCCATCATTGTATAATAGCCTTATTGATAAAGAGGAGCCTAAGAATTCAACACCCACAAGTTGATTAGGAAGCTTTTAAACAATGTGTAGATATCACAACACTGTTGGAAGAACCTAAAGTAGAGAATGAACCCTAGTATGAGCCTGAACCTGAGATTGAGCCTGAGCAAGAATGGCCACAGGAGGACAACACTCCAGAGGATAGGCTAGTGATAGCAAAAGAACCCTCATCTTCTAAACCTAAACCTATGAGAGGCACTGATTCAACACCTATTAAGAAAAAGAGAAACAAGAAAAGTGTTGAGAAGCATAAAAGCACTAAGAAGGGAGAAGATGCAGGGGAAAAGAAGAGGAAGAGGAGTAAAAAGAAAAGGAAAAATGAATTCAAACAGGAGACTACTACTCCCAGGTGCTCAGGAAGGTTAAAGAAGTAGAGTGTGAAAGAAAGAACTATTAAGGAATAGGGGCAAGAAAATGATGAAGGACAACAACATCATGATCCAACACTAGCGAATCTAGATTCAAATAAAGGAGGAATTGCCCTTGAAGATGTCCCTACTAATGCTCCTGAGGATGTCTCTACTGATGCTTGTGAAAATGTTAATGTGTCTGCTAAAAAGAGAAGGTATGTTTCTTTGACTTCTGATTCTGATTCAGAGGATATGTTTATTGCAAAGAAAATGGGAAAGTCAGTTCTTAGCAGTTCTGCTAAGGAAATTTTTGATATAACTAGGAATGATAATGATGAAGGTCTGAATTTGAGAAAGAAAAAGAATTATTTGAGGATAGAAACATAAGAAAAGAATTGCAAGAGGCTCTTCATAGATTAAAACACTTGGAAGAGAAGGTGAAATGATATGAAGAGAAGGACATAGAAAAGGAGAAAAGAATACAAGAGTTAGAGGAGAGAATTTAAACCTATGGCCATGGAACCAATTTAGATATGTTATCACAGATGGCTATAAGTAAAACAAATGCTGAAGAAAATGAAGTACTCATTCCACAACCTCCTATAACAACTCCAGTATACCACACTACTTTGTCTTTGGGTTTTGAATTAATGAAACTCACTCATAAATCCAAACAAGAAAAGGAAAACTAGGAGAAGGAAAAATAGAATCTCAATGCATCAATAGAAGATAAGAATTTGGTGATAAAAATGTTGGAGGATAAGCTGACAGAGGTAATTGATAGGTCCATATAGATCATTGGGTGTAGACCTCCACCAAGGGTATATGCATTGTTCCTGAAAGAAAAGTTTCTCAGTTTCCAGTTTAATAGGTTCATTAATAATCAACCTACTTTACATTCAAGGCAAATTTTCTACAACCATTTAAAAAAAGTCAATTTAGAGGAGCAAGACCAATTGTGTGAATATTATTTGCATAACTACTTAATGATAGAGGATATAGAATGGAACCCTTCAATTCATGTTGGGGATTTATAGGTTAGGGCACTGTTATCATATCTCAAGAATGAGAAGCTCAGAGGGGAATTGATGGATAAGTAGGAGGAACAAAGATTTGTAGACTTGACATAATTTAGGGGTAAACCTATTTGAACAATCAACTCTATCATTGTACTCCTACATTAAATTATTACCCAAGGAGCATAAGCTTATGATGGCACTGCACTGTATGTACCTTCAGGGCTCATATTCTTCCTAAACTATCTTATCCAAACCTACTCATGCTATTCTGCTCTACTGGAATTCATAGAAATGCAAGAATAGTAAAAATAGTTACAGGATCTAGTGGCTACAGGTACCTTCAGCATAAGCTGTAGATAACTGTTAACAACAGAAAATTATAGAACTAATCCAAAACACTAAAAATGATAAGAGAGATAATGCTAACCTACAGAGGACTTAAAGTAGACAAAGCATGCACTTGTTCATGAACCATACTACTGTAATTTGATAATTAAAGAAATCTAAGTGACTCGTAATTTATCTATATGCAAATGAAAAACATATTTAACAAGGAATGCATAAAGGAATGAGGAAATAAATGAAGTGAGGATCAATACCTTAAGTTGCCAACTCAGGGGACTGACTGACTTAACTAGAAATCAAATCTAATTCAGATACTCACGCATCCTTATAACATACAATTTCATTCATTTCATATCATAAACAAAATCTCTTTCAGATTATATTCAATAATGACATTCCTCAACAAAACATGTCTGGATCTTCCAATATTGAAAAAAATAGAGTAACAACTGAGTAACTAGAAAATAAAGTGATTAACCTGACATTTAACTCATCCCTCCTAACTTATAAAAAAATGGGAGAGTTTTATGCAATTACCAACTAACTTCAACCATCAATCCATTCCTAGATACTAGGATACAGGTTTGAGATCAATTTATTAATCTAACTAAATAGAAGAAGGAAAATCCTATTCAAACAAGAATTCTTATGCAATAGTTCTCATGAAGAATACACATAAGCTATGTTTGAAACAAGTCTACTTCTTCTGCATTTATTCCTATCCATGATGGTTCACATTCATCCTCCAGCTGCCTGTGCTTTTGGCGTCCTAACTTCACTTCCTTTAATTCTCCTATCTGCAACTTCACTGCAAATGCTCATTTCCTTGATGACACATTCTTGCTGCACAGGGGTTAATTCACAAAAAATATGCACACAAATAACCTTCATGACTAAACCATAGGATTCCATCTATATTGCATGCATACTCATATTTCAATAATTCAATTGATAATATCATCACCATATTCCATATTAATAACATAGATTCAAAGTCTTGCAAAGTATATAAAGAGACATCATATAATGATGGTGATGTTGGTAAAGTGTCTGAAGGATCATATGGAAAAGTTCTAAAAGCATATAAAAACAACATAAAAAGAGGTCAATATTTCAGCCCATCACAAAGCAACAATGAAAAGTCGAAGAGATAGTTATAAGATTTCTCCAATGGAAAGGTCGAAGGGACTTCATGACATCAAATGGAGTACTTTCAAGTCCCTTTGATGTAACAAAGACACAAGGACTTAAGGATTTCATTGATGAGAAAGATGAATATCGGTGAGACATAATATTGGTCCCTTTAATACAGTGAAGACCCTTACCTTGGATGCATAGTTTCTGCACAGAATGAGCATAATTCTAGGGATTTAGATGAGGTATGAGGCTCTATTGATCTCATTTCTTCTTGTTTGGAAATTCTATATACAAATGCCTCTTAATATGTAGATTGAAATCTGAGCATAGGAGAATCCAAGCCAGTTTCTTTATTGTTGGAGTGATCCAGAAAATGTTCTTTTAGACAAATTTATAGCTTGCATTCTTTACTTGAGTTTAGGCATCCTACCAAAGATGAGGCATCCATGACAATTGAGGCATCCTACCAAAGATGACAGTCATCAAAGGCATAATCATCAAAGATAAGGACAATTTATTGCTACAGGTAACAATTCACAGTGGCAGCTTATGAACTAGAGCAAGTTGGGTGCATGAGATGAGATCTCTACAAAGATGATAGTGTGATCTTGAACTAGGATAGTGAGCTTCATGGGACAGTCATGGATTTGTGAAGAAGACATCTATGAATGTCTTTGTGCTTCTACGCTCGGTGATACCTAGTGTCAGACCTTAGGATAGGTGTTTGTCAATGCAAGTTATTGTATGGTATGTTGAATGCCAAGACATCAGGGGATAGTCATAGGGTTGCCATGACAAGCTGTAGTAGGGTCAGTGATGCCTAAATAAGGACAACCACTAGTTTTTATGAGTGACAGTCTTCCTCTAAAGCAATCTACACAATCAGAGTAAAGTCAACATATGTGTAAGGACCAATAGACTTAAAGGGTTTACAAGGTTAGTATCAAAGGTAGATAGGAGAATTTCTAAGCCAGTGACAAAAGCATTTAATTCTAGCCTCAAGGTTCTTCAAGAGAGGAGTTGAATGTAACAGTAATATAAGACAATTATGGTAGCATCTACAAGAACAACACTTATGAAGTAGATAGAGAGATCTACCAAGTGATAGTCTCAATTAGGAAATGTGTTACTGAAGTAATAAAATGGCATAGGATAGAGTCAAGAGAACATGTGTCAAAGATAACCTTGAAGTTCTCCTACGCCTCTAAGAGGTTGAGTAGTCAAAGATAGTTGCACACATGTCCTATTATCTTCCACAGGGTTGTTGAGGTAGTTTGGGTGACCTAGAGACTAGTTTGAAGGAATATAACAGTAGTTGGAGCATTTATAAAGGTAGTTTGAATAGAAAGATGACATGTGTAAGCATCTAGGAGTAGATAATAGTTGAGAAGATCAACTTGTCTTTTTCCAACACCACCAAGAAGTTTCCATGCATTCAAAGCATGAGACAAAGGCAGTTTCAAGTGCCCAAGGTTCAAGGAAGCAGTCAACAATAGTCATAAAGGAAACATTTAATGAATTTTAAACCTATCCTACTTTTCCTCTAGCATAGGATAGTCAAAAGCAAAGTTTACTTTAATTTTTACTCAGTTCTTTTCACTTTTGGAAAAGCATTGTAAACTGAAACAAGCTTCTTTCTGTCTTTTGGTGCATTGTAACTCAAAAAATTAGTTTCTTGCTCATTATTTGAGATATGTATTGTAACCATGAACGTTTTTTTAGCAAAGAGAAAGCATTGTAACTTATTTTCAGATCTGTATGCTATTTGTAAGCATTTTTTATCAATAAAAGAAGTTGTTTTTACCTTCTCAAAGTTGTTTCGTTGTATCTGTTGTAAGAACACCTTTTCTCAATAAAATTTTAGTATTTTTCCTTCTTAATAGCTGTTTCATTATGTGCAAATGAATGATTGATTATGTTTTTTTGTGTTTTATGTTTAAACCTCAAAAGCATTGTCTCATTTACAACACTTTAAATAGGCATAAATCAGTGAACAAAATGAATAAATGACTAAAAGATGAATAATGACTAAAAATTAGTGAATAAATGACTAAAAATGGTTTAGCCATAAATTTGGTCATGTTATAAATGACCAACAATAAACTACTAATGGTCATGTGACCAAGCTCAGTGAATAAATATGATTAAATATATGACTAAATCAATGATTAAATTAACGACTAAATATACTACCAAATTGATCAATCAAAACCACCAATAAATGACTTAAAATGGTTTAGTCATAAATTTGGTCGCATTATAAATGATCGGCAATAAACTACTAATGGTCAAATGACCATGTTTAATCATTTATAAGTTGTTTTTAGTAGTTTTTTAAATCATATATTGTTGTTTCTGTACTAGTGAATGAAGATTACAATCATACCACAAACTGTGG
This sequence comes from Cunninghamia lanceolata, assembly GCA_027924645.1. Lineage (NCBI taxonomy): Eukaryota > Viridiplantae > Streptophyta > Pinopsida > Cupressales > Cupressaceae > Cunninghamia > Cunninghamia lanceolata. The sequence goes on from BSBN01000064.1 coordinate 603,500, forward strand.
TAAGAGGAATCCCGTAGTGAACCAAGAATTCCCTAAATAAACATCTGGAACAATGGAGACAAATGATTCTACTCAAAAAAATTTCATTGATTCATCATTATCATTTACAAAAGCCACCCCTGAAGATCTAAAACTTTCATAGTGGTCAAAACCCTAGTTGCACTACACCAATCAGTAAATGCCAAAAAATGACCCTCTATAGAACATCTATGCAACATACATATATAGGGGGAGAGTTAATGCAGCAAATAGGTGCCAATTACCTACCCACCTAAGCATTAACTCTCACCAACTCCCATTACTTCCTGCGATTAAATTGATCTACCCTGCCAAAAACTTGTACATCATCTTTAATTTTGCATTCATGGTGGCTAGGGAGTAGATCAAGGTTTTAAAAAAAACCTACCAAAAGTGTGCATGTAAAGATTTTATAGCACTTTAAAATACTTTAAAATATTTTAAAACATTACATCTATTACAAGCTTTACACTTGACCTTTACTTTTGATTTTTACACTTGATTTTTACTTTGCCTTATCGATGAATCTCCTCTGTCACAAACCTTGAAAACATCTTTCTTTCCTCCTTTGTCGACAACCTCACTTATCGACAAACTTGGCTCGGTGTGAACCTTCACTTCATCTTTCATTATTCCTTGTTTGTCTCTTCTTTCTCATCTCCCTTTGTCAGTGACTTACCTTATCGGCAAACCTTGCAGTTCATGAACTCTCCCTCTTATCAATGGAGACTGTTTGTTTCCTCCTTTTTCTTTTTCTCTTCTCTATCTTTCCTTGGCTGGCCGATCACTTAACATTTTGGTGAAAACTCCTATCGGTAAACTTCCTAGTTTGTGAACCTCCAAGTTCGTCAACAAGCACCTTGCCTCTCTTCTTGGTCGACAATTTTGTCTATTGGCAAACTTTCAAGTTTGTGAACTTCAAACTTTTTTGACAATGACAAGTTTTTTCTTCTAACTTTCTCTTCATCGGTTAATCGACAAAATTGGAAAAATGATGAACTTACAAGAACTATAGTCAACAAAATTAGTGGTTCGTGAACTGGCTGATTCATCGACAAAGACTTGGCAAAGCATCATGAAGGAAAATTAAGAAATCGACAAGTTCGCAAACTGTTGAACTTGTCGATAAAACAACACTTAGGCAATTCTAAGGATTTTCAAAGGTGAAACAATTAGACAAATTTCCAAAGGAAGGAAAACTTAATGACTTGGGGGACTTTACTTAGAAGTTTTTTCTAAAAGGAAACCCATTTAAAGTAGTCTTAGATCGCATATAAAAAATGGGTTTAAGGAAGGATTTTAATTGATTTCAACACAAATTTGCAAGATTGGGGATGAGAAAAAGTGGCTGCCAGCAACTAGTTCATTGGCACCCATTACACTATGATCTAGGTGCATGGTTTCATAGAGGAAGTCTTTAGGCTTCCCAAGGTTCTCATAGAATGGATCTTGGCCATTGAGTTTTCTTGCTAGCTAGACATTGTTGATTCACTATATGTGTAACATAACTATTCTCCAACAATAGAAAAATGAAAAATGTTTCAATTTATTTAATGAGTAAGGGCATACATATTAATTAGAGTATTAATAAATAAAAGGAGCAGCAATAATTAATCACTTGAGCAATAATATGAATATTAAAATATGACATTTATAACATTGACAAGAGATGATAAATGAACACAGAGAACATTTAAATTATATGGCAATGGAAATAATACATATCTTTAATAGTTTCTAGAAAGTTGTTATCCCACACACAGAGATAGGGTTACAGGTCCCAACTTTTTCCTAGCACAAACACCCCCAGAGGAACTGGTTCTTGCACAGAACCAAACCTGCCTTCACAACATAACCACGACCCTGGCCAGGACACTCTTGGGTGTACGTTGTACCCTGAGTTGGACACACGTTGTGTGCCCCTTCTCCAAATGTTTAAATACCAGCCAAGACCCAAACCTTCACTCTTGTGCACTCTCTAAATTTTTGTATTACTCTTTCCTTCATTTTTTCCTCTATCTTTCCCATTTCAATTAATTTATGGGTTTATATAATATTCCAAGGGTGGTTACAAAAGTTGCACCCGTTCACAATAATAATAATGCTTAATTAAATTAAAGTTTACATTCTTTTATTTTCATAGGGAAAATTTCTCGTAACAATTCTCCCCCTGTAATTTAGCTATTGCCCTCAGTAGCTCGATGATTTTCTATATCACACATACAAATATAACATCCTTTAGTTAAACAAATGTGGATATTGAGCTTTAATAAAATCATCTTTTCCCAAGTAGCACTATCAATACCACAATGACCCCATTTGACTCTAACTTCATCTATAATTCTATTTCTTAAGGTCCTAGATCTTCTTTGAATTATTATTTATGGTTCAATTTTAAATTCACAAGTAGGCTCAATAGAAATACTTTCCCAACCAATAACATGATCTGCACTATAAACGTATTTCTTAAGTAAGCTTACATGAAACACATTATGAATTATAATTGAGGTGGCAAAGCTAGTCTATAGGCAACATCACCTCTTTTTTCTAAAATTTCAAAAGGTCCACAAAAGAGAGGAGCTATTTTAGAACATTTACCAAGTTTTAATGAACTCCTTTGGGTTTGACTCTAAGAAAGACTTGGTCACCACTATCAAAATGTTAGACAGATATTTTGGAATCATCCCAACTTTTATATCGGTCTTGGGCAACCTTCATGTTTTGTTTGGCTTTGTTAATAATGGCTTCCATTTCTAACAAGTTTTCATTCTCATACCAAATCTTATGGACAAGGTTAGACCAAGAGATAGGTGTAATACAGTTTTGACCATACACGGCTTCAAAAGGGGACATCTTAATGGTGGAATGATAACCTTGATTGTATGCAAAATCAACTAAGTGCAAATGGTCTTCCCATGACTCAGGTTTATCCATAGTATACATTTGTAACATATCTTCTAAGATTCTATTAATTAGTTCAGTTTGTCCATCAGATTTAGGGTGATATGCAGTACTGAAACTTAAATTAGTACCAAGTTTAGAAAAAAAGAGATTTCCAAAAAGATGATGTAAATCTAGGGTCATGATCTAAAATAATGTTCTTCGGAAGACCATGTAATCTAACAATGTCTTTGATAAAAATATGAGCAATGTTAGAAGCAAAAGACTTTATTTTGATGGGTAGAAAATATGCCATTTTGGTTAATCTGTCTACTACTATGAAGATAGCATCATGACCTTTTTGCATTTGAGGCAAACCAGTGATAAAGTCCATACTAATTGACTCCCATTTCCAATTTGGAATTGACAAGGGCTATAAAAGTCTTAGGGGTTTACATTGTTCTCCTTTTACTTTTTGACAAGTTAAACATTGTTGGACATAGGTATGGATCTTAGACTTCATTTGAGGCCAAAAGTAGTTTCTCTTGATTGAGAGATACATTTTCTGGAATCCATGGAGTCCTGCTACTGGTACATCATGAGAATCCTTCAATATTTGTGATTTAAGGTTAGGTATATTGGGAGTACATAATCTTCCTTTATAATAAAGGAGATTATTGCTACTTAGCAAATAGTGCTATTCGATCTTTCACATGGACATTAGGAGATTCATTTTGGAGACCTTCATAAATGGGTTGGAAATAATCATTGATAGGTAACTTGGATTTGATATCTTGTTCAAATTAGCTTCTCTCTAGGGTCAAGGCATTAACACATAATTGTTTTCAACTTAAAGCATCTGCCACTACATTTTCTTTTCCTTGGATATACTGGATGGTGAAATCATATTCAGTTAGAAGTTCCATCCATCTTTGTTGTCTCATATTAAGTTGAGGATGAGTGAAAATATGTTGTAGACTACGATGGTCAGTTTTTAATATAAATTTGTTTCCTAACAAATAGTGGTGCCAGACCTTTAGAGCATGGGCAATGTCTAATAATTCAAGATCATGAATAGGGCAATTTCTTTTAGCAGGTAGTAACTTTCTTGATTCATAACATACCACTCAATTATCCTACATTAGAACACCACCTATACCTGTACCATAGGCATCAGTAATCACAACAAATAGTTTACTAAAATTTGGAATGCAAAGAATAGGTGCAGTTGTTAACAATGTTTTCAACGTTTCAAAAGCCTTATCAAAATTAGGGGTCCATCTGTAATTTTGTTCTCTCCTAGTTAAATCAGTTAAAGGTGCAACAATTCTTGAATAGTTTTTCATCAACTAATGGTAGAAACCAGATAATCCTTGGAAACATTTGATTTCGTGAGCATCCTTGGGGATAAGCCAATCTTGAATTGCCTTAATTTTTGTAGGGTCAGGTGAAATGCCCTTTTCGAAAACAACATGACCTAAATAGGATGCTTCAAATTTAAAGAATTCACACTTGTTGAGTTTGACATATAGTTTATGTTTTCGTAAGGTTTTGAGTACCCTCCTAAGGTGTTGTTCTTCCTCATTATTTGAGTATATTAAGATGCCATCTAAAAAAATGATCACAAATACATCTAGAAATGGTTGAAAAACATCATGCATCAAAGTCATAAAGGTTGCAGGTGCATTAGTTAGACCGAAAGGCATTACTACAAATTCATATTGGCCATATCATGTTCGAAAATATGTTTTGGCAATGTTTGATTCCTTAATACAAATTTGACGATATCCTGATCATAAATCAATTTTAGAAAAGCATTTGGCACCATGTAACTGATCTAGAAGATCATCGATTCGAGGTAAAGGGTACTTATTTTTTATGGTTAATTTATTGAGTTGTTGGTAGTCTATGCATAACCTCATGGTTCCATCTTTCTTTTTGATAAATAATACTAGTGCACCCCAAGAGGAAACACTTGGCCTTATCTTTCCTTCCTTAAGTAATTATGTTAATTGAATTTTTAGTTCGGTTAATTCAAGGATTGACTGGCGATAGGGAGCTTTGGAGATAGGTTCAGCCCTGGGAACTAAATCAATTGCATGTTCTACAGATCATTTAGGGGGGTAAACTATCTAATTCCTCAGGGAAAACATCTTTGAATTCTTGTACTATAGGTTTAATACTAATGTCTAGTTTAAATTTATCACCTATTTGGAATAACATAGCACAAAATATTATGCAATTCTTTCTTGCACTACGCCTGAGTTGCATGGTTGCAATAGTTTTAATGTGGAGAGGTGATGCAGAGGCATCCAGACTATAACATTCGCATATAGCATGAATGTCTGCAGACCAACCTCATCATCATCATCTTCGCCATCATCATCATATTCCCTAAAACTACCAACATCATCATATTTCGGCTTTACTCTGTCAGCATCATGTTTCTTAAAACCAACAGCATCATCATATTGCGAGCACTTGCAATCATCCTCCGGTTGACTACTATTTACTCCCTCCGCCAGTCGCTTAACATCATCATCATGATATTCAGCGGGCGCACACATCCTCCGGTTGCACTGTTCATCGGGCGCCGGACTCCATCGTCATCATCATGATCTCCGACTCTACCTTCGTCAGCAGGATATCCAAATATCCGGTTGCTCAAATATCCTGATGACGATCACCCTCAGCAACTTGCCTTCGACGCTCCACTGCCCGATGATACAAGCAACAGCATCATGATATAAATTATCCGGTTCTCTTCGAAACCTCCTGGTGATGATGTTAACACAACTTCCTGCCACGGACTTCCGCCGATACCCAAGCACTTAACGACAGCAGGATGAACTCGCACAAGGGGATATCTCAATATCCTGATGACGATGACATCATATCCTGATGACGATGACGTCACCCAATATCCTGATGACCTCTTCAACACTTAGTCCAAAAAAATCCAAACTTTCTCTCCCGCATCTACTCGCGATACGCGGATGGTTGGCACTCCCAATATGATGATCCTGATGCCGATACATGCACTTAGTCTATGTCCGACTCAAAACATCCTGATGCACTCGCAACATGAAAACTCCAACAGTTTCATGACCCGATCTTCTACCTGATGCCGATGCACTCCTCCTCGGCTCCTTCTGCTGATGATCACCCCGACGACCTCACACTTCATGCAATCGACAACATCATGCCGATCTCCTCCACTTATCCGGATGATGATGTCTAACCCGACTGCAGGATATTTGCAGAAATATCCTGATGATGCCGTCTTCACGAACTTCTGCACTTAGCGAAATCTCTCTTCGCCGATCCACCAGGGATGACCCGATCCAACTCAGGGTGATCTTCCAACTCAGTCAGCTTATCAACTCGACCTAGCACATGAGGATGCTAGGGTCTTCAACATCTCTTGACCGCGATCCTGCACACCTGCATGCAAACAAACAAACTACTACCTACCCTAATGTACATTACCATTCCACCGATCAGACAGATCAACCGATGGAATGGATCAGGAAATCCATGCAGCCACGCAAACCAGCAGATCGATTATACAAAGGAGATCAACAGAAAACGAAACAGGATCTTTATTGATTCAAAGATGCAATACAATATGATGTTCCTCACACAGAACACTCAACTCCTCTGCTTGATGCAACACTACACTGCCGATCGATGATCTCTACAATCAACCGATCTCATGCTTATAAAGATTTCCCTATGAGTACTACTGACCCAACTCCAAGCGGCTGGGAACTCTCCAGGCGGCTGGGAGATCCCACCGAACATACATCATGACAGCTGTTATAACTAACTAGCTAAAAATAGCAAAAGCCCGGTCAGCATGATCTTATCATGATCAGCTTGACCTTATTACATGCAACTGGTCTTAACAGACCTTCTTGGAAACATAAACAGGACCTAAACTACTAACTGCCTTATCCAGACCAGCTGTCAGGTAGGTGCTCCTGCACCAAGAGGCCTTTTCTCCCCCTGTAAAATACAACATGTCCTCATGTTAGAATTTAAGATAACTTGTTTATTTTCACAACCAAGGAGGGCATTATTTCTTTCTAACCAACTCATACCTAGGACAACATCATATTTGCCAAGGTTTAATATATGAAAATAATCATGTGTTACAAAGTTCTCTAACTCAAATTCTAGGTTTTCAATAATTTCACCAATTTGTTTAACTATCCTCCAATCAACCATTTCAACACCTAAAGGTTCAATCAACTTAAAGGCAATTTTCAATTTAGAAACAACTTTAGGAGAAATAAATTTATGACTACTTCCTGAATCAACAAGAAAAACAATGGGGTGACCATTTACATAACCATTAATTTCAATTAGAGAAGGTTGGTAATGTACGGTACCTGTATCTACTGCAACATAAATCTTCATGTTTGTGGGAGTGGAAGCTTTGCCATCTTGATTTTTATGTTTTTGTGGTTTGCACGTATGATCATCTCTATGATGGTTTTTGCCACATTTACCACAGTGAGGGTGTAATTAGGGACAATATTGTTGTAAATGATTCTCGCCACATGTCCAACATTGGATTCTAGATGGTATAGGATTATTTCTATTAGAGTGGAACATTTTGGTGGATTGACATTGGGCTAAGCTCTGGTTTGAAAAATGTCTTCCTTGCTTGAAAATTTTCTTATATGATTCCTCCCTATGTCTTTTATGATTTTCCCTTTTTTGTCTTGTACTTTGATGATAAGTTTCAAAATTTTCAACAATTTGTGCAGCTTCATCAACTGAAGTTGGCTTGCCACACCATACTGGAGCTCGGTATTCCATCCTTAAACCATTTATGAATCTAACAACAGGGTCATGTCCTTCAATGAATGGTACAAACCTATTAAGTCTTTCAAAGTTTTGTTTGTATTCATTCATGGATTGAAGTTTTTGTTTTAGTTCAAAGAATTCATTCTTCTTTTCTTATAGGAAGTAATTAGAAAGGTATTTCTGTTTGAATAATTGTTTAAATTGTGACCATTTTATTTTGTTGGCTCATAGTTTTGAATATCAGACCATGTCTTGCCACCAATTTAATGCACTACTTTTCAACTGATAGGTGGTGATTCTAGTCCTAGCATAACTACTTGTGTTTTGTAGGTCAAAATATCTTTCTAAATTGGTTAACCATTGCTCTACTTCTTCCCCTGTATTGGTATCATCATTATATTTGGGTAGCTTGATTTTACGAGTGAAATTATCTAATTCCCATTGTGTTTGTTTCCTTGATGTGTTTTCCAAAGATTCTGATTTAGAAGTGTCAGAATTGCTTGATTTGGAAGTCGTACTTTCTTCAGATGATTCTTTTCATCTCTTATTTTTTAATTTATGTTTTTCCTTTCTCTTGTGGGTTGATTGGGAACTTTTCTTGCTTTCTGTATTTTCTACCTCTTTTTGTTTATTTCGTTCCATGGATTCTTGCTTAAGTTGTTTGAATTGAGTTGCTAGTTCAGCGACTTTATTTAACAAAGCCTGATTGGATCTCTCTAGGGCCTCGTAAGATGTTTGGTCATTTTCAGATGTCATTGTTATAGGTCAATCTGTATTCAATAAAAAATTTTAATCAAAATGTAATCAGTGTTGAGTCGTTCTTTATGTACTCCTATTTAAATAAGTAATTGTATTGGTCAATTTTCACTAAAAAAATGTATAACTATTGTGAATGTTTTGTTTTAAGGACTTATCCAATAAAAATTACTAGTTTTGTTTCATTTCCATGAGTTTAAATTGCAAAATCATATGTGATCTAATGGTGAAGTCCTTGTTTCGATGTGAGAGGTTTCGAGTTCAAGTCTTGATGTGATATTATTTTGTTACCGAGTTAAATTGGATGGTTTGAAATGATCTGACTCCATAAAAAAAATGAAGTTAATTCAAATTATTAATAAATTTCACTGAGTAAATGTCTCTCAAAATGTTTTAGGAAAAGTATGAACCGGTTTATTATCTGATGGTGTTATTGTCATAAATACATGAAGGTAGTCTGAGGTAGTATTTAGGATTGGAAATGATTTAATAAGATCATAAAATTAGTGAATGGAAGCACACAACAATAGTAATTGGGAGTACCACAGTATTCAAAGATTACATGAACTAAAGACATTTCTCTAAAGTTTCTATCGAATATGTTGTTTTATATTGATCCTTGTTTTTTAAATATAGTATTCAAAGGACATGTAACAATACAAAATCTATATAAGAGGAAATCTATTTTTTTATTCAAATCCTCTATAAAATTAGTACATCAGGTCAATTGACAATTGGCCTGTGAGCTGTTGTTTCTTTGCCCTTGGTGTGATTTGAGCTGTATAGATTTAAGACCACTTATGTGTATTCAAAAATGTTTTGGAGATGTAAAACTCCCAGGTGTACGTTGTACCCTGAGTTAGACACACATTGTGTGCGCCTTCTCCAAATGTTTAAATGCCAGCCAGGACCCAAACCTTTACTTTTGTGTGCTCTCTAAATTTCCATATTGCTCTTTCCTTCACTTTTTCCTCTGTCTTTCCCATTTTAATTAATTTATGGGTTTATATAATATTCCAAAGGTGGTTACAAAATTTGGACCTATTCACAATAATAATAATGCTTAATTAAATTAAAGTTTATATTCTTTTATTTCATGGGGAAAAAGTCCCATAACAATATGGGGCTGGGAGAAAGAAAAGAGCTATTAATGATATACATTTCTCAAAAGTAGGAATAACAGTGAACAAGTGAGGAGTCGAGCATTTACTTATAATGAAATTGGTGGAATTAGGGCTTGACCTCATTGAGGATTTTTGGCAAAATGACCCTACAATATTCATGGGAGTCTGGATCGCAAGGTTGAAGACCAAGGAAGTTTTTGCACACCAGATCTATTTGATAGTTGAAGCCAAGAAATCACCCTAGGTAGATTCCATGGATGTATATGTAGAGCTCCAATAGCTCCCCTCTAGGTCACCCCCTCTTTGGGAAAATTTCTATAAACTAGTGTGTGCTTATGACCCATCTAACATCAAGTCTTACGGTCTTAGAAAGAGCCTCAAAAAAGATGATTGGAGTGAGGAAACAAAAGGCCTATTGGAAATATAGTCAAGAGATAGCTGAGCTAGAGAAAGCATTCAGGGATGTTGAGATAGATGAAACCTGGGGTACATTATGGGATAGAGAACATGGCTCACCGGCTTCACAATATGACATGAGCAATATAAGTTAGAAATGAAGGCAACAACTACCCAAATGTAAATCTGATTACAATATGTTAATGATCTTAAAGTAGTGTAATATGAATAGAGATTGCATACGGAAATGAAATTACAACATAGGAATAAACACCATAGAAGAATAAACCATATCAACACTAGATATAACGTGGAGAAAACCCTTTCGGGTAAAAAACTCCACCAAGAAAAGAGGCTTAAGTTATATTATCTTCAAAATCTGAAATACATAATACATGCACTTCCTATGTCTCTCCAACCTTCAATCTGACATAAACTGTGTACAAGAAAACTATGATGAACAACACATACAAGGCACTGTATTTATAGAGGTATTTCACTCCCCAAACTAGGTGTCCATTTTATCTTACCTTGGATACTCCAAGATGCAACATTAAATAACCTCTTACAAGCTCATGACACTTGTCAATAGTCAACCATGCAAACTTGGGTGCCCATGGACAAGAGTAGGCACTTAAGAGGTAATAAATGCTATCATAACAATCATAGATTCTATCATAACACCACCCGAATAGCATCTTCCCAATATGGGCACCTAGAGCCAAGAATAGAAACTTACAACTTATAAATATTCATCATAAGTTGTCATATTTCCATATAGAATCTTATGACAACTTACAACTATAAAGATTCTCTTATAACCACTTACCAACTTTATGATGTGTGTCATAAAAGCCAAATATAGCTAATTCCTCCAAGGTAAGTGGGCTTGATCTTGAGGGAAACTCCATAGTTAAGCGCGCTTGAGTCAGAGTAGTACTGGGATGGGTGACCTCCCGAGAAGTCTCGATGCTTCACCCCTGTGTGCATCACCTAGATGCAATGAGTGCTAAGTGGACCATTCATTAACATGAGAGATGGGTTCATGTGAACCACTACTCATGAAATATGGGTCACGTGTTTGACTCAAAAACTACGCAGTTAAACCCTAAAATAAAATATCATAGATGATTCCTCCAAGGTGGCGCCTACACTCAATTACTCTTGATATTTACAATTACCATCAGTAAATGTTACTCTATAACTACAGCCTGTACCGATGTAGTAATTCGTAATTACTATCCCCGGTAATTAATTTTAATTGCTGCTAGTGAAACTTGTACATCCCTTATGGGTAATTTAAAAAAAATATTAGGAAAAATAATTACAAGGATTTCCAAGGTTAATGGCATCTAAATCCTAACATTCTCTCACTTGACATTATATATTGTAAATACCCATAGGAAAATATAAAACAACTAAGTACAAGAAACAAGGCCCATGGCCTCCCTACACCAAGTAAACTTCTCTGTGCTCACAGGTTTGGTCAAAGCATCTGCAACATTATCTTGAATGTCTACCTTCTTCGGCTCAATCTATCCACTTGCAACCATTTCTTGAACAAAGTGATACTATACATCAACATGCTTAGTCCGAGCATGATACATAGGATTCTTGACCAAATAAATAGCACTCTGGCTATCACAACCAATCTAAATGACCCTGCAATCAAAACCAATACATGTACACAATCTCTTGAACTAAGTTGCCTCCTTAGATCCATGGATAACATGCATATACTCTACTTCAGTGGTGAACAAAGTAATCATGGGCTGCCTTTTGCTCATCCAACTCACTGTTCCTCCAAACAAAGTAAATACATAGCCACTAGTGGACCTTTGACTATCCAAGTCACCTATCCAATTTGCATCAACAAAACCATGTATGTCTAATGTCTTTTCCACACTGTCAGTACCAGAATAAAAGAAAATAGTAATAAGAAGTACCAGCTAAATATCTAAATACCCTCTTTGCATAATTCCAATGTTGTCTACCAAGGTTAGACATAAACCTACTCATAACTCCCATTGCTTGGGCAATATTTGGCCTAGTACAAACAATTGCATACATCAAACTCCCTACAACACTAGCATATGACACATTAATCATATCCTTAAAATCATCCTCATTATTCAAACACATGTCTAATGAAATCTTAGTTTCAATGGGCAAAGGAATTCTAACTGGGTTACAATCCTGCATGCTAAATCTCTACAAAATGGTATTCACATACTTAATTTGAGATAACCAAAGCTTTATGTTACCTCTGTCCCTCCTAATCTTCATACCCATAATATACCTAGCTACTCCAAGATCCTTCATGTCGAATGCACTTGAAAGTTGGCTTTCAATTCACTGATCATACCTTTAGTATTGATGAAAAATAACATGTCATCAACATACAATGCAATGATCAAAATGGAATCATCAATACAATGAATGTGCACATAGTGATCCTCCTCACTTCTAACAAAACCCAATTTCAAAACAAATGAATCAAGCTTCTGGTACCACATTCTAGCAGACTATTTCAAACCATAAAGAGACCTCTTTAATTTGCAAACCCAATGTTCTTTCCCTTTTACCTCAATCCCTGTAGGTTGTTGTATGTAAATTTATTCCTCAAGATCTCCATGCAAGAACATACTCTTAACATCCATTTTCTCTATTTCCCAATCAAAAACTACACAATGGATAAGAGAAATCTAATAAAAGTTAATTTAGCAACAGGAGAGAATATTTCACCAAAATCAACTCCCTATCTCTGGGAGTAGCCCTTGTCTACCAATCTAGCCTTATAGTTCTCCAATGAACCATCTGCTTCAAACTTCTTGAAGACCGACTTGCAACCTATGGCTTTTCTTCCTTTGGGCAAACGAACAAGATCCCAGGTGTTGCAAGAGTCTAAAGCCATCATCTCTTCCTACATGGCTAACTTCCAAGACTCACTATCATTTGCATGAATAGCTTTCCTATAGTTTCTAGGCTCATCGTCAGTACTCAATAAAGGAAATACATAATGGAAATTTGGTGGGCTATACCTACCAACTAGGTTCCATTGTCTTGTGGATCTCCTCAAGGGTGGAGAAAGAGACTCTTCTGGTTCTTTTGGATTCTCAACTTCTTCTGCAACAATAGAGTCTTCCTCATCAGAACTACTTCCACTTGAATCTTCTTCTTCTTTACCCCCAATCCATCATTTTGTTCTTCTAGCTGTGCATCTTCCTTGCTCCACCCTTGAGTAGATCCACATGCAAAACACCAGGGAGAGTTTTAATTCTTCCTTCACTGAAACACAACATTACCTTGCCTTTTCCAACTATCAGATATATAGAGTTGCCCCCAAGTACACTTTACCTCCATCATACTCTTCGTATGTGGAAAACCATTCTTTATGCAGGGTCATATGATATGAGCATCTTGAGTCAACCAACTGGATGATCATTAGAAACAACATTTCATGTAGAAAGTAAAACATCTTCACCTGCATTCGAGGACTTATTAGTAGTGGAATCCGACTATTTCTTCGAGTTTCTACATTCCTTTTTCACATGCCCTCTATTTCTACAATTCCAACACTTAACTCTGTTATTCTTTCAAGGAGTTTTAAAATGACCCTTAGACTTGTCTTTAGACCCATTCTGATCTCCTTTCGGTCCTCTTTCCTTGGACCTTCCCCTCACATTGAAAGCCTCAGAGTTACCCTCAGAAGTCTTCTTTCTCATCTCTTGTGCCATCAAAGTTGCAACAAGGTGATCCAACTTCAAATCTTTAAGGTTAGCAATAATAGCAAGGTTAAATTTCTCCCAAGATTTAGGTAAAAAACAAAGTAGAAGTATACATTTATCTTCCTCTTCGACTGTAGCATTTATGAAATCAAGTTGACTCAAAAGTAAATTAAAATTATTCAAATGCTCTGCAATGGAATCACCCTCTTTCATTTTAATAGAAAATAATTTTTGCTTTAAATAAAGCTTGTTTACCATGCTCTTGGCTTGATAGATCTCACCCAATCTCTTCCAAAGTTTGAATACAGTCTCTTCCTTCAAGACATTCAACATGACAAAATTTGTAAGACACAGTTAGATAGTTCCTCGTGCCTTCTTACCCAACCTTTCCCATTCTTTCGCACTCACATCATTAGGCTTCTTCTCTTTCGTAACAACCAAATACTAGTTTTTTTCCTCAAGAAAATCCTCCATCTTCATCTTCGACAATTCATATGCCATACCATTAAACTTCTCAATGTCCAAATGAGAGGTTGAAGTAGTGGATTGAGCCACGAATACTACACAAGATCTTGAAAACAAAACAACCAAATCTCCCACTGTAGATAAACAACCTTCACACTACCACCCAAAAATCAAAACTCCCCAATCTATGATATCAAATGTTAGAAATTAAGGAAACAACTACCCAAATGGAAATCTGATTACAATATGTTTATGATCTTAAAGTAGTGTAATATGAACAAAGATTGCATACGGAAATGAAATTACAACACAGGAATAAAAACCATAGAAGAATAAACCATATCAAGACTAGATATAATGTGGAGAAAACTCTTTCAGGTATAAAACTCCACCAAGAAGAGAGGCTCAAGTTGTATTATCTTCAAATTTTAAAATACATAATACATGCACTTCCTCTGTCTCTCCAACCTTCAATCTGACATAACCTATGTACAAGAAAACTATGATGAACAACACATACAAGGCACTATATTTATAGAGGTATTTCACTCCCCAAACTCAGCGTCCACTTTCTCTCACCTTGGATACTCCAACATGCAACTTTATATAACCTCTTACAAACTCATGACACTTGTCAATAGTCAGCCATGCAAACTTGGGTGCCCATGTACAAGAATATGCACTTATAGGCTAATAAATCTTGTCATAACTATCATAGATTCTATCATAACACCCCTCGAATAGCATCTTCCCAATATGGATGCCTAGAGCCAAGAATAACAAATTACAACTTATAAATATTCCTCATAAGTTGTCATATTGTCATAGAATCTTATGGGAACTTACAACTATCATAGATTCTCTTACAACCACTTACCAACTTTATGACATGTCATACAAGCCAGATATAGATGATTCCTCCAAGGTGGTGCCTACCCTCAATTACTCTTGATATTTACAATTACCATTAGTAAATGTTACTCTATAACTACTACCGGTAACTCCGTAACTTATCGATTTAGTAACTCTGTAATTACTGTTCCTGGTAATTAATTTTTACCACCGCTGATGAAACTTGTACATCCCTTATGGGTAATTTAAAAATAATATTAGGAAAAATAATTGCAAGGATTTACAAGGTTAATGGCACCTAAATCCTAACAATATCTATCTCTAAGGAACTTTTGAGGCACAAGAAGAAGAGGAAGAAAATGGAGCCACTTATGAGTCAAAGGATGGTAGTGATTCTATAGAAGAAGTACCCTCTCCTGGAAAAATCCATGTACAATGGCCTCCTCCACTATATCAGGTGGAGGGACAGATCTCACAAATTCTTACTCATTTGTTCCAAATAGCTTCATCATCTGGGGACCTTAGAGTGGAACTCACACAATCTCGACAAGCTACGTAAACAACATATGAACAGTAAATTCAAAAGGTCAGAGAAAAATCAAAGAAGACTATTCCCTCTATCGTAGTAGTACCACCTTTAGCATGTAGCTTGGGGGCTCAAATTTCAACATCATCTCTTGAAGTATAAGAGGCAATCCCCACATCCGCTAAGCAACCAAGTAGGAAGAGGAGGAAGTTGAAGCTCTAAGAAGATCCTGAAGAAGAGGAAGCACATGTGACAAATTTGATGCTGCCAATCAAAGCACAGATAGAGCCAACAACCCCTACAGTCACGTAGGTAATTATTCCTCTTCCTTCTTTTGTCGCTTAGTCTTTTCTTCCCTCTTCCATGGCCACAACTATCACTGTGACTCTGCCAACATCATTCCCATTTATCCAGCCCTTCAGTATGTCACATACCCCTTTCTTGCCACCATTCACTACTGCCCCTCATATTATGAGTTTGCCTCACTTCTCTCCTTCCACACTCATAGTACCATCCCCATTACCTATCGGAGCTTTGATGACACCTACCCAATAGAAAATCACCATCCCATATGGCCTACCATAGTGTGTTCCATTTGTTAGAGGAATCATTCAATCACTCGCACATCTCTGGCAATAGATGCAAATTACACAACAAGCACATGAGGCAAGGATAGAGGCACACAAGCAGAGAGGGGAAAGCTCCATTGAGGCCCTACATGAGGATGTTGTATGACCTGCCACAACAATTACTAATGATAGCCCATATGACTCCTACTATAGATAAGCTACAAGAGCAAATGCACCCTAAAGATTACATAATCCATGTGGTAGGGATGAATCTTGCTCAAGCCTACCCAAAAGATAGAGTGGAGCTAAATGCAAAAATATGTTACTATAGATTTCATCAAGATAATCAAAAGGCTTGAAAAAAAGGAGTTAGAGTTGTTCCAAATAAAAAATACAGTGAGCCAAGTGTGGATATAAGTGAAAGATCAAGAAGTAGAAGTTAATAGGTTGATGTCGGAGTTGTAGAGCTCTACAATCCAAATAGGTGGTGCTACAATCTAAGCTAGATAAAACAAAATGGACCTTGGAAGGATACAAAAAGAAAGTTGAGAAGGTAGAGGAATAGGAAAAGAAGAGATTGAAGAATTGACACAAATTCACACTTCTTAAACGGAGTTGAGAAATACAATTCAAACATTTAAAGATCAACTAAATGATAAGGAGATACAAATACAACAATGTCAAACACAGGTTCAAGTAGCGAGTCATGTACTGTAGGTTATTCAATTAGTAAAAGATATATATGCATC
Source organism: Cunninghamia lanceolata (assembly GCA_027924645.1). Classification (NCBI taxonomy): domain Eukaryota; kingdom Viridiplantae; phylum Streptophyta; class Pinopsida; order Cupressales; family Cupressaceae; genus Cunninghamia; species Cunninghamia lanceolata. The sequence continues at coordinate 620,378 of BSBN01000064.1, forward strand.
CCACTAGACTAGAATAACCAGTAGTGCAACAAAGCTTAAAGGAACACTTAAGTTCATCTCATTAGACTAGAACCTCATAGTGCAACTGAAGATTGAAGTAGATGAAACTCTTCAAATACTTGCTCCCAAGATGTCCCAACCACAGGCTATGTTGGAAAAATTGTTATCTGCTTGATGAAGCTCTACTATCTACTAGAATTGACAATTGATACACTGCAATTGCAAAGGTAAATGAGGTAAAGAGCAGAAATAAAACCATCCTAAAGTGCAAGTCTCAACTAGTCACCCTAGATCAGGCTATGAAGAAAATGAGGGAACATATTGATTCCTTGGTGCAACAGGGATTGCCTTCTCCTTTTCAGATTGATAATACTATGTTAGATGAAGGAGATTACAAAGTGATTCTTGCAAATAAATAAGGAGACCAAACATCTTTTCAGGTTTGGATATAGACACCAAGCATAACAAAATTTGAGACAATCCCTCAACCCTTTGCCCAACTAGAATATTAGGTGAAGGCTATGGTGGAGAAGCTACAAAGTATCTCTCACAAAGAGATAATTGAGCTAGACAGAGATTTTGAAGCTTTAAAGAAGAAGGAATAGCTTTCAAAAGATAAGTGGGCATCTTTATAGACCACCTTTGAGAAGGTTTGATTTTGAACAATGCCTTTCAAAATTTTGAAATTTTGTCATGTCTACATTTTTGTATCTGGGGTTTGATGTGTGTAAGCACACTTCCGCACAAGTCACCAAGAATTGTAGAGCCTTGCTCTACATTTTGTTTCAGGTCAAGTGTTTAGCAGTGACTTATTTTGAATCTTGTGTTGCTTATTTTGAATCTTGTGATGGATGCCAATTTTGAGCACAAGGATTGCCACATGTAAGCACCTCGCAACGTAGAAATGTTGTCATTTCTAACAATGTCTTTCTGTTGTACCATTCTCTAAGTGATCCAAGTCAGCTAGTGGTGGGACCTATATTACTAAAAAGCCTCAACAAAAGGAAGGGAGAGCTTGGAGTTGTCGATTAATATTAAAGAGATTGACACTTGGAATCACCAAAAAGGTTTTGAAGGTATCAATTTTGATAACTTCTTAATGTTACACCATTGGTTAAGGCAAATGAATCATCAGAAAAGTGGGCCCCTCTTTTAAAGAGACAACAAGACTCTCCCAAAGACTTCTATATGCAACATGTCACAACCACACATCATTTTGAAGGTAGAATGTCTGACACAGTCTTCCCATTGTGCCATTGGTTAGTCCATACAAGTCAGCCAGTGGTGGGGCCCATCTAATTTGAAACTCAATGAAGGAAAGAAAAACTGTAGAATGCTAAGGCTATTTTGAGAGTTCCCACATGGCAACAACATACATTGTTTTAGACTTACAATGTTGAAAACTTTTTTCTATTGCGCCATTGGTTATGGCATGAATGGTTAGCAAAGTGGGCCTTGATAAGTAATAAGGCAAAAGTAATGTACGAAGGATTTCTCTTAGATAGGTAGCGGCACCGTGTATCACTTTGAAGGAGGCAGTTCTGACACACTTTTGTGTTGCACCATTGGTTAATGACAATGAATTGACAAGTGGTGGGTCCAACTCCATAAATTAAAAAAAAGTTGAGGAAGGTGTATCAAAGAGACACTTGGAACAAATGTGCAACATTCCAAAGATACAAACTTGACACATTTTAAATGTTGTGTCATTGGCTGTTTAATGCCAAGTCATAGGTAGTGGGTCCAACTTTTCTCTGTGAGGCATCTAGGGTTATGAATTGTCAATCATAAATAAGAGAAATATAATGGTTCACGTATTTCCTTAGATTCAAAGAATACTAAGTGGTGCCCCAATTGGCCAAAATAAAGGAGTCAACAAATTTTTTAAAGTGGTGGGAGACATGGAAACATGGCGCTCCTTCAAAGCATTCAATTAAGTCATAATCTTTTGGTGATTGGAATCATGCAACGTGGCGATATACCATGGAATTATTGGGTCTCATGCATGTGATCTTCTCATATTTTGGGACATAAATCTATAGATAACCATAATTTCTTAAGCATGAAATACTTTAGCTATTTTTGTAACTGTAGTATAATCATGCAGGCCATAGGCCACTGTTATAAAAATAATGTATTGAACCATTATAGATACATATAGATACAGATAGGGAGATACTGTACTAGATATATACAGACTTTAGCAGAGTAAGATTTGATATACATTTTAGCCTTTGTGGATGCCTCTCAAAATCAATTAAATATTTGGGAACTATGCATCTTGCCTTTTGTATCTTGTTCTCAATTCATTTATGAAGAGAAATTGACATTTTGTGCTTGCTTATTTGTCTTTTAAGTTTTTTGTCTAAATTCTAATATATTGATGTTGCACCTTTGTTGGTTGATTCCAATGAATAATATTTCTAAATGGTCTGAAATCATGCATGGTTATGCTCTTTGAAGTCATAATTGAGTATTGTGACTTGAACAATAAACATCGTACCAATTTAGTGTTTGTATAAGTTTTAATAATTTGATGAATCACCTTAGGATAGTTTTATAAATTAAAGTTTCTCTCCTCTTTTCTCTAAAAATAGACAAAAGAATTATAAGAAGAGTTGGCTTCTAAAATCCTAGAGGACATGCTGTAAGTCAAGCCCCATATTTACAAGATTTCCTATTGTTGGTGATTGGTTTGTATCTAAGAGTAATTTTGGATACAAATAAGAACATCAACAAATACTAAGAATTGAATGTAGCATTCACAATCTTCATTGGACTAGCTAGGGTTTTTAAACCCTTTGCATGTAGACCAATTGTATACTCCTTAGATAGCACTAGAGGAGGAAAGAGAAATATATTACCTAAGATAAAATATTGTCAATAGAAATAATTGTCACATACTCACTAGAATGCCCATCAATATGATGCCAACAATAATTTTATTCTTTTTGTTGGCCTATGGAATAGATAGATAAATAGATGGTTTTGTAGTGCCCCAAGCTTTCGCCCAAGACATTAATGAACATTTTTTTTCTTTGAAAGTGCAACATTTGCATGTCGCATTGCACACTAATATGCACACAAGTTGTTGTGACTAGGCACAACAACACACAAAATGAACCTCATCAATTCTTCGAGCATGGTGATAATTCACAAATGAGGAGTAAGTCACCAAGTCAAACATGCAAGGAGATGGATCTTTCTCCACTAGGATGATTGAAGCATTTCCTCAATCTTGTTTCCTTGTGAACACATCGAGTAGGATGAAAGTGAAACCATCTTCATACCCATTCCAAGATGACACAAAAGACACACTATTGCTAAGGAATACCTACATGGAAGGTAGGTCAATTAGGAGATACCAATCCTCCACCACATTGAACCAACAACTTGTCAATTTTATGTTAATGCATGCTTCCCAAGATAAAAGGGAATAATATGTAAAGTATGACACATCTCAACAAAGTGAGATAATAGGAAGATTGAGTAGACCTAGGGGAACAACTTCCAATTAGTAAATTTCTTTGAAAAAGGTTGGGAAGTGCATGTTGTTTGATGAAAAATGATGCTAGTGCACAAAAGGACAACAATTTTCCAGATGAACTCTAGCACATAGAATGGACTCTAGAACACATGCATTATAGTCCCTTTACTGCAATATAGTCCCTTACCTATGTTGTAGTCCATTTCTAGCACCGTAGTCCTACAAAAGTGTCTAGATGGGAATTTTCTAGAACCAACCTCTTAGGACCACCATTTAGACTTCACCCAAGCCTTTTTATAATTAAATCAGTCCTACAATGAGGTATTCACCCAAAATTAGTTGAACAAGCCCTGGGAAACTAACCACTAGGTTATCAACTTGCACAAGACTTCAACAACATGCTTAAAATAGGGGTAGAGAAAATGGAAACAATTCACAAGATCTATTGAAACATCTCAACCACCCTCAAAACACTCTTCTACGCATAGACACACTTACAATAGGGACTATCATGGTTGTCGTTTGTTTGAAAACTTATATTTATGAAATGTTTTATCTATTAGACTTCATCATTTCTTCTCATGTGCTAGTGTTTCGTCTTTTAAGATTACTTATTATATACTCCTGAATTCTATTTTGGATAGATGATCTGTGTTAGATAGAACTGTAGGTAGTTGGGAATAGGAAAATGTAAATTTTGTCCCTTGACTTAATCAAACTCTTGTAACTATTAGATGTGCAAAACTTTATAGTGAGATATGAACTTTCAGTTTCATATACAAATTTTGTTGTCATACGACAAAATTATTTGGAAAGTAGAGACTATTATCAGTAAGGAATTGATTAGTTAAGATTTAATTGGCTAGACCAATCTAAGCATTTAGGACATAACATTTTATGATATATAATGAATATGTCATTTTCAAAATTTGTGTGCGCAATAGGAATAACTTCTACTAGTAGTGTTTTACCATGATTCATAATTGATCGTTGGAAAAAATTTATAACCTATATTATTAATTTGCTTTCTCTAAATAAATAAATATAGATGTATGTATGTATGTATTATATGTAGACACCTAAAATTGATATGTTCCTAGATCAGACTTTCATCTATCATACTTCATTAATCAAATAATTCTTAATTATTTGATTAAGTTCATCTATCAATCACCATCAATTTATCCTCCATGTTAATTAAATAACCCTGATTATTTAATTAAATCAATTTGTCCTCCATGTTAATTAAATAATCCTAATTATTTACTTAAATCAATTTATCCTCCATATTTGATTAAATAATTCTAATTATTTAATTAAATCAATTGACCTTCACATATTAATTAAATAAATTTAAAATATTTATTTAATTAAATCTAATATTTCATTCCCTCCAAAATAAATAAAATTTAATATTTTATTTATTTTCCATGTGCACATGAAATTAAATAATTTATTTATTTATTTCCCCCCTGACCACAATTTCCTCTCAATCAATTTAGTCAACTAATCAATCAAATTAGTTAACTAAATCAATCAAATCCGTTAACAGGTTAGTCAATCTAGTTAACTAATCAATCAATTTAGTTGACTAGTCAATCAACTCAGTTAACTACCTAATCAATCCATTCATCTAAACAATCAACTTAGTCAACTCCCCAATCATTTTTGTTACCTCCCCTGATGCATGAGAGAGCAAAGACACTTATCCCTCTCTCATTCATGCACATCCTCTCAAACACTCTTATCCATTGATCTCTCAGATCCTCCACAACTGTTGATCTTCATCTCTGAGGGTCTATAAATAAAACGTTCTCCAAACCATCTAATCCTTTCTGATCTTCATACGACATTATGCTGCAGAAATCATTCTAGATCATATCATTCTCATCACAACGTTATGCTATTTAATTGAGAAATCCACAATAATCAAGAGCAAAGAGAAATCGATTGAGGTTTGGGTGCATCTTCAATAAGCTCGATCAGTGTAGGCAATTTGTTTGTGCAAAAGGGAGGTAACTTATAATTGATTTCAATTTCTTTCATTTATGTTTGCATTGCAAATTTCACCTATCACATTTTGGCACACCCGGTAATCTCACCCCTTCGTCATTTACATGTTTATGCATTTTGATTTATCGATCTAACATCATTTTTCTCAAGTTTTAGTGATAAAATTTTATAGGTTAGCTCCTACGTCAAAACCAACCTCACCATTAAGTTCCAGAGGCCTCACAGGTAAAATCGACATATAACACCCTATATTTCTGTTACTGAAAATTTTTTGAATTTTTTTGAATTTTTAGCCCCTTTGCAAGACCATACCGTACGAATCCGTACAATGACGTATGTTGCCTACGTCAATCTGGGGCCTCTATGGTATCTATTGGTCGTAGGATTTTTTGTTTTGAATTGATATATCTGTTGCTGATTTCTATTACTTGAGGGAGTTGGAATTGGTATATTTTTGTTTGTAGAAACTATCTAAAGTTTTAATCATTATCTAAATATAGTATCCCTATTTGTTTTTTGGGCTTTTGCATCCCTGTGCCATGACCTACAAGAAAACTGCTCCCGCTCACATGTCTGCACGCGCCCATCCCTACGGATCTACCCCTGCACAGTACTCATCCTCCCCCCTGCCACCTGATCCCCTTATCCCTCCACCTGATCCCCTTATCTCTCCACCTCCACCGCTGAGCATCCTCCTTGCCCACCACAGAATCCCCATGATTGTTCACCTCTCCTCCCTAGCTGTGCCTCCCAGCCCCTGCTCACCTCCCTTTTCTCCCCTCTTCCTTGTGCTCCTCCTTCCGCTACAACCACACCCCTACTTGCAGATCCACCCGCTACTCCATGATCCTCCATGCCACCCCTCCTCCCAAAATCCCTGTTGCCTAATTTTTTCCCAAACCCCTATGGACCTCCCTCCTCTGCCCCTGCACAAAACCAAAAAAATAAAGAAATAACAAAAAACAACCAATAAAAAAATACAAAAAACAAAATGCAGCCAATATAATCAAACACAATCACCACAATAAAATAATACAAAAGGAATAAATAAAGTAAACAACAAAACTTTAACCTCAAACATTTAGACTTTTTCTTTCTTTTTTAATTTTATTTTTACCTTTTTAAAATTTTAAACTTTTATTTAAAAAAAAATTCTGGCGGTTAGCCCCTGGTCACATAGGTGACCAGGGCCCTCTTTGGCTCTAATCACCAAGCTTAACCCTCAAACCCCTAAACCACCACATGTGACCACAACACACCTTAACTGCTAGTGGTCACTTAACCATCGGGCTTGCATCTTTCTCTCTAAATGTCCTAGAAGGGGTCTTTTTTTCTTTTTTACATAACTTTTGCATACGAGGTCAGATTTTCATGAAACAATGACTTTGGAGAGTTGACTCACCCAACTTCGCTATGGTATAGGTATGTTCAGGTAATTTTATCAAATTTCTTAGTTATACATAGTCAAAGTCAACCCTTCTTTGCAAACTTCAAACGTTCATAACTTGTGCAAAACTTATCCGATTTCAATTATTTTTTTTAAACAGCATAAAATTTCATGTAGAATTTGATAATCATATCCATTTGCTGTAACTAATCATCTTTCTCTAAAATTTTCTAGATTACTCTTTTTTCACCTAACAAGTGGGCTTGCAATTTTATTTGTTCTTTTTTGTTTTGGTGGAATCTACAAGGACATAAGGCACTGCACAACATCTGCATCAGCTTTAGCATCAAATCTAGGTGCACACAATCTAACTTTTGTCTTTTCATTTATCAAAACACCTTGTTTGTAATCACATCTTGATTTGATCTTAAAACGAACCATTGTTTGCAATCACACTTTAACATTGGGCATAAAATAAATTTGTGTCTTCATTCTCACATTTGGATTTGGGTTTTAAAAGAATGGGTGTTTTCTTGGTTTGGTGGATCTAAGTGTGCTTCAGGGTGTATATGCTCTTCTCATGCACTACGTGTGATCTTGAGAATCAAAAGCATCCCTTAATCCATTCATTTTCCCACACATTTCCATTTCTAATGGTCAATTAACATTTGCGAGTGTGAGTTAAGTGTGTGAAATCAAACACACCACTTGATTTTCTATTGTCACCTTTCTTAGGAGGCCTACTTGGAGACACACCACTCCAAGGGATGACCTCAACTCTTGTGTTCCACTGGAGTATAAATAGTGAGGAGTGAATTGAAAGACACACCTCATGGAAGTCAAAATCTTGTCATTCAGGCTAAGCCCCCAAGAACTTTATACCTTGGGGAAGTGAAGGTGAAGGGTGGGTTACCCTCTTCTCCAGGCTGTGTGACATTATTTCACTTCCACTTCACAGAATTAGGACCCTCATACCTTGTGTATATTGGGGACATCCCTAGATCACTTGTGTATCCTAGACTAAGACCTATTGTCCATACCCACTTGATTAAAATTAGGCTTGATGTGTCTTCATAATCATATCAATCAATCTTGAAATACAAATTTGATATTGTGTCTTGTGTGTGTGATTCATGCATGTCCATGTGAAATCTTTTGATTGAATATTACCAAAGTCAAGCTATTAAAAAACACTTTCTACATCATTCTAAGTATCATTGTCATCACTTTCATCCTAATCCAAATCCTAGTCATCCAAATCTGTATCCACATCATCATAATAATTATCCAATCCAATCCAACTTCTTTTATTTCTCACCACAATCTAGTCCCATTTTTTAGCCCCATCTAATCCATCACTTGTCAAAATGGTTTTGATCATCAACCAACCTAGGGCAAATCCAAAACCCAAAATCACACTTCGAGGAGGCCCTCCTTGTAGCTCCAATGATCATGAGAGCCTTATAGTTATGGTGCATATCTTGAGGCACAAGCCACCATCCAAACACATCATCAAATACCACAACCCCTCAACCAACAAACCATACAACGAATACAAGCCATCATCCAACCATTTCAACAAAATCAATCACCTCTAATCCAACAACTCCTAGTTCCAACAATTCATACAACAACCTCCAACTCAATACCAACAACCACAAAACCAATATCAACAACCACAACCTTCATATAACATGTCAACCACTATACCATCACCCATACAACACCAACAAATTCTCACTCACTCTTATGTGTCATCCCCCTTAACTTCATACCAACCAAAGACACATCATGTCACCCCTACATCAACCTATCCCACTTCTTCCATTTTTAACCCCTATCTATATCAATCCATACCTCAAGAACATATAACCCAACCTAATCCAACCACCAATCATGTTACCCCTTTATCAACCTATCCCGCTTCTTCCATAGTTAACCCCTATCTATATGAATCCACACCTCAAGAACATCCAACTCCTTATCTTAACAATTCACCTCACCATCAAATCCACTCAAAAGGATATCAAGTTCCTTCACAACAAGAACAAGCAAGTCTAAGTTACCCTTTGCACCAAAATCAAATGTCCTTAAGCTCTTATAGTACCTTTGAAAAGGGGAACAACCCTCTATCTTATGCATCGTATAGGTACCCTACAACATCATCCAATCACATGCCAATACAAGAGCCTAATAGTCCTATCCACACACCAACATGTAGTCCCTATCATAGTCCATTGGTCCATCAACTGTCTAATCCATCAAGCCCTTCATTACCTTCATCCCCATGTTCCTCCAATCTTCTACCAAAAGATCCCTCAGAGATAACCCTACAACAATTGATCCAAACAACATTGCTTGAGCTACCCCCTATAAAACCATCCAATTCTAATCCTAATCCATCTAATCCCATTATCCCTCCAGCTAGGCCAAGAACTCATCCATCCAATCCCATTATCCCTCCATCTAATCCTAAGCCTACACCACCTTCCACACCTATTATCCCTCCTCCTAATCCTCATCCTAAGCCTACAACACCATCCACCATTATTATCCATCCATTATATTGTCCATCTACCCATATACTCATGAAGGATGTGATCCAATGGCTATTAGCAAGGAATCAACCATCTCCATGTCATAAAACACCTATCCAAGAGCCTATCAAAGAACCTTCAAACATGTCCATTGCTTCAAACCCATCATGTAATCCACAACCCATCAAGCCTATTGAAGAGTCTTCTACCATGAGTCCAAGTCAAGATTCATTATGTCCTCATGTTGTTAACCATCTAGAACCTATCAAGCTTATCCAAGAGACTTCTACCTCCACTTCCATTCAAGAAAATCAAGAGTTATGTCAAGAGTGTAATCTAACGTATATGGAAACATCAACCCTTTATCCAAATTGAGATCAAAGCACCTCCATCCAAGCCATCCATAACGTATATCTTTTCTATGATCAAGATATTATCTTTGATGAAGAACCTATACATGATCAAATTGATCCCATCCATATCACACTTAATCCCACCTATGATCAAGATCCCATCTATGATCATGATCCTATCTATGATCATGAGAACTATGATGATCCTCTTAGCCAACTTTATGCGTTCCATGGTCAAGAGATTGTCACTCCACCTATCTATGCACAAGTTATCCATGTGCTACCCCATGCATCCTCCACCTAGTCCTATCCATGATCCAACAACACCCACTTTCCTTGATGAGACACTTGGACCCCAAGTTAACATAGATGATCAAACAAATAGCATGGATCTTAATGAGCATAATGATAATCAAGATCTTATTGATACTTTGTCCTCCAAAAATGACCATATTTCACATCCACCATCATATACTCTTGGTATTACCACCTCCATCCATGAATGTTCCTCCTTAGGCGGGTGACAACTATTATCTACCACCTCACCTTCCCCATCCAATAATAAACTCACATCTAGTGTCCAAATCACCCACAATCCCATTGTCCACCACATACTCCAAAAAATGAACTATCAAGGTAAAGTCTTAGGCCTTCATGAACAAGGTATTTTGGAACCCATCCATGTCCAAGTCCCTCCACAATCATATGGCCTCAATTATATTTCCTAAGAAAAGCAATCTCAAGATGTTGGTACTACCTCTATGCCTTATAAATCCACTCATTTCCATCATAAACCACATCATATCCCCAAAACATATGTTGCCATTCCACCTCCATTATCCTACAAAATTCAAAAGCATGTGACCATACACCTTCCACCATCCACTTTACCTCCATTACTTCCAACTCCTAATATCCCTCCATCCACTTTACCTCCACTTCTCCCAACGTCTAATTATCCATTTATCCAAAATTCACTTTAATCCATTTATCCATAAGTCCTCTAAAATTCCTAATCATGATCAACAAATGCACACATCATCTAAACATGAAGCTTCCACCAAACCCATGAGATTCAAAAATAAACATTTGGATGCCTCCACTCATAAAGCCAAAAATCCTTAGGATCCTAATGCCTTAGGACATCAATGTACAAATTCAAAACAAAGTATATTAAAAAAGCTATCCAAGCCCATACCTTCACAAGAAAAGTCCAAAAGCAAAATGGTTTGGATACCTAAACAAAAAGCAAGCAAGTCAAATGAAGCATCCACATCTCAAAAATCCCAACAATCCTCTTCCATCCAAAATTCCCATTCCATTCAAAAATTTCAAATTCCCCCATCACAAAAGAAAAATAAAAATCATAAAAATCCTAAGTCTATGTGAGTACCTAAAATCCTACATCAACTATCTCCTAAGAAAACAACCCCATTGCTTCCTACACCACCTTCAAATCGAAAGATTCAATGTTTATCATGGTGTGTGCAACCATTGGTCTTTGTTCCTTTTCATTCTACAACATCCCCACATACCACCATCTCCCCATATTTAATCCATTATCCTACATATTTCACCCATCATATCCTTATGGTCCATGCATTTGCATAATCCACATCATAATCCACTAACCACATCCTAATCCTCTATCCTTCCATTAATAATCCACATTATAATCCACTATCCTTCCATACATAATATGCATCATAAACCATTATCCACATACTCCATCTCCCTCTCATGCAACCCCCTACCAACATCTATGAACATAGTGACGTTTGACATGGTTCGTATATGCGTCATCCATCTTTAAATGGAACCATCACCTTTCATGGAACTAGATGTTTGAGTCCTTATCCATATCCACCTATTCCATCCAAGTATTCCAAAAAAAAAAAAAATTAAAATAGTAAAGAAAAATCCCTTCATCCAATGGTGAAAACTTGGTAAACAGGCACCTTGGATAAGTACCATGATGAAAACCTGGCAAATAGGCGTCATGTGTAGGTTGATTATCTATGTGTCTTACACTTGGGGGCATGTTGTCTGATCTAACCTATCATTTCTTGCCTATCTACCTCATCCTATCATATCCTATCTTACCATCCTTAGCCATTATACCCGCATACCTATCCCATCTATCCATCCATCCTCCCTTCCTCCTTTCGATCTTGATAAAGAAATAGGGGCAAAATGTTGAAAAAATGCCTTAGAAAATCTCTTGATATACCTCATCCTTTTCAACCAATCCAATCATCCTCTTGCCCTAAGACAACCAATCCAATCATCCTCTCGCTACGTTTTGTTATGTAAAATCCTAAACATACTACCTAGAATGGGGCATGTTATTCCTATGCGACATAGTCTTTGGAGATCACATCCTATCTCATTTATGAAACATGCATCAATTCCATCCACTATTGTCTATCCTTTTATCCATCCCTATATCATGAGCTTTCCATCCCACACACTATCACCTACCCTTTTATCTAGCCCTCTTTCATGAGCTTTCCATCCCATTTCTTATCACCCATCCTTGTGTCCACTTATCTCATCCCATCTTCCTCGTTGCATCTAAACCTGGTTGTCTCTTGTCATTGGTATCTAGCAACAAGGCTATCCAAACTGCAATACAATGCCATCCCATAAAACAAAAACATCCAGAAACAATAAAAAATCTCAAAAACATCCAAAAAAAATCAAAAATCGCAAAAATATCCAAAAATAATCAAAAATCTCAAAAATATCCAAAAAAATCAAAAAATCTCAAAAACATCCAAAAAAAATAAAAATATCCAAAAATATCCAAAAAACAATTAAAAAATCACAAAAATCTAAAAAATATCCAAAAACAATAAAAAATCTCAAAAATACAAAAAAAACTCAAAATATTCAAAAAATCCAAGCAATAAACCAAATGCAAGTCATCCTTAATCCATACCAATCTAGTCAATCAATCTAGACAAATCATCCAATCACATCCTTTGGTCTTGATCCTAATCTTGTCGTAAACCAAATCAATCAATTAGTCATCAATGGGATATATCGTTCACACATCCTTCTGTTGATCTAGGGATATATCATTCCCCACAATGACAACACTATCATCATCATCATCATCAATCAATCAATCAATCATCAATGGGATATTTTAATCCCGCATCCTTGTGTTGATCTAGGGATATATCGTTCCCCACAATGACAACACTATCATTATCATCATTATCATCAAATCAATTAATCCATCAATCGATCATCAGTTTACAGCTTTACAAGAGAAATACCTTGTTTGTTTTTGCATCATTTTGTGCATGCTTTCTTGCTTTCTTGTGTGTGTCATCTCTTTTATCTTGTATTTGTATCGAGTCCTTATCAATCTAGCTACTATTCACATCTTGTGTATGTGGGAAAAGCTTTTTGCATTATCCTTTGCATCTAAGGTCATATCATACCTTCTGTTCATTAGGACTTTAATGCTCTACGTATCCTTCCTCATACATCTTGACAAGGTTGTATTACACTGCATGCACAAGACACATCATCACACCAGTCCTTATACCTTGGTGCATAATGTCTAGTGCTATATCAAACTATAGGATTTCTCTACTCAAGTCAACATAACTACTCCTCGTAAGTCCATCAATCCGCATCCATCTTTCTATCTTATCCTTCCACCAATTTTCCATCTTCTATCTCCCTCTTTTCTTCATATCCATTCATTTCAAGAGGACACTCGTATTCTTCCAATTCGTCTGTCCTCTCAAGGGGGCATCATTCCACATATTGATTAATCTACTAGGTACTTCTTCTACCCGACTGGGGCATCATCATTTCTAATCTAATTATATTGTTTTTCTAAACTAATATCTTCCTCTATCCAACATAGCACTATGTTTTAAACTTCTTTGAAATGATGTTACTTCGCAACACCATCTCAAAGAGGGGCAAAATGTAGACACCTAAAATTGACCTGTTCCCATATCAGGTTTTCATCTGTCATGCTTCATTAACTAAATAATTCTTAATTATTTGATTAAGTTCACCTATCAATCATCATCAATTTATCCTCCATGTTAATTAAATAGCCCTGATTATTTAATTAAATCAATTTGTCCTCCATGTTAATTAAACAATCTTGATTATTTAATTGAATCAATTTATCCTCCATGTTAATTAAATAACCCTGATTATTTAATTAAATCAATTTGTCCTCCATGTTAATTAAATAATCCCGATTATTTACTTAAATCAATTTATCCTCCATATTTGATTAAATAATTCTGATTATTTAATTAAATCAATTAACCTTCACATATTAATTAAATAAATTTAAAATATTTATTTAATTAAATCTAATATTCCATTCCCTCCAAAATAAATAAAATTTAATATTTTATTTATTTTCCATGTGCACATGAAATTAAATAATTTATTTATTTAATTTCCCCCTCACCACAATTTCCTCTCAGTCAATTTAATCAATCAAATTAGTTAACTAAATCAATCAAATTAGTTAACAGGTTAGTCAATCTAGTTAACTAATCAATCAATTTAGTTGACTAGTCAATCAACTCAGTTAACTACCCAATCAATCCAGTCATCTGAGCAATCGACTCAGTCAACTCTCCAATCAATTTTTTTAACTCCCCTGATGCATGAGAGAGAAGACACTTGTCCCTCTCTCATTCATCCACATCCTCTCAAACATTCTTAACCATTGATCTCTCAGATCATCCACAACCATTGATCTTCATCTCTGACGGTCTATAAATAAAACGTTCTCCAAACCGTCTAATCCTCTCCAATCTTAATACAACATTACGCTGTAAAAATCATTCTAGATCATATCATTCTCATCACAACGTTATGCTTCTTAATTGAGCAATCCACAATAATCAAAGAGCAAAGAGCAATCGATTGAGGTTTGGGTGCATCTTCAATAAGCTCAATCAGTGTAGGCAATTTGTTTGTGCAAAACGGAGGTAACTTGTACTTGATTTTGATTTCTTTCGTTTATGTTTGCATTGCAAATTTCACCTATCATAGTATATATATTATATTTATATAAATTTGATTTATCAAAAATTAGTTTATCTTATTAACTCTAACCAATGTTTAAATTTTTAAGATGATATTAATATTATCAATTTTAATCAGTAAATCAATATATATATAACGCTAATAAATCTAATATACCAAATGCAATATCTTGGATTTTCACGTTTATTGTCGTAGCATTTATTTTGTGAAGCCACGAAGAGTAATTTGTGGCAAAAATATTTTCAAGCAATAGAATTTCTACTACATGGCTCTATTTTGAGGAAATAAGAATCATGATAGGGTTATGTGGCATAGAGGTAAGAAAGAAAGAAAATTGGGAATCAAATTCGATAAAAAGGCAATCGCCACCATTATTTTCCACCACCTGAACTATTCCAAATGGATGGGGGCACAAGAGATAAAAAGGGAGGAAAAGGAATAGAGGAAAGAAAAAAAAGAAGAAGAAAAGAAGGCAGAGAGGGACAACAAGAAGAGAAACTTGTGTAGTGACTAGAGCAGGAAGAAGGAGCCAGGGATAAGTAAATTCATTGGAACTTCGCTATAGGTATGAAACTTCCTATAATTGCAATGTGTTTTAATGAAGTTTCTTTGGAAAATGATAGTGTGTTGTAATGAAATTTCTCTGAGTTTTCTTCTACTTTTTATCTGAAGAATTTCACTCATGACTGTAACTGAGCCTTACAGTTAGCAGCTGGTAATTAGAGAAGAATTTTTTTGTGTGGAATACTTCATTATTAATTTAGTTGCTCTTTTAGAAAACAAAAAGAAAAAGAATGAAAAGAGGGGGCAACTTGTATGGTTGAGTGCCCCATACAGGAGGTGATCCAGCCTACAAGGCTGGTGCCCCTCATAGGCAGCTACCCAGCCAGCAGGGCTACGTCCCAAATGGGGAAGTTGCCCCCACAAAAAGTTTGGGGAAATTGGCTTCCCACCTGCTAATCACCTTTGCTTAAAAGTTTCTAAAGCTTTTTTATATAACCATTTGTTATGCAATTGTGCAA
This sequence comes from Cunninghamia lanceolata, assembly GCA_027924645.1. NCBI lineage: Eukaryota > Viridiplantae > Streptophyta > Pinopsida > Cupressales > Cupressaceae > Cunninghamia > Cunninghamia lanceolata. The sequence continues at coordinate 636,217 of BSBN01000064.1, forward strand.
CCGTTGCATTGATAGGAATAAACATCTTTGTGGCAGTCTATCAAACAATGAATGCATGTTTTTTTCCTTATGTTCCTACACTTGTATTGTAACCAAACCCAACTGCCAATGTTTCACTATGATTACAGGGAGATAAATCCTTTCCTTTTTTTATCTTTCATCAGTATTCATATCCATTTGAACCTCCCTATAGCTATCCTTTTTAGCATAGTTGTTTGAAAGAAGAACACACTATCAACGCTCAAAAAAGGCTCACCTTGGTGCCTTGCTAGTAGCACCCTGCTGGGATGGCGTGCCTCTACAAGCTACCCACCCTCTGATCCTTACATTTTTTATGAAACACTTAAAATCTTTTGCATTCAAACAAATATACTGGTTTGAGATCTTCTATATGGGATAAATTTTTTTCATTTACACAGTTGAGTTTAGGAAAGAATATTGTTACCATTTTTTTTTAAATTGCAAGTTAATGGTGTTAGATAAATAGTAACTATTATGTTAGTTTGAAATGTAAATTAAATATAATTTATAAATAACAAATCATGTGTTTATCTTGAAATGTAAAATAATTATGTCGTAGATAAATTTTAAAAATAGTTTAGATAAATAGTAACTATTGTGTTAGTTTGAAAGTACATATTGTGCATATATATATATATATATATGGTGTTTGGCTAGAAGAGCAAATATTGCATTTAGATAACAAAAGTACATAGGGTGAATGATTTATTAACTTGTAATTGAAAAATTGAGAGGGGTTACTACCCTTTGCAAACGTAGGGAAAAGGTTACAAACATTCATATGCCAATGAAGTATATATATATAATTGGGTGATAGGAAATTTTAATGCAATATGTAAATAAAATGAAATTATGTTGTGAGGCTTGGCATTTGGATTATTTCTTGAATTGGATTATTGTTATCTGACAGAATGTCATTTCTATTAGTGGAACCTGACCTCCTTTTCTTATTTTGCACAAGTATCTAATTTAATATTTAGTGTACTATCTAGATTAGCATACCTATGTCTTGAGAAAAGCATACAAACTTACTTTTGTAAAACTAAAATTCATCCTTTTGATAAATTTATTCTTGCAACCTAGAGATTCATGGTTATAGAACCTAGAAAATTCATGGAACTAACAATGATCTGTACCTTGGAAATAGTGATGAGGCTTAAAAGAAATTTACCCTAGTGTACCTAAGCTTTACTATAGAAGTAATATATGGCAATGTTCCCGCTAACTTTGGGTAACAACATACTTTTAAACCAATATAGCCATGTTATCTTAGGATAAACAAGAGTAAACTATTATTATCTATTCAACCCATGGATAGAAGATTAGTTCAAGGAAACTATGGTTAAATTTGAAACTACGCATCTTTGATGGATTATATACAACATAACGCCCCATATAGATAGACTTATGTTGATGATATGTAGCCGTCATATTCTCTCACCTCACCTTCGCAGATCTTGGTGATCAAAAAATGAGACTTATCCTCAAACATGAGTCTAATTTTGGAACAAACTTTTAAGATGCTAGCGAAAACAAACCAATCCAAACAAGAAACCCTTATTGCCATATGCTCTCACCTCGCCTTCACTGATCTTGGTGATTAGAAAGTAATTGGGAATCTCCGTAGGAACTTAGTCATCAAGATACAAAACTGGACCTATGAATTTACAAGCTTATTATCCTAAGTGGACACTATATAGGAAATTTTAAAACTACAACTTATTTGATAGACAACACTTCTAAGTGTTTGTGATAGTGATTAAATGACCATCCCTACTCACCTGAGTGGGTGGGAGTCGGTGAAGAACTGTCTGAGGTAGAGAATAACCCTAAAAAGGGTTGCGTACCCACTCACAGTTGCATCAAACATAGTGCAAACCAAAACTACATACTCGCATATCCTATTGTCAATTGAATCATGTGTGTACCTTGATCCCATGGATACAGGGTATGTAGGCAGTTTGGAAGGCAAAGGATGCCTCCAATACTCAAGTACTTAGGATATAGGGTGACTTTATAATTAACTTCGTAATCCTAGAAATCTCAACTTAAAAAGATTAAACTAGATGAGCTAAAGAAGTCTCCAGTACTTAAAAGAATCCTTGAAAGGATTGATCTTATACCTGGTTGGTTGCTGAAATTTGAGGGAGGGTACAAGATGTGTAGATATCTTAACCAAATGAACTTACAGAGATTCCTCAGTACAATACATGGGCATATTGTACAATTTCTTGTAAGTGACTCAGGATCTAGATTGATCATGATGAGTCTAAGTCTCTGGCAAGAGAAAAATAAATGATTCATGTCTTTGTTAGCCCGTATGGTTGTTGTTTACCTATCCCGTATTGCATAGAGTTTTGGTCTATTTGACCAGTATATGCCTGAAAGGCCATTATTTAACCTACGCTGTATTAGGTAGAGGTTGGGTCTGTACACCCTGTTCCATATGAATAATATGCACAAATGACAAAAGAGACTGTATTGGCTATATCTCAGATAATCTCATTTGGACACCTTATCCTGAAATAGCTATCTGATATTTCCTGAGTACTTAGACTAAATTATAAACCAAAAACAAATGCTAAGATCTAGGTACATATTTATACAAATTGAATGAGAGTTTTTATTTGAAACCAAAATCAGATCACACCTAAGAAAGATAAACACAAAAAAAATTCTCCTAAGATCCTTAACTAGGTCCTTACATGTGGTATCAAAGTTGAGGCTCAAACACTAGGCCTAGAGGTCTACTAACCTAAACATGACAAGAATCGAGATCTAAGATGTTGTAATATGATATATATATATAATTCCCTCTTGTGATCTAATGATTGTCCAATTATTGATAGACATGAAGAGAAACATGCAGAACAAAGGAAAGAGTAAGGCCATAGAGAAACCCTCCCAAGAGGGCATGATGTATATCTCTGATACGGAAACTCTTGCTTCAACCATTAACCAAATTAAGATCGATAAAGGAAAGAAAAAGGAAGTTAAGAAAGAGATAATTACTAAAACTACTTGAAGGCTAAGCCATTGGCTATTCATGACTTTCTGCTTGCCTGCGGGTGTAATGACCCACCCCTCAACCAAGAGATCAAAGATGAATACGCTCGGGCACACCCGAAAGTAACAAGTGCCACTCCTAGTTCAGAGGAGGAACCTGAGGAGGAGAAATAGTTCTTGAGCTTTTGCAAAAAAAAGATTATTGTATATAAGCTTTTGTAAATTCAAGTCAAATAAAAACTTGTATATGTAACCATTGTTTATAAATAAAGATGTATCTGCAGAATTTTTTTGATAAATATATTTGTACTCGCTTCTGATGTTATATACATAAATTTGAATTAAATGGTAATTTATTTCCTTGTTTTCAGAGCTAAGATGGTTAGAATGCAGAATATTCATGGAAGGAAGCTGGTCAACCAAAAATTAAACCAGAAACCACCTGAGGGTACCAACACAAACATAGAAGTAATTATTAGCCTGTTAACTATACAAAGAGATAAGATAGAAAACCTAGAGCAAATGGTGCAAGACTTGAAGGAAAGCCACAGAACACTGAAAAACATTTTGGAACCTCAAGAAGAGAATCGAGCTGATGAAGTCCCTATAGCTAGACCAACCAATGAACTAGTGATTGCTAGGTCCTAGCAGGGGACCATCATTCTAGACATATCCAAAGATCTTAAGAAAATAGCACCTCCAAAATTTCATGGGAAACAAGTTGAAGATGCTGCAAAGGGTTGGCTCATAGAAATGGAAAAATAATTTGAGTTGAGGAATTATTCAAAGAGCATTAAAGTGGTTTGGGGGGGATACCGATTGATTGGAGAGGTTGCCAGTTGGTGGATAAATGTGAAGGAACAATACTGCTACACAAAAGAAAATTTAACCTAGAGTTAATTTGTGAACTACTTATGTGAGATATGGCTCCCACAGTTGTTCTATGATGAAAAGATGACCAAATTCGTAAATTTGAGGCAAGAAAATCTCACCGTTCAATAATACTGGGATAGATTTGCAAAATTGTTGAAGTACGTCCCTATTTACCAAAAAGATGAAAGGTCCTAGGCAAGAAAATTCCTCTTAGGACTAAATACTAATATTGGGGCAGAAGTGGACATGTTTTCTCCTAAAAGCATGAATCAAGTCCTAGAAAAGGCCCTTAAACAAGAAAAGAAATTATAGGCTTTGGCAGTACCGAAGCAAAACTTCAGGGACAAGAAATTTGCTTTTAAGAGGAAAACATCTAACAAGGATGCCAGAGGATTTTAGCAAAACAAGAGGAGATTTTATCAAATTAGAATCTGCTGGTAATCAAAATCAAAGGAATAATTATAATAGTAATGCCAGGAAGAATGACTGGTATACACCTTCTTGGAATTCAAATGGACCACCTAGTGGATGCTTCATGTGTGGAGATAATCACTATGCAAGGGATTGCCCAAAGAGGCATGGATCAAATCAGCCACAACAACCTCGACAACACCAAATCCATGCTATCGTAAGGAATTGGTAGACTCAATATCATAATGTACCAATGGAGGTAGTAGGTACGCTTTTTAGTAAATCCATATCTATTTGGATAGATACTGGTTCTTCTAAGAATTTTATTTCCCCAGAGTTGGTAGGCAAGATGTCTTTGCTAACAAGGGATATGGAATCATCATGGATGGTTTAGTATGGTTACAAGGCTATAAGGAGAGTAAACAAGTACCTAAAAGGTGCCCTCATTAAATTTCATAAAATGGAAACTAAACTTGACTTGTATGTTGCACCCTTGGGAACCTATGATGTTATAATTGGGATAAATTGGTTAACCAATCATAAGGCCACCATAGATTTTTATAACAAGGTAATAGAGTGTGTAGATGATAAGGGCTATAAAGTTAGAATCCAAGGGATTTATAAGCCTATATCAGTAGAGATCATTTCTACAATGCAATTAAAGAAGGCAAGGATGAAACTAGGGAATCATATATTCTTAGTATCTTTGGATGAAAAAGAAGAGAAGAAAGCCCCTAAATTTGAGATCTCGTTCCTTTGGGACTACCATCTTCAAAACTAGAATCAAATTTATCAAGATTGCTACCACTAAGACATATAGATATTCTACTCCAATACCTCTCTAGGCCTATTGCTGAAGAGTACACACTAAAAATTGGCATATGCTTCCTTAGGATCACTTAAAAGATTTCTTAATTTGTTTGAATCCACACAAGGTGGTGACCTCTAACTACAACTTGGTTCATAAGCATAAAAATGTGTATATTCAACCTCAACAACAATAACTTTAGGTTCATATACATGTATTCCTATTTGCAAAATCTTCACATAGATGTGCTCAACCCATTCATTTTCAAAAGATACATCTTGGTGCAGTCATGGCTGGAGGGTTCACAGAATGAACTGTCCAAATCATGAAGCTAGAGTAAACACAATGAAAACAACACAATCATAGAATGCAATGGAAGATTCACGTATTTAGAATATCAAAGAATTACAATGCTCATGTGTCGACAACATGCGGGCTATAATCAAAGGGCTCACAGGCCTGCCTTTCGGGCTACAACAGATATGCAAGATATGGCATTGAAGTGCCTTCCTGAAAAGAATCTAACTATCTATCTTATGAAATCCATTAACTAACTTCCTAATGCATCTATGAGATGTATTTATATCATATTCAAGCTCATAGAATCCTCTGTGTCAGCCACAAGATGTTACAAACACCAATGAAGGATGTAATGTGTAGAAACAACATCTGGTATTGCTTTGCAAATGCATGAAACTTGGTGCGGACCTCAAGAAAGGTCTATCTGACCCATATGTGTCATGTATGATGTTTCAATAGGCTCTGCAAGTCACGAAAGTGCTCCTAAAACCTTCTCCTTCAACTGATTGTTTGGATGCTCTGTTCTGTGAGAACTGGTGATCTTCTTATAGCAATAACTTCCAGGAAACAAATCCAAATCACTTGTAATCTGAAAATGATGTAGATGACACTGTGTAGATGATAAGTCTTGCCCTGCGCACTCTGGTATAAAGATGTAGCAAAATACAATACAAAATGTTGAAACTGTAAATGACTGAACTAAACTAAAAATGAGAGAAAACAAACGAATGCAAATATTTTTGGTTGATGCAAGATTGCTCTACAACTTGGGATGCTCTTGCATCAGACACTTGGGGTTGTTGAAAAAGTGACTCCCTCACTTTGCTAGGGCTAGAGGAAAACCAAGGCGGTCTACCTCAGCCTGAGAAATCCATGATGAATCTTCTTCTAGTCTTCCTTTCCATTTTACCAAATATTCTTTGTACCACTTGCCTCTGGTACTATGTCCAACTCTGCTATTGAAAATGTCCTCTATCTACTCTAATTGTTGTTGTGGTAATTGATTCTTCTAACCATCTACAATGTTGTCACTTGATTCTTGATACTGATATAGGTGATATACCCAATGTCTCTAGTAGCTCCACTTTATATGCATTTCCTGAATCAAACTTCTTAAGTATCTTACATGGTCCAAACTTTTTCATCTTCAGCTTGTTGTATGTCCCCACTGGAAATATCTCCTTTCTCAGATATACATTACTTCATCTCCAACTAAAAATTCTCTATCTCCTCTTCTCATCTGTTTTCTCCTTATACTTACTATTCATTTCCTCTAAATGCTTCTTGACTTGATTATGTAGTGTCTCCATGTATCTTGCAAATTCTTCTGCCTCTGCACTTCTCTTGTTCTCCATACTGATGTCTCTTAATTCTGTAACTCCTCTAGGTTTTACTCCTGTCACAACTTCAAATGGTGTCTTCCCTGCACTCCTATTTATTGAGTTATTATATGCAAACTCTGCTTGTGGTAGAATTAGATCCTAATTTTGTACCTTATCTCCTACTAAACATCTCAACAAGTTACCCAAACTCCTATTTACCACTTCTATTTGTCCATTTATCTGTGGATGAAATGTTGAACTGAATATTAGGTTTGTCTTCATCTTCTTCCATCATGTCCTCCAAAAATATCCAATGAATCTTGTATCCCTGTCTAATACTATACTCTTAGGTAATCCATGCAATCTCACAATCTCCTTGAAAAATAAGTTAGCAATATGCACTGCATCATTTGTCTTCTTACAAGGAATGAAATGTTGTTGGAAACAAGGTAGATAACTGAGAGGGGGGGTGAATCAGTTATCTCAAATTTCTTTAACTTTTTCTTTTGTTATCTTAATAAACAGTGCAACATCAAATCATATAAGCATATAAGAACATAAATGAAATCAACACACATAACACAACAATTTTTATGTGGAAAACCATGTTAAGGGAAAAACCATGGGGTGACTAACCCAAGATTGTATTCTCTGTTAAAAGAATAAGAAGTACAAAATGGCACTTGCCAATTAGGGCTTACTACCTGAGCACATTTCTCATAAGAGGCACACTACCTACAAGAACTTACAGAAGGTAATTAGATGTTTGAACTAATGAGAGGCATCTACCAATTCTAGAGTTCAGTTCCGATTAGGCACAATATACTAATCTAATGCACTTCATTCTTCCTCTGCTTTAGTGTTGTTGCTCTGTCACATACCGAACTTGTATTGTTGCTTCCACACTTATCTCTGCTTTTCTTTGCACTTTATTTCATCCTACTACACATCATACACCAACATACTGGAATCCATCTAGTATTTATATCCTCATCAAGGCTTTCATAAACTTCCTAGTCGGCAGTAAGAATACTTAAGATATTTACAAGTTATTGATCTGTCACCTAAATCCATGCTTGATTTGTGATGTGTATCAAAAACCTAGACATAGAAGTCATCAATCATGTCAGCCAACAATGTATGATCCCATAGATTTCTTGATCAACATCATTTACTCATCTGGATTGAAGTCTGATGCTCTACCGGTCAGTTCTTTCTCTATCTGCTCTACCTGTCTATAACCCAACACTCAGATGCTCATATCTTTTTCATATTTTATCACCAGAGGCTAAATCTCTAGAATATAGTAGTCATGACACCCCTCTTGACTTATCCAAGTCCACAACTTTCTGAGTTACACCATTTGAGAGATCTGGACCTGATTGTTGGACCTTTTGCATACTCTGTTCTTGTTCACCGGACCAAAACAATCTTTAATCTAACTTTTGGTATAGGCATATTATGTACTGTGGATGTGTGGGATAGACTTTTTTGCCATCAATGACAACACTCATGAAGCCACATAGTGTCTCTTGCCAACAATCTCCCCCTTTGGCATTGATGGCAACACTTCATGAAAAATGGCTAAGTGTCGCAGTAAACTCCCCCTTGGCTGATGCTATGTCTTTTGCACTATTTTATCAGAGCTCCCCCTAAGCTGGATTCCACATTTTTCACTACTCTTCACTCCCCCTTTGACATCAATGGCAAAGGGCGGAATCTGCACACCAAAATTTGCAACAATCAACCTATACATAGTCACATAAGTATATATATATATGTTATACTTACATAAACTTAAGTATATCCGCAAAAGTGGTCTTCAACTGTACAAATTATGTTGCCTAGCTCTACTTCATCCTATCCAAAATGGAGATGTGACCACTCAACAAAAATGCTTATGCTTCTGCCATTCTTAAATCTGTTGGATCACTGGTCCGGGCTGTGGTCTGAGCATCTGTCAAGGCCTCATGCATTGCCTCTAACTTAGGGATAGTTATCCCTCTGAGTTCACTCATTCTGTTTACTATATCCTTCTTTTCTTTGTTCAACCTCTTTATTTCATTTATGATGACAATGGCCTGGCATTCTTGATTCATTAAGGATATAGTGAGGGGATCAAAATTTTGAGATAAACTTGACAGTTTACCTTCTTGTTCTTTCACCTTCTTTTCAATATCCTCTATCACTTTGGGCCAAGATAGACAAAATTTGTACATGTCCCCACCATCTTTAAGAGCATTTTCAAGGCTCTTTATTCCAATGTCCAGGGTTCTCCTATCATTAGCAATGAGTCCTTGTACTTCAGTGAATCTTTTTCCCAAAAACTCCTTCCGAACCTTTGCTTTTGCTGATTTCTCTAAAGATTCAAAGTGAGTGGTAACATAATTTACCAAAGATTTTAGGTTGTCAGATGGTGTGGCTGAAGGATCCTTTTGGAATGATGGCATGATCTTCTCCAACATGTTGGATGCGATCTCCAACAACTCACAGTCTTCCATGTGAGATTTCAAGAGTTTTTCTTTTGCTTTGGCTTGAGCAAAAGATGCTATTTTCATTATCTGGACCAGAGAGAGAGAGTCAAAATTTAGTGGACCTTGAAATAGCTCAGGTTCATCTATCTCCATCATTTCTTTGTTCAAGAAATTCTTCACTACCTCTGCAATGTCTCTTGCTAGAGATTGAGTCTTCTTCTTCTCTGCTTGTTCTTCTTCTTTTCCCTTTACTTCCTCTTCTTGACTCACTTTTTCCTCTTTTCTTTCTTCTCCTTTAGCTCCTAAATTTGGAATGTCTATAGTGGGGTCCAAAGAAGAGATGTTACCTATGTTTACTATTTCATGAGCTTCCTCTTCCGGAGCAGAGGAATCCAAGTCCTTAGACTTCTCTTCATCTGTATCTTTTGATCCTTCTACATCTTTGTTAGAAGATTCTTCATTGGTTACATTTAATCCTTCAACATCCATGGTAGAAGGTTCTTTATCTATTTCCTCTACAATAGGAAGATTGAATCTTTTGAAGGCATTCCGGAGGATGTCTTTTGTTTCTCTTGCTACTTGGTCAATTTCCCCAAGCATAAGTTTATTCATTCTTGCTTTACTCTGGAATTCATCCTTACAGTCCTTAAAGATCATGTCCATTTACTTTGGAGTAATAGAAGGATAGAGCTAAATTGCAATCTGTTCTTAGATCTCTAATACTTTTGCCTTTGTATTCTATTTTCTTAGTTCAAGTACCTTCTCTAGACTTTTGGGAATTAATGAAATAATTTCAATGAATGCTTTATTGTAAATATTCAAGTACCTGACTGTAGCTTCTTCCAAAATCCTCGTCAGTATCACTGTATTCATCATAGAATTCTATTACTGGTTGCATATTCCCATCCATAGTGACTGCCTTGATGATATCATCAATGGAAAGAGTGGGCTTTTCAATAAATTCTTCTACCTTTTCTTCTTTGTTTTTACTGGAAGAGAATTCCCTGGATGTTTTCTTCTTCTTCTTCATTTTCTTAATTTCCTCATCAGACTCTATTTCTTCATCATCCTTGAGACTTGTGTATGACCTTATGGCTTTTGTTTTCATTCTCTTTTCTCCCTTTCCAGATGTCTTGACTTCCGGTTTGGTGGCTCTTGAGCTCTTAGGAGTGGCAGGTGCAGAGCTCTTGGAGGATCTAGTCCAAGAGGAGGCTTGTACCGGAACACTTCCTTTCTCTGCTTCTTGTTTCTCTTTCTCAGCCCTTTCCATTTTCTCTCTATTTGCATCTACTGCCTCTTTTGATATGCCAAATCTTTTGGCAATTTCCTCAACTTCCCTTCTAACTTTCCTCTTTATCTCCGGTTGTCTTAGCTCAACATGTATTTTTGCATTTAGTTCTTGAAAGGTTCCAAACCTTTCTGCCTCAGGGTCCTTGGGCTGGCTCAACAGGTGTTGAATATGTAGCTCCAAGATTTTTTCATCGACCTCGTATCCCATTGGCATTATCCAAACTGTTCTAGGCTCAACTACCTCCATTAGGCGTTGATCAGTATCTACCATGAAACACACTATATCCTTGTATTTCTCAACTATGGATTGAGGTATCCTCTCTCTGTCTTGCATCATGCTTTAGAAGTTCTTAAATTAACCCCAGAGAGTTGTGCTTTGAGCCTTAGCATCACCAAGTCCATACATATAGTCTCTAATCTGGATTGCAACTGGTTTGTCATTTTACCAAACCCAACCACTTGATCTGGGTAGCTCATTCATGTAATAGAAGAATAGACATAGTATTAAACAACCATACTTAAAAGAGTTCTTCTTATCCTTCTTGATCTTCTACAGATTTTCTAATAGTTGATTTAAGAGAAGATCACATAGGTCATAATCTGCATTTTCCCTCAACATCTGATATGCTACATATATTGTAGTCCCAGACACAGAATTCTCCCTGCTAGAATGATAGATCTTATACCCAATTATCATTAAGGAAAATTTGACATCCGGATCTATGATGTCATCTATGGTCATTTCTCTCTTGTCAAACTTAGATCTGGTGGCTTCAGTTACTATCTGATTCTTGACAGATTTGAGTGCAGGTAACCCACCGGTAGAATGCAGTCCAGTCACTGCCCTAATAGAATCTTTTGTTATTTTTAAGGGCCTCATTAACCACATGAAATTATCATGCATTCTGCTTAGGACATACCGAACCCAATCATCTTCTACAAAACAGGGGAAGTGTATACAATGTTTGAAGTGTTTATCCCGGAGGGCCTTGTATTGAGGTTTAAGTTCAAAACTCTCATCTATTAGCTATTTGTGATAGATGTACATCAATTTAGAGTCTCCAAACTCCTTAATGTTGGCATGGATATAGACCCTAACATCTTCTATGTGCAATACCCCATGCAGAATGCTAGAAAAAATGCCTAAAGGATCAACTTCTAGGGATTTATAGGGGTGTTTCTTGAATTTTGGGTGCGGCCTATCAGTGATCTTAACAACCATTGGAGTAGCCATCTTGTAAAATATTTAGAGAGAGATTTTTAGAATGGAAGTACCTTTTTACGCTCTAGGGTTCTAAATAAGAGCCGAAACAAATTGCTGGTTGAATTGGATTTTGCAGTTGATCTTTGAGAGAGTTGTAGAAACTTTGATGCAAAGCTCTTCTTTTCTTCTTCTCGAATGCAAATGTGCAAATGATAAGTGAAAGAACCCTTTTATTCTTGTGCAAACCCTAATTTCCTTTTGCAATAAATGCACAACTTAAGTTATCCGGTTGCCTTGTTCTGAGACAGATCTTCTCAAATCACTGTACTGATCTTAGAATCATTATCAGTGAGGATTGACAATGTATCTTCTTTCTTCAGTCATGCCATGGATCTGCAGATCAAAGTATCCCAATTTTGAATCATACCGGATCTATCTATGAGAATCCTACTTTACTAGATGGCTGTCAAACTGGATCAACCTAAACGATTAAACTCTTGCAAAACTCCATGCGGATCTTTCATATTTTTACTAAGGGTTATTTGGATTTTTTTTTTGAGAACCCTTTAATCTGCAGCATTCCATGTGCCAATTTAGGCACTTATTAACTGGCTGGGGGAATTTATTTTTCTCTGTGACTCCCCCTGAGCTAGAGCTCATCTGTTTAGTTTCTAGAAGGAATATCAGCATCAGATTCCGGTACGGATCCATCCCCAATACCTTATGTAGTCTTCTTCACCCAAATCTTTCTCATCTCCTTTTGAACTTCATCCGCATTCACTTTACCTTTGCCCTTATCTTGTTTTTGACTATGATGCACTGGACCCTTTTTATCCTGATTTTTACTTCTGCAGAATTTGGCAATATGACCGGATCTATTGCAATTGTAACAAACAACATTTCTTTGCATATTTGATTGATATCCTCTTGATTTGCATTGATTATCCATATGTCCCATTCTATTGCATGCAAAGCATCTACCATTGAATGAATTGTTTATTTGCATATTCTGCATTCATGAGATTTGTGACCATACCTTTTGTAGTTAAAACATTGTTCGGAGAAAGATGGATTG